>CAWUFW010007061.1:0-600000 GCA_963921515.1 Calotriton arnoldi
AGTACGATGACTGGCAGATGCACCTCCACGATGCTGGCGGTGGGAGAAAATGCACTTTTCCACCCATGAGCAGCGGTGCTCCCGACCGCCATATTACAATGGTCAAACACAGCCCATTGTCCGACCGCCGCGGTGCAACTCGGACCGCAATCAAAACGCGCCCGCGAGCACGGCGGAGACAACCAATCCAGAACCACCGCTGTGTGGAATGACGTCCCTCCCACCGTACAAATTAGGATGCGCAAAACAGCCAGGCCCACCGCAGCGGAGAAACCGGCCATTCTGAGCATACGGAAGCACCACAGCGGAGCGCTACATCGATAACTGGAGCCGACCGCCATGGACCCGGCACTACATGTCTTCCCGGCGCTGTACATGATACACCTACAGCAAGCCATGGACCGTCGCGGACGCCGACGCAGGTACGCCAGCACACAACTCCGCTAACAAACACAACCCACAACTCCATGTCCGATGTAAGGTGCCTGCCCCCACCAGACACCCTGGTGGGGACAGGAACACAACCACAGGTGTAGCCACACATGTCCCACCTGCCACTAGTCCACCCCTCCACACCCAGGCCACCATGTCCGCAATCCTGAAATAATGCCCAGTTCACGTGACCGCAGCGGTGAATCCGTGAGAAAAAATGCACACAATGTAGTAGGCTGGGCCAGCGCAAGGCAGGGGCAGTGCTCAAAGTACACAGGGTAACACCTCCACACTCCACACACTAGGCCCACCCACACCATGACGGGATATGCCACGTGATCTCCCTGTGCCCCCACATGCCCAAAAAGCAGCCAGGTGAACACACACACTGCACCACACAACTAACAACTAGGGAGACAGCCTCATCAGGTGTGGCTGCAGAGTAACACACAGCGTACAAGCACTGGGCCAGGGGAACACACACACCACAACAACACCACACTCATGGCAAGTAAACTGAGTCCAAGCACAAATTAAACACACACAGACAATGAACAAACACTCCAATGGACACACAGCCTGCCAAGTCACACAGACATACCCCACACTGACACACAGCAACAAACACAGACCACATGCCAACAGCAATGTAGGACAACAAATAGGAAACCCAAAGTGAGGTGCACACAAATGGAATGGCAAGGAGCTGAACACCAAAAATGTGTACATCACATGCAAGGGAAGGAACACATTACATCCACCCCAGCCCAAAAATCCACACATGGCAGTCACAGTGAATGAAGTCAAAGCACATTCACCTCACTGCAACAACTCAGGGAGACATCAAGGCAACCCATGAATAGGCACAGGGATGAAAGGAAGGGTATGAAGTCCAACCCTGATCAGCCACACATCTGAATCCAAATACATCACAGGAGTATGTCAGCAGCACAACACACAGGGCACATTGCAACACTCCATGACAGTCAAACACAAGTATGAACCTTCACACAACCCCCACACCCATCACACCTGCAGCACACAACACCAGTGACAAACACACAGAAGCTTGCCAATAATATCCAGTCAAGACACTGACAAGCAAAAACACCCCCTGGGTGGTATCCACAAACATCACACACACACACAGGTATGGCAGTACCACTGTACGCACAAAAACAACAGTCAAACACAGAACACAATCAAAACACACACACAGAACTACTACAACAACAGACAAGACCTGTGCAGCTAAACAGTGCAAATTCAATGGGAGCACAGACACAACAGGAGTACACAACCACATCAGTCATGAAAAACGCACAGACAACATACCACAACACATATAAGAAGTGCATCCACTAAAAACAATAATGGAGAACAAAAGGCAGAAATGGGCCCACAATGACACATAGACAGACATACCACAACACCCATCCACTCAAAATGGTGTTATAGTGTACCACATTTCTGCACATGCACAACCATGACCATAGACACATCAAATGTGAGATGAGAAAACACCAAGGATGCACATAAAACAAGCACAGCAACCACAATAGACCTCAGTCCATGTGACAGACACACAAGTAAGGCACACCACAATGGCAACCCACCTGTGTAGTGTAGCTCCTATTTCCCTAATAGGCTCTGCGCATTGGAATAATATCCCCTATAGGTTTGACATAGGACTAAGGTCAGTATGTCCCCATCGAGTATATTAAACTTAATTACTTGTGCCAGCTAGCTCAGAGGCCACTAGAAACTCCTTGGATAACAAGAAGGGAGTAGTTTCTGGCAGCCGCAAAACATGACAACTTTGTTTCCCTTTAGAATCAGAACATGTCCCAGAGTCGTGGAAACAATAGATAACTATTTCACTCAGCTCAATCGTGCATGCTTAGTTTTCCTCAAAGTTACACAGAAAGAATAGACGGGCGTTTCAATAAAAGATTTATTGAACAGTCTTGTTTCTCGTGTAAGTTAAATGTGCTGTTATGATCACAAGACAGTATGCAAGATAAATAATGTACAGCGTAAGCAGTAGAAATAAATAATACTGCGCTAGCATGATCTTTAGTAGATATTCATTTGCATAAATAACACAGACTAAAAATGCGAGTACACATACGATGCGTTGCTAAGCTAGTTCTACCCCAATGTACCTAACCTAACCTAGGTGTAGGGAGAGGTATGAAGTAGGTGAAGTATTCCTTACTATGGTATACTAAGAGTATGTTAAGTCTAGTATGCCTAGTATGCCTAGTATGCCAAGAGTCCCTCTAGGTTCTAGTCAGCTCCATACCTTAAGAATGAGAGAGGTAGGAATCTCTTCCCAGATTCGAACTCCAACACTCCGCAAGGGAAGTCAGATCACTGGAAGGTGGACTCTCTGCGTGCAGGGATGACAGCGTCTTCTCAGTGCGTCAGGCCGGGAAACGGGCTCCTCTGAAGTCAAGGTCTCCTCTAGTTTACAAGGGCTAGGGAAGGTATATTTATACCTGAGAGGTACCTCAGAATGTTAGCATTGATGTGAATCGGGCAGCGGAAGACGTCATGAATGAACCCCTAAGGTATAATGGTTCATGCATAATAGATGAGTCCTTGAAGAAATCAATAGTCCTGTGCTAGGGAAACTCCCGAAGCCTAAGGGTCTGTTCTTCAAGAACTCGTTGTGACGTTAGGGTGGACGGATGTCGGAGACCATGCCTGTATTTGGAGTGCACGGTTTAATGCCTAAATAAGGACTGGGATTTTATGCCTATATAAGGACAGGGCGAATTGTGCCTATATAAGGACATGATACAGGAAAGCCTGTGTATGGACACCCTAAGAGGAATACAACACCCACTCCACTTTCGTGTGTACGATAATACTAAAATGCTAAACATTTAAAATGCTAAACATTAAATGGAGTACAGCATATTGCTAAAATATTTCATAAAACCATTTAAAAGGCATTTAAAAAACCTATTAGAATGCAAAAGGTACTGTACATTTGAAGCATTGCTTTTCATTTCAGGCATACATTTAAAATAAAATACAATATGAATGAAATTAGCAGTAATATTTACATTTGACAGAAAATGATCGATAAGTTGTTCAAAAATCAAAGTCATTTCATGTCATGAAAATGAATGAACTTTTTAGACAAACAAGATGACTAAGTGTCTGTGGAAGTACTGCGAAGTCTGTACTATAAGGCTAGTTCTACTTTAAGCAGATTGAAGTGCCATTTTAGTTCGAAAAATGGAAAAAAGTTAAATTTTGGGGAGAGTTCCAAGTTTTTGAAGTATGAAGGCCAAATTGTTACTGCATCTCTGGAACACTGTGGGCTGAATCAGAGTCAGTTTACGGGTCTGGTGTAAACATGAGATCATCTATTTCCGTAGACAAAACATCGTCCACTGAAGTTGGTGTCAGTTGGAACACCTCGTGTAGTAGATTAATTGCACAGAGATGTGAAGCATCGCTTTCAGCCTAGGTTGCCGCAGCAATGTTCGCGTCCGTTGTTACCTGTGGGCCTGTAGATCTTTCTCGTACCTCAGCAGCAACCGGAAGCGTCTGTGAGATCTCAATGAATGCTGATATCAGGATTGGCAGCCTCTGGGGACAACAGTAAAAAGGAGGGACCCCTAATTGAGAATGAAGGTGGGTAACATAGGGGATCAATTAGACAATACAAAACAGAGAAGTACCCACCCTTTAGAGTATAGTGATGGCCCACAAAGGGTCCTATGCTGATAATTTAGAACACATAGCAATCTCATGCATGCAGGAAAACACAACAATGGAAACAATCAGTCATTTGATCTTTTTTTAATTAACAAAATATCAAAAGGTTATCACACAATAGGTCTTATGCTACAGAAAATTGATGCATATATATAAAACATACTAAAGAACACAATAAATGCATTGCCCCACAAACACTCATCATTCATACAACCCACTCATATCATTCATATGAGCTCAAAACATCAAACAAACATACTCAAAATTCATCCAACATTTAACAACAAAATCTCTCACATTAAAAAGACGACCCACAGAATAAATCAATGTTCTATATACAGATCCAAAGATGGAGGATAAAAAATGAATTAAGATTTTAGAAGGACAAGCGCCGACGCGCGTTTCGGTGGAAACCCTATAGACGGGCCACACCTTCCTCAGGGCGAATCATGGACACAGACATGGATGACGTGGGGCACTCAATAAACCAATTAGGGTCTACTGGACGAATTGTAATCCGACAACGACAAACTAAAATGATAATTAAGTCGGTCTAAGTATGATCCAAAAAGGAGGAACCTTCATCTCCGATAGGATAGGTCCAGAGGCCTATAAGGCCAGAGATCACGTATATATTGCTTCTACCAGATCGAGTTTGGTGATGGCTCTTGTATGATATACCAAACAGTCGTGGGTCAATTAGGGTCTACTGGACGAATTGTAATCCGACAACGACAAACTAAAATGATAATTAAGTCGGTCTAAGTATGATCCAAAAAGGAGGAACCTTCATCTCCGATAGGATAGGTCCAGAGGCCTATAAGGCCAGAGATCACGTATATATTGCTTCTACCAGATCGAGTTTGGTGATGGCTCTTGTATGATATACCAAACAGTCGTGGGTCTGGATAAAGAACCCACGCTCACAAGTACGGGTGATAATGTCGCCCGTTTACTGCTGCCGTCTGTCTTCAGGATCAACTGGGGACAACACAGAGCATGGGCCGTTATCGGGTCCAGCAGAGTATCGATATCCGTTGGTGTAGCTGATGGAAATGTTAGACAGGTGTCCAACACGCATTCTTCACCGCATAGCAGGCATCGTAGAACAGGTAAGATGCAATCTTGCCAGATTGGTCTGAATGACAGGAACCACGTGATATTAAGGTCCCGTAGACGAGTCATGCCCAAAAGCTGTACTATTCGCTCACAGCACTTTCGTTCAAGGAGAGCTTTCTCCATTTCACTCGGAGTGATGTCTGCGAATAGGCTGGCCATAGCGTAATAGCAGGAAGAGAAATAGAATTCCGGCAACAAGTGCTAGAATTAACGGTATGCCACCAAACACCGAATGTGCAAAGTTCGGGATTATTCCGAGTATTGCCTGGAAAGGTGCTAACAGACCGGAACAGATGCTCTTAAATACATGTACAATTCCGCTTGTATCAGACATGTTAAAGATACGTCCTATCATTTCCACGAAATGTATAGGGCAATTTGTACGTATTAAAGTCTGTATCTCAGCGGAAGTCCTTGCTACTTGTAGATCATAGGTTTCTTTGGCCGAGGTCAAAGGCACTGTTTGCTGTAAAAGCATGGCTTTCATTCTGCTCAAAGTATCAAATCTTATAAAAGAGACGTTCAGCGAAGGCCATAGAGGCGACTCCCTGACTGTGTCTATTGGGGCAAACAATACTTGCATACAGCAAGTGACCCTGGAGTTGACCGTTACTAGATATGGGATGCCTGACAACATGCTGCAGCAACTCTGATCATTCAACATGAGGTAACTCCCATTAGAAAGTTGCCAAACGTTGGATTAATCACAGCAGCTGGTGTACCCTGCTGATGGCAAGACAAATTTGCCACAGAACCATTACAAGCCCCGTGTAAAGAAATGTCCTGACATATAAGTGAACCGCTCAGTGCACGTTTACAGTGTGTACCGCTGAAAAACACTTCACGATCCCCACTCCAACATCTATATGTATACAGTAAATCCCAAGATGTCTTAATGTATTCCTTACCCAACCTTTCATATTTGCCTGCTTGCATTTGTTTGAGGCAATACTGAAACTGAAAAGTAGACACAGGTAATGTTATTTTGCCATGAATGAGCCATTCTGTAGCTGGTTTTTCTGCCACTGTGAATGGTAATTTTTCCAGTTTTTCAATGCTCAGCACTGTATACTTTGCTCCTCTTTGTGCCAGTTCGATCTGTTTATCAGTTAGATTGTATTCTGCAAACAGAGCCGATGTGTTGATGAAACGCCAAGGCACATAGCCCGCACGCAAAGATTGCAGCGCCCAGCTTAATAACACAATAGAACGTAATTGAGATTGGCCTTGCTGTAACATCGCCAAATCTTGTTCTAGTATGTCGATAGCAGAGGATACAATGCCATCCAATGAATATATTCTGGAGGACAAAGTTGTTAACTCATTGTCGACCACAGAGAGGGTTTTCTCTAAATTAATACGATCAAGTTCACGTATTCGTTCTGCGGCCTCCATCTGTGACACTTTCCATGCTTCATTATAGGCAGTATAAATGCCGGCATATATGAAACGTTTTTGACGCGGTTTTCTTGGTCCAAGCAAGAATTCCCTTATGTCTGCGTCTTCTTTAAGTAAGGATAAGTGTTGTTTCACATCCTGTAGTGTAGATTTCTGAAGCCAATCGAGGCATAATTTTCCTACACTGTATGTTGTTACTACCCCCGGATGCTGTCTTTGGACGTATCTTGGGTCTGGCCTATGAATAGTAAAGCCCTGAGTTTTTTTCAGGAATCTTTCCTGACAGTTGTTTGTGTCTGTGGGCCAGATCAACCATTTTTTCCAATCAGGATTAGATCTGTTGAGTTGTAGTATATTGTCAACTGTCACCACTGCCTGTGTATTATTATCACTGGCAGGTGTTGGTACAGAAGGTGTTTTCATCTCTTTGATCTTGGCTAGTCCAAAACAAGATGTTTGTTGGACAGTTTCATTCAAAAACATTATTTGTTCAGGGATGATGCAGGCTCTAAATAAAGCTTCTATCCCCTGCACTTGCCAATCTTTAGTACCCCAGACAGTTTTTGTGTCTATTGTGTCTTTCCACAAGACGTAACCCTGTCTAGACAGTTGGGCAATAAATGGTGCAGAATAAATCTGTTTTGTATTTGTTAACATAATTTTCAGTCCTGTTTTGTTTACATTTTTATAGTAAAACGTTTCTGGATCAGATGTATTGTACCCTGAAAAATATGGAAACTTGTTAGTAAATGTTTTTGAACTACTGTGTGGTGGTGTAGGACAATGCCCCCATTGGTTAAACATAAACACATTTCTAGGGTATGCAGATTTATGCAAATAATGATGACCATAGTGGTTATAGCAATACAGCTTTTCATAGTCTGATGAACCCTCTAAATATTCATTTTTAGAAAATGCAGCAGATTTTTCTAGGTCAGACATTATGTTGTTAACAGTCTCAAAGTCCCAATCATCAGAATAGGTACTGGATGAAATGAGATCACTTAGTGAAATTTTAAACAAATGTGGAATGTTCAATTGTTCCGTCGGGCCGAAGATATCAAAATCTGTTTTGTCCCACACTATACCATCCTGTATAGGAACAGCTGTGATGTTCACTGATGACAAGTCTCTTGCTTCACGATGGGAAGATTTATGAGGTTTCAAAAGTACGTTCACGTCTTTTTCTTCAGTATTCACATGGATGTATCTGCCACTTATAAGCACGCTCACAGTTGTAACCAAAGCTAGCCAGAGCAGGAAAACAAAAAGTCCAGATGTAAGCCAGAGTTCAATTCATGGAGAAACCAAATAAGTCTTTTTCAGAAAGTGAAGAAAGTCTTGTACTTGCTGCTTGAATTTCAATGATGCTGGCGTCGTTTCAGGTTCACTCGGATCTTCTGAGAACGTATCAAAGTTAATGAAATAGCCAGAAGCAGTTCTGTCAATTGTTGGAATTGCATCAGGATTTGTAGAAATCGCTGGAACCAGTTGATCACTCGCTACATTGGTGTATACGGGTGTATTTGGATGAACTGTTACTTGGTTTTCAAGAGGGATGAGTTCCATTGCATTGTTGCTTAGTCCTTCATCTGTTACAGCTGAATTCTCGATTGTTATCAGTCTTTCAGTCTGAACCTCTTGGATAGTAGCGAGAGGAGTGCGTCTGCTACTAGGTCGGAGTCCACGAGGCCTACTGTTTAGTATTGGCCACATACTGTGGTTTGATGAGGTCGATGGACACAAATCTTTTCTCCTTTCTTCCAGCAAGGGGCGGCAGAAGTACTGTTCTTGTTCCTTGAACTGCTAGGACAGATACTGGTTGTCTGTAAGAAGGTCCAAATTCCTTCTTGTCCACAATTTTTTCTCTGACTAGATCCCCAACTTTTGGAATCCAGACAGGCCTTGCTGGGACTGCCGGTTTTTCCCCAGTGGTGGTTGGCTGTAGGAGTATGTTGCTTTGTTTCGTTCTTAACTCATTCAGTTCCTGTAAAACAGCCAAACGATCTTTGATATCAAACGTTTTATTTTCCACCACTGTGCCTACGTGATCGAGATCTGGTACCCACATTCTTGTCCCAAATAGGACCTCATATGGAGTGACCCCCCCCCTAGAGAACTTCTTGGCAGGTTGTTCAATGAGCGTTGGACCCCATAAAGATGTTTGACCCACCCATCACCCGAACCTAATACCCTAGCTGTTGTAGACTGCTTTATGTCCCGGTTTTTCCTTTCCACAACCGAATTTCCCTCAGGATGGAATGGAGAGGAGTACCGCAATGCAACGCCCAGACTGGCCATGGCTTCTTTGTAAGCCCGAGAGCTAAACGCAGGGCCCTGGTCAGAATGTAGCGTGCCTATTGCGTATGTGCCGATAAAGACTCGCAAATCTTTTATAACAGTTCGAGCGTCAGCCGAGCGCTGAGGCCATAGCCATAGGAACCTAGATTCAGTATTTGTGGGATTGCACTTGTCCAGTAGGATGCAGGCGCGTAGATAGTCTAATGCTGTCTAACAATGGTGTCTGTAATGGGCGGCTACATTCGTAGCATGGTGCCTGGTGGCTTCCTCGCTGTAATTTACAGTCTAAGCAGTTATTGATGAATATGTGTATTTCTGTATTCATTCCAGGCCACCAGTACATCTCTTTTAACGTCAAAATTGTTTTAGAGATCCCTTGATGTGACAGACCCTCCCCCAAATGTGTTTCATAAATCAAGGCTGCTCTACATTCCATGTTTGGAATTACCCTATCCCCCACTCCAGGGATTCAAGCAAAAGGAACGTTGTTTCGCATCAGTTACATAAGAGTACTTGAGTGGAAACTTTTTTGGTAACGCTGCACTGCTGCCCTTGCTTGAAGCATTGACAGCCAACATTATCTCACCCTCTATTTTTGTTTTTGAACGAGTGATCGCAGCTACGGAAGCCGTCTGAACAGCCCCCTTTGCGGCTTCGTCAGCCAATGAATTCCCTGCAATGTGAACGCCATCACGTTGATGACTCAGTGTGTGGATCACGTGAGCCTTTGGTAGTTTGTTTTTTAACTGAACTACTTGTTCCCAAAACATTTTGTGCTTTATTGTGCCACCTTTCGCATCCTTGAAACCATTTTCAAGCCAGTTTTGTATATATTCATTATACGACTGAACACAGTAAAAGGAATCGCACACTATCAGTGTGGGGAATTCTCGATCTGTACTTTCAAGTGCCAGTTTGAATGCTTGCAGTTCAGCTCGCTGAGCTGTACAATCTCCTAGAGATTGAGTTTTTGTGACCATAGGTCTGAAGATGCCATCTCGCATGCGACCTTTAACGATTGCACACGCTGCACTGTAAGCTTGCTTACTCCCTGTTGCGGGTTGTGCGGATCCGTCAGTGTAAATTATGAATTCATACTGATCGAGAGGTAGAATTTCAGTGGGCAGAGGACATTCTTGTTCATATTGCAGGAATGCTTGTGTTTTTAAATCAGGATCAAAAACATATTCAACATCTGTTGCAGCAAGAGAATTAACCCATTGTATCCATCTTGGATGTAATGCTTTAGCATTTGGAATGCTTGCTTTTGTGACCGCTTCTAAAGCTGGTACTGGGGTTACGACAATAATGCGTTTCCCTTGGGCTAAGGCTCTTTCTTTTGCTACAGCGGTTTGAACTGCTGTTAGAATTTTTTCACTTGAACTGAAGCGCATTTCCGCTTGTGTGTACAAATGAGATTTGTATGCAATTGGTATTTTCTCACCCTCATTGAAGGTTAAGTAGGTGAATCCGCATTGACCCGAAATTATTCGGATCACCAAATTGCGTTGACTTACGCGTGTTTGTAAGTGATTTGTTGCTAACATGTTAGCCTGGACCGAACGCAAGATTTCTGTGTGTTCGTTTGTCCAATTTTTGATTGAAAAATCAGGTTTGATTAATGCGTAGAGAGGTTTAACCCTTTCTGCGTAATTTAGAATGTATGTTCTGCCAAAGTTTAGGAAACCCAGAATGGATTGTAAGTTTTTTTGCGTTTTTGGAGGTTGGACCAGAGCACATTTCTCTAGAAAGTTAGCTGCCAAGCTCTTGCCTTCACTTGAAAGCTCATATCCTAGAAATCGGACATTGAGATGGGCAATTCAAGACTTTTTAAAGTTGAACTTGTAGCCCTCAGAGGCGAAGCCCAGTATAATGGTGCTCACCCTGTTCAAGTGTTTGTCCAGGTCATCGTCTGTCAGATAGATGTCATCGACATAGGACAATGCCTCATTGTCATAAATTTGTAGTAACTCCGTTACCCTCGCTGAGAATAAACCTGGGCTGTTCTTGAACCCTTGTGGGAGTCGACAAAAGTGACCCTGGGTCCCCATTATGGGGAATGCGGTTAAGTACCTGCTTTCAGGTGCTATGTTTTGACAAAAGAAACCATTTGAGATGTCTAATGTTGTTTTGTATTTTTTACGCACAATGTTATTCATTAATGCTGTGCTATGTGCATTTTGCACTGCAAAGGTTTTAGAACAAGTGTTTAGGTGTTTGTAATCCAAAACTAGACGATATGTATTGTCTGGTTTGGAGACAGGAAACAAAGGATTGTTCATTGAGGAGGTGCATGTTTCAATCACCCCTTGGTATTCAAGTTGATCTAAGATCTCCGTGACCTGTTTTTTAGCTTCTTGCTTTATTGGATACTGCCTTTGTGCAGTTGGTTCATGTTTCAGATGTATTTTATGGTGATGCGAGTCCTCATCCCATCCTACATGATTTTTATATAATGCTGGGGCCTGGGCTATTGCCCATTTCCTGGCATATGTATATTTTAGGTGAATCGGAATATGGTTGGAGAAGGCAGGCATAATAATGTCCTCGCCGTGTGGGCCCTCCCTGACAAATTGTGGTGGCCAGTCTTTTTCTGCTATAAGTATGTCATTGCCCCTTGATAGTCTTTCCCAAAAAAGTGCTTTCACCTGTCTAGGTATGTCTCCCTCCATCCGGATTGTTATTTCATATAACTTTTGTGGAGTACTAACCCTGGTGTCTACAGTCTCAACTGTAATGTACTCATTCAAGTCCACTATCTCCAGAAGTTCCTTCAGGTTCTGGCGAGCTATTGTGACTTCTGCTGCACTGTCCAGCATTGTCTGAGCCCATTCTCCGTTCTTGAGTTGTGTTCTCAGTATTCTCGGCATGTCTGATCTTCAGACCTGCTACTTTCTTTTGGAGAATTGAGGTTTTGTTTTGTTTTTCGTAGCGTGTTTTTCTTCTTTGGATTTTACGCGTTCTTCTCTATGTTCTGACCGTCCTCTTCTTTCCGAAGTCTGTGATGAGATCTGAAAGGGACGAGAGGAACGTGTATCAGTATCTTGATACCTGTCAGGTTTTCTCAAATTATCCCTATTCCTGAGGTTATACTTCCTTTCAGAGGGCTCCTTTTGAGGAGACCTACCTCGGGATTGAGAACGTTTCTCGTTTTAATTTTGTTTATTAGTCTCCCACTTCTTTTTCGAAGATGTAGGAGTTTGTTTAATTGAGTCCTTCTCAGGACTTTCTGATAGTTTCGGCTTCACTGGTCTTCCACCCAAACTATCTCTGCCTAATTCTGCATAAGATTGTTCAATTATTCTGGGTAGTTCAGTTTGATGTTCTGTAACATCGAATTCCCTTAATTTTTGGCGGATCGCCACTGCTGCTGCCTCCCCTTTAATATTAGATAATATTATTGTTGAGACCTGGTCGAAATTTTTCAGTAATTTCATACCTAAATTTAGAGCAGGCTCTGCCCCGTATTCGTACTGAATTTGTTTCAGGACATCTGGGATTACCGCAATTGACGGAATACCATGTGTTTTAGTATAGATGGCAGCAAAGACTGAGCCCCAAGTGGTGCAGTCTTCCAGTTGTGGTGTGATCCCCATCGGTAAACTGATTGTTAGGATTCTGTGTTTCTCATACGGGCTAGTATTTGGAAATACTGCTTCGATTTGAGTAATTTTTTGAGCTATCCAGAATGGAATTTGCTCACGTTTTGTGGGCATTTTACCCATGACTGCGTAGAGAGTCTGTGGCGTAATTTTTAGTGTATTCCCCTGTTGGGGAGTTGGATTTGGAAGTGTCAGTGGTTGCTGGACTGTGAAAGTCCGCATGACATATTGGACCAGTTGTCTGTAGATTTTTATTATTTCTTGTAGTTGAACAAGTAGTTCCTCGTCTGACATTTCTTCAATGTCGGGATGAGGTGTATAGCCGGCTAGAATCGGCCATGTTGCTCCTGGTCTACCTAGTGGACCGAGCCTGGTAATGTTTCTGTGATGTTTTAGGGCGCTTTAAACCAGAGCTGATGCTCTTGGTATGTTAATGGGATTTCTATATCCTCGAAAGGAATGTATTCCTCTGGTGGATCATCTTCTTTGTAGAAGTGAAACATGTGTGTTACTGGATTGGATTCAGGAAATATTACCCATGAATAGAATACCTCTGTCTGAAAGGATTCGTGTGCCTCTATCACGAAAACTGCTCTACCGCCTCTTGGTGGCAGACCGTGTTTTATAAGTTTTAGAGTGATGGCTCTTCTTAAGTTTTGAGGGATGTCTATAACACCCTCCTCGGTTTCAATAAAACCTGTGATATTATAAGCTGTTGCAGCTGGCTGATCCGCAGCTCCACCGTTTCCGGTTTCAGTGTCGGAGCCAGGCATTTTGTTCTTTGAAAAAATGTAGAACAAGTTTCAAGGAAACAAAGATAAGGTGCACAATATTTTGGAACACTGTATCCTTCAACGTTGAGCAAACCAAACAGCTAATATATAGGGTGTTTCCCTATGTAGCCGTGGTGGATACTTAACCCTGCCCACTCCAGACGTCTTTTGGAGTATATGGGTAGGGGTCTCTGAGAGAAAAAGCACGGCTGAGTTACTCAGTATCTAGCGTTAAATTACTGCCTTACCAAACGTTGGGCGCCATGTAGTGTAGCTTCTATTTCCCTAATAGGCTCTGCGCATTGGAATAATATCCCCTATAGGTTTGACATAGGACTAAGGTCAGTATGTCCCTATCGAGTATATTAAACTTAATTACTTGTGCCAGCTAGCTCAGAGGCCACTAGAAACTCCTTGGATAACAAGAAGGGAGTAGTTTCTGGCAGCCACAAAACATGACAACTTTGTTTCCCTTTAGAATCAGAACGTGTCCCAGAGTCGTGGAAACAATAGATAACTATTTCACTCAGCTCAATCGTGCATGCTTAGTTTTCCTCAAAGTTACACAGAAAGAATAGACGGGCATTTCAATAAAAGATTTATTGAACAGTCTTGTTTCTCGTGTAAGTTAAATGTGCTGTTATGATCACAAGACAGTATGCAAGATAAATAATGTACAGCGTAAGCAGTAGAAATAAATAATACTGCGCTAGCATGATCTTTAGTAGATATTCATTTGCATAAATAACACAGACTAAAAATGCGAGTACTCATACGATGCGTTGCTAAGCTAGTTCTACCCCAATGTACCTAACCTAACCTAGGTGTAGGGAGAGGTATAAAGTAGGTGAAGTATTCCTTACTATGGTATACTAAGAGTATGTTAAGTCTAGTATGCCTAGTATGCCAAGAGTCCCTCTAGGTTCTAGTTAGCTCCATCGTAAGCAATAGAGGGGTTGGGCGTGCGCAGGTGATGAAGTCCAAGAAGTCAATATTTAGTTTTACAAATGAGTCTTTATTTTCAATCAGTTAGTTCTCACAGAATTGGAGATTTTACGGTCAGCCAACGCGTTTCGTTCTCATGATGAGAACTTCGTCAGGGCTCAGTAATCAAGTTTCTTTCCTTTGAAGTAAGAAATATGTATTGTGAATTCCGCACTTCACAGGTATACTATGTTTATTCTGGCAGGAGAACTTCATTTCTGAGATTTACTACTTAGGCCGACTGAGGCCCTGCGATATCCTGAGTGTTTCCAAAGTAATTGCCTGGAACACTGACTTGGTTGAGGGATCGCTTATTCGATTTCCACACGAAAGGTCACATTGGAGCTAGGCCACATTGCACCTAGTATACCTGTGAAGTGCGGAATTCACAATACATATTTCTTACTTCAAAGGAAAGAAACTTGA
Source organism: Calotriton arnoldi (assembly GCA_963921515.1). Lineage (NCBI taxonomy): Eukaryota > Metazoa > Chordata > Amphibia > Caudata > Salamandridae > Calotriton > Calotriton arnoldi. Next base: position 14,771 of record CAWUFW010007061.1, read on the forward strand.
TTACTGAGCCCTGACGAAGTTCTCATCATGAGAACGAAACGCGTTGGCTGACCGTAAAATCTCCAATTCTGTGAGAACTAACTGATTGAAAATAAAGACTCATTTGTAAAACTAAATATTGACTTCTTGGACTTCATCACCTGCGCACGCCCAACCCCTCTATTGCTTACGATGAGATCTACAGAGGCATCACCCGACGGCTGGTGCTAGGGCTTGTTGCGCAAGGAACCTGATTCAATTGAAACTAGTGTGAGGTGCAGAAACAGCAGTCCGCCGTCTAAGTTTCTTTATTAATCTAGTTAGCTCCATACCTTAAGAATGAGAGAGGTAGGAATCTCTTCCCAGATTCGAACTCCAACACCCCGCAAGGGAAGTCAGATCACTGGAAGCTGGACTCTCTGCGTGCAGGGATGACAGCGTCTTCTCAGTGCGTCAGGCCGGGAAACGGGCTCCTCTGAAGTCGAGGTCTCCTCTAGTTTACAAGGGCTAGGGAAGGTATATTTATACCTGAGAGGTACCTCAGAATGTTAGCATTGACGTGAATCGGACAGCGGAAGACGTCATGAATGAACCCCTAAGGTATAATGGTTCATGCATAATAGATGAGTCCTTGAAGAAATCAATAGTCCTGTGCTAGGAAACTCCCGAAGCCTAAGGGTCTGTTCTTCAAGAACTCGTTGTGACGTTAGGGTGGACGGATGTCGGAGACCATGCCTGTATTTGGAGTGCACGGTTTAATGCCTAAATAAGGACTGGGATTTTATGCCTATATAAGGGCAGGGCGAATTGTGCCTATATAAGGACATGATACAGGAAAGCCCGTGTATGGACACCCTAAGAGGAATACAACACCTGAATCAAACACAACAACAACAACACACACACTGACAGGAAAATAGAACACCACACACAGAGCAACTGTCAACTGCATGACACAACACAACACAAACACTGCACACAGCCACATCAGTCACAACACATGCACAGGCAAAGATATCAACATGCTACAACAGCCAAACATCAGGGGGTGCACAACAGGCAAGGACAAGGCAACATCAACTCACAGCACTGCATGCACACCAAGTAGTGTGTGCACAACACTCATACCAGTTACAAACAGAGATGAGTGACACACCATTAACACACACAACAACAATCTAAACATCACACACACAACAACACACCCAGGAAGTCAATCAGTCCACAGCAAACACACATACTACCAAGCCAACACACACAGATGCACAAGTCTGGGACACAAAAGTTGAAACAACATGATCAGATGAAACAAGACATTGGCAGTGTTGAAGTGGAAAATAGAGCATGTGTCACAGTAAACAATACCCACACATTACCCTTTATTTAGCAAGGACACTGACAAGGCAGACAACAGGAGTACATTTATTCTTTTTATTTACATTTCACACAGTCATACAGCAAAAGTCTACCCCTGCATCACCTGTTTACCAGGTGTCCCCCCCCTACAGTGGCCTCCTTACCCTGCTTCACAGGGCTCTGGGTGGGAGTAGATGTTGTGGGTGAACTAGCCTTGGAGCCCTTCTTACGTGTACCCTTAGCAGGCACCTGTTTGTCACTGGGCACGGAAACTGTGTGCCTGTCTCTGCGAGACACTTTTGGGACAGGTGAGTCCTTGGCTGGGGATGTGAGCCAGAGCCCTGCTTTTTGCCATCCTTGCCCTGGGTGTGGCCTGAAGGGCTTTTGCCCCTGCGCTCTGGTGTGGGTTTAGCTTTATGTGGGGATGGTGTCTGCGGCCTGGACTGCTTGGGCTGCTGCTGCTGTGTGCTGCGCATGACGTATCTGTCCCTTGACGTCTGGGGTGTGTGCTCACCATCATCAGATGCGTCCACTGTCAGGGTGGTGGGCCTAGGGACTGGAGCTGGACCATGGGATTGGGCAAGTTGAATGGCTGCTGTCACTGCAGAGGCCAGAGACTGTACAGTCCGGTGTAGCCCACCCACGTCAGAATGCACGCCCTCCATGAAAGCCACCACCTGTGCCAATTTTTGTCATGGTCCAGGAAGGCATTGAGGAGAGCTGTCTGACCCACACACAGCTGGCGCAAAAGGTCCACAGACTCCGCACTGATGACAGCAGGTGGGACAGGGGCAGCGGTGCCTGGGATGAAGGACACTCTTCCCTTCCTCATGGTGCGAACACGGGCACCAAAAGTGGGAGTAGCAGGGAGGGTGGGCACTGAACGCTGTGTGGCGGACGAGGAGGCAGAGTCCCCGTTTCCTTCGGACAAAAACATAGATGCATCACCGCCGTCGTTAGATGACGTAGAGGTCTGCGTTTTTGGCAGGGACTCCTCTAGATGACTACGGTCCCCCTCTGATGCGCTGGTGACATTCGTGTCACTATGCAGGTGAGCATCACCTGTGCCTGATGCCTCACCACTGGTGTCCGTCCCGTGGCCTTCCGTGCCCATGTGAGATGCTGCATGAGAGAGAGAGAGGATAAGTACATCTGCATCAAGTCAACAAATATCTGCAAGTGAAGCATCACTAATGATAGACAATGATCCATGTAGGCCAACACCATGGGCAGTAACATTGTGCAACCTCAATACAAGCATCTAAATTACCGTGGCATGATGCAAAATTGTACATAATTCACCCATGTGATGGACACACAGCCATCTAGCCTGTTGGTGGCTACGTCTAACAACACACACATATCCCTCTGTGCACACCTAGGGCCCTGAAGGGTTCAAAGATCCTACTCACAACATGTTGCCAACGTCACAACATGATCCAGCAGACGTTACCAACACAGACACAGACCCCAACATGACCACACACAATGTCCATGGGCACATGCCATCCACCATGTCGTATCTTGGGGCACAACTACAGTTGCACATTGGTGTCAGATGTGTAGCCAGCACTACTCTGACGTCAGGCAATGCACACATTGATGATGGCACACTCAGATCATGCACTCTGCTGGACCCTGACATGGGATGTCTGTGACAACACCAATGAAGATGATACCAGAAGGCCACAACTACAAATGTGAAGTCAAGGCCCATTACACCAATTACTGGGAAGGTACATGTAGGGGGAATGCATGACAACTGCACCCCACACCGCGGCCCCTTACACACCATTGCATCACACTAGCAACATCACTGCCCTGCACTGGCCCAGGCCTGGAGCACATGCTGGCAAACAACAACCAGAGTCACACACACAGAATACTCACCACCAGCTTGCTGTTGATGCACCTTCAGACGTGCATCCAGGTCAGGCTGCGTCACAGCTAAAATGCGTGCCATTAGTGGTGTCATGCTGCGCCGTGCCAACCTGCTGGATCGAGGGATCAGCCCCAGTGTCATCTCGGCCACGTTCCTGCTTAGCCGTGCGATGTCATCCCACCTCTTGTGACAGTGGGAGCGCCGTTTGTTTGAGCCACCCAGTGCATGCACCTTTGATGCAATGGCCCTCCACACGGCCTTGCGCTGGTTGACTTTTAGCTGCAGACATGGGAGACAAGAGGTAGTAACCAACCACCATTCCCCAGTGCAGGACCATGACACTGACTCATCCCAAATTCAGCCATTACGTCAGCAGAGACAATACATCTGCTAATTGCAAACATCATCATGTGTGAAACACACATTAATGCATGCAGGTATGAGGGTGGACACAGTACATGCCCATCTCCTGGCCATGCAGGACACCAGCAGAGAGCTAAATGTGTATGCTGACCACATCTAATGCAATATTCTGGGAATAACAAGACATGCATGACATCACTACATATGTGACTGGGAATACTCACTGTGCCCAACACTGCGCAGCCCACAAAGCACTTGCCCTTCAACTGCCACACTGTGTCATGGATGTCACATTGAGGGACATGACCTCACAAACGCAGACCCTCATCACAAGGCCTGTTGTGTGCAATCTACATCTCTGCAATGGCTCATTGATGGACACTCAAGAGGAAAAGCACATATGTGACACTCTGCACATTCAGTGTTGTGTCACTGTCAGATTGGGCAGTGAATGTGCAGGCCATTTGGGGTCACACAGAGGTCCAACGTGGGGCAGCTCATCTCCGACATGGAGTGACGATTTGGAAACACAAACAGTGCCAACACATGCGAGTATGTGCACATGCTGGTGGGGACGGAAGAGTCCGGGCACAATAATGTTTCAATGTACCGTGTCATAGGTGAATGACCAACAAGAGTGTCACCCTGGGGGATTCGGTCATGAGTATGGCGCAGAAATAGAGATGAGGCACATAAAGAGGTCTAAACAATGGCCTCACTACCCTCTGGACAGCAACACTTGCTAAGGCCACAGATGTGCCTGTGAAGGACATCAGGGACACATACAGACATGCAGACTGGCTATCACTGTCCTGACTCGTGAAATGAAAAGGTGCAGCCTCACTGTATGTCTGACAAGACATCATACTTCCCTCACATCTGGATGTGCAGGCAGGGAAACTTGTTGAATAGGCCAAACATACCTTCCCCCTGGAAACAGCATGATAGGCAGTGCATGACCCACCCTCACACTCCCACGCACATACTGCAGCAGATCTACTTCATGTGTTCCCCACCCTGCACTCTCACTCACACTCTGAGTTACTCACCACGACATTAGGCGCACCAAAGAGCCTTGGATACTGGTTGAGCACCTCGTCCACCAGGAGCTCCAGTTCCTCGGTGGTGAAGGGAGTGGCACGGATCTTCTCAGTCCTCGCCATCACTGTGGGCAGGAGACAGCAGCAGCGACAGCAGCAGGTGAGGGGTCTCAGGCAGCAGTCCCTGGAGGCAGCAGCAGGTGAGGAGTCTCAGGCAGCAGTCCCTGGAGGCAGCAGCAGGTGAGGGGTCTCAGGCAGCAGTCCCTGGAGGCAGCAGCAGGTGAGGGGTCTCAGGCAGCAGGCTCAGTGAGCTGTGGCAATGTGTGGCTCTCTCACACACATATATAGTCCCCAGGGCTCGTTTATGTTGTTCTGAGCTGCTGCAATTGGTGTTCCAGGTCTGCCTCATTCAAAACATCCAATGACCGGCCCCGCGGTGGCGGAGCACGCCTACCGCGATTTTCAAAGTTGCATCAGGCAACCGCTATTGCGCTTCCCATTGGCTGGATGGGCATGCTCCATGGCGGTGACACACCGCAGGGGACAGGCGTGCGGTACCGCGGTGGTGCATCTTACAAGTGCATCCAATGACCGGACCCGCGGTGGCAGAGCACGCCTACCGCGATTTTCAAACTTGCATCAGGCAACCGCGATTGCGCTTCCCATTGGCTGGATGGGCATGCTCCATGGCGGTGACACACCGCTGGTGCCAGGCGGTAGTTCCCGCTATTCTTGAGCCATGCATTTCCATGAGTGACCGGGATCTGGGTGGCGGAGCATGCCAACCGCCATTAGCCATGTGTATATGCCTAGCAATCCTGCCATGGTGTCTCGGACCATGGCGGTGACACACCGCTGGTGCCAGGCGGTAGTTCCCGCTATTCCTGAGCCATGCATTTCCATGAGTGACCGGGATCTGGGTGGCGGAGCATGCCAACCGACATTAGCCATGTGTATATGCCTAGCAATCCTGCCATGGTGTCTTGGACCATGGCGGTGACACACCGCTGGTGCCAGGCGGTAGCTACGGCGAGGGTGCAGCATGACATTGTTGACTCTGGGCGTGAGGGTGTTCTTAGAGCATGTTTAATGCAGCAATGGACACATCGTGTAGTGTCAATGTCAAGGGTCATATCTGTACTTCAAACAGTGGTCACTTTCAATTAAACATGGAACTTGATGTAATTAAAATGAACTATATTTCGTAATGAGAGCCTAAACTTCATATCTAACACCAAATGCAACACAGAAAGGACTAATGGGGCACATTACTCCTACACAATTTCATATCTGACCCAAACATTTTGCCCAAAGTTCATGTCTCTCACCCCATTTTCACCCAAATTTCGTATCTGAGCCAAATTTTTACACACATATTCATGTCTCACACAATATGTCAATACACAGTACATGATTGTACAAAGATTTCAGCATTGTCTCCATTACTCACCACATATGTCACACTGTTGTCTGTTTGGATCACCTATTACAGCATTCATGTAAGGTTATTGTTCGCTGTGGCAGAACCAAGAGTATATGTCCACATGTACATGTGTGTGCTATGCACACTGAAGGTTGTAACATACATCACCGGCACACTTTGGAATATGTTCCTCCTTAATCATTTGACCTGTCTGTATGCATTTGGGTATGTTTTGTCCCCATATATGCAAAATGTCATCAGCATTACTTGTGTCATTGTGTAGGATATGTGCTCATGTTGTTCGGCCGGTCATATGTGAATTTGTCACATGTATTTTCCACAGCTGTGAGTATGTTGATAGTGGATTTGATGTGTGTGGTGTGTTACGTTGGTACTCACCAAGGACAGGTGCATTGACCTTGTCCACATGAAGATTGTTGGCTTGGTGAGGGACTGTAGCCAAATGTGGTGCTGGTGCTCACTGACTGGTAAGTTTGACATGGCATCTGTGACCAGTAGAAGGTGACCCACAATTGGCATATATAGTTCAGTATTGCGTGTGCTTTCATGTGCAGTAAGTGTGTGCAGTTTTGGCAGGGTGCACAATTAGGACACGTGTGCAGTGATATTAAACTAACACGTGTGGATAAGCATGCTATGGTGTGGTAGCCTTTCGGGGGCACAAGCTGGTCCTGCGCTGTGTGGGTGAACTGATGGTGCTGAAGACTCAAGCTAATGATGGCATCCAAGACAGGTGAGATATTCCTTGATAGGGCTGGCTGTGGCACCCATCTAACTCAGACTTTTGTTGTTCTAATGGTACCAGAGGCCAACAAGTGATGCACAGCCAGCATCTTTGTCTGCAGAGGAATGTTGAGAGTCTGCGTGGTTGTTCCTGACAGGCTGTGTGGTATGTGGCTCAGGATGCTTTTGATAGTAGTCCTTTGGTACCTGTGTCGTGCGATGACATCCCCTGTTGTTATGTGCATGAGGCTGTTGTGTCTTCGGTATTTACTCTGTATGTTCATGCGCTGACTTTTAGGTGTAGTGGTGTGGCTTTGTCCGGGTGGTGGTCTGGGTTGTTTCTGTGTCACTGTTGTGTGTCCAAGCAGCTGGAGTATTAGCTCCATGGCAAATGTTGTACTTTAGTTGTGTGTCTGGGCAGTGCTACCTTCATACTGCATGTCATAGTGCAACTTTAGTGCAGATTGACGTTTGTCTACATTCCTTTTGGATCACGTACCTTATCCACTTTTTGTGTGCCACATTGACAATCTGTGTGCTTGCTGATGATATTGTGCAGTTGTGTTGTTGTGTCTTGATTCACGTCAAGACTGCATATGCATATGCTTTTCATTATTAGTCATTGAGTGACTTTGAATTGTGTGTAACAGCATGTATGGCATGTCTACTGATGACAGTGGCAATTGGCACAGGCTTGTGAATATGTCTGTGAGTGTCTCTAGACTTGTGTGGATTAGCATTGGCTCACATTCAATGATGAGTCCTTCAGAACTGGACAAATTGTGTAGTTCATGTGTCCCCTGTCATGATTGCACAAGAATGTGTGGCACGTACAGCGGACATTTGGAAGCCAGCAGTGTTTCTGTTTCACACATGTCCTGTATTATTTACTGTCCGGGCTGTTTGCACCAGATTCTGAAATGTGACTATTACCATTCACAGACACAGTTTCCATGTTTGTTGTTCTCACAGTGGTAATACTGAAGAAGTGTAGTACAATGTATTCTCTATGTGTCATGACTATTGACTTGCACAGTATGGTGCATTGTGATGCCAGTCAATGTTTGCGCTGTGTGAATCAGAAGCTACGGAGTTGTGCACATCTCATGGTCTGTTGCAATGACGTGTCCCCTTTCATCTCACCTAGGAGGCGACCTAATGTGTATCGTCCTGTCACCCTGCTGGCTAACATTGAGGATGATGACGTGATACGCAGATTCCGTCTGGACCGCACGAACATCCAAGACCTGTGTGCCATGTTGGATCCTCACCTGCGGGCTGGCAGGACATACCCAACAGCATTGACAACCGAAACAAAGGTGATGGCGGCACTGCATTTCCTGGCTAGTGGGTCATTCCAGGAGACAGTGGGCATTGCAAGGGGGTGTCGTAGCCCACCTTCAGCATGGTGCTAAGGGATTTCCTGTTGGCCATGATGCGATACAAGGACCAATACATCAGTTTTCCAAGGAGGGTGGCTTTGGCGGATGTAAAGGCGGATTTTTATGCCCTTGGCCACATCCCGAATGTTGTAGGTGCTATTGACTGCACCTGGTTCCACCACAGGCAAGGAAACACATCTATCGGAATCAGAAACATTCCCATTCCATCAATGTGCAGGTGGTGTGCCAGACCGATATGATCATATCGCATGTATGTGCCAAGTTTCCGGGCTCTGCACAGGATTCATACATCCTGCACAACAGCATTGTGCCCCAGCTGATGGCCAATGTACTTCCGGAGTGGGCATGGATTGTGGGTGAGTAGGCAGAGTCAAGTTGTGTGCTGTGTGTGCCATGCTGTCCTCTGCCACAGTTGTATTACTGAATCGTTATGTTTATTTCACACCTAGGTGACTCTGCATATCCCAACAGACTGTGGTTGCTGAGCCCACTACGCAATCCTAGGACACCGTCTGACGTCCGCTACAACAATGCCCATGGTAGAACACGTCGGGTGGTGGAGTGAACCTTTGGTCTCCTAAAATCGAGATTTCGCTGCCTGGACCGGACCGGAGGGGCCCTCATGTACTCACCCAAAAAGGTGTGTCAGATAGTGGTAGCATGCTGCATGCTGCACAACTTGGCCTTACGGAAAGGGATACCCATGATCCTGGACGATGATGACCAGCCAGGGCCCCCCCTGTGATCCCACAAATGTCCAGTGACGAGGATAGTGGTGAGGAGGAAGGTGTCGACCAGCGTCAGCAGCTCATCAACCGCTACTTCACTTGAAGGTGGGTGACGATGTACAACTGGTCCATTGTCTGTTGATGTAGTTGTTTGGGTGGAGGTCTATGTGATCTTTGTGAGTGCATCCTGTTGTTGACTCAGTGCTGGCTGCCTATGTGTTGGATACAGGGTATGTAGGAACTGCTACAGGATGTCTCTGTTGGTACTGTTGCACATTGTTATGTGTGCATATTGTTGAACAGTGAGGACATGTGTTGTGTGATGGCTGTTATGCCACCACCTGACTAGTGACTTTTGTGCTGTTGTCTTTTGCTAGGTCCCTTCTGCCTCCCCTTGCCTACAGAGGATCCATGCTCCTGTGACATTGTAACCATGGTAAACATTGCACATACTGTGATAAACATGGAGCAGACTCAACCACCTTTTTGCGTTTTTGTAGTTTATTTGTAATGGGCATCTGTGAGAGGGAAGTGTATATTTACATAAGTGTGTATGGTGAATCAATGTCATGGTAGATGAGACAATCGGGTAGGCACCACATTGCTGTGGTGACACAGTCCAACAGACGGATGCCATTACCATGGCAGTGTGGGTGAGGACAGTGTACAGAGTCAATGGTTGGGTGAAGAGTGTTGACATCATGGCTGGCTCTTTGACTGGCGTTTGGCCGGTGCTTTGCCACGGATGAGTCCCAAGTTCTTCTTTGGACGGCCCCTTCTTTTGGCAGGGGGGGCATCGTCTACTGGGCCAGTGGGGTCTGAGGAGTCACCCCTCTCCGTGCCCGCAGGGGTGGATGATGAACTGTCATCCTGCGTGGCAACGGGGGGAGGTGGAGGTGTGGTCTGTGGCACTGGCCTGTCCCTCTGTACCGCCACTAACTGGCCCATGAGGTCCACGATTTGTCCCATACGGCAGACGTTGGAGCTCCAGGGCATCTTCGTGGGCCTGGCCCATTTGTGCCTGTGTGCGTTCATAGGCACCCACAACTCTGGTGATGTTAGCCAGGGCTTCTGTCACAGTGTCCGGTGTTGTTGAAGTCCCACTTGTCCTCCCACCTGCCCTGCTATCACTGACCTGTTGCCTCACCACTCTAGCCACACGCCTGCCCTCCACAGTTGTTGGTGTGGGCTGGGCATCCTCTGTGGCTGGGCGAAAGTTGCAGGCAAAGGTGGTGGTAGTGGTGGCGGCACAGGTCGTTCCAGCAGGGGTCAGCATTATTGTTGTTGCTGATGGTGGGGGGGCAGTGGGGTCATGTGACCGGTTGCACCCTGGCACACCAGATGGTCCAGCTTGGAGCTCCTCATCCAAAGAATCCAGGGACTCCGCATCCGAGTGTCCATGTTCCGGGGGAGGAGACTGGCTCTGCAAGTTGAGGTTGTTGTCCTCTGTAGTCAGTTGTTGGTCACCTGTGGAACAGAGGGTACATGGTCATTGACTTACAGCCATATGGCTTGCTGTGTTTGATGTCTCTTATTTACATGTTATGCAACACACAGTTACTTATTTCATGAGTTGAATGTCTGCACAGTGTTGTTCGTCATGACATGATGTGGAGGTACATACATCTTGTTCCATGGTATGACAAGTCATTGGATGCCATGCCCAACTTGACACTCTTTGTATGGAACTGATGAGTTGTCATCTGACAACTGGCTGCCATGCAACTTGATGTGAAGCATCGAGGATGATTACTCTTCCCGACAGATGTTACATATGCACATGTACTAGACATTGTCACATTGTTATCTCATGCATACCTTTGTAATGTTCTGTGCTTGCATTTATTTGCTCGACAGGCCATGTCTTTTCATTGTTACTATTGTCCTTCATGCTCAGCACCCATGGAATTTGCACATAGCATTCTGTGCAGTGCATATTTGGTCCCTGATTTGCTTACACAAAGGGTTTAGTTGAGTCACAGTTCTGTTTCTGTCACAGTTACATACGCATCGCTGTCTGCATTCTATCCAATGGTATATAATTGGGGTGTATTTTGTTGTGATGTGTGGCATTGTGTTGGCATTAGCTCAATGCTTTCATTGACGAATGGTGGGGTGCATGCACTGGCTGCTTACCTGTACAGTTGGCATCTTTTGGGGGGACTTTCTACCACATGCTTTTGGGTGGGAGGGAGTGCTCCATCATGCTGAGGGATGGGGCAGGGTGTGCCTGGTGGGAGCTGTGGTACAGGCCTCCCTATTCCAAACACTCCTCCCTGGAAAGATGGCTACCTACCTGTTAGGTGAGGGTGTAGCACACAATGACTGCCACATGGTTGTGGGTGGGGGAGTAGTCCATCCTGCTCAGCTGTGGGACAAGGGGGCCTGGTGGGAGTTGTAGTGCAGGCCTCCCTATTCCAAACACTCCTCCCTGGAAAGATGGCTACCTACCTGTTAGGTGAGGGTGTAGCACACAATGACTGCCACATGGTTGTGGGTGGGGGAGTAGTCCATCCTGCTCAGCTGTGGGACAAGGGGGCCTGGTGGGAGTTGTAGTGCAGGCCTCCCTATTCCAAACACTCCTCCCTGGAAAGATGGCTACCTACCTGTTAGGTGAGGGTGTAGCACACAATGACTGCCACATGGTTGTGGGTGGGGGAAGTAGTCCATCCTGCTCAGCTGTGGGACAAGGGGGCCTGGTGGGAGTTGTAGTGCAGGCCTCCCTATTCCAAACACTCCTCCCTGGAAAGATGGCTACCTACCTGTTAGGTGAGGGTGTAGCACACGATGACTGCCACATGGTTGTGGGTGGGGGAGTAGTCCATCCTGCTCAGCTGTGGGACAAGGGGGCCTGGTGGGAGTTGTAGTACAGGCCTCCCTATTCCAAACACTCCTCCCTGGAAAGATGGCTACCTACCTGTTAGGTGAGGGTGTAGCACATGATGACTGCCACATGGTTGTGGGTGGGGGGAGTAGTCCATCCTGCTCAGCTGTGGGACAAGGGGGCCTGGTGGGGTTGTAGTGCAGGCCTCCCTGTTAAAGATTGCAGGAATCGCTGTTAGCATGAGCTGAAAGCCATTTTGTACTTGGCAGCCATTTTAGTTAGCCATGTGCTCGCCATGTGCTTTCTCCCTCTTCCAGAGTCTTGCACATGCTCAGAGAGGCCTAGCTGGTAGAATGCACCTGCTCCTAGTATAGAACTGTCAGGCTATTCTTACTCATGTAAGCAGTTTAGTCTCCCCTCCCACTTTGTGGAGCAAGCAAATTTTGTATACCCATATTAGTCAATAAGCATGCTTGTATGTGCTAGGACCTCCCCTTGATTTTATGCTGACTATGTAACAAATACATATATAAGGACCCTGTTCTCTGCACTCATTAGAATGCCTCCTACAGTGGCCTGCGGGTACCGTAAGATGCAATCTCCCTCATCTGAGGTTAATAAAACATGTTTTTTGATATTACAGCTTCTGTGCCAATCTCTTCTTTGTTGGTCTTAAGGACCAGATGTATCAGTGAACCCCTAAGAAGGTTTTTATTTCTACAAATGGCGCCCGAAAGTGGGACTCATCGGTGCAGCGGCTATCCAAGGGAGTGGTCTTGAAGGGAGACAGGAATCTACTGAGGAGTACAGGACAGGAATCTACTGAGGAGGTACCCTGCGCACGGAAATTGTTTTGTCTTCCAGCCCAGTATATTTCTGGTCTTCCTGCTCTGATCCTCCAAGTGTTTGCCGCTCCCGACTGAGAACTTCTTTGGCGTGAGTATTTTAAAACGACCGTTAGGTCACTCAGAACTTGGCAGTTGGAACCTGGACACCATTTGATTGGTAAGAGCCGTTTTGCGGCACTTGCTGTTGGTTTGATGCCTTTGATTGGTAAGGTAGTTTTAGTAACACTTACTGTGGCTTTGTTTGTATGATTGGCCAATTTTGGAATTTGTTTTGTAATTATATATGCATTGCAATTCATATAGGCAGGTAATGAGGAGATTTTTTTCTCTATCTTTGAAAATTTGAACGGCACACATTGTGTTAAGTGTCACTTGGAGTATAATATTATATATGCTATAATATTTTTGGCATGCCTGTTACCAGTACACTTCGCAGAAAGTGTTGCTGTCTTGGAGGTACCGATATGGATTTAGTAAGTACTTAGTTGACTCCCCTCAGAGGGGATACCTAAATAGGTTCACGTATAGTAAAAAGATATTTCTTCCTTGGTGACTAAGTACCCCATGGAACTAAATATGTACATAAAACGGATCCGGATCTGCGCACATAGTAACATTCATAAGTGGTGATATGCAGAGCGCTTTTTGAGTGTTCTACCAGCCAAAACTGTCGAATTTGGGGTATTTTGGCTTCTTGACCATGGAACAGTTTTTTGGGCTACTTTTGAGAGCTCTTCTTGTAAATATGACTTACAATTAGTATTTACAAATAGGTTGGTCTTGCGTACCGTTTGTAAGCTGTCTTAAAGTTTTAAGTGTTGATTTGTGGGTTAAATGTGTGTTTAAATGTCTATGTGGGGTTTTTGGTTTGACATTGGTAATACTTGTGTGAGTACTCTGTGTACGAATGGCTAGCTTTAAGCGCGCTGTGTTGTGTCCTTCTGTAACTGTCTGAATGAGCTCAATGAGTTTGTTTATGTTTTTTTGCTGTCATCATTCTGTTATGCAAAATGTCATTTAGTTACTTACATATTAAATAAAAATCCAGAAATAAATTATGTAACATATGCTAAACAGCTGCATGTTACTATTAAATTGACAGAGTAAGACACTATACATGTGTGCAACTTGCCACAATGCTAAACATAAAATTAGAATTCGTATTCAATAGGATTAAAATAGGCCTCATACAGAGAGAAAAAAAACGAAATTGTGTGTTTTGTAATCAATAGACTTAAATACACAATGTTACGGCCTTTTCCTTAAATACATTGTATTAGACATTAAAAGGCATGCACATCATTTGAATGAATTTGGTCGTTGCTGAACTAAATACACATTATAGAAAGATAGATTTGACTGCATTGAAATGCCTCAGTTTTTAAATAGACTGTGACATGCTTTTCTCTCAGCACCCGAGAAAAAGCTTTCCGACAGCTGTGTTTAAACTAACTAACTAAAAAGGAACCGTTTGACACAGCAAATGGGGATTTAACTCTGTCAGGGTATTTCAAATAATAAAGGGTTTTTTTTCCTGAGAAAGGCGTGAAAATTCGACGCCTGCTGACAAACAACAGCTGCATAAATAGCATATGGCTATTCCTGCTCACGGCCACAGACAGGAATGCTGAGTCAGCGAAATTTTAAGTCAGTGTAAAACTGGTATTCAGGCCTGCATTATTTTAAAAGTTTCAAAAAACCAGTTTCATTATTTTAGATAACAGAGAACAAAATTGAAAGTAGGGATTTCCTTTCTTAATGCCTTTTTTATAAGTACATCTATGGTTCTGATGTTAAATGATAACTGTTCTTTTAAAAAAGTGGCGCAGACTTTTCCTGTTTCAAGTAAAGGCTTCTGTGCTTAGGGTTATGAATGAATGTGTTTAAATATGATAGGCTACAATGACGCTTGCTTTTCCAATGTGGAATCATTAAAATGGTTGGTTTTATTGATAAAAAATAAAATTTAATTATATGGGAAAAAATATATTGCTAAAAACAAATGCTTTAAATTCGTTTTTTCATCTTTATAAAGCCTAATCATCATACTGTGAATTCCTAGTATCAAAATTGGATTTAAGCAGTGCTGTACCGCAATAAAAGGGAACTTAAATGTGAAATGTCACTTTACCCAGCCGTACAAAACTTGTTTTTATAAGGGTATACCATATGCATTTCTGATTTCCTATTCCCGGGCTATCTAGAGAACACTCTGGGGGTTCCTATTATGCAAAAATATTGTAGGATATTCATTTTTAAGTGCCCCTACCACCAAAGTCGAAATTGAGCTAAATTCACAATTTTACAAGCAGTTCTACCACTCAAGGCAGTTTTAACGTGCTCTCAGGCTTCCATAAAGTATATGCAAGTATAAAATAAACAGCTGCCTCTGCATTACTAGATTGCACACCACTGTACAAATGAAAATAAGTATACAGAAACCAGCAGACTTATTATCCTACCTTTAAATTATTGGCAAATGGATCGGACAGGGCTGCCGTCTCTGCCGTGCTGTGATTCTCCAGAGTTGCATTGCATTACAAAACCGCATGGCAAGCCTTGCACGCAAAAATGAGCAGCTGCTGAACGGGTCAAAGGTCAGAGTTCTGCATTTAGCAACTTAGCAGGGTAATGTTTGCTTTGACACTTCGACCTTCGAAATGTTTTTTGAAAGACGAGATGATAGCGCAAAGAGAGAAAGAGAAGCTTTGCTTCCTATTTTTGGCACACACACGTTTTGCGCAGTCCTATGCCACGAAGGAAGACAACCCTCAGTTGAACATTGATCTGCCATTTATATAAAATAATGGTTTTAGTTTAAAGAATACTGTGTAGGGGCTACGATAAGGAGGAAATGGATTTTAGTTTGCATTCATGCGCCCTCATGTTAATCTAGTACAATTGCTGTAGAAAATGGTTTAAAGTTAACTCAATTTGCATTGTGTTAGACTGAATCAGAGAATAGCCACTTTCTAAGATATCTCCTACAAGTTTGTTTGTGCCCAGTTGCTACAAATAGGGGTTGAAAGTGTTGACAGAAGTAAAACCTGTTTCAGGTTTTCCTACTGTCAAAATGGGGGAAGGAGGCTAGCTCCTCTACAAATTAAGGGTAGGCAAAATTATGTTTTCTCTCTTCTTTTTCTCACTTTTTTTTGAGTCTGTCTAAAGCTATCTAGGAAATGGCCATGTGACAGTTAAGGCACTTTGCATTGTTCATAAGGCGGCACACAAAATGGGGCCTAAACCATTACAGAGAATGTTTACTTGGTACTCCCCAGCTAGAAGTCTTCGTTCCTTGGCAGCCCACCTAGTATGTACCCCACGAGTCAAGAAAACCCGACTAGGAGGTAGATCATTTGGCTATGCAGCCGCAAGGCTATGGAATAAACTACCAAGTGAACTCAGACAGACTGATGACTTACTGCAGTTTAGAAAAAAGCTAAAAACCAGGCTCTTTCCAAAAGAATAGCCTTGAGAGATTGGCGCATGATGATTCATAGTTTTATAGCTGCACAGTGATTTAGGTAATCCCAGCGCCAGGATGCCCGTTGGGTGACAGCTGCGCTATATAAATGCTACTTACAATTACAATTACAATTGGCTATTCTGTAATACTGTTTTAAAATTGTTAGAATTAATAAAAAGATGAAACACATAAGCTATGTTACTGCCCATCCTGTATGAAAGAATGAGTAGAACAGATTGATGTTCCCTTATTTGATCTTTAAGGAGAACTGTATAGTGGCGGTTTCTGTTCAAAAATCTCAGGTGGCAACACTATTATTGTTTATGTTATTCTCATGTTCTATACAGTTTTGCAAGGGCATTGCTAGTCTTTTATTAGCTAGTCTGTGTAAATAAGCTGACAGCCCTTATTAGAGCTGGAGATAGGGTTTTTTTCCTTTTGAAAATGATGTTGCATAGTCCAGATCGTGAAAAGTACAATGCAGGAAAGACGCTCATGTGATCCTTAGCAAACATTTTGAAGGAAAATATTGTTTTATAGGAATTTGTTTGTCATAACATGTTCTGCTGGAGAAAACGTACTCACTATGTTGAAGTTTAGTTCTTTTTGCAATAAGAATCCCTGTTAAATTAGCAGTTTTAGATTTTCCTGCTGCGCCTATAACATGAGAGCATGGTCCTAAGCATAACATGTAAGAGAAATTATTTTACAAGTGTCTGCAGTCCTGTACAAGTAATGTAAAATCTATGAGTAAAAGTGTAGAACATTTCCTTTTTCTGGAGGGTTCTTCAGATTGGTAATATAGGAATACACCAATGTAAGTATTTGGAGTATGTCTGTATTGTTTTTCTCTTTTCCTCAGAATTTAGTAAATGAACACAGACTTCCTTGGCTGTTTGGGATTGGGTGATGTATTACTCTTGTCAGTTCACCAAAACGTTCCTTTTATACTTGCCAATAGGTCCAGGGTTTTCTACTCTCAGATAGATGAAGTGGCTCTTGGGTGCCTTGCTAATGTATGGGGCGCCCCAAGACTAAGGAAGTATTCTGAGACTATCCTCTCTGTTGTTAGATTATTTCTGTGCCTTGTCTAAAGACCTCTTGTTCTGTCCACCAATAGATATTTGCTGCCTTACAACCATTGCCAGAGGGGCCCGGACATCAGATCCAGCCTGGGAGTCAGCGTCACTTCAGTTTGAAGCCAAAGTGAAAGGAACCAGCATAGGCGTTGCTGGCAACTAGGACCGCAGTGAAGGCGGAAACACTGGGACGTGAAGTGTGTACCCCTGCCACTGTCTTGGGCGAAAGACGGGGTTACAAATCAGGATGGAGAAATCTTTGTGTGGATCCAGTTTTTGATGCCCAGCTGAGAGAGTCACAGAACGACAAGGACGGCAAGGAGGCTTTTGCTTGAGGTGACCCCTTTGAAACAAGGGTTGCTTCAGAGATCCTAGCATCAGGCCTCTTAGTCCTGGTCCAAAGTGAATGCAAGTCTACGCCTTTGTTTGTTGATCAAGAGATGCCCGAGCACACTGGGTACAATTTGTGCCCCAACAAAAGAGCAGTGCGCCAGAGGTGCAAATACAGGAGTTAGGGAAGGACTTGAGTTTAGGGTACAGGTGCTATGCCCTTGGTGCCTGTTAGATTAAAGTGAAGAAAACTGGTGCACTGCCTGAGACACTGGATAGGATCATTGAGGGTATTTGCCCTGGGGGGTGATTGCCCTATCCTGAAAGAAAGACTTTTTCTTCTCCGTGATTCTTGAGTTGCGAGTTGTGCAGCTCCACCGTGGGAACAACAAGAGCCTGCCTGTGAGGCTCAAACGGACACAGGGAGAAGACTCCCCTCTGGCTGGTGGTTTTAGAATTTCCCAAGGACTCTTTTTTTGTTAGTAATGTACCCCTTTGGTCGTCCCATTTTTGAGGAGGAGCAGCCCTTTGCGGCTCCTTGTCCTAATTCCTATGGTCTTGTGTGGTCCTCCTGGTCCCCCGGAGCCACAATTGTTTTTGTAATAATATGTCTGATTGCTTTAATATTTTTTAAGAGTAATGTTTATTCTGCACGAGAAAAGTTCATCTGAGCATGTTACTTTACTCTTTTCTTAAGTATATTTATTGATAATTCAGCCCTCATAAAATACTGAGAAAGTCTATTGAAAATGTTTTTATTAGGTATGTGCTGTTGGTTATTTTGAAATTGACTTAACGAGCCCCCATCAGAGCCCTGAAACTTAAAATTAGACTAGATGGTTTTGGTATTTGCTTTCTGCTTAGGATTGGAAAATATTGAGATTTCTGTTTGAGATAATAGTCATTATTCTCTCTTGCTACCTGTATGACCCAATGCTCTGTTCACTTTGTACTCCTGCTTATACCTTGTATATACCTGCTTAATGAAATGTTTAGAATATAAATGCCCACCTAGCATAGGATATTGATGAATTTATGAGAAGAAAATGTGCAAAATATTTTCTATGTCTCTACTAGATCATGGCAATGTCTTTAGCTCATGCTAAAAGGATCGTCTGTTAAAGATTGCAGGAATCGCTGTTAGCATGAGCTGAAAGCCATTTTGTACTTGGCAGCCATTTTAGTTAGCCATGTGCTCGCCATGTGCTTTCTCCCTCTTCCAGAGTCTTGCACATGCTCAGAGAGGCCTAGCTGGTAGAATGCACCTGCTCCTAGTATAGAACTGTCAGGCTATTCTTACTCATGTAAGCAGTTTAGTCTCCCCTCCCACTTTGTGGAGCAAGCAAATTTTGTATACCCATATTAGTCAATAAGCATGCTTGTATGTGCTAGGACCTCCCCTTGATTTTATGCTGACTATGTAACAAATACATATATAAGGACCCTGTTCTCTGCACTCATTAGAATGCCTCCTACAGTGGCCTGCGGGTACCGTAAGATGCAATCTCCCTCATCTGAGGTTAATAAAACATGTTTTTTGATATTACAGCTTCTGTGCCAATCTCTTCTTTGTTGGTCTTAAGGACCAGATGTATCAGTGAACCCCTAAGAAGGTTTTTATTTCTACATCCCTATTCCAAACACTCCTCCCTGGAAAGATGGCTACCTACCTGTTAGGTGAGGGTGTAGCACACAATGACTGCCACATGGTTTTGGTTGGGGGGGGGAGTAGTCCATCCTGCTCAGCTGTGGGACAAGGGGGCCTGGTGGGAGTTGTAGTGCAGGCCTCCCTATTCCAAACACTCCTCCCTGGAAAGATGGCTACCTACCTGTTAGGTGAGGGCGTAGCACACAATGACTGCCACATGGTTGTGGGTAGGGGAAGTAGTCCATCCTGCTCAGCTGTGGGACAAGGGGGCCTGGTAGGAGTTGTAGTGCAAGCCTCCCTATTCCAAACACTCCTCCATGAAAAGATGGCTACCTACCTGTTAGGTGAGGGTGTAGCACACAATGACTGCCACATGGTTGTGGGTGGGGGGAGTAGTCCATCCTGCTCAGCTGTGGGACAAGGGGGCCTGGTGGGAGTTGTAGGGCAGGCCTCCCTATTCCAAACACTCCTCCCTGGAAAGATGGCTACCTACCTGTTAGGTGAGGGTGTAGCACACAATGACTGCCACATGGTTGTGGGTGGGGGAGTAGTCCATCCTGCTCAGCTGTGGGACAAGGGGGCCTGGTGGGAGTTGTAGTGCAGGCCTCCCTATTCCAAACACTCCTCCATGGAAAGATGGCTACCTACCTGTTAGGTGAGGGTGTAGCACACAATGACTGCCACATGGTTGTGGGTGGGGGTGGGGGGAGTAGTCCATCCTGCTCAGCTATGGGACAAGGGGGCCTGGTGGGAGTTGTAGTGCAGGCCTCCCTATTCCAAACACTCCTCCCTGGAAAGATGGCTACCTACCTGTTAGGTGAGGGTGTAGCACACAATGACTGCCACATGGTTGTGGGTGGGGGGAGTAGTCCATCCTGCTCAGCTGTGGGACAAGGGGGCCTGGTGGGAGTTGTAGTGCAGGCCTCCCTATTCCAAACACTCCTCCCTGGAAAGCTGGCTACCTACCTGTTAGGTGAGGGTGAAGAACACAATGGCTGAGACATGCTTGTGGGTGGGAGGGAGTGCTCCATCCTGCAGAGGGATGGGGCAGGGTGTGCCTGGTGGGAGTTGTAGTGCAGTTTGCCTGGACACATACAACACAGTAGATGTTGTCTACCTTTGTGATGTTTGAGGTGGGGTGGATGTAAAATCAGGGTGACCTGTGTGTGTTTTTGGGGTGCAGATGTGTGTACTTGTGCCTCAGGGATGTGTCTTTGTAGTTGTGCAAGACAGTACATGGCAGTTTCATGGTATACAATAGTTGGTACTTACCTGCCTCCACTCCCCCGGGTATTCCTTCAAGAGTCTCTGGATGCAATATGGCAAGCACCTTCTCCTCCCACGCAGTGAACGGTTTTGGTGGGATGGGAGGGCCTCCACCAGTCGCATCAGCCAGCTCACGGTTCTTGGCCCTCCTCTTCTTGACAACACTCTTCAGGTCATGCCACCGCCTCATGATTTCATTCTTGTTGCGGGGCACATTCCCTACTGCATTGACCCTGCCCACTATCCTTGCCCACATGTTTGTTCTTGTGGCTAATGGTGTCTGTTGGACCATGTTGCCAAAGAGTTGGGGTTCTACTCTGATTATCTCATCTACCATTACTGTCAACTCTGTCAGTGAATTTTGGCATTTTCTGTGGTGTGTGCTGTGCTGATGTTTTGGGGTGCAGTTGTGAGGGTGGTGTAGGTGGTGTGTGTGTTGTTGTGCTGGTGAGATGTGTGGTGTTTTGCCTATCCAATGTGCTGCAGGGTTTGGTTCCTTCAGGGCTGGAGTAGTGCAAAGGATTGTGGTCAGGGAAGGGGCTGTTTTTATGCTCAGCTATGTGGGTGTGTCAAGATGGTATAATGTAGTCAGGTGTGCTGGGTGGGTTGGCCTGTGATTTGTGTTATTGAATTTGGCATGGGGGGTGTCATTGGGATGTTTCAGATTATTTTGGGGGCAGGGCTAGTTGCCTGTGTGCATTAGGTGGCCTTATTGTGTATTTTTTTCACTTGGCCGCCATTTTTTTGCCAGAGCATCCGCAGCAATGGCTGTGCTGCAGGCCTTCCGCCGTATCTCACATTCATTACTGTTAGCGACCGCGGTGGATGGAAACAGCGGAACGTACCGCTGTGACATCGGGGATATCATAATATCATTGGCGGTCACTCCGCGTGTCTTGCGGCGGGTTGATGTGTTTCCGCTATGTTACCGACCGTCGCGGTTGAATTTTCACTTTCTCTGCCCTCTACGGGCGGTTTTCCGATGCCTCCTACCGCCGCGGTGGGAATATTTTGGCGGTTGATCCTAATAGGATGGGCGGTGTTTCAGCGGTACCTGCGGACGGTGATTTTCCGCTACCATGGCGGTCGGATTTTTTTCCGTCCGCCATCGTAATGAGCCCCATAGTTTGGAATTTCAGAGCACACTATGTTAAACTTTCCAATTTCTTCTTCAAACTGATCAATCATAATCACTTTCCCATCTTCTTCAACATCTGTAATTGTCAAACTTTTACTTTCTATACACTGCTCTTCTGAACCAAAATATCGGAACTGAATATCATCACACTTTTTTTGTACATCTGATAAAGAACCGTGTAAAAGAGCTGTATTTAGTTCATCTAAACATAATGCAGGATTTTTTACATAGTACAGTTTCCTTACAAACTTCCGCATTTCTGAATGGTGTACTGCTAACATCCTTAAGTGATGAAAAACACTTTTACACACTTTTCTTGAAAGACAAGCCAGAGAATACCCATGTTTCTCAGTATATTTTCTTACATTACAACAGAGGTCTTCAAACTTTTTGATGCCGAGACCCCCCTGTCAAAAACTTTTAGGCGTAAGTACCCCTTCCTGACAAAAATTTCTAGAACTTGGGCCTCCTCATCATTGCCAACTATCGACAACCATAAACGCCCCCAATTCCCACAGCAAATCATTTATACATTGGAGAAATAAATTAAACAGTTTTTAGCAAGCCAAAGGTCAGTGGTTGGGGGCGTTGTCAAAGGTGTGGCTAAAAATAAAGGGCCTCATTTATGAGGCATTGGCGTAGGGCAGCGCCGCAAGTCTTATTGCTGCGCTGCCCTACGCCAATGTGAAAGGGCAGGAATGCACCTTATTTCTGAAATATGGTGCCTTCTTGTCCTTTTCCTCATTTGTTGGCATACAAATTGCTGCCTAGTGCCAACAAAGGCAGGATGGTTTTTGTGCCGGAAGGGGCACCTTCCTGCACAAAAACAATCCTGAGAGGGGTTTTCCTCTTTCCATGTGTGCTGCAGAATGCAGCACACATAGAAAGAGGAAAAAACGAGGAGAAATGAAAAGATTTCTCCTCGTTCCGCCTGGTGTGGGGAGGTGTAAGGTTTTGGCACTGCCCCAGGTTTACATGGTTTTGTAAATCTGGGGCAGCGTCAAAATCCTTGGGCGTTGTGTGGGAACACCCACCGCAACGCCTATGGAACGCCTACTTGACATAGAGTAAGGAAACGCAGCGACTTGCGCTGTTTTGTCTTACTCCATATCTATGAGGCCATGCAAAGCCACGCAGGGTGATTTTGCCTCGCCTAATAGATATGATTGAGATGCTTGTGCCGCCGAAGCTTCAAAAAATATGACGCTCTGGCGGCGCAAGCCTCTCATAAATCAGCCCCAAAATATTTTGTTCATTTTTTAGGTCTTTCACCATCATGTAGCTACATATAAAATAATGGGTAGCTTAAATGAAAAATAAATGTAAAAAGTTGTACATTATAAAACCTCTATTATTTAATGCACTGCATAGGTCTGTGTGTAACCAGAGAGCCACAGAATTAAATTTGGTTGGTGCAGTGGAAAATAGTGACTTGTGTATTTTTAGTGCTATGAGGTCCCAGCCTGTGACAGAAAGCACTGTGAATGTATAAGTCATTATTTTATACTTGCATTACACACATTATAAGAAAGACTGCTACAAAATGTGAAAGAGTTTTAGGATAAAATGGAGCTTCCAAAATGTAGATTTGTGTAATATAAGACCATAAGTAATGCATTTTTTTTTTTTTGCATAACTGTCCCTTCAACACCTCCTCAGGGGTACTAAGCACTGTGTAAATACAGTTATCATTAAAAGCACATTCTTCAGAGCCCAGTTGCTAACCGCCACACAAAAAAAACACATCTTTGCCATCACAATGCTTGAAGTGATTCGAGCAATTAAAGCCAGAACCACTCCCAAGCATCCTTCACATTTGCAGATTAACTCCTAGCACACATTTGCATGTCATTCAGGCAGGCACCCTGGCATGAAAACTTGTTTGAAGGATTGTTTCACCTGTCTGCTGGGCCTCTTCCTTTTACAGCACATGACACTCAATTAACTTCAGCTGAAGCATTTTAAGGATTACATTTGACTTTGTCCAAAAGGAAGAGCACGTTTTGTTTTCCAGGCAGAAGTTAGGCCTGGAAAGGCGGGACCCCCTTCCCAGGACTCCGGGGCCCCCCTGGGGGTCGCGCCCCACAGATTGAAGACCTCTGCATTACAAGGATCTAGTGTTTGTAACAACCTAATCTTCTGTTTTACACTTTTCTGTGTATATTCTCGTAACAAATTTCGCATTATATCAATAGATTCCTGTCGAATACTACAAATACTGCTACAACTCCACTTATACACAGGAGCTTGTGTGCGTTTCCCTTGCACTTCTTCAGCTATTAACTGTTCTGCACTAATAGTAACCATTTCCTCTTTTGGAACAGGACAACCATTCTGAACTTCGTAGCAACGACCTCCAGTATCAACTGCAAATGGTAAACTATTTTCTTGGAAGTAACTCTCTTCATTAAAAAAAGGTTCACCATTAGATGTATGTTTCCATTTTCCACTGAAGATTTTACAAAAGTTGCTTCTGTTCACACGTCTTTTTTTTTACTTTTGTCTTTCAGAATCTTCATTGTTTTATCCAACACTTTCATCCTCTTCAAAATGAAAATGAATATTTTTTGTTTTAACTTAAAAGCAGTATCCACTATGCTTTCAACACGCTGTTTCTGTTTCAATTGCAGCACTTTTTTATATTTGCGCCATCCTTTTATTAAATTCTGAATTACTCTATTTCGAAAAACTCTTTGACGAATTTCTAGAAATTGTTTTTGTCTACGGGTAACAAATACTCTTTCCTTATCATGTTTATTTTTCTTGCAATTTGAAGTCCAAGTCTGCTTCTCCTTACTTGAAAATTTTTTCTTTTTCCTTTATGTGATGTTATTTTCATTAAATGTTCGTAATACTTTTTTTTAGAAATTGTCTATTACCAGAAGAAACTAATTTTGTAGTACTCTCATTTTCTTGTAATCCACATTTTTGACTTTTCTTTAAGTAGATTGCCTTTTTGTTTTTCCTTTTTTTTTTCAGTTCTTCTAGGCATTTTCAATTTTTAATCCAAACAAAATAATTTTCTGAGAATGAAAAAAAAGTTTCAATTATTTTTTATATCTGTTCAATATGTCAAAATAATCACATACAATTATATAAGTTCCAGTGGTGGCTTGCAGAGGAAATGCTGCATGGTACTGGAGCGGAATAAGGGAACAGTAGGGTGGCAGGTAGTGTCATCCGACATACAGCACGTATTTATTGAATTATTTAGATTCACCTTCCCATTTTATATGTGACTCCACTACCTCCTACTTTTCCCCATGCCCCCACGCCCCCCTGCCCCACCCCCCGTCCCATGCACCCCACCGTCCCACACCACTTCCTCTGCAACCCCCTACAGATAACTTTGTAGATACTATTTTGTAAAATTGTTATCTGTATACTTAGAGTGATATTCTCAACTAAATGGCACATGTAAACGTTACCCTTATTAGTTTAACACTTCTATCGGCAACTTAGCAAGCATAACACTGCACCATATTAGCAAAGATATGGTACAGGCTTACATTTTATTGTGGATGTACATAAACAAGTACAGATCAACTGTTAGAGAGCAACAAAAACCACCGACATGGAGATGGAGAGGGGGAACGATTAAGGGACATATTCACAAGGAGCCATCGCCGAATTAACGGCACTCTATCGCAGCCAAACTCGTGATAAATTTACCCCCCATTCACAAGCCGGTGTTAACAGCCCACAGCACCAGTATACCCGCGATAGCAGCCTCAAAAACATCGCTACGGAGGACCCTCGCAAATATCGCTAATGAGATGCAGAGTAGGCGTTCCCGTGACAAAAGCCAAGACAACAGCACACCTCAACATTCACAACGACCAGCCACATCCACGATAAAAGCACAAAACCGGCGATAAGGCGCGTTAGCACCAGGAAATTTACACCTGCTCTGACCTGGTGTAAAGTCGGACGGCAGCCAGCACCACAAAAGGGAGCACAGCCCAGGGCCACATCCGAAGGGCAACAGATGCCATGGAGCAACTCATCATGCGGCCCGGACACCTAACAGGGCCACAACACCCACCGCCAACACCCCAGGACCCCATCCCACACCCGGAACACCCCCCCATTCCCCCCGGCACCACCCCCAACCCCGGACTAAGAAATTGCACACCAACACCACGAATCCCAAAACAAACATCTTGCCTGATGTCGCACAAGCAGCAAAATAAACATACATGCGTGACCAGAAAATGGAGAATCAGTCATACAGCAATGCAACCACCAACACAAAACCCCAGACAAACAAAAGCAGAAACAACCCCTAGGATGAGTCCTAGCTGCTCCCACTGGACAATCCGTAGCACACAGCCCGGTAGACCAAATCCAAGAGAAGAAGGTGTGCCATGCGTGCAACAAAGGAAAGAGAGGGAGAGAGACGGAGTGAGGTAGCACAAGCAGCGCAAGGCCGCACGGGCACCTGGCTCCACATGCCAACATGTGTGTGTGCATCGCCATCCGTACACCATGAGCCCAAGGCCATGTCCCAATCTCAGCGCCAAAGCCACATCACATTCCCAAAACAAAAGTAGTAGTGAGACAAACATCAGGGATGAAAGCACCATTGTCCCAATGCAGAAGCCGGGAGGACACCTGCACCTCTGACCTTGGTCCCGAACGCGCCTGCAACACCTTGATAGAGATACAATGGCAGATGGGGACGACTCCCACACCACACATTCTGCAAATAAACCATCCGACTTATCCACAACCCACACATAGAAGCCCCTGCCTGTGGTACCCCCGCATGGGATGGCCTTGACACCCACGAAAACAGCAACCCATGTCCCACAACGTTGCACACACATTCAAATCATTGCTCAGAGCTGTGGCATATCCTCCACACAACAGCCGCAGACCAGAAGAGTGCCTGTTCACAAGACGCACCAACGCAATGGCAGGCCATACCGGGCACATGCACAACACCCGTCGCGTGGAACAGTACCGTGCACGTATGCTGCATTTACTGGGCGCACTGCCACTGGCAGTGCTGTGGATCAGTTACAGGCTCAGCTTCTGCATTGCCCACGTCACCTGGCTCCAGCCCTGGTTCCACTGCCAAACATGCACATTTGAGTGTCCCATGGTTGTCTGCCTATCCAACACAACTGTTGATGAATTGGACTATGACTTGTGTTTGCGCCCCCTGTTGGATCACGAACAGGAGTGTAACCGAAACAGCCGTGCATGGGATGCCTTGACATACTGCGTATGTATTGGTAGTTGTGCATGGGAGATGGCACAATTTCTCGTGTGCAGTGACCACATCGAGGCGCTCCCCTATTGGGCTGTGTTGCGGATCGGTGAGACGGCGTGGGCTGAGCACACCTGCCCGGACCACCTAATGGATTGGCTCACCCTGGTGTTCCTTGAACACGACAACGACGTACGATTGGAACACATTGCACATGAAGCTGCACGGGCATTCATGGACGAGTAACTACGTACCTGCAGCCACATCCTATTGCCACCCACAGCACATGGCCCAACAACTTGTTGCACAGTGGGGATTGCTCACATATCCCACCAAAACAGAGGACACGTCTCCCTTC
Source organism: Calotriton arnoldi (assembly GCA_963921515.1). Taxonomy (NCBI): domain Eukaryota; kingdom Metazoa; phylum Chordata; class Amphibia; order Caudata; family Salamandridae; genus Calotriton; species Calotriton arnoldi. The sequence continues at coordinate 41,861 of CAWUFW010007061.1, forward strand.
GGTCGAGCTCTGGATGCATGTGCGTGGAATAACGCGTGTGCACACACACCTGTCCAAGGCGACGCAGGTCCATGGTCCGAGCAACACAGCGTCGTTTGGCAACATTTCCAATTCGGACACACTGCTCGGTGAGAGCACACACATGGCATTGTAGCACGACATGTGAACCTGTTGGACCCTCACACCTGATCACTGTCGGCAGAGCAGACAATTGCCGCACCCCGGAGGCAGAGCACCATGCAGACCCCACGTACAGCGAGTCGTGCCCCCTCACACGGGGCACTGTGCAGACGCCAAACAACACATGACTCATCCAGCAATGCAAGGTGGGCTGTGAGCGTTGCCATATGTGATAAATCTTGTCCATTTCAGCCCCAACATCATCTGCCCCTCGACATGTACCCATGCTGCGTGTAAGTGTCTTAAGCATGTCCGTACCTGTTGTGGCCGTTGCCTCGTCCGTACTGACACGCACATGCCAATAAAGCCTATGCCACTCCACTGGTGTCTAACTGTGAGGTGTGTTGTAAAGATTGTCCACTCGTGTGCCACAATGAGCCTCGTCCCAACACAGGGAAGAACTGACGGTTGCATGTGCAACGGGGGTGTATCCCTTTGGCAAGCTATGCCTCTGTGAGCCAGACATTGTTTTTGCATAGGTGCTGGACGACATCTGATGCAGCCCCATCACCTACGCAGTCTGATGTGTCAGGGGCACACAGCCATGCAGCCATCACCCCGCCACACACACCGGACACAGAACCCGTATGAGGGGAGTTTTGTACCACATTGCCTTCATTGCTGATGTTCTGTGATTGCTATGTGTGTGGGCTGCATTGTGGGGGAATTGCCCCTGCAGCTCTGATTTCGTGTAGCCTTCTCCCCTTGAGACGGGGTGCCTTTGGATTGTGTGCTTTTCGGGGCCTGTTTTGCTTTTGACTTGGGTGATGTGTGCTCGCGGACTGATTTTGTGGCCTGGTGCATTGTTGGTCTGCTGCATGTATTGTAAGGCATGGGTTGTGGTTGCACGCGGACACGTCGGAGTGTGACCTGCTCCTTTGAGGATGTGATCCGCACTTGGCACCGTACATGTCGCTTCGTGGGCCATGTCATTTTCTTTGCGCAGCTGCTATGCTATCCGACATGCAGTGTTACTTGCATAGTCAGTGTGGGTCACGGATCTGCTGGTTTGCTAGATTCAGCATATGTGGAAGGGTAGGTTGTGATATTGGTGATAGAGGGGGGGCACTCTGTGCACATTGTGGATGGGGGCCTACTTGGCGTTTGGATGAGTGCTGCAGTGTGCCAAGGCATACAGGGACATGTTCCAGGGTCATTGTGGGTGTAGTGTGTGCTGCACAAATCAACGCTGTATCTGATTTACAAAACTACATACTCGTTTAAACATAACAAACTATACTGCTTATTTGTTACCTCTATACCTTACTCCTAAAACCATGTAATCTTTCAAACATATGTCACGTCACTTTTGTACCATTGAAACTGATTACGACCTTTTCTTTACACTACAGATCCCATGAACATGCTAATAAAGGTATAAGTGCTATTTTCATACTAGATAAAGCTCTCTTACTTAATTTTTATAAACACTACTGTTTGGTGCACAAAATGGGGGTGACACATGAGGAGAGGAAACGGAGGTGTAATCCCTAAACTTTTATTGTACCGTTCCTTTAATATACGTATATTGAGGGTTTTAAGTGGGATGAAAAAAAATGCGGGTGTGTAAAAGGGGTAGCAGTGTTCAGCACCGGTAAGACCCAGCCCACTTAAAGTCCTGCGTATATTCAGCACAGAGACACACCCTAACAATTTTCATCACTTATAATCACAGTTAGTTTACTAGTGTGAAAAAATCGTACGGAAAATTTACTAAGAACATTTTTTATTGTTTTTTATCTCTCACACATTTATAAAATATCTCTTGTAAAGAAACGCCAATCTCCACCTTTATTTCGTACGAAGGAGCAATAAATAATCCCTTTACCAGCATCTAGTCACTAACTACTAACACTGTACCCAATTGTAAAGCAGAAATAGTGTTTAGATTATGTCTTAAAGTATCATCAAATGATTCAAACCATGCATACATACACAAAGCAACGTGCACGTTTACTTTGTCCATTTACTCTCTATGTAATCTGTGCACATTCTGAACGGGTTCGCAGTATATCACCTGTTTTCACTTATACTCAAATGTACCTTACAGTAAAAATGACATCACAACCTATGCATATGTAATATTTCCTACATAATACAGTGCATTTCTATACCATTGAAACTGATTGCAACATTCTTTATATAGTACAAATTCTACCAATATGCCAATAAACCTATAAGTGCTATTTTTATAATACAAAAAGCTGTATTAGATTATTTTTATAAACAGTACTGCTGGGGGCACAAAATGGTGGTGCAAGGTAGACAGAGTAAATGAAGGTGTAATTCCAAACTTTTTATGTATCATCCCTTTACTATACGTATATTAACAGCTTTAACTGGGATGAAAAAATTGGCGGCTCTCTTAAAGGGGTGGCGGAGCCTACTACTGATAACACCCGGACCACTTAAACGCCTGCGTATATTCAGCAGAGGAACACACCGTGACAATTACTATCACCAATAATCACATTTACTTTACCACTGTGAACAAAATCGTACAGAAAATATACAAAGAACATTTTCATTTATTTTTTTTATATCTCACATATGTAAAAAAATGACTTCTGAAGAAACGCTCCCCAACAACTTAGATTTCCTAAGAACACCCAAATGCAAAGCCTCGCAGTACCACACCAGCCTTGACTGACATTGAAATCTACCTCTCAGTGTAAAAAATGAGACCACAAAGTGTGCACATAACATTTCTTCTTTTTTTTCCATCTCTGTTAAGTTAATAACACATGAATTTTCTACTGTCACCCCTTCTCCACTATTTCCAGACTGAGCATAATTTCCAAACGTGCCACATTCTGCTTATCTCGCCGGAATAGATATACAAATCAAAATTAACGCTACATCGAATTTTCAAAACCATACAGGGCCATATTCACAAGAATGGCGATAACATTATCGCCGCTTTAGCGCCAGGAAACTGCTGCTAAAGCGGCGATAATGTTATCGCTGGTCTTGAGAATATGGCCCACAGTCTTTTACAGATGACAACTTACACTTTTTCTTTGTGAAAAACTCCTAAACATATATAAAGTACTTAACAACTAGTTACACATTATGCATATTTTAGAACCAATAAAACACCAGACTTTACTAACACTGTTATTTAGAAATAAAAATACTTTTAAAGTTAAAAATATCGTCTCAAATACTTAACCACTACTACAAAACACATAACACACCTTCTTAATTTCTAATTTACCTTCGTAGTTGGTATGCAGATTTCAAATGTCACAAACGCATGCAATTCTTTTCTTGTCACACAGTACATGTAATGCACCGCTTTCATCAAGAATGGAACCAGTAATGGCACAATTTCCCTGTTGCTCCACACATAAATACATGTAAAGAACAAATCAGAATAGTTCCTTATTTTTTTAGATTGCAAAATCTCTCTTTATTGGTTATTTTTGAACTTTCCATATAAACAGTTTTTTTAAGGACACATACAGGTGAAAAGTTCAAGGTATTGTATCAACACTTTCTAGAACATTCTACGACATGTGCAGGTTAAAAGTTCATCATTTTTTTAAACCTACCGATATTTTTTTTTGCAACATTTTCTCCAACATTTAACGGCACGTGGAGGTCAAAAGTTCACCATTCTTTCAAGTTTGAACTGCACCTTCCAAATACAATTAGCAGGTGTGGTTGAGCTGAGCAAATTTCATCCTATAATATGTACTCCACGTATAAACTGCTTTTTTATTAACCAATCACAAAGATGCTTTTCATCAAAACTAATATACACCCTACTTTTTAGGACGCAATACATTTCATCTCCCAATCGGTTAATGTGTTGTATGTAAAAAAAAAAAAAGTAGTTCCCCATGTTTAAACATATCTCTTATTCTACGAACGGACTGCATGAGCTACAGACATTTATCCATATCTTCTAGCCATACCTTCAAAATGCTAGTGTGGATTGTAGGACATAGCTATGTTTTCTGGTGCAAGAGGTATGCAGAACAGAGACGTATTGACTTAGACCTAGGTTTACAAAATGTGCACATTAAATGGTTTGCACAGAGAGGATTGAAGTGGCACCAATTGCTCCCTTTGGTTAAAACCTGTTTGCATCTCCAACACCCTGATCTCATGATTGTGCACTGTGGTGGTAACGACCTAGGCACATTGACTGGGGTAGGTTTGGAAATGTTTATGAAGGACACCTTTGAACAATTGATGTTACTTTTGCTTCAAACTGTCTTTGTATATTCCAATATATGCCAAAGACTGAAGTGGAAATGGTCAAACCAATTTTGTCATAAGATTGAAAAATCTAGGAAGAATGTCAACAAAGCTGTGTCTGCATACCTCAGAGACCATAGAATGGGGTCGATTTACAACAACAACATACGTTTTGATATGGCTGATATCTACAGAAGTGATGGAGCACACTTCACAGATGAGGGAAACCGAGTTTTCCTGATTAACCTGTAGCTGTGCATTCGCACTTACATGTAGCTCCAACTAATAAACACAAGGGCTCTTTTTAGAGCCACCTTATATTCCCAATTTCAGCTCGCAGCGTGTCAGCTGCGGTTCGGCTAGCAGAGGGACACATGCGGGCCGTCGGGCAGGCTCGCAGAGGAAGAGCTGAGGCCCGTGGGCTCAGCTCGCAGAGGGAGACCTACGAGCCATTGGCTCGCAAAAGCACAGCACCATACTGGCTCACAGAGGGAGAGCTGTGGCCTGACTCGCAGAGGGAGACCAACGAGCCAACAGGCCTGCTAGCAGACACACAGCTATCAGTTAACAGGCTGGCTCACAGAGATACAGCTGCGAGCCCTCCGAGCTGCAACCCGACAGGCTAACTCGCAGAGGGAGAGTAACGGGCCGACGGGCCTGCTAGCACAGACACAGCTACGAGCTAACGAGGTGGCTCACAGAGGTAGAGCTGCGGGCCCGACGGCTTGCAGACACAGAGCTGCGAGCTGACGGACTGGCTTCTAAAGGCATAGCCGTGAGCTGGTGATGTGGGGAGAGGGACCGTGAAAGGGGTATCTCGCACAGACAGAGCTGCGGTATATTTTTAGTGTTGCCTCGCAGAGGTAGAACTACGGACCTGATGCCTTGTAGAGGGAGAGTTGTGAGCTGATGGACTGAATCACAAAATGGCTGCCAACACTTCCTAGTTTCAACAGTTCGCAGCCAATGAGCCGCAAGCTCGTGGTCGTAACGCCTCAGCCAATCAGATGTCATAATTCTTAAATATCAATATCTGGAAAATTTGATATTTCTCTAAAACTACTGAACGGATTTACCCGATTTAAACAAAAGCGTGCTTTCTGGACCAAGACCTTTCTCTCTGCCAAATTTGGCGTAATTCCGTTCAGCAGTTTGACCTGTAGCCTTGTCTAAAGTTTCCTATGGAAATTGCATGGAGAAAACACGTTTTGGGACCCCCTTTTTCTTAGCCCCCCTTGACGAATCCCCCAAACTTTTAGGATAGGAGCTGACCTGAAAAGAGGAACTTTTTGGAAAATTTCGTAAAGATTCATCAAACGACGCCAAAGTTATAAGCACATCAAAAAATGCTTTTCCTATGGAAACGTGGTCCTAACTATAACTACCTACTGGCGACCGCCAGTAGGTAATATATATATATATATACATGTATATATATATATATATATATATATATATATATATATATATATATATATATATATATATATATATATATATACATATATATAGCAGATTTATCATCTTTCTCCAAAAATCACCAATATTTTTAATTTATATTTCAATAACTCACACAATGCAATGTTTAAAAATAGTGATTATTATTAAAATAGTTAATGAAGATCAAATTTTTAAAAGTAGCGTTTTTTTTTTTTTACTTTACAGTTTTTTATATTGCATTTTGGGACCGAAAAATGTTAAAAGAAAGACAACATTTTTTTTTTTTTTTAAAACAGCCATGTCTCTGAGTCTTTCTTTTAACCTTTTTGAGCCCATAAAATGCAGTCATAAAAACAACCACAAGAGGGCTTTGCACTCCAGCTGAAGAGCTTAGAGCTCCATCTAGGAGTGCTTTAAAAAAATGTGGTAAGTTCTCCTCAGGATTTGATGACCAAGGAGACTGATTTTTTTTTGTAATGTTGCTGTGGGGCTGCTACACTCCTTGCAGCTCCCTACAACATTAAAAAAAATCCTAGGTGGTGCCCCTGCCACTTGTAGGGCCACCACCAAGCAAAACATAAATTGAAAATAGCCCTCGCAGGGCATTATGGGCGCCCCTTCAAGGAGCAGTGATTAATAAATGAGGGGCTCCTGCTGCTCATTTATTATTCATTTTTTAAAACATTTTTGTGGGTGTCCTTGTGCCCACTGACATTTTTTTTATTATGCAGGTGCTCCGGTGCCAACCTGGAGCACCCACAACTAATTTTTTTACTTGCGTGCTTTGGGGGTAGCTCCAGGGCCCACAAAGTCCCAGGTGGCTTCCCTTGTGGGAGCCGGCCATTTCTTTCCTTATAGATGGGTGCCCCCTGTGACCACCAGAAGCACCTACAATGTAGGAGGCTGTTGGGGGATCCCCAAGGCCTCTGCTGCCCCAGCCAGCACCATACTAGGGGCTGGCGTAAGCCAGCACCTTTCCTTTGCTTCTGCCAGGGTTGGAGCAGCATTATTTTTACTACTCCCGCTAGGCGGAAGTAAAGTTGAGTTCCCTGCCTGGGAGAGTGCTTGCACTCTCCTGCACAGGGAGCTACAGGGTCCCAGGGGTAGGCTCCCTAGGACACTGTGTAGTATCGCACTCCAGAGGATGGATACCTTCCTTGCGTTATTCAGCCCAAAGGGGCTTGGGGTCCCCTGTGCCCAGTCACAGCTTGAGGAGGGGGCCGCGTGCCCACTTCCCTTTTTTGAAGAAATCGGTCCCGGAGAATGGGGTCCCCAAGGACCAAGGGTGGCTCAAGGATGCGGACCGCCACTCATACTCTCCTCCTCAAATATTTTAAAATGAAGATCCCTAGGTTCTGGCGCATCCCAGGCATCCAACAATTAAAATTTAAAAGAATAATGCTGGCCAGAATTTTTCTTTTTCTTTTTATGCCATGATCCTGCCGGAGCCCCACAGCTTTGCGGCATAAAAAACATTTATTTGGTATTTTGGTGCAGAGGGGGGAGCCCTCTCGGCCCCTCCTGCAAGGGCTTGGGGGCATATTATACCGGATAGATAGATACATTACTCCTAAAAACTAATTTAAACATTTAACTGCGAAACTGATGTAATGGAACTTCTGATGTAATGTAATGTAGTTACCAGTGATATAGTGACATACAAACGTATTTTCTTTTAGCCTGCCATATTCCTTTAGTTAAAATTCTGTTATTAACCACTATTTTGTTGGTATTACAAAGTCTCTGAATCAAAACTCAAATGAAATATTGATAAAACTCTTCAGTAAATGTGATGAAGTTGAGGCTCTGCCATCTGTGCCTAGCAACAGACAGCCTTGAGTGACCTGAACTGATTCTGGCAGGGAAGGCTTGCACTGGTCCATAGAGGAATCTCAGTGCCGAGCTCAGGGCCCTCTCAGATAGGTGTTTCAACACCAACACATACACCAAGTATGATGTAGCGTAGACTGTTAAAATGACAGCTTTTGAACATGTCCACCCCAAGCTGAAATTAATCATTGCTGGTAGTGCTTTCCAAGTGTCATCAAAATTCAAAACAGGCTCCCGTTTCAAAGGCAAGAATTCAGCTGTACTTAGAGGGGCTGGAGATACACCACCAGACGTTAATGGTGGAGTTGGGAGGTGGATGAGAATCCTCAACAAAGCATTGATGATCAGTGTGGAACAACAAGACAACCTTGAATGGGCCATCCACCACTTCTTACGCATGTGCCATAACACTTCACACTGCACCACAGAGAGCCCCTCCAGCCAAAGTGCTGTTGTGGAAGCCAGTAAACATCATCTCAACAGCGCCCCAGTGGGCACCGTATTATGGGAACCCCAGAGAAGGCATCAACAGTAGAGAATCTGAGGCACCACACAGAGGAGTCGGGCATGGCGAGCATGACCCCTTCAGATTCACACTGGTGAACAGGTATTCCTTTGAAATATATATCCTGCAAGACTACCCACAAATGTAACCCATGAATAGTCATCATAGGGGTTGGAATGATGGTGACAGCAAAAAAAGGACTTGAGATGGCAATCTAGAAAATGTTGGAGTTGAAGAAAATTTCTGAAACCAATGAGTGGTACAACTGACGCCATCACTTCTGAAGACGAACCACTAGAGTGGAATGACCATGCGAATGTTCCCTGAGAACTTAGTTCTGGAGTATAACAGCAACAACAATAAGAAGAGCTGACCAAAGATCAGGCACTCTCAGATCAAGGCCCTGGTGTCCCCACAGCTATTCAGGATGCACCTCATGGGAGAGGCCAATATCACCTACAACATAATCCGAGACCATCCCAATGGCTTAGACTATTGAGACTGAACATCCCATGAATATGTCAACATACAGTGATAAGATTGCAGGACTAACATGAGGAGGGATGCAGTGTGCTACCCGGCACCTATGCACGCACACACTCTGGGCGCAGCCAACAGAGCCAATAAATGGGAAGTAGAGTGCTTGTTGCCAGTCCCTACTGAGTGTCTGCGCAAGTCTTTCTGCCAAGGTCTGCTGAACGCTGGGCACCTGCTACCTCTGGTCTAAGGTGCCTCACCAAAGTATTGGATTGATTGAATGACTGAAAATGTACAGAACTGTCAATATATATGGGGCTGTCCTGGAACTATAACCTGTGCTTTCACCACATTGCTTCCATGTTTCCCATTTCTCCATGGGGGCCCTCTTTGGTATCAGCAAAGACCCCTACTGGAGTCTAAACTTTATAAACGTATCCAAAGGCTCGTCCTAGGTCTCCCCCAAGGAACAGGAATCCCGAGCCTTGATTTCAGAGGCTCTTAAGCCTATTTCTACAGAAACACCCATTGGTCTTGAAAGAATCAACCTTTGTGGAATATGCAAAATATGGGATTTATGCAACCTACACTTGTCTAGTTACAGCTATCCTGTCTCTTATCTTCCATATCCCCGTGTGTCCCAGAGGCTATTATATCCAAACAGGCAATTATTAGGTTGTGGTTGCAAAACTCAGTAGAACATTGGTAATGTTGTCGTGCTCCTGGTCTCCCAAGCTCTCAGTACAGACTTGATGCAAAGGAGCATGAATGATACTCGTTTTGAGGAGAGGACTATTTATGGTGTGAAGGAATAGGGCACTCTCAATATACTTCTAAGCCTTTTAAACAATACCAAATCAGTGGGATGAAACAGGCCAATTTTTGACAGACTATCACCAGAAATGTTATTTATTTTCTGCTCCAAGTAAAATAAAAAGAAATCTTTTTTGTGTAATAGAACCTTGGTTTCAGCTCAGAGGCTGTGTGGCAATTCTACAACTATGCATGATCACTGATGTCCACAGATTTATCTCCAAAGCGATGTTAATAGAAAAATTATATGAGCGTGTATATTTGGTCAATTTCAGCCGTATAGGAAGCAATCTGAGAAAATTGTTATTCAGGCATGAAGTTTATACTAATTTACTTAACAATATATGCTTGTGTATCAAAAAACTTTTTTCTCGGACTACATCTGTTAGGTCGAAAGTGCCTAGAACGGTAATCAAGTGCCACTGAAAGCATAATTTGATCATTTTGACAAGCTCACTGTTTTCCTGCAGAGGTGTCCTGTATCACAAGTCCCCTCCCTGGTCTACATGACTTTAGTTTTGCTCCCACGCAGAGCTCTATATTCTGCTGGACTGCGAGTATCTAAACAAAGTGGAACTCCTTTGAACATGAGTGACCTCCGTCCCAATGACCAGGCCCTGAAATGTTTAACAGTTGGTGGCAGCTGATTAACAGTAGAAGCATACAAGCCTTTTTACCTGCACTGACAGTGGAGAGACTGTCTACTGGCTCTTCCTGATGCAAAACAGTGCTCTGTGCAGGGTTGGCTCCTCCACTAGGGCAGAGGAGCTTCGCCCCACTGCTTTCTCCCATTGCGAGAAAGCCAAAACATAAAATGGTAATAACTAAATGTTATTACCATTTTATGTTTGCTTTGCGGGCAGGCGGGTGGGCGGGGCTGCTCTGCTCTTTGAGCAGGGCAGGGGAGGAGTGGTTTGCCCACTCCTGATTGCGCAAAGACCGTTTGGTCGGTGTTAAAATGACATATACTGGGTAGATTTGTAGAAGTTTAATGTCATTTAGTCGCACCACCAACAAACACTGCCAGCTCGTCGGTCCCCCAGTCACCAAGTGTCTCAGCAGAGACATTACCATGGAGACCTAGAACACACAGCACGAGTTGGAATGTAATGCATGACAAGCCATCACAACACATCCCCCTTACCAAAAAATAAAAAAACTTGGAGAAGAAAAATGAACAAGAAGAGAAAAGGAAATGGAGATACAGGGAAGACAATAAGAGGAAAGACAAGGAAAAATGAGAACAAAAGTACAGGAGAGAAACACAGGAGAGAATTGCAGGGAGAAGCAAAACATCATAACATCAATACATTTCATAATCCTTGAAATGTTCCAGAGGCCGGTGAAACCTGGAAGAAAAACTCCTTGCATAGGAACCAGAAGGAGCATTAGCTTTTGACAAGTTGGATTCAGGCAAGCCAGCACCAGACTATGAAGGGTGTAACAATTTGTCACCCCTGAACTTCACAAGACGTAACATACTCCACATACCACCATTGTGAACCTTCACCACATTACTCTTGATGGAAGTTATAACAAAGGGGCCCATAAACTCAGTAACACCCTTCCTTTGCCACCTGGGTTTCTTTACAAGCACCCACTCACCAACACTTCATGACCTTTCCTTCACTGTTTCTTGGAATCATATCTTTCCTTATATCTCCTTTGATAAGATTTAATCCTGGCATCAACCTCCTCCTTATCCAGAGAAATACCCTCTTTCAAGGGCAGCCACCCAGGATTCAATTTAGACTGGGCTAACATACCCCTCAACAGCTGAAACGGAGAACTATGCATAACACAATTAATTGTGGTACGATGTGCCCACCAGGTGTCCCTCAAAACTTCCCTAAGAGGAATCCTTGCCTCCAAGGCCCTCTGAACACAAGCTTTAACCACTCTATTCATACGCTCTGCAAGGCCTGCAGCGCATAAAGGGCTGTTCTCTGATGGGTTATACCAAAATATTTAAAGAAGTATTGCATCTCGAGAAGTGAATTGCACCCCGTTGTCAGTAACTAGGAACTTGGGAATGCCTTCACTCGCAAACTCCTCTTCCACCCTAGTACTGACAGTGCTCACAGATCTAGTGGAAACCCACTTTGACGATTAAACCAACAGGAGAATAACAAACCTCTCGGAAGGCCCCAACAACTCAAACGGGCTCATAAGGTCTAAACCCAACTTAGTCCAAGGCTCACGCGGAACCTCCACTGGGGACAGAGGAGCAGAGCTGGTGACGCAAGACTTATAATTTGTAGCACATTGATAACACTCCTTGACCACCTCTTCCACTTGGCGGTCCATCCCAGGCCACCAATACCTTTCAAGGAGCCGAGCCTTAGTAAGGCTTCTCCCCAAGGGTCCCTCATGAGCAAGATTTACAAGCTTGGGCCTCAAATTACAGGGGGGTACAACCCTCTCACCACGCATCAATTCATTTTGAAGCAAGGTTAGCTCATCTCTGACAGACCAGAAAGGCAACAGATCAGAGTCAATATTTTTACACACAGGCCAGTTGGTACAAAGTCAGTAACAACAGGTAGTAACACATCTTGAGATCTGGCTTCCACCCATTCATCCTCTGTGATGGCAGGTTCTTTGACCCAACAAATTCCCATGGGTTCAGCATCACCAACTTCACAACCGCCCTCAATTGGCAACCTGGACAAACAGTCTGCAGCCTTATTCGCAAGACCAGGAAGATATTGCACTTGAAAATTGAATTCTTCCAGGCCTTCACTCCAGCGCTTCAACCTAGGCGTCAACCTCTCACTCTCCATACAAGAGAACACTTGCACCAAGGGACGATGGTCAGACCTTACTACAAAAGGTATTTCCCACAGGTAAAACTTAAAATGCCTAATTGCCCAGGTAATGGCAAGCGCCACCCTCTCAATACAGGAATACTGTTGTTCAGCTTTCTTCAACGCCATACACGCAAATGCGACAAATTTCTCTTCACCACCATCCAATTGTGTAATAACTGCTCAAAGTCCACAAAGACTGGCATCAGTGGTGAGAATAGTTTTCTTTTTTGCATCAAAATGACCAAGGGTGGGCATCTCTTCAATAGCATGTTTAACAGAACTGAAAGCTGCATTGCAATCATCGGTCCAGGCAAATTGGGTCCCCTTCTTGAGTAGAACCCTAATGGGTTCAACAATGGTCACAAAACCCTTGATAAACTTTGAGTAAAATTCAGCAAGCCCAAGAAAGGACCTCACTTGCTCTTTGTCAGTGGGAGCAGGAGCGTTGACAATGCTCTTAGCTAATTCCAGTTTCGGTTGATAGCTCTCCCCAGAGATGACATGTCCTAGATAAGTGACAGACGACACACCAATCTTCCATTTCAATTTGTTGACAATGAGCCCCTTGTCAGACAATCTCATGAGAACATTTCTCAGCACATTATCATGTTCTGTGTCATCCTTACCATAAATCAAGATGTCATCTTGAAAGAACAAGATGTTAGACATATCACCAAGAACCATCTTCATGACACGCTGGAAACAAGTAGCTGCCGAGGATAACCCAAATGGTATCCTGACAAAACGAAAAGCTCCCAGCGGCGTCACAAAGGATGTTAGATGTTTAGAGTCCTGGTGGAAGGGGTACTTGGTGATATGCCGAGGACAAATCCAACACGCTAAAAACTTTTGCTCCATTCAGCATGGTAATGGATTCAGCAATATTAGGAAGAGGCTGACGATCCACCCATATCCACTTATTCAGACTTCTTAAGTCCACACACATCCTGATATTTTTCCCACCATCCTTAGGGGCCAAAACCACAGGTGCCAACCATTCCGGGGACTCAATCTCATCAATGACATTCATAGCCACAAGTCTATCAAGCTCAACCTTCAGGGGCCCCAACATCATATTGGGAATTCTTCTGACTTATATACACATGGCTCAGCATTCTTTTTGAGAACAATTCGATGCTCAAAGTCTTTTAACAATCCAAGTCTGACACTGAACACTTGTGGGAATTCATCAAAGAAGTTATTAGTGCCAGCACAATCATTTACTAGCATGACCTGGTCAGAGGCATTACATGCATTTGGATTGAGTATTATACCCAAGTCTCTTTGGTGTCTCCAACCTAAGAGATTGTCGCCTCGTTTGGCTACATAAATTTTGCCAATGGTTTCCCTGCCCTTGAAATATATCCTCATAACAGCTTAACCAGCAACATCAATATGTGCACCCCCATAGCTTACTGGGTTAATATCAGGAGAGAGAAGTTGGATGTAAGGAAACGTCTTGTCCCACAACTCATTGCCCACCAATGTGAAGGGAGAACCTAAATCCACAAACACAACAATCAATTTACCACCAATCTCAACTTTACACTCAGGCATGCTTATGGAGTCAGCATCTACCACGCCATCACTTCTCACATTTCACACCACCGTTCTTGGGTTGTGTTTTATGGTTTCCACATTCTTCACAGTGTGCACCTTCCCACCAGATCTACAAACTCTGGCGTAGTGACCCTTAATCCCACACTTGTGACAGGTGGAATTTTTGCATAACAATTAGGGTTATTGGAAGTATGGTTGAGACTCCCACAACGATAACATTTGATTTTTGATGACTCATTAGGAACCTTGGCTCTAGGTGTTTGAACCACTTTATGGACATTGTCAACAGAGTCTTGCAGGACTTCTTTATGTATTACTTCATGGATGCTACTGGGAGTGGGAACATCCTCAGTCACAGGTTTATGCGTCTTCATTTCTTTGACCCACCCAGAAGTGTTCTCTACACCCTCCACGATAGCAATAGTTTCCCTAAGTGAGGGATTTCCTGACAGAAGCTTTCTTGTATCTAGTATCTCAGCAGAGCGTCCTTTAGATCCATTGTGCAAGCGTAGATTGTTTTTGATTGCCGTCAAGACGTGTGATCCAGCGCTAATCCAAATAGTTATCAGGGATCAATACTCAATACGTCATGATACAATGGCCCATACACATTCACCCAGAATCCCTGATGCGCTGGGGTCAATTTATATGTACGATCAATTCCTTTTCTTTCATAGGTCAAATTATGACATCACAACTAACTTATTTTCATCAACTTTCCTTCTACTTGGTCGATGGACCAATTAGTTGAATAGTTGATGGCAATGATTAACTTCCAACTTATCATTTAATAAAATGATCGCAGACTCTCGGTAAAATTAATAATGAATTTATCTCAAGAAATTAAGGATTATGCTCAGCTGCATTTGGTTACACAGTACAAACACAACCTCACATGAGGAGAAAATTACACATATGCAGCACAATTGGAAACAATCCCATCCAAATATAACAATGACTTTATGCAATGAAGGAGTGGATAGAGTAAGAGACAAAAGTTTCAGGAAAAATATATATGCGAAGCATCATTATACCTAACGGAGGGGATAGATGAAGAGACAAAAGTTTCATCTAATAATAATACATATCATTGACGGAGTGGATAGGTGGAGAGACAAAAGTTTCAGGGACAAAAATACATTCATAAAATAGTTTCTGAGAACAACACTAGACTAAATACAAACCTATTGGTCTGTAAGAAAACCAACCCCTCAGCCTAGGGTATGATGGGGTTCCCTGCGATAGGATCAGGAAACAAAGGATGGAAAGAAAACAGGATCGGGACAGGTCAGGAACAGCTAGGCCTCTCGATAAACCGACGGACATCGACGCATCTCCCCTCTTTCTCTCCTGCCAGCCTAAGCTCTAACCACACCCCTAAAGGCACCCCAATTATACCCTTAAACTAACATGTCCATCCCACAAATGTTGCAAACATCACTAAATCTCGTAAAAGGATTAGTGGGTTTGGGAGGTGGCGTTGTCACACCACAGCTACTTCACTTTTCTTTCAACTACCCTATTGTTTATGTCCATTCCCAGGGTATGATTCTCAATTTGTTCTCACTTTATTACATATAATACAAAGTTTATCAATTTCATTCATTTCTTTAACATCATCCGCAGTCTGTTTCTCCGGTCCCATGCTTGGGCACTGGTTTTGGCAGTCGTTCGACATTCTGGCCTTCACCCTCCTCATGTCATCTGCGGTGTACTGCGCGTCTGCCTTGCTTCTGACAGAGCAACTTGCTCCTCGTGTTTTTCCCCTCCCTTTTTGTAGCCAACTTTATAAAGATGGCTGCTTTATCTAGCACACTAAAGTAAATAAAAAATGAACATATATTAATTATATGATAATGAAGCCTTCACTGTTTACCACCCACTTTGTACTATTCCCCATTAATGTTACCTAGCATAAGCTTTGTGCAAAAGCGGCATTATTCGTTAGTGTAAACAGAATGCAACATGCAATTTTACTGAAGCATAATGCGGCCTATTTATCCAAAGCTTCTCGTTTTCCCAAATCACAATCATTATTACAAGATTATTTTGTTTACGTGTTAGTTCAGACATGCGCAAAGCAATTTCCCTTATATTTGTGTGGGGTGTACATTAGTTTTCAACAACCATTCACTGTTAGTACGTATTATGGGGTATCGAATCCGAGCAGGTTTCTTTTTTGCCAAACCCTGCTCCCTCAATTCCCCCTCTGATGGCTTAAAGAAGCCATCATAAAATACCTATCATACCGAGTGCCATCTTTAATCATTTATATCTCTGTATTCTTCTCTCTTTTTATGGCACCCTCATCCAAATCTTTCATTAAGTCATAGTACTCTCCTTTCATTTCTTCTAATTCTATTTTTTCTCATTTTTCTCTTTCTTGCTCTTCGTTTATTCTTTGATTCTATCATTTCTTTTCTTTTGTTCTTACTCTTACAACACTTATATGCTGTTATTATTACTAAGATTATTAATGCTACTAAAACCATTGGTATTATTATTCTTCCTAATATGCTACTTCCAAAGGTAGAAAACCATTTACTTATAGTGGAAAACCTTTTACTCAGTCTCTCCTAAACACCATCAACCTCCAGTTGGGTCAAATCTTCATGTAATTTTGTAATATTCTTTATATATCCCTCGATTCCTTTGCTTTTATCAGGGATTTATGTGCAGCAATGTTGGACTTTCAACATTCTACAGACTCCACCCTCTTTTGCCAATAATATATCAAGGGTAGTCGATTTTGCAAAACCATTGACCTGATTGCAACCATTTCTGTGTCAATCATCAAGAACCCACCTGCGGTATCTGTAGATAACCGATCAACCACTGAAGACAATTTTCGAATTTTATGTGAATTCAGAACAACTCCAACTGAGGGTATCAGTGCACCAAAAATATCTCCTACTATTTATTAAAAGCTTGCTCTTTTGTTACGTGTTAGTCCTTACTTTACTTCGTTCAGTTTATGACTGTTTCGATCCATGTGATATACCTTGGGGAAAACAATGGCAAAATAACAACTACCATACCAATGTGCAGGCAACTTATAGTAGGCTTTCTTACCACACACATAATAAATCCCTGGAAAAACAGGATCAGTTCCACCTTTCAATCCCCAACCTCCAGTGATTCGAAAAGTATGCTCACATTCACTAGAACCAATAAAATAATTATTATAGTTAGTTTTCGTTCTAAGCAAACACATTTTTCCCTTCTGTGACCAGTCCAGGGACATTGCAGCGTACCCTTCGCCTTTTTCATAACTTCCCCTAAAATCCCATGGTGCTACCCGTGACTTCTGTTCAGCAGCCTTCTTTTTGAAACTTTCTCTTCTATCTTCTACCATTTCTATGAAAATGTTCTCTTCTACCCGCAAACTACAAGTTAAATTATTCTTATAAGCATATTCTATGTCTAAAGTTTTAGTGATATGGAAAAATTCCCCCATATACTGCGCATTTTTAGCACTCAAAACCTTATTTAGTTCTTTTATAATAGGAATTTCAGAAAATACTAAATCTATATTAGAAAAATAGTATTCGAGCTTTCCGTCACGTAAAACAGGCTTGTGAGTATACTGCAAGACACACCATAGGTTAACGGAAGGTGGTGATAAGTCACCCCCTCTGAGACAGACGAAGGTAATTGCATGCACACGTAACAATCCCTTACATTCATTGTGTCAATGTACTCGGTGAGTAATTTGGTAAAGACATTTAACGAGAAATCACTAATTGATTTATCATGATGGAGAATACTTCCATCCAGCGGTTCTAAGTTAGCATTAGGAATCTCATTATTGACATCGTTCATTCTTTCTTTTGTTACGTTATTAGTATTGTTTCCATTATTAGTTACCATTAGAATAGGTACAAGGACAGTTAATATTAACCATATAAATGTTAACATTAAGACACTACATAAGCAAGCTTTAATACATCTACTTTTTAGACTAGATTTTGGAAGTTCAGTCACTTCTGCTTCAGCCATTTTGTTCTTAGGAAAAAATAATAAAAATCTATCCAATCCTATAATATTCTAAGCTAATAAAAATATATCTTAAAGAAAAATAGTAGTGTAATCCTACACTTCAAGGCTTTCATCTTTACCCCCTTCTTTTATTCTTTTTCTTCAGTTTTCTCTGTCTTTGTTTCGTTTTTCTTTTAATCAGCAAGGTTGCACCTTAGTTTTTGTAACAATTCTTTAAGGAGGTCTTAGCTTGTTTTCATCAATTTGCTCAGTGTCAGATTTGTCTTTTTCTTCACTTGGATCTGAAATTTCAATTTCTTCTAGAATAACGTAGGTCCTATCAGGTGCTCTGAACTTCCTGTTGGGTATTCTCACTCTTCTTGTTTTTCGTACTAATTCTTTTCCTGACTCTTCTTGTTCTGTCTGACTTGAGACCTCATTGCTTTGTTCTGGTCTTTTTCTTAACCTTCTTTTCACAAGAGTGTATTTCAGTCTTTTCACTCCACTTGGCCACTTCTCATCCTTTCTGGGTTTCTTTGTTTTGATCACTTGGTCATTTTCTGCATTTATTTCACAAGTTCTTTTATTTGTTCTTATTTCTGATTGCTCTTCTTCCTGAGTTTCAGTCTCTTGTGGCTTTTCCGATTCGGCAATAACTTCTCTTTCAACTCTAAACTCACTTCCTTCTGGATCAAGAACAATCTCATCTGTTTCAAGCTCTGCTGGGAGTTCCCTTTCTTCTGGATCAACAGTAAACTCGCTTATTTCTGGTTCAAAGGCAGTCTCTCGAACCCTGGAATCTTGCGCCCACTCTAATTGACTTGTGCTCGGCTGTTCACCATCTGGTTGTTCGTCAGAATCTATCACTCTAGATTCATCAGCTTCACACACCTCGAGCACTGGTCTTTGTTTTTCTTTCACCAGTTGTTGCTCCTTTGGTTTTTCAAGTGGATCTAGGGTTCGTTTGGTATGGCTTGCATGGATCCAATTTGGCAAGCCAGCACACTTCACTGACGTTGTCATCACCAGTATGATCTGATAAGGTCCGTGCCACTTGGGTTCTAAACACGATTTCCTTACGTGCTTCTTGATAAAAACCCATTCACCAGGATTCAGATCATGAGCTTGATTTCAATGTATCGTTGTGGCTTCTTCTCCGACCTGGTGAGACGCAGAACGTACTAGTTCAGCCAATCCTCTGCAATAGTCAAGCACAAGATCATCAGATATACTCATTAGTTTGTTTGCTGGTATATATGCTTGTCTCATTGCTCTTCCCATGAGAATTTCATGAGGACTCAATCCAGTCTTTTTGTCAGGAATACTTCTTAGACTCATCAGTGCAAGGGGTAAAGCATCAGGCCATTTCAGTGATGTGGATGCACACACTTTCCCTAATCTCGGTTTTATAGTGCCATTCAATTGTTCAACTACTCCAGAGACTTCTGGTCAATAAGCACAATGCAGCTTCTGCTCAATTTTAAATGCTGCACAAATTAGCCAAATTATCTCATTATTGAAGTGTGTTCCTCTATCTGTCTCCAATGTGACTGGAATTCCAAATCTAGGGATCAGTTCTCTCAAAAGTAGTTTTGCCACCGTGAGACTGTCGTTCCTTCTTGTGGGATAGGCATCCACCCAACGAGAGAACAAGCAGATAATGACCAGTACATATCTCAGCCCGTTGCACGGGGGAAGCTCAATGAAGTCAAGCTGAAGCCGGGTAAATGGACCTCCTGCTCTCCCTATGCGTCCCCAACTTACAACTGTCTTTCTGCCTGGATTTTGCTGCTGACAGATCACGCAACTCTGACAAAGGCTTTCTGCAATGACCCTGAACTTCGGATTATACCATGACTGCTTGAAGAGTCTGATCATTGCATCTCTTCCAACATGTGCAATTCCATGGTAAACTCTGGCCATATGGGAAAGTAAGGAATCTGGTAACATTGGTCTCCCATCAAGACAGACCCATAGATCATCTTCTGTTCTCTTGCTACAGCCTGTTTTGCTCCATCTTTCTTTTTCCTCATCACTTGCTTCTTCCTGCAACTGTCTAACTTCTTCCCATGTTTCAAATGTGGTTGCAAACAAAAGATGGCATTCGGCATTTCCCATATCAATTGATCTGTTCAATGCAATTGTATTTCATGCACAGTATCGTGGTATTTGGTCGGCATATCTATTGCCCTTCATCACATAATCATCTCCTGATTTATGTGCGGCACATTTGACTACTGCAATTCTTTTGGGTAATTGTAAAGCATCCAACAGTTCTTTTACTGTTATTCCATTTCTAATGGGGGTACCTGAAGATGTCAGAAATCCCCTTTGCATCCATAGCTGGCTGAAGTAATGAACAATTCCAAATCTGTATTGGCTGTCTGTAAATATTGTTACTTTCAGGCTTTTGGCAATTTTGCATGCTCTAATCAGAGCTATCAGCTCAGCCATTTGGGTTGAGTTTACTCCTCTCAGATAGGATGCTTCAAGAAACCCTTCTAGGGTGCAAACAGCATAGGCAGTGCATAATTCACCTCTTTCATTTCTCAAACAGGATCCATCAACAAACATTTCACAATCTGATTCTTCCAAGGGACAATCTTCTCTGTCTGGCCTAGGTTTGGTGCAAAATTCCGTCACATCCAGACAATCATGATCAGCTTCCTCTCTCACTTCCTCACACCGAGAATTTGGCAACAAAGTTGCTGGATTCACAGTCGTGCACCTTACCACAGTCACGTTTTCAGCACCCAGAATCACTCTCTCGTATCTAGTCAGCCGACTAGATGTGAGATACTGTGTCCTGGTTCGGGTCAAAAGGATCTCAACAGAGTGTGGCACATACACTTTAACTGGATATCCCATCACAATCGATTCACTCTGTTCCAGACTCATGCAAGTAGCTGCTACTGCTTTTAAGCATCCTGGCAACGCTGCAGCCACTGAGTCCAAATTAGCAGACAAATATGCTACTGGACGTCGTGCCATTCCATGTTTCTGTGTTAGGACTGAGAGTGCACACCCATCTCTCTCATAATAATACAATGCAAATTCTTTTGAATAATCTGGCATTCCCAATGAAGGTGCATGACACAAACTACTTCTTAATTTTACAAACGCGTCCATACTTTCATCATACAAGACAATCGGATCCTTCACATCTTTTCGTGTTAACCTCTGTAGAGGTTTTGCAATCACTGAGAAACCACAAATCTACTGACGACAGTATCCAACCATTCCCAAGAACATTCACACTTCTTTCTGTGTTTTAGGTGGACTCATTTGTTTGATCACACGGATTCTTTCTGGAGTTACTTTTCTGACTCCCTTTTCTATTTTGTGTCCAAGGTACTGTACTTCCTGTTTACAAAATTGTAATTTTGCTGGGGATACTTTGTGTCCCCAGTCTCCTTCTGCCAAATGGTTCAATAAGGCAATTGTGTCTGTCACACATGCCTCTCGTGTCTTTGATGCCACCGATAGGCCATCAAAGTATTGAACCAAAACCAAATTACCTGGCATGACTAGAGTATCCAGACATTTTCTCAAGATTTGATTAAAAATTGAGGGGCTTTCTGGATACCCTTGAGGAACTCGGCACCATGCCAAAACACGGTCTCCAAACCGGAATGCAAACAAATACTCGCTTTCCGGATGCAACGGAATTGAGAAAAAGGCTTGGCACAAATCAATAACTATGTACCATTCAGCATCACATGGGATCTGATAAAGAATCACGTCCGGATTTGGTACTACTGGACAACATGGTACAACGATCTTATTAACTTTTCGCAAATCCTGCACTATTCGGTACTTCCCACTGGGCTTCTTGATACCTATGATAGGTGAATTACTAGGACTGCTCATTATCTATTTTAAAATTCCTTGTTCAATCATTTGGTCGATCACAGGAGTAACTCCTGCAATTACCTCTGGACTCATTTTATACAGTGGTGCGTTTGGATATTTAGCACCATCCTTTACTGTAATCTGAATGGGGTCTACATTTGGCATTAACCCAATCTCTTTTCCTGAAAAATCCCACACATCAGATCTCACTGCACTTTTTAATTCTTCAGGCAAATTTTCTTCTGTGAGAAGTGAATACAATTCATCCACTTCTGTCCCTTGCTTTGCTAACATCATTTTGAATTCAACATCCTCATCAGGGGTCTGAAATGCAATTCCATCTGGTGTACAATAGATGGTGCAGTTCATCTTGCATAGCAAATCTCTTCCCAAGAGATTTACTGGGCTTGAGTCACATACCACAAACCGATGCATGTCTTTGAAGTTTCCAATGTGAAGTTCAATTGGATTTGTAACAGGTGTTCTAATATGCTTGTTCGAGACTCCTACAACTTGGATAGTTTCTCCCGAGAGGGGTAGGTTTGGAATTTCTGCTGCTCTCACAGTAGAACAGGTAGCATCAGTGTCCACTAAAAATGTAATGTCATTATCTTCCACCTTTCCGTCAACAAATGGACCTGACTGATCTACCGCCAAAGATGCGCCAAGTACGCACTCTTCCTCCCACTGTCATTGAGATGAGTCTGAATCACTCCCATTGCACTGCGGAATCACACCTTGATTCTTACCAATCTGGTCACCTCCGTGATATCCAGTGTTCACACTGTACCTCTGCACTTGAGCATTCACATTATTTGGCATGGGAGCTTGCAGCACCTGTAACTGTTGCAATTGTAATTGTAAATAGTATTTCTAAAGCGCTGCTGTCACCCAACTGGTATCCTGGCGCTGTGAATACCAGAAAACACTGTGCATAGCTGAATCCAAGAACAGAGCAAGACATTTACTTTCTAGGAAAGAGTCTAGTTTTCAGTTCCTTCCTGAACCGTAATAGAGTGTTAATTTGTCTGAGTTCAGTTGGTAGCGCATTCCAGAGTTTGGAGGCTACAAGGCTAAATGATCTCCCCCCCCAGTCTAGTTATAGTGTGGAATACTCACCAAATTGGCCGAGGAGGAGCGGAGGCTTCTTGCTGGAGAGTACCAGAGAAATTTCCTCTGTAGGGGCACAGGTCCTGTTTTGTGCACTGCCCTATAGACAATACAGAGGGCCTTAAACTGAACCCTCTGGGCAATGGGAAGACAGTGAAGATCAGTTAGAGCCAATGATGCAGAGGCTCTGCGTTGTCTATTTAAGGCAAGTTTAGCTGCCATTATTTGTATCCTCTGTAACTTTCTTAACAGAGACACTGGGGCTCCCAAGAGAAGAGCATTACAATAGTCTAGTCTGCTCATAATGATACTCCTTACCACTTGAGGTCTAGTTAATGCTGGTAGAAAAGGAAGTATTTTTCGAAGAGCACGGAGCAGAGATAGACAAGTGCTCACCGTTTTATTCACTTGAGAGTCCAGTTGAAGATTACTGTCTAGAAGCACTCCCAAATTGCGCACTGTTTTAACAGGTAGAGGAGGGTTGTCAAGAGGGCCAGGCCAGAAGTCCGCAGGGAAGGGGCGGGACACTTTACTTCCATCACAGCATAAGACTTCCGTCTTATCGCCGTTGAACTGCAGAGAGTTGTCTCTAAGCCACTCTGCTGTTTCCCGCATGCAGCTATGAAATTTCTCCAATGAGACTGCATTTTTACCTTCAAAGGTGAAGATGAGTTGAGTGTCATCTGCATAATTTATGACTTCAATGCCAAAGGATTTTATAAGGGAGATGAGTGGGCGCAGATAGAAATTAAAAAAGGATGGGGCTTATAGCCGATCCTTGTGGGACCCCGTGTTTAACGGGGTAGTTTTGGGAAAAGAAAGGCGTCAGGGTCACTGCTTGTAGTCTGTTTGAAATGTACGACTGTAGCCAGTCTAGTGCCTTACCCCCAATACCGTTCTCCATAAGTCTCTTATTCAGAATCTTATGGTTGACTGTGTCGAATGCGGCTGACATATCTAGTAATACTAGAATGGCTGTGTGGCCTTTGTCAGCCCGCATTCTAAGGTCATCTAGGGCCGTCACCAGGGCAGTCTCGGTGCCATGTCCCGGGCGGAACCCGAATTGAACTTCGTCAAGAAGGTGATTATCTTCCGCATGTTTTGAAAGAGATTGACTTACAACTCTTTCTAAGATCTTTATTGGGTAAGGCAACAGAGAGATAGGTCTGTAATTCGTGGGGCAGTGGGGGTCCAGCGTAACTTTTTTCAATAAGGGGCACACCACTGCCTTCTTCCAGCAGTTTGGAACTATGCCATTAGATAGAGACTGGTAACAGAGTTGATAGGGGAAGAGCTCTGTTCCAAACGTTTTCCACATCTTGTGTGGGAGCGGATCCAGGGGCGAGCCTGAGGAAATGCTAGCAGCTATTATGTTGAATTCTTCTTGCGAGGGAGCCTGAAAAGACTCCAGAATAGTCGTGGTTGCTCTGTCGGAGTCTACGGATAGAGAGCCATTAGTAAGAGATACACGTATATCATCTGCATCATCCATCTCTACTTCTCTAGGAGTATTTAGGGCATTAATAATTTTAGTAATCTTGTCCTCAAAGAATGCTGCCAGTCCATCACAGAGCTCTTGTGAGGCTGGGATCTTGTTCTTTGCACAAGTAGGGTTAGACATATCTCTGACTATACCAAATAAAGCTTTGGCCTTGTTAGATGCTTGCCGGATAGTTTCCTCGTAGTATTTGGCTTTGGCCTTACATATCATATCTTTATAGGCGGATAGCAATTTTTTCAACACTACTTTATCTGTCTCCGCATATTCTCTCCGCCATTTTCTCTCTGCCTGTTTACATTTTAACTTCATCAACCTCAGCTCCTCATTATACCATGGAGCTGACGGTTTTTATTACTTTTATCTTTTTTCCACGGGCCACCTGATCTAATGTGTTGGTGATCTGATCACATAAATCCTTATAGTTCTCCTCAACTGATCTATTACTATTAAAGCAGCAACCGTTCGTAAGTTGCGGAAGTTCAGTAGAGTTTACTAATTTAGACCATTTCCTTCTCAGACGAGTGTTAGTTGAATTGGTGATTTTTTTACTTGTGGCTACCTTTAGGGAGAAGAGGACCAAAAAATGATCCGTCCAATAGAGTGGGAGTATTTCCCCCAAGGCAACATCAGTATCGATGGCAAAAATTAGGTCCAGCACATGACCTTTCTGATGAGTAGGATGCCGCACCAGCTGGTGTAGATTAGCATTTGCGCAAGCTTGGCAAAGCTCAGTAGAGGCATTCTCATGGCTCCCGCCCTCCCAGAGAATAAAATCTCTGAGGATCAATAGTTTAGCGTGAGTAAATGAGAGGTTATATATCACGTCAACCAGTTCTTGATATCAATCAATCAATCAATCATGTCACTTATAAAGCGCACTACATACCCGCGAGGGTCTCAAGGCGCTGGGGGAAGAGGGGGGTGGTGCTGCTACTGATCGAAGAGCCAGGTCTTGAGGAGTCTTCTGAAGGCCAGTAGGTCTTGGGTCTGTCGGAGGTTGGTGGGGAGGGTGTTCCAGGTCTTGGCGGCGAGGTGGGAGAAGGATCTGCCGCCGGCGGTCGTTTTCCGGATGCGGGGGACTGTGGCGAGGGCGAGGCTGGTCGAGCGGAGCTGGCGGGTGGGGGTGTAGAAGCTGAGTCGTCTGTTGAGGTAGGCTGGTCCGGAGTTGTGGAGTGCTTTGTGTGCGTGGGTGAGGAGCTTGAAGGTTATCCTCTTGTTGACAGGGAGCCAGTGCAGGTCTCTCAGGTGGGGTGTGATGTGGCTGCGTCGGGGATGTCGAGGATAAGACGTGCAGAGGCGTTCTGGATGCGTTGCAGCCGTCTCAGGAGCTTAGCCGTCGTTCCTGCGTAGAGGGCGTTTCCGTAGTCCAGCCTGCTGGTGACGAGGGCCTGGGTGACTGTTTTTCTTGTTTCGGTGGGGATCCACTTGAAGATCCTGCGGAGCATTCGGAGGATGTTGAAGCAGGATGAGGAAACGGCGTTGACCTGCTTAGTCATGGAGAGGGTGGGGTCGAGGATGACCCCTAGGTTGCGTACGTGGTCGGTGGGTGGCGGGGCTGTTCCCAGTGATGTTGGCCACCAGGAGTCGTCCCAGGCTGAAGGGTTGGAACCAAGGATGAGGACCTCCGTCTTGTCCGAGTTCAGCTTCAGGCGGCTGGTCCTCATCCATTCGGCGACGGCCTTCATTCCGAGGTGGGCTTTGGCGGTGTGAGGGTCTTTGGTGAGGGAGAGGATCAGCTGGGTGTCGTCGGCGTAGGAGATGATGTTGAGGTTGTGCTGTCGGGCGACGTGGGCGAGGGTGCCATGTAGATGTTGAACAGCGTTGGGCTGAGGGAGGAGCCTTGGGGTACGCCACAGATGATCTTGGTGGCCTTGGATCGGAAGGGGGCGAGGCGGACGCTTTGTGTTCTGCCGGAAAGGAAGGATGTGGTCCAGTCCAGGGCCTTCTCTTGGATCCCGGCGTCGTGAAGGCGTGTTCGTAGTGTGTGGTGGCAGACCGTGTCGAAGGCGGCTGATAGGTCCAGGAGGATGAGGGCTGCTGTTTCTCCGTTGTCTAGCAGGGTCCTGATGTCATCGGTGGCGGCGATGAGGGTGGTTTCGGTGCTGTGGTTGCTGCGGAAGCCGGACTGGGAAGGGTCCAGGATGTTGTTCTCCTCGAGGTAGCGGGTCAGTTGTTTGTTGACGATTTTCTCGGTGACCTTCACGGGGAACGGGAGCAGAGAGATGGGTCGGAAGTTCTTGAGGTCCTTGGGGTCTGCCTTGGGTTTCTTGAGTAAGGCGGTGATCTCGGCGTGCTTCCAGCTTTCCGGGAAGGTTGCTGTCTCGAAGGAGATGTTGATTATTTTCCGGAGATGGGGCGCGATGGCTGTACTGGCTTTGTTGAAGATGTGGTGAGGGCACGGGTCTAGCGGTGAACCGGAGTGGATGGTGTTCATGATCTCGCTGGTGTCCTCGTCGTTGATGTTGGTCCAGGAGAGCAGGCGGTTGGTGGTTGTGGGGGCAGTGGTCTCGGTGGTTGCCGGGGCGGTCGTGGTGTTGAAGCTGTCGTGGATGTCGGCGATTTTGCGGTGGAAGAAGGTGGCCAGTGAGTCGCACAGGTCTCGCGACGGCTATCCCCTGATAGTGAGGGGGGGCGCCTCCTGGGGGTCTGTAGCAGAGTATTCCAGCATACAAGTGGCCACTATTGTCCTTGATTGAGAACCCTAATAACTCAAAGCCCTGAACTTCTTCTACCATCAGCGGAGCAAAATCCCAAGCTTCTTTAAAAACAATTCCAATCCCTCCACCTCTCCCACCCACTCTTGGTTTGTGAAAAATTTTAAAGCCAGGGGGACAGGCCAGACCGAGCTCAATTTCTCTATCTGGCCGGGTCCATGTTTCCGTGAGAAACAAGGCATCGATATGCTGATCTTCAAGCAGCAGGTGGATTTCGGAGTGGTGCTTAACAAGAGATCGGACATTGACCAGCCCACACTTGAGAGTATGTAATGTAACTTTTTTGAGAATGTCCTTACCACAAGTTAGTCCTCTGCTGTCAAAAGCCGTATTCTGATCACCTATAGCTACCAATTCATCTCTAGAATAGGTGATACGAGGAATAGAGCATGCAGCATAGCTGGCACTGAGCGCGAACTTAGCACGGACGGGTGCAGACGGGCTTGCCTTAGGTGCGCCCGCTGCGTGCGCCCACTGCGTGCTTGCATTACGTCGCCTTAAGTAGGAGGAGAGGGTCCAACAACTAGCACGCTAACCAAGATGGCGTGACTTCCAGTGACCCACTCTTACAGGCGGCGTACACCAGCACACCTTGGTAGCGTTGAGTAACTATCTGCTGCGGTTGATTTACACCCACCTCATTCTGCATCTGTGGAATCAAATTTTGATTGCCCCCATTAATCTTTTTAGCGGATCTACACTCATTCTTCCAATGTCCAAGCTTTCCGCACGCATGACAAGGAAATTTCTTCATAGCTTCTTCACTCATTTTTCCCCTACCTTTGCCTCCACTGAAATTCTGTCCATTTTGATTCTGACCACCCATCTGATTACTGGTTTGAGGATTATTATTTACTTCTTGTTGTTCTGCCACTTTCACCTGTGCCCACATAATTTTCTCTTTTAACTTTTATGTCTTGATTCAATGTCGTCACTACAATACTTTGCATACCTCAAGATTTCATCTATCGTTTTGCTCTGCCAACAAATTAAATGCTGTTGAATCATATTACTAATATCTGGTTTTAATCCAAACACAAAACGATACACGAAATGTCCCATGTCTTGGTCTCTAATATTTTCGAATCCACTAGACTGTTTGAATACCTGCAACAACCTTTCATAATAGGCGTGCACTGATTCTTTTGGTTCCTGTGTGGTCCTGTCAATTTTAACCCAATCTGTTTCCTTTGGGGAAATTTTTCCCTTTAGAAACGTGATTACCTGATTGTACTTTTTCATCACCTCCTCTGATGGTGCACCTGTTTTAGCATCCCTAGGATATTCATCCTTTGGCCAGTCAATTGTGATCTTACACTCAGTCCATAAGTCTGCCGGAACAACAATTTCAAACCTAAATCTAAATCTTTTAACAAAACCTTTGAGACCTTTACAAACCTTTCTACCTGTTTGTACCATTCCACAGGTTTTTCTCTTAGTCTGGGGAAATCATTCGTAAATGATAATATATCCTGCCTTGACCACAGAACATGAACGTATCCGTCACCTGGTACTTCTCTCATCGGACACGCCCTTTCAACCAGTTCCGTTCCCTTTAACGGGAACATAGACACTCCTTTACTTGCTGCTTCTTTCTTCTTTCTTTCCCATCTATTTCTCCATCGGTCTACATCTCCCCATTTCTTCAAAAGATTCATAAACTCTTTTATCTGTAACCTTTTTCCAGACGCATTCAAACTTTCCAAATCTTTTTCAGTAAATGCCAATCTGTATGGTTTCTGCAATACTTTTGACTTTTCTATGTCTATTCCATACTCACTAGCAGCTTGAGATATTTTTCATGAAGATTCTTCGCTCTCCAAGTAATGCTTTTAAACAAGAACAACAATTCATCATCTGGATAAGTCCCTAACCTGTCTGGACTAATCGTACCAATAATCATTTCTTCCAAATCTACCTTCAAATGGCTCACATTTATACTCTGTGTTTGTTTTTCTTTCTTTTCCCTTTCCTTTATCCAATCATTCAATTCTTCTGACGAAAGACCTGCTGAACTCCCTGTCATTGGAGTGACATTTGTCTCGATTCTTCTTGGACTCATTTGTATATCTCTTCTAGGGGTTTCTGTTATCTCGCAAATTGGGAGATTCAAGAGTGTAACATTCGTGTCAGCCTGTCTTTTCTCATGGATTATCGTCTCCAATACATTCCTGACGTTACCCATTGGAACTGCTAATGTATGTACTTTAGGTGTATTTGGGTTTTCTCCAAACAAAGGAACTACAGGACCTATTGTAACCGGTACCGTCAACGCCTCTGCATTTAAACTTAACTGGTTTATTTTCTGAATCTGCTCTACATTTGTCTTGTTTAACATTTCAAACTCCTTTTCTCTCATTATTCTAGCCATATCCGCAATCTGTGGGATCAATGGATTTCCCATAAAGGGTGCATTCGGAGTTACTTCAACTGAATTTTCTCGATATGGCGGGGGTCTTTTGGTCATAATATCCTCCAATAACTCATCATCAGAATCATTTACACCATCTCTTGCACTTGAGGTTTCTACATTTTTCTTTTTCTCTTTACATTTACTTCCTGTCTGCTCATCGACTGTTAAAACTGGGTATAACCCTTCCGTTACCACAGCTCTCCTCCATCGTTTCAGCTTTCTTCCCTATTCTCAAACGGATATCTGAACATCATACTCCTATGACCTCTGTTACCCATTCTATATTTTTCTCTCTCAAATGCCTCAACTTCCCATTCCTCCAAAGCTTCGTACTGGGTCAACCTAGGGTTCGGTTCTAATGAATCCATTCGATTTCTCAAATTCTGCAATAACCCTACATTAAATGTACCATACTGAGGAAAAGCTAGAACACAATCATCCTTTGTAAAGTCCTCCCAATTTTCCAACCACATACACGTATGATAACCTCGCTCCAACATCATAAAAGAAGCAGGGGTCTTTGGAGGTGGAATTGGAATTCCCTCTCTAGTCACAATTGGTTTGTCCTTTTTAAAGAAATTCTTTAATTTCTGTATCAACTTCATTTTATAGTAGCGTATCTCAACCAAACTAACAAGGAAACTCTTCCACGATTCTACTTATTCTATTAGTCAGCTCTTATCCTATACCAGCACGACACACACCAACCAACCAATCAGAACACCGCTACGTAAGCACAGTCTCAACCAATACTTGCGCGGCTCACACCAACCAACCAATCACAGCTCAGTACACGCCCGCTGCTTGTCCAATACCAGCGCGGCTGTTTCTGACGTCAGTATTACTCCTTCTACTGACCCTCTGTTGGACTTGGCCCTTTTTGCAGGGTCATCCCTAAACTTTTTACCTTCCTCCTGTACTTTTTCTGACCTGTTGTTGGCTGTTTTATGACTCTGAGCACTTCACCACTGCTGATCAGTGCTAAAGTGCCTATGCTCTCCCTATTGCAAATTGATGTATGGATTAGTGACTCCATGATTGGATGATTGGTTTACTTGTCAGTCCCTAGTACAGTGCACTGAGTGTGCCCAGGGCTGGTAAATCCAAGGCTGCTGGTGGGTTTGCAGCACTGGTTGTGCCACCCACAGAAGCAGCTTGTAAAGTGTGTCTCAGGCCTGCCATTGCAGAGCTTGTGTGCAGCCTAGGGCTGCCATGTCGACTTGGTGAGTGCACCCACTTACCAGTCCCTAAACCTTCCCTTTTCTTCATATCAGACACCCCTATGGTAGGCCCAAGGGCAGGGTGCATTGTAAGTATAAGGTAGGACATGCCATGGTGTGTGTGGCATGTCCTAATAGGGAATTACAGCCATTTTCGTTTTTCACTATTGCAAGGCTACCTGTTCCCCATAGGCCAGAATGGGCAGTTTTGATTATTACACCTTATAATCCTAACTGACCCAGGGAACATGGTAGAAAAACGAATTTAGTATGCCTGAACTCAGGATGATAAAATACATCTTTTAGTTAAGTTGGTTTTAACATTCTGTGTTTGAAAATACCACTTTTAGAAAGTAGGTATTTTCTTGCCTAACTATCCACGCCTGCCTCTGCTAGGTTGTGTATTCCTTGTCTGGGTTTGTGAGTGACAGGGGCTGGAGGACTCCAGGAGACAGGGTGAGTCAGCACAGGGCTGAATAGAGAGATCTGCATCCAGAGTGGAGGGAGGAGTTGCACCTGGGTCTGAATAGGGCTGTGCCTGCCTTCCACAATGCTGGCTCCACCTCCTGCCACGCGGCTGAGCACTCTGCCCCACATTCTGAAAGGAAAGAAGGAGTCCTGTAAACAAAGTGCTCCAGGACTGATCAGAACTGGTTTTGGACTAGGCAAAGGCCTCTCTGCCTTCAGAGAACAAAGAGAAAAGGTGTATAAAAAGGGGACCCAGACCCCTAGGAAATTAGATCACTTTTGGGAAACAAGAAGAAACCTTTGCTGAGGAGCGGAACCAAGAAGAAACTGAGGAGAAGACTATCCCTAAGCTAGAGGGATCGGCCTGCAGTGGTTGCCTGACTGCCAAAGAAAGGAGAAGGGAACTTTGTGTCTACTTTCATCAACTTGTGAAGGATCTCCAAGGGCTTGATTTCAGAGCTTGCCTCCTGCTGAAGTCTCAGGGACAACAGACTTCATCCACCAGCTCCCCTGTATTCCCTTGCTGGGAATTTGGACCTTCTGACACACTTGCGTGTCTCTGGGAGCTGGAAGCGCGACTCAAGACGAAGAAGCGTGTCGCCGCAGCCGCTGATCCTCGCATCGCCGGAGAAGAGCGTCGACGTCGCAGCAGACGCCGGTGCATCCCCGAAGAAGCGCGCCGCTGACCCTCGCATCCTTCGAAGCGCCTCGCAGCACCGGAGAAAAGTGTCGCCGTCACAGCAGACGCCGTCGCATCCCCGGGGCAGAGCATCGACCTCGCATCAGACACCGACGCATCACAACACGAGGCGCCCCGCATCCCAGGAGAAGATCGTCGACCTCGCATCAGACGCCGTCGCATCGCCAGGGAAGCGTGTCGCAGGGCCTGTCGCGGCTCCAAAGATTCATCGAAATCGCCGCGCGGCCGTCGGGCGTGCATGCATCACCCCTTCGTTGTCGCAACATCAAGAAGACGCCACTTTTGTTTCTTTGCACCAGATCTTCAACGCATCACCGTCCTTGCGTGTAAGGGACTACCGCATCACCTTCCCTGCAACACTTTCGTTGCCTTGCGTTACGCATCTTAAGGTACATTGAACTCAAAGTGTCGCATTTCCATTTTAAGAGACTCAAGCTAATTCTACCATCTTTAAAGTACAGTATTGTGGATTCTTTCTGTTGTTTATGGTCTTGTGGTAAATCTATATAAAAGATACTTATTTTTATAATACAACCTGTGTGGTGTCCATTTGTAGTGTTGTCACTGGATTACTGTAGGTATTCACAAATGCTTTACACACTGCCTCTGAACTAAGCCTGTCTGCTCGTGCCAAGCTACCAAGGGGGTGAGCAGGGGTTATTTCAGGAGTATTCCCCCTTACCCTGACTAGACGCGAGGGTCCCTATTTGGTCAAAGGTACCTACCTCTGCCAACTAGAGACCCCCAGTTCTAACATTGGTGGTCAGCGGTGGGGATTCTGGACTTGCATTTGTGACTCATGTACAGTGATTGGTGAACACTACCTAGTGAGTGCAGACCAAAACGCAACCACATACTTTTGGTAGATATTCTTTTCTGGGACGTTCTATGTTTGCTAAAAACTGCCAAGTTTAATCACCATGGATACAGCAGCATCCATAGCATCTGTTGATTATGATTGGGGAGGAGAGTAACTTCCCCAGCAGGTAGCAGGGTTTCTACCCAAGGTCTGTCCCCAGAGGAGCTGGAGGACAGAGAAAAGAGTAGGATGCATGAGATGGAGCTGACCAAGCTCAAGTTAGAGGGGAGGTTGGAATTTGAATTGCAATCTAGAAAGTTGGCCTTAGAAGAGAAAAGAATGGATCAGGAGCATGAGTTGAGAATGAGGGAGCTTGATTTAAAGCTCGAGAGGCTGGAGGCCATGAGTGTCTCAGCCCAGCAACAAGAAATGTGTGTAGCTCAGAGTGTGACCTTTGCTGAGTTGGAGGGGGGAGTCCAGCTCAGATGGTGGCAGCAAAATTATGTTATCTAGTGCTGAGGGAGTAGTACACACACCCAGAGATGTGGCACCTGACTTTAAGGAGGGGGTTAATATACACCATGAGGTTCCAGGATATGAGGTAGCTCTAGTGGTGCGCAGTGTACCTGAGGTGGATTGGGGAACTGGCACAGGGGTTCATAGTCCTAGAGGTGGGAGGGACACTCTACTGACTCTAGATGAGGTGCAGGGAGAGGGGTTCCCCCATGGTTGAAGTCCTGATGTGTGAGTGTGGAGACCGCCCAGAAGTGTGTGGGTTGAATGACAGAGCCAGTCAGATACTGTCTTGCCAATCTCAGGAGAGTGGTGTGGAGTACGTGTGCGAGGCACTGGATGGTGAGGTGAAGGATAGTTTGGTTAACCCTTGTAGGGGGCTGTGTGATCCAATTGGGGGAGAGCATATTGTAAGTCCCTATTTTCCAGAGCTATGCCAACACCTGTTGGAGTGTGAGTTCTCTGACCCCAGGGAGCTCACAATGGAGGCAGACCTTTTGGTGGATTCCAGAGGGACTGGAGAGGCATTGGGGAGTGACCCTAAGAGGAGTGGCTCAGGTGTCTTCCAACCCAGAGTGGTGGGAGAGGTTCAGTGTAGCCCAGCTAGGTCCTGTGGTAGTGGGAGGGGTGTAGGGTCTCACGTCCTGTCTCAGTGGAGAAGGAGTGAGTGTGGAGCTGCATGTCCCAAGGTGCCCGAAACCCAGTCTCAGAGCCTGGATGGTTCTTTAAGGGAACACCAGGTAGGGAGCCTAGGCTGTCCTGATGGGCCGCCTGTTGAGGAGGATCTCCTAGTGTCTAGAGAACCTGGAGCATCTGTAAATGGAGCTCCAGTGTTTCTGGTGTCTGGCAGTGCCACTCCTAAGTGGAGGGTGCAGAAGTCCAGAGTGAGAGGTGAGAGGGGGAGAGAGTCCCCAGTGGAAGAACGAGTGGGTCAGGG
Organism: Calotriton arnoldi; assembly: GCA_963921515.1. Taxonomy (NCBI): domain Eukaryota; kingdom Metazoa; phylum Chordata; class Amphibia; order Caudata; family Salamandridae; genus Calotriton; species Calotriton arnoldi. The sequence goes on from CAWUFW010007061.1 coordinate 75,887, forward strand.
ACCAGCCAGAAGGGCTGAGTCACCAGTGAATGACCATGGTGACACCACTTCTATCCTGGGGGATCTTGACGCACTGTCAGATGGACAGGGGTCGGGAGATCTGCGCCAAGCAGACTGTCACACAACACATGAGAGATGTGTTACCCTCTGGGGGGCATGCGTGCTCCCCAGGAAGTCCTGGTGCGCCAGGCAGATTCTTACACAACTCTAGAGGAGTGTGTTTCCCTTGGGGGGGGTTGGTGTACCCTCCCGGAAGTCCTGGGTTGCCAGGCACAGGTCCAGCCTAAGGGTACAGACCCTGGGTTGGGAAGCCAGGTTCAGGTGTTGTCGGACCTGGAGGGTGGGACAACTATAAACAGTATCCTGACCGGGTTGTCTTCTGGGGGTACCGCTCCTGATGGGAGGGGGCAGTACTCTGGAAGGGGGTGCAGAGGGAGGGAGTCCTCGCCTCTGACCCCGGTTCAACTGGAGGGTTTAGACCCTAGATTGGAGGACCAGGTTCAGGGTGTCCCCCCCTGACCTGGACGCCCAGTTGCAGGATAGAACCCCTGAACTGGTGGGCGAATTGTGCAGGACACCTGCCACAGGTGCCCTGGCAATTCTGGAAGGGGGTACCGCTCCAGGTGGGAGGGTACAGAGCCCCAAGGAGGAGGACCGGGTGTGGGAAAGCCCACCCCAGTCTCCAGTCCAGCCACCGGGTATAGGCCCGGTGCTGGTGGGTCCGCGCCAGGATGTTATACCTGACCTGACAGGAGGGAGAATGGACAAAGGGTGCCAAGCACCTGGGGCTACTGCCCCCCGCTCTCTGACGCCACAGAGGTTTGAGAGCCCTGAGAGGCATAAGGCCTGGGTCTCATCCCTGACCACTGTCAGTGGCCACTGTGGCTTACTGTCTGTCTGTTGGGACACACCTGTGAGCAAGTTAAGGTTAGGTGCTGCACAGATGGTGTCCACAGGTGAGGAGAAGGGTTCCCCATGGATTAGCTTGGTGGTCCCTGAGAGTATGGACAGAGGGATTCCAATAGGTTCAGATTGGCGTAGAACTGGAGTATTCCCCTGCTGTTGTGGGCCAGGGTCCAGGTTCTATCGCCCAAAGCAGAGAAGCCCATCAGGGTAGTGATTGGTCTCCCCTGTGTTTTTGGCTGGAAGGGGGTTGTGTTGGACTTGGCCCTTTTTGCAGGGTCATCCCTAAACTTTTTGCCTTCCTCCTGTACTTTTTCTGACCTGTTGTTGGCTGTTTTATGACTCTGGGCACTTCACCACTGCTAATCAGTGCTAAAGTGCCTATGCTCTCCCTATTGCAAATTGATGTATGGATTAGTGACTCCATGATTGGATGATTGGTTTACTTGTCAGTCCCTAGTACAGTGCACTGAGTGTGCCCAGGGCTGGTAAATCCAAGGCTGCTGGTGGGCTTGCAGCACTGGTTGTGCCACCCACAGAAGCAGCTTATAAAGTGTGTCTCAGGCCTGCCATTGCAGAGCTTGTGTGCAGCCTAGGGCTGCTATGTCGACTTGGTGAGTGCACCCACTTACCAGTCCCTAAACCTTCCCTTTTCTTAATATCAGACACCCCTATGGTAGGCCTAAGGGCAGGGTGCATTGTAAGTATAAGGTAGGACATGCCCTGGTGTGTGTGGCATGTCCTAATAGTGAATTACAGCCATTTTCGTTTTTCACTATTGCAAGGCTACCTGTTCCCCATAGGCCAGAATGGGCAGTTTTGATTAATACACCTTATAATCCTAACTGACCCAGGGAACATGGTAGAAAAACGAATTTAGTATGCCTGAACTCAGGATGATAAAATACATCTTTTAGTTAAGTTGGTTTTAACATTCTGTGTTTGAAAATACCACATTTAGAAAGTAGGTATTTTCTTGCCTAACTATCCAAGCCTGCCTCTGCTAGGTTGTGTATTCCTTGTCTGGGTTTGTGAGTGACAGGAGCTGGGGGACTCCAGGAGACAGGGTGAGTCAGCACAGGGCTGAATAGAGAGATCTGCATCCAGAGTGGAGGGAGGAGTTGCACCTGGGTCTGAATAGGGCTGTGCCTGCCTTCCACAATGCTGGCTCCACCTCCTGCCGGGCGGCTGAGCACTCTGCCCCACATTCTGAAAGGAAAGAAGGAGTCCTGTAAACAAAGTGCTCCAGGACTGACCAGAACTGGTTATGGACTAGGCAAAGGCCTCTCTGCCTTCAGAGAACAAAGAGAAAAGGTGTATAAAAAGGGGACCCAGACCCCTAGGAAATTAGATCACTTTTGGGAAACAAGAAGAAACCTTTGCTGAGGAGCGGAACCAAGAAGAAACTGAGGAGAAGACTATCCCTAAGCTAGAGGGATCTGCCTGCAGTGGTTGCCTGACTGCCAAAGAAAGGAGAAGGGAACTTTGTGTCTACTTTCATCAACTTGTGAAGGATCTCCAAGGGCTTGATTTCAGAGCTTGCCTCCTGCTGAAGTCTCAGGGACAACAGACTTCACCCACCAGCTCCCCTGAATTCCCTTGCTGGGAATTGGACCATCTGACACACTTGCGTGTCTCTGGGAGCTGGAAGCGCGACTCAAGACGAAGAAGCATGTTGCCGCAGCCGCTGATCCTCGCATCGCCGGAGAAGGAGTGTCGACGTCGCAGCAGACGCCGGCGCATCCCCGAAGAAGCGCGCCGCTGACACCCTCGCATCCTTCGAAGCGCCTCGCAGCACCGGAGAAAAGTGTCGCCGTCGCAGCAGACGCCGTCGCATCCCCGGGGCAGAGCATCGACCTCGCATCAGACGCCGACGCATCGCAACACGAGGCGCAGCGCATCCCAGGACAAGATCGTCTACCTCGCATCAGATGCCGTCGCATCACCAGGGAAGCGTGTCACAGGGCCTGTCGCGGCTCCAAAGATTCATCGAAATCGCCGCACGGCCGTCGGGCGTGCACGCATCACCCCTTTGTTGTCGCAACATCAAGAAGACGCCACTTTTGTTTCTTTGCACCAGATCTTCAACGCATCACCGTCCTTGCGTGTAAGGGACTACCGCATCACCTTCCCTGCAACACTTTCGTTGCCTTGCGTTACGCATCTTAAGGTACATTGAACTCAAAGAGTCGCATTTCCATTTTAAGAGACTCAAGCTAATTCTACCATCTTGAAAGTACAGTATTGTGGATTATTTTTGTCGTTTATGGTAGTGGTAAATCTATATAAAAGATACTTATTTTTATAATACAACCTGTGTGGTGTCCATTTGTAGTGTTGTCACTGGATTACTGTATGTGTTCACAAATGCTTTACACACTGCCTCTGAACTAAGCCGGTCTGCTCGTGCCAAGCTACCAAGGGGATGAGCAGGGGTTATTTCAGGAGTGTACCCCCTTACCCCGACTAGACGCGAGGGACCCTATTTGGTCAAAGGTACCTACCTCTGCCAACTAGAGACCCCCAGTTCGAACACCCTCCCTTTACAAAATAATACGGCAATAATTTTCTAAGCACTCTATCAAAAATTCAATTAGTAATAACATAAAACAATGCTACCTTGTCTGTTCCACTAAATAAAGAGATAGTTTTCGCTTTTTTCTAAGAGGTTTTCTTCACTACGAGTCCTAATAACATCCAGCGCTATTTTACTCTTCAAACAAGCTCCGGGTGGACCTATTACTCTTCTAGGGATAAGGCCAAAGTTTCACAAGAGGACTTTTTGGTGTGAAAAGAGGTATTGGTACTCCCCTGGGGATAAGGCTAGAGTTTCGGAGGTGGACCCTTCACTAATTCAGACACTCTACCCACATACGAAATTTCCCTAAATATAACACCTACAGCCCTCCGTAGCTTTTAGGTATTATTACAACAGACAAAGTACTTCTGCAGTGTGGCTTCTTTACCCCACTCTTCTTCTGCCTAACTCAGGCTAAATTTCATTCCCGAGATTCCTCAGGTATCTCCGTACCTGTACTTCTAGACAACATAGAACGTGACACTAACTTTTCATGTTAAGGACATACAATCAATAATCATTACCAAACTAATCAATAATTAAACCGTCCTCAGCTACCAGGAAACTGATCCAGCGCTAATCCAAATAGTTATCGGGGTCAATACTCACTACATCATGATACAATGGCCGATACACATTCACCCAGAATCCCTGATGCGCTGGGGTCAATTTATATGTATGATCAATTCCTTTTCTTTCATAGGTCAAATTATGACATCACAACTAACTTATTTTCATCAACTTTCCTTCTACTTGGTCGATGGACCAATTAGTTGAATAGTTGATGGCAATGGTTAACTTCCAACTTATCAATCATTTAATAAAATGATCACAGACTCTCTGTAAAATTAATAATGAATTTATCTCAAGAAATTAAGGATTATGCATAACTGCATTTGGTTACACAGTACAAAATTATGCTCAACTGCATTTGGTTACACAGTACAAACACTGAACCTCACATGAGGAGAAAATTATACATATGCAGCACAATTGGAAACAATCCCATCCAAATATAAAAATGACTTTATGCAATGAAGGAGTGGATAGAGTAAGAGACAAAAGTTTCAGCAAAAATATGTACGTGAAACATCATTATACCTAACGGAGGGGATAGATGAAGAGACAAAAGTTTCATCTAATAATAATACATATCATTGACGGAGTGGATAGGTGGAGAGACAAAAGTTTCAGGGACAAAAATACATTCATAAAATAGTTTCCGAGAACAACACTAGACTAAATACAAACCTATTGGTCTGTAAGAAAACCAACCCCTCGGCCTAGGGGATGATGGGGTTCCCCGAGATAGGATCAGGAAACAATGGATGGAAAGAAAACAGGATCGGGACAGGTCAGGAACAGCTAGGCCTCTCGATAAACCAGACAGCGACGCATCTCCTCTCTTTCTCTCCTGCCAGCCTAAGCTCTAACCACACCCCTAAAGGCACCCCAATTATACCCTTAAACTAACATGTCCATCCCACAAATGTTGCAAACATCACTAAATCTCGTAAAAGGATTGGTGGGTTTGGGAGGTGGCGTTGTCACACCACAGTGACTTCACTTTACTTTCAACTACCCTATTGTTTATGTCCATTCCCACGGTATGATTCTCAATTTGTTCTCACTTTATTACATATAATACAAAGTTTATCAATTTCATTCATTTCTTTAACATCATCCGCAGTCTGTTTCTCCGGTCCCACGCTTGGGCACTGGTTTTGGCAGTCGTTCGACATTCTGGCCTTCACCCTCCTCATGTCATCTGCGGTGTACTGCGCGTCTGCCTTGCTTCTGACAGAGCAACTCGCTCCTCGTGTTTTTCCCCCTCCCTTTTTGTAGCCAACTTTATAAAGATGGCTGCTTCATCTAGCACACTAAAGTAAATAAAAAATGAACATATATTAATTATATGATAATGAAGCCTTCACTGTTTACCACCCACTTTGTACAATTCCCCATTAATGTTACCTAGCATAAGCTTTGTGCAAAAGCGGCATTATTCGTTAGTGTAAACAGAATGCAACATGCAATTTTTCTGAAGCATAATGCGGCCTATTTATCCAAAGCTTCTCGTTTTCCCAAATCACAATCATTATTACAAGATTATTTTGTTTACGTGCTAGTTCAGACATGCGCAAAGCAATTTCCCTTATATTTGTGTGGGGTGTACATTAGTTTTCAACAACCATTTATTGTTAGTACATATTATTTGGGTATCGAATCCGAGCAGGTTTCATTTTTGCGAAATCCTGCTCCATCACGTGTCAAAGTTGAAATTAGGCTGAAATCCGTGGGTCCACAGGGGAGTTGGTGGTGAGCTTGTCCCCCACAAGCATCACTTGTCGCCAGTGTTAAAATGACATACACTGGGTAGATTTGTAGAAGTTTAATGTCATTTTGTCGCACCACCAACACACACTGCCAGCTCGTCGGTCCCCCAGTCTCCAACTGTCTCAGCAGAGACATTACCATGGAGACCTAGAACACACAGCATGAGTTGGAATGTAATGCATGACAAGCCATCACAACAGTTGGCCCTCTCGGGCCGCCCAAACCAGTTATGCTCACTCTGCCCTTCTCCATGCAGGCTGCATTGCAGCCTGCATGGAGAACATGGCCACCCCATTAGCTGGACCTAAGTGAGTCGCAGGAGTGTAGTGTGGTTGTCCAAGACGGAAGTTATTACCAGTTAAAGGGAACTACTGGTTTTACTTTACCGAAGACCAGTAGGACAGTGGCAAATGTTTTCTGGATAGGCTTCAACCAGACTTCGAGGGACATCAACCCCTGTGGCCCAATTCACCTCACTGTGTTTGTGGAGCCAGGAGTAGCCCCAAGAACACCACCATCACCGGATCAGCATACTGTATCCTTTGTGTGAGAAGTTGGCCTGGTATATGCTGTTCACTAATTAAAGTGGACACCTTGCACCAGGGCAAATCGACTCTTATGGTAGATAGGTTTAAGACAACCTTTTAAAGAAAGCTATCCTAGTGGTAGCTGTGGAGAGCAGCCTTCAGGCTAAGTCTCGGAGGAATGTAAAGCAGCTTGTTTTACCATATAATCTCTTGAATCACCAAATGAAAAGACACCACACAGGTATATATATCAAATATATATGTATTTATTTCTAAATAACTCTCTACTAATCTCTTTATGAGATTAGAAGACAAACATATGCACAAATCAACGTTTCACAATAAGTTAAGCACAAAATATGGCTGGGGCCCTAGGGGCGTACCAGACCATATACTAAGTAAGAGACTTAGAAACAACGACTTGCAAGGAGACAAGGCCTAGGGCCTTCAGAAGTGCTGGGGCCTCACGAAACCACCCAAGGCAGGTAAGTAAAGGACCCACGGGGGACGCGTGCAGTGTGGATACACAGGCGCGAATCGCCGTTAACTTCAATGGGGCAAGTCGCGGTTGGAAATAAAGAGTTTTAGGATACTTCGGGAGAACCTACAAGCAAGTCACTTACAGGGTAAGTAGTTCTAGGGCCCACACCCACAGGAGCACCGTAGTGCTGGAGTTACCTCACCCAGGGAAGCCGGGTGCACAGGTGTCCTTTGGTGTCGGGTCGCGGCGTCGTTTTCAATGGCGAACAAAGAAGACTTGCTGCTTGCGGGAGCTGAAGAAGTGTCCGGTGGAATCCAAGCCTGGATTCTGAAGAAGGATGACCTGAAAGCAGAGGGGACAGTGTTCAAAGTCACTTGGCAGTGACCCGGGGCAAGGAAGATGGATGCCCACCGTCGTCGGTCGCTTCAGGTCGGTTGCAGGTGCCTTGACTCTTCAGCCACGTGGTCCAGGAGGCGTCGACGACGACCAGGAGCTGGATTCGGTGTTTCCCTCGACGTCTGCAGCTGACTGCGGTGTCGGCCACTCGTTCGGAGCCAACAAGCCTTGGCAGCCGCAAGTCTCGGGGAGATGAAGAAAAGTCGATGGCGCAGACCAGCAAGGTCTGTGGAACTCACCCAGCGAGGGTAAGTCAGGGCAGGCCTGGAGCAACCAGGGGAGCCCTTTGGTTTCTTTAGGAAGTCTTCTGGGGACCCACAAGCCAGCGGGCAAGGGATCGCGAAGACACCTCGGGCGGAATCACTCAACAGGGGCCCACGGTCACTCGGGACGGTGTAGGCCTCTGATCTTCGGAGGGATTCCTGCTGGAGGTCGGGACCACACGTGGTCCAAAGCACAAGTTCGTAGAACGTTGTGAAGGGGTTGCACTCGACAATAGTGCACGGTACCCAGGGGTCGCGGTTCCTCGTTACTCGTGGGGTCCACTTGCCTCAGCTTCGCTGGGGACTCACGATGGCCTTGAAGAAGTCAGGAAATCCACTTCTTGGGCTGCAGGGACTTCGGACTCCGGCGGGAGCGGCGTAGTTTGCGACCGTCGTTGTCGTTTTTGGTGCCTGCCAAGCAGGGGAGTCACTCCTTGACTCCAAGGGAGATTCTTCTGTCTTCCAAAGGTAGTGGAACGTCGAAGGGCCAGGATTCTTCTGTAGAGTGTCGTCCAGGGGTTATCTGCTTTGCAATGGCAAGGTTCCCCCTCTTATACTAAAAAGAGGGGATGGACTAGCTCTATGACCCCACCTATGGGAGGGTCAAGGGAGGGGGTGGCTACACCCACTTCCCTTTGTCCAGTTTCGCTCCAGAGCAGGGGCAGGTAGCCCCTGAGCTGGTTTGAACTGGCATATGCACAGAGGAGCCTTCTGCTCCCCAGTGCAGGACTTCAAAGCACTCTAAGAGTGCACCCACCCAGCCCCAATACACTAAACCCTGTCTGGGAGGTGGTTACACCTCCCTGTGACAGGATGCCTATTGTTGGGCTTCCTCCACTGTGAGTTTCGGTCATCAGCAGGAGGGCAGCCCAGTGTCTGTGACTGGTGGCATCCATTTTGTGATGCCAGGGCTCTTTAGGATTCTACCGCGTTTCCACAGCAGGTACATGTCTTATCCCTCTAGAAGGGTGGAATGCTACCCCCGCTGCCAAGATTGGCGGGGGGGTAGTATTCCAAGATGTTTGACACCAAACACGACATGTTTTGATGCAGCCATTCCAAAGTTAGCATTTACCGCGAGGATATAATGCACTTAAATAGTATATGGTTTAACCGCATCCACAAACAGCACCAGAGAATAGACTCTGAGAGCTGCAGAGGGGCCCTGCTCAGGCAGAGGCACCCCCTCACATAGAAGCCAAGCACCCTGCCCTCAGGATTGATAGGGCCTGCCTTAGGGGTGACTGATAGGTTTATATGTGTGTGCAGGAGAGATATAGGAAACCTATATCTCAGTGAGGGAGTGCTAACACCACCTCACCCAGGCTGCAGTAGCAGGCCTGTGGTGTCAGATTTAGACTGCTTCCCAGGGGTGGCATAATATATGCTGCAGCCCCTGGTAGGCCTGTGAAGTACCTATGCCCTTGGCACCTAAGGTACCATATACTAGGGACTCATAAGGCACCACAGTATCCAATCACTAGTGCACCTAGAGTGCACTCCATGTCGTTTAGAGAGAGCAGATAGACTGGGGCCCTGAATAGCAGGGTCCCAGTCCAACTAAGTCATAAACCAGCAAAACACCAGGAAAAAAGTGGGGGCAACCATATAGTCAGATTCCACCTTCCTACATAACCCCCCCAAACGAAAGGAGATAAGGCTAACCTTGGCCAGTTGAGCCTTTATTGACTAAGTGGCCATATAAGGAAGCACCTGCACTAGCATGGTTGCCCCCTGTCTTATGGTCCACTAAGCAATCCCTCACCCTAAGGGTATGAGAGGGTCTCCACCATGGGGAATCACTACCTGTGGTGTGCTTTGGTAAAGTACCAGGCTGGTGAGGTGTCTGAGTAGGGAAGTGAGGCCCTAGGAATGTTGGCCTCAGCTTTCTCAGCTCACTGGTCACCATGTATGCCTGTCTTTCCATGACTGAGTGGTACTTTGCTCTAAGGGTCAACCTTTGACTGCCTACAGCCGTGGGTTGGGTCCCTTTGGGTGGAACACTGGAGGGACATGGCATGTTTGGAACCTTTTGGTCCCAGGTTTGCCCTTGCCTAACAGAGTCCTGCTGGGGGAGGTCCCTACATAAAGGTATGGGGGATCCCTCAGTGGGTTGAGGAATTTCTACCTGGCTAGGGCTACTAGCCTGGGTGCCCCTAATCTGCTGATGGGGGTTCCTCTGGACAGGGGGCCCTGGGGGTCCACTGACCTCCCTGACCTCTGCAGCCCTGGGCTGACTGAGGCAGGGTAGAGAGGGGCAGGTTACCTGCTCCAGACTGGGTACCACCTTGTAAGGGTCCTCTGCCATCAGGGGGTGGCCAGGCCAGGCCTGACTACCTCTGTGGCAGTTCCTTCACTAGGGGTAGGGTCAGTTCCCTGAGGAGGCTGACCCTTACCTACTGTCTGGAGGGAAGAAGACTTTTCTTCAACCCTTGTGCTCTCTTTTGGGGGAGAGTGGGCCATTCTTTCAGGCTCCATCTCTCCAAATTCTTGGGCTGGGGCTGTGGCCATCACAGCCCCCTAACCTTTGCAGGGACGCCCAACATCCTAAGATGGGTTTGGTGTTCAACTTCAGCCCAGGCTGAAATTTCCAAATCATTGCCCATCAGGCAATCTACAGGTAGGGTTGGGGACACTGCCACTCTTTTTGGGCCTGTGACCCCCTCCCAGCTGAGATTGACTATGGCCATGGGGTGATCTGTTCTGACACCATCAATGTTGGTCACCTGGTATTTAAACTCAGGTAAAAGCTGGTGAGGGGGACTAGTTTTCCTGCCACCATGGTGACACTAGCCCCTGTGTCCCTAAATGCCACAGCTTTCTGACCATTAATCATTGGCTCCAGTCTGTACCTGCCCAATGCTATGGGACCCATGGTAAAGGTGGCAAATCCTATACCACCATCAGAGTCAGAGGAGTCTGTTGAGGGGTCCCTGTCTAAACTAGGGCCCACCTCTGTTCCTCTTGCAAAAGCACCTAACTTTTTGGGTGCACTACTCCCAACTGGAGGATTACTACTGGTAGTACCAGGAGGGGTGGTAGTAGTTGTTGGAGGAACATTTTCTTTATTGCCAATCCTGGGGCAACTGGGATCAGTTTTCCAGTGCCCAGGCTTTTACAGACATGGCAATATGGTTTCTTTTCAGGAGAGGAAGGAGTTTGGGACCCACCCCCAGAAGAGGAATTTTGGGGCCCTGTAGTGGACTTATCCTTAGATTTATCCCCACCTTTCTCTTGGGACTTGGTAGAATCTTTCTTGTGGTCACCACCCTGATTCTTAGGCCTTACTCTGGTTCTGACCCATTTGTCTGCCTTCTTTCCCAATTCTTGGGGAGAGGTCAGATCAGAGTCCACCAGGTACTGGTGTAAAAGCTGGTTTTGACAATTATTAAGGATCTGTTCTCTCATCATTAGATTATAAAATCCTTTGAAATCAGTAACCCTACTGCCAACCAGCCAACCCTCCAGAGCCTTGGATGCACAATCTACAAAGTCAGTCCAGTCCTGAGTCTGTGCCTTCTGGGTATCTCTGAACTTCAACCTGTACTGCTCAGTGGTTAAGCCAAACCCATCTATCAGTGCACTCTTCAGGACCTCATAATCATCAGCATCCTCCTCTCTAACAGTGAGGAGCTTGTCTCTTCCTTTATCTGAAAAGGAGAGCCACAAGATTGCTGCCCACTGCTTTTGGGGGACCTGCTGTACTCTACAGGCCCTCTCCATAGCAGTTATCCACTTGTGGATATCATCCCCACTCTGGTAGGGAGGAACAACCTTGCTCAGGTTCCTATGGTCAGGAATATATTCTCTGCCTCTAGGGACACTGTTGCTGCCACCAGGGGGTTCTAAACCCTCCCTTCTGGAAGCTCTCTGGATCTCCAGGGCTTCTCTATCCAGTGCCAACTGCTTGGTTCTGAGGGCCACTTTGGCTTCCTCATACTGGAGCAGTTTGCACCTTCTCTCAGAGGAGGTCTCTCTTAAGTTAAAGTATGAGCTCCTCTCTTGGACAAATTCTCTGCCAGAGTGATAAGAGTGGTCAGATTCCCTGGAAGGGGATCTGTGCCTCTCCTCCTCTCTGTCAGTTCCCTTAGGGAGAATTCCTCTGTCCTTTTCAGGCCCCTTGGAGCCTGGCCCTTCAATCACAGAGTCTTGGTCATTCTGATTTTCATCATCTGACCCAGATACTATGACTGACCCACCCACTGATTCAAACCCTTTAGCTCCTAGAGCCAATCTAAGGTCATCTGCTGTCAGCAGATCTATCAGGTGCAGGGTTGAGGGGCTCTGTCCTATCCTCAGGTGTCTGTCAACACACATGGCTCTCAAGTCAGAGAAAGCCATGTCCTTATACTGAGGCTGAGTGGATCCACTGGGTCCACCCTTTAAGGACATTCTAGTGTTGTGCAGTGTTGTACTACCTACACTAGTTTGTGGCCTACTGATCCTAGCTTGAGCTGTGGAAAGGGTGTGCTATCCCTTGGCACACAGCTCTAAGTTCAGTAGAACTTATTGATACTAAGCTTGACTTTATATGTACCTTGAGTACCTATAATGGTTTTCAGTTAGTAATTCAAATAGAGATTTTCTGGTAAAACAATGGCAAGCTGGAATCCCACACGCTGCCCACCAATGTGAGAAGTTGGCCTGGTATATGCTGTTCACTAATTAAAGTGGACACCTTGCACCAGGGCAAATCGACTCTTATGGTAGATAGGTTTAAGACAACCTTTTAAAGAAAGCTATCCTAGTGGTAGCTGTGGAGAGCAGCCTTCAGGCTAAGTCTCGGAGGAATGTAAAGCAGCTTGTTTTACCATATAATCTCTTGAATCACCAAATGAAAAGACACCACACAGGTATATATATCAAATATATATGTATTTATTTCTAAATAACTCTCTACTAATCTCTTTATGAGATTAGAAGACAAACATATGCACAAATCAACGTTTCACAATAAGTTAAGCACAAAATATGGCTGGGGCCCTAGGGGCGTACCAGACCATATACTAAGTAAGAGACTTAGAAACAACGACTTGCAAGGAGACAAGGCCTAGGGCCTTCAGAAGTGCTGGGGCCTCACGAAACCACCCAAGGCAGGTAAGTAAAGGACCCACGGGGGACGCGTGCAGTGTGGATACACAGGCGCGAATCGCCGTTAACTTCAATGGGGCAAGTCGCGGTTGGAAATAAAGAGTTTTAGGATACTTCGGGAGAACCTACAAGCAAGTCACTTACAGGGTAAGTAGTTCTAGGGCCCACACCCACAGGAGCACCGTAGTGCTGGAGTTACCTCACCCAGGGAAGCCGGGTGCACAGGTGTCCTTTGGTGTCGGGTCGCGGCGTCGTTTTCAATGGCGAACAAAGAAGACTTGCTGCTTGCGGGAGCTGAAGAAGTGTCCGGTGGAATCCAAGCCTGGATTCTGAAGAAGGATGACCTGAAAGCAGAGGGGACAGTGTTCAAAGTCACTTGGCAGTGACCCGGGGCAAGGAAGATGGATGCCCACCGTCGTCGGTCGCTTCAGGTCGGTTGCAGGTGCCTTGACTCTTCAGCCACGTGGTCCAGGAGGCGTCGACGACGACCAGGAGCTGGATTCGGTGTTTCCCTCGACGTCTGCAGCTGACTGCGGTGTCGGCCACTCGTTCGGAGCCAACAAGCCTTGGCAGCCGCAAGTCTCGGGGAGATGAAGAAAAGTCGATGGCGCAGACCAGCAAGGTCTGTGGAACTCACCCAGCGAGGGTAAGTCAGGGCAGGCCTGGAGCAACCAGGGGAGCCCTTTGGTTTCTTTAGGAAGTCTTCTGGGGACCCACAAGCCAGCGGGCAAGGGATCGCGAAGACACCTCGGGCGGAATCACTCAACAGGGGCCCACGGTCACTCGGGACGGTGTAGGCCTCTGATCTTCGGAGGGATTCCTGCTGGAGGTCGGGACCACACGTGGTCCAAAGCACAAGTTCGTAGAACGTTGTGAAGGGGTTGCACTCGACAATAGTGCACGGTACCCAGGGGTCGCGGTTCCTCGTTACTCGTGGGGTCCACTTGCCTCAGCTTCGCTGGGGACTCACGATGGCCTTGAAGAAGTCAGGAAATCCACTTCTTGGGCTGCAGGGACTTCGGACTCCGGCGGGAGCGGCGTAGTTTGCGACCGTCGTTGTCGTTTTTGGTGCCTGCCAAGGAGGGAGTCACTCCTTGACTCCAAGGGAGATTCTTCTGTCTTCCAAAGGTAGTGGAACGTCGAAGGGCCAGGATTCTTCTGTAGAGTGTCGTCCAGGGGTTATCTGCTTTGCAATGGCAAGGTTCCCCTCTTATACTAAAAAGAGGGGATGGACTAGCTCTATGACCCCACCTATGGGAGGGTCAAGGGAGGGTGGCTACACCCACTTCCCTTTGTCCAGTTTCGCTCCAGAGCAGGGGCAGGTAGCCCCTGAGCTGGTTTGAACTGGCATATGCACAGAGGAGCCTTCTGCTCCCCCAGTGCAGGACTTCAAAGCACTCTAAGAGTGCACCCACCCAGCCCCAATACACTAAACCCTGTCTGGGAGGTGGTTACACCTCCCTGTGACAGGATGCCTATTGTTGGGCTTCCTCCACTGTGAGTTTCGGTCATCAGCAGGAGGGCAGCCCAGTGTCTGTGACTGGTGGCATCCATTTTGTGATGCCAGGGCTCTTTAGGATTCTACCGCGTTTCCACAGCAGGTACATGTCTTATCCCTCTAGAAGGGTGGAATGCTACCCCCGCTGCCAAGATTGGCGGGGGGTAGTATTCCAAGATGTTTGACACCAAACACGACATGTTTTGATGCAGCCATTCCAAAGTTAGCATTTACCGCGAGGATATAATGCACTTAAATAGTATATGGTTTAACCGCATCCACAAACAGCACCAGAGAATAGACTCTGAGAGCTGCAGAGGGGCCCTGCTCAGGCAGAGGCACCCCCTCACATAGAAGCCAAGCACCCTGCCCTCAGGATTGATAGGGCCTGCCTTAGGGGTGACTGATAGGTTTATATGTGTGTGCAGGAGAGATATAGGAAACCTATATCTCAGTGAGGGGTGCTAACACCACCTCACCCAGGCTGCAGTAGCAGGCCTGTGGTGTCAGATTTAGACTGCTTCCCAGGGGTGGCATAATATATGCTGCAGCCCCTGGTAGGCCTGTGAAGTACCTATGCCCTTGGCACCTAAGGTACCATATACTAGGGACTCATAAGGCACCACAGTATCCAATCACTAGTGCACCTAGAGTGCACTCCATGTCGTTTAGAGAGAGCAGATAGACTGGGGCCCTGAATAGCAGGGTCCCAGTCCAACTAAGTCATAAACCAGCAAAACACCAGGAAAAAAGTGGGGGCAACCATATAGTCAGATTCCACCTTCCTACACTTTGGTTCAGGACCACTCCATTAAAATCTATGGTGGTTCGCCAATAGTGCCTGGAACTGGAATGGAGACTGCTTTGACTGTGAGATATCTGTTCAACCAAGCCTCTTTGGCCTCTGCGACCCGCTCCGCATCAGAGTTAGTCACCCAAAGCAGGCTGTAGTATTAGTTTACAACTTTATAAAAGTTTTCCAAAGTTTGCAAAGGCCCACTACAATGATTTATTGCATTCAATGAAAAAGCAGTGATTTATTGTGCCTTTAAAAATTCATAACTCCAGAACCCTCTGTTGGAATTTTGTTGTTGAGGTGTCAATAGAACCTATTTTTATAAATTGGTGTATGATTTTTATTGAATATTGTTAATATCTTATTCAACTGTTTTGGTACTTCTTAATGCTTTACACTTGTTCCATTGTTAAAGCCGGACTGCTCAGGGCCACAGCTACCCAGGGTTGAGCTATGGTTTTTCAAACTAATTTGGCTGGATGCAATACAGGCAGTGAATTTATTACACGATGAGGTCTAACAATCACACTATTTCCTCACACAGTGTGCATAGTATTTAAAAGTAGAAGGTGTGAAAGTTTTATGTAAAACATGTCCTTACAGTAAAAAGGCTCAAAAGGTTATTTTCACTGCATCAGGTTTGGCTGATCCATAGGAAAGCACTGGGGTGCAATATTAAGTTTAATATCACTGTCTCCACTTAGGAAACGGCTTCAGAGTTAATTCTCAAACTTCATACAATTTTTATTACAAGTGCAATTCATTAGTAAAGTCGGATTTGTAATACACCACCGCTCTGCAAGACTCCTACTTGCACACATCTGACACACACACAAAACCAGGTCAGAAGGACAAGCATTCTCTTGCATCACTCCTAAAGCGTAGAAAGACCTCCCACTCCACATCAGAGCCTACTGCACTCTTCTTAAATTCCATAAGAATCTGAAGACCTGGCCTTTCGATTAACCAACCTACCATAGGTAGGGCTTGGCACACACACCTGCTCAATGCCAGTCTACACTTGTGGGCGATAGTGTGCTTTACAAATACACATAACTTTTAGTAAAGTTACCCATTTCCTGCCCAAAGCCAATTGAAGGCCATTTGCACGAGCTTTCAACTGTTACCCAGCAGCTAAATAGCCCCTTGATGAGGTGTGAACTTACTCCTAGAACTGAAACAATGGGCTTGGGTCTGGGAAGGTGCAGTGGTGGCTGACCATGATCAGAAGAGGTAGGGTGGCAAGAGGGGGGGGGAGGGGTTGAGACATAAATACATTTAAAAATATATATAAAAAATAAATACATTTTGACTTACCTCTTCCGATCACCGACTGGCCCACACAGTGCAGGCCCCCAGATGCCAATGCCAGCGAAGCTCTAACGCTGGGAATGCTACTCCCAGCATGAGAGCAGTGCTGGGATTGGTCTGGGTGGCCTGCTTTGCCGCTCAGACAGTGCCTGGGAGCCTGTGGCTTTTCTCCACCCGGCTATACAAATGCTAAGTTCGCATGATGGTTTGGCCAGCCAAACCCTCATGAGCACTTAGTAGTGCCCACAACTCCTGCTCCTGAAGCTCAGGAGGATGGCCCGGCTCTGTCCCGCAACTCGGCTACCCAGCTGAGGTAACAGTGAAAAAGAAATTGATAATAAAATCATTTTATTATCATTTTCTTTTTCACTGTTGCCTCAGCTGGATAGCAGCAGTGGGGCAACGCTCCTCTGCCATAGTGGAGGAGACCCCCCTGGGGAGGTGCTCAGTTTCTCTGGCAGTCTGACCATCTGGGCAGTGACCAGGAACTTAAATAACTTCAAAAGGGCCTACACTGTCACAGGCAGATGTAGCTAATACCTGGACAAGCCCACTTCCTTTGTTCCCCTAGCCAGTCAGGCACCAGGCCATTGGGAGAGGAGCTGCCACCAGAACTGGTTTGGAGTGACCACAGGAGAGGGTTGCTCATTTCCATAGCCCACCTCTGGGGTGGGCACAGGAGCTCTGCACAGGGGAAGGAAGGTTCTGCCATGTTGGTTTTCGATACAGAGGGGCACTGTGGGAATGTTTGCAGTGAGGCACACAGGACATGCTGCAAACCTGGACAGGGTTTTCCCTGGGAACTTTTACTCCATTGGTTAGGAAGTGGCCAGGAGTTGCCCCCCACCCACAGGCTGGTGTCAGGCATAAATGTGGCACCCACAGCATCCTCCTCAGGTCACTTCTGGGCCTGTGGAATAACAGAAGAGAACTGAACCTGCTGTCTCTGACAGATAGGCCTGAAGACTGGACCTGCTCTCTCTCCTGTACTCAGGCTAAAGAAGTGGAATCCAAAGGTCAGAAGGCTGACCTCCTGTGTGGACTACAAGGTCACAGCAAGTTTCAAGACTCTTTCCTGCATTCCCAGCTGACCAGTTCCTGCCTGCCCTGGACACTGCTGGAGTGAGTCTTGACCCCTAAGTGCTGTACCCAAGGTCCTGGACCCTTGGCTGGTGTCAAAATGTACTCCTGAAGTTTCCTGAAACCTGGGACTTAGACAGTTTTTCCCTTGAGATCTGGCATGGGACCCAAACTAACCTGTTAAGCTGAATTGCAGAGGAAGCATCGCTTCTGGTATTGACTTCCCGCAGCTCCTGCTACGTTCTTTTCCGCAGCAACAAATCAGATTCAAAAAGACTGTCGTGATGGGCATCCGACAATGTTGAGTCTTCTTCTGCCACAGCCTGCAGCCTTGCCCCATTGAGGAAATCTGAGCTCCAGAAAAGTTTTTAAAGTCTAAGTGTACGTAGAATGCTCCACCGGACCAAGCCACTGCCTGTATCTGATTGATGTCAAGGGCTGTTTGGGCGTAAACCTAAACTTTTCCCTCTCTGACCTTTCCCGCCTTCATTTATGGCTTCACTGAGACCTCGGTCTTCAGCTCCTTGCCATCGCTGAGCCCTGCTGCGGCCACAGCCTGCTGGCTTGCCCTGCCGCAGACTTTTTACACCATAAAGGTTTCTAAATGTGAAGGTAACTTTTTAACTTGAATGAACCTGGTCCTTTCATCCGACCAACACTCCATCGGTGTCATCATTAAAACTTGCCCTTTCCCCAGTCAGGCTAAACCAGATGATCGCGGTTGATGTTTAACACATTTTGGTGCTATTTTAAAACTCAAACTTTAAAAATCCGAACTCCGGTTCTAGTTACTGGATTTTTTGTTGTTTTGTGTCATTTTATTCAAATTTACCCTATTTTTCTAAATTGGTTTGGGATTTTTCTTGTGTTGCGTTTTAACTTCAATACTGTTTGAATACTGTATACATATTTCACACATTGCCTGGACATTAAGCCCAACTGCTCTTTGCCATAGAAGGAGTTGAGTTTAGGTTAATTTAATAACTTTTAATGGTTCACCAGACCAGAATTATGGTATTATTTGAGGTGCGCACTCACCCCCCTTAATTAATACCCCAATTTCTTACACTCTTCACTGCGGGAGAAATGTTTTGTGATCGCCTTCTCAGAATCAAGTCAGTTCCAGTAAGTCAGCTTGTGTCCTGACTGAAGGAGCACATAAAGAGGACTGAACGCGAGGGTATGAACGCTACAAAATGCCTTCACAAAGTAGCTGGTCTGCCTTCCTATTCCCCATATCCTGTGTCTAATTCTGGCAAGGAAAGCAGTACCAGCAATAGCCACTGCTTGGCTGGAGATGTGTCCGTGTTAGAAACATAAACCCATTGAATATAACTGGATACACGCCATCACCAACAGATCCCAAAGTAACCATGCAGTCAGTGGGTTAATTGTTTTCAAGAGGCTGCACTACACATCCACTGAGATGCAGTTGCTACTCATTGGCTCCCTTTAAAATGTTCAGTGCAATTTTACATCTGAGTGGCAAGTTGGGTTGTTCCCAACTGCCTTTGTCTTTACATACAAGCTAGATTGAGAGCTGAACATGCAAGTTCATCTTTTGACTTCATAGACCTTAATATACTAATATAACGGAAATAACTAAACCAGAGGCAGAAAGCTTGGCTGTCTCCACTGTAGGAATAGAAAATATTCTCTTGGCCATGTCTGCTGTGTCCGAGACCTCGATGAGAAGAAGGAAGAGTACCAAGAACATTTAGAACCTGCCTTATTCAGCCACAACCTTCTGGTCCAGCTACTGTTGGTAATGCATTGAGGACCTTTGTTAGGAAAGTGTTGACAATTCCAGAGACCTGCTGCAGTTGCCCAGCATGACCTGACCTATTATAACCCAAATCAAGAACAGAGCCCTCTATAACTTCCAAATGGGGATATCTGAGACCTGTTGCGCCTGCCCAGTCTGGCCAACTATAACCCAAATCAAGAATAATGCTCTCTGTAACCTCTCACATTGTGCTGGACAGAACACAGCAGTGGACCTGCCACCAGGTGAGAGTGATGGAAGTGTTAAGAAGCCTTAAAAGATGCCGACTGCCAAAGCCCTCTTTTTTCTGCTCTGTGGATGACTTTTGCACCAGATCCTATGCTGCATACTTTTCACTACAGAGATTGCTTCATCGATTGCAAATGCACCCCCAGGTGTTTCAAAGCCTGCCAATAACAAGAGTCCAAGTGCACCAGAACCCTTCTATGCACGCCGTTGTGTGTCCACTCACACCGACATACACTTTAAACTGAACCATCAGACTGTGCAGACCAGATGCCATGTTTTGGCTGTTTCTTAGAGAAGATTCAATTTATTATAATACTTTCAGTGCGTGTAGAGGTTTGCTTGTACAGAAAGGAGTTCATCTTAGTTCACGCATCTTACCTAGGTATACCTAATGATACTTACTGTATAGTAGTAGTAGGTGATATTTATAAAGCGCGACTATCACTCCGCTGGAGTATCTTGACGCTAAGCAAAGACACACTAATCAATGAGAGGGGAGAATGGACCACTTGTCCTGTGTAACCAGGGTCTTCATAGATAAAGAAACTTTCATAAAAACCCTCAAACAAGTACACAGGCCGTTGGCGGTATATCTTGATTTTCCGCCTTAATGTACTGTTTCAGCATCATCATTGGGTCTTTTTTTGTAAGTTGCTGACCTCCACCTGGAGGAGGACCTACTGGTTTTACAGTAGTGGTCAGAGAAGTGAGGAAGTGCTCGTGCTATTGGTGTAGTGAATTAAAATTCCCTACATCGCAATCAGTGATAATTTTATTTGTGACGATGGCGATGTGGGAAATTAAAAACAAAGGCGGTGCGTTATTAGATCAAGTTACTAATCTGTTGCACTATCATGGTCAACATGTTTCAGCCCCATGGAAACTCTAGAGGCTTTCATCAGGACCGGAATATTTCATATGGAGATTATATTATCTCCTATGGAGTGGTGTATTCGCCACTCTTGTGGTGTAAGGATCAGACCGTTAGTATCTCTACCTATAGGGGATAAAGAAAAAAACTTACAGATGTATTCACAGAAATAATTTTCTCATCTTAGAGTCTGCTCAAAAACAGTACACACTAGAAACCACAAAAATTCATTGGGATGAGTATTACTCAGTTACGAATCCATACAAGTGAAGACAAATCGTATTGGTGGAAAGAAAGGGGGGAAGCTATCAAAGGGATGCTATCGTTAGTAAATATAGCTGATGCCAAATTAAAATTTATCAGAAAAGCCATTTTTAAAAGGACGTTAGTGGTCCGAAAGTAATCGCTATAATTGGTATTCGTGATTATATTCGTTCGTGTTTCAAATAGAGATCTAAGGCATATGAGGTCCACTGCGACCAAACTATCAAGGATGCGAAAATTGGAACAAATGTGACGAGGATTTAGTCACAGATTCATTGCGCTGTGCACCTGTTCGAAAATGCAGCATTGTTTATACTTAATTTGGAAAAGCGTGGCGCATGTAACTAAGGATTGATCTGCTTTAAAAGAAAGCGACCTATATCATAAGTTTTTACCTTGTTGTATCTAAGTGCGGCCTCCTCGGGGTTCCGTCGTTAGGAAATCCGAAATCTGTGGAGATAAGAGAATAAGTCAACCGCATCTTACATTTGATTATTCAGGCGCGTAAGCGGGAACTCCCAACGCCTCCTCACCGATTCCTGCAAGTCATTCTGCTTGTACTGGCTCTTCGAACGTTACCCCGGGTGACGCGGGCCCGTCCAGAGCTCATTCTTATTCGCGGGCAAGGTAAAAACAAAAGGAGGACTCAAGTGCGGTTGGCAGCAGTGGTTGGCATTCTCTACAGTGTAGAAGGGCAACATAGTAAAAAGACTGTCGGTAGAGATTAGAATGGTATAGAACTTAGTAATATTTACTCTCATTTGAAATCCAGAGAGTTAATACACGATTAGGAACAATCTTCCATAAAATTAAAATTAAAAATAAATCTAAACTTAAATTAAAGGAAGTGTTCTCAAGCCAGTCATTATATGTGCGTGCCACAATTAAAGATGAAAAAGAAAAATGATAATTATCTCTAGAGTACTGGTCAGGTCCAGGCATCTAAATTTAAGTCGTGAATTAGTTGCAATGATCAAGAATACTTTCCTTGAATGTTTTCAGGGTCTCATGCAAACTAAGTTATCTTTCAGATCATGTTAGTGAATGCCACGGAATAAAATCATTTAATCCTTCAGTATCCGTTTTAAGGCGATACACCCAACGTTGTTCTTTTTCAAAAAGAATCTTGTCCGCGTTGTGTGTTTTGCTTCGTAATGTCTCTAGAATTACCCAATTGAGATCATCTGGGTCATGATTATTCTCAATATAGTGCTTGCTCATCTTAGTGGTTACTCTTTTGCATGTTACATTGCTCCTATGCTCGCAAATACGTTGTTTGATTTTGCGGCACGTCATCCCTATATATATATAAAAGACCACATGGGCATACTATCATGTAAACCACATGTGTGGTGTTACAATTCGTGTGGTGACGTAGTGTCCACTTTAAGTTGTTTGAGAGCTGTAGAGTTTTAGTAGGTTTTGTTAGTTTGCAAACAGAGCAAAAGCCACAAGGGTAATGTCCCACTATTGGGCTTAGATTCCACATTGCTGTTAAAGTCTCCTTCTTCTCATGCAATGCTGGTCTAGTGTGTACAAGAACATCCTTAATGTTCCTTGTTCGTTTGTTTGCAAATCGCGGTTTAGGCCACTTAAGGGTGTTAGATGTAAGAATCCTCCAATTTTTGTTAAAAATTTTCTTCACAGCATTTGAGGATGTGTTGTATGTTGTTACACAAGTCAGTAGGTCCTCAGGAACATCCTTAGGGATCGTCTCTAATAAACTTTCTCTCGGCTGGTTTCTGGCTCGTTTTTGACATTGTTTTATCGTTTTTATTGGATAGTTCCTGAGTGTAAGTTTATGTTCCAGGGCTCTTGCTTGTGTTTTGTAGTCCTTCAACTGACTACAATTTCTCCTCAGTCGTAGAAATTGGCTATAGGGTAAGTTATCCCGCAATGGTCGAGGATGAAAGCTATTGTAGGATAGTATGCTATTCTTGGCTGTTGGTTTATAGAAAGTTCTTGTATGTAGTTTGCTGTTTTCTGTATAGATCGTGACATCCAGGAAGTCTATTTGTCTTTTATCTGACAAGCATGTAAACTTCAAAAATTCATCTCTGGTATTTATCCAGGTCAGAAAGTCCTGTAATGCTTCTTGAGAATCCTCCCAAATCATCAGGACGTCGTCGATATATCGACGCTCAGAATTTCATGCGGGTCAGAAAAGGGTTGTTGGGGTTCTGTATGTGTAGTTGTTCAAAATAGCTCACATACAGACCAGCCACACTAGGGCGAATGTGCTGCCCATCGAGTGCCGTGGCACTGTTTGAACAGGGTTCCTTCATATTCAAAAAGTTCTCAGTGAGGGCCATCCTGCAACATTCCAGCACAAAATGTCTTGGGGTTCTGTGATGCCACTCTTCAGAGAAAAGAATATCTTCCAGAGTGTCCAAGGTCTTCTGTTGTGGAAGACTCGTGTAGAGACTCTCCACATCGAGTCCTACCAACAGCAATTCCTCAAACCAATAGTACAGAGAACACCTACATATTTGAAGGACACAAGAGACCTCCTCAACTTATTAGATGGCCAAACATATGATGAAAAACCATGCTGTTGGTAGGACTCTATGTGGAGAGTCTCTACACGAGTCTTCCACAACAGAAGACCTTGGACACTCTGGAAGATATTCTTTTCTCTGAAGAGTGGCATCACAGAACCCCAAGATATTTTGTGCTGGAATGTTGCAGGATGGCCCTCACTGAGAACTTTTTTGAATATGAAGGAACCCTGTTCAAACAGTGCCACGGCACTTCGATGGGCAGCACATTCGCCCCTAGTGTGGCTGGTCTGTATGTGAGCTATTTTGAACAACTACACATACAGAACCCCAACAACCCTTTTCTGACACGCATGAAATTCTAGCGTCGATATATCGACGACGTCCTGATGATTTGGGAGGATTCTCAAGAAGCATTACAGGACTTTCTGACCTGGATAAATACCACGGATGAATTTTTGAAGTTTACATGCTTGTCAGATAAAAGACAAATAGACTTCCTGGATGTCACGATCTATACAGAAAACAGCAAACTACATACAAGAACTTTCTATAAACCAACAGCTAAGAACAGCATACTATCCTACAATAGCTTTCATCCCCGACCATTGCGGGATAACTTACCCTATAGCCAATTTCTACGACTGAGGAGAAATTGTAGTCAGTTGAAGGACTACAAAACACAAGCAAGAGCCCTGGAACATAAACTTTCACTCAGGAACTATCCAATAAAAACGATAAAACAATGTCAAAAACGAGCCAGAAACCAGCCGAGAGAAAGTTTATTAGAGACGATCCCTAAGGATGTTCCTGAGGACCTACTGACTTGTGTAACAACATACAACACATCCTCAAATGCTGTGAAGAAAATTGTTAACAAAAATTGGAGGATTCTTACATCTAACACCCTTAAGTGGCCTAAACCGCGATTTGCAAACAAACGAACAAGGAACATTAAGGATGTTCTTGTACACACTAGACCAGCATTGCATGAGAAGAAGGAGACTTTAACAGCAATGTGGAATCTAAGCCCAATAGTGGGACATTACCCTTGTGGCTTTTGCTCTGTTTGCAAACTAACAAAACCTACTAAAACTCTACAGCTCTCAAACAACTTAAAGTGGACACTACGTCACCACACGAATTGTAACACCACACATGTGGTTTACATGATAGTATGCCCATGTGGTCTTAAATATATAGGGATGACGTGCAGCAAAATCAAACAACGTATTTGCGAGCATAGGAGCAATGTAACATGCAAAAGAGTAACCACTAAGATGAGCAAGCACTATATTGAGAATAATCATGACCCAGATGATCTCAATTGGGTAATTCTAGAGACATTACGAAGCAAAACACACAACGCGGACAAGATTCTTTTTGAAAAAGAACAACGTTGGGTGTATCGCCTTAAAACGGATACTGAAGGATTAAATGATTTTATTCCGTGGCATTCACTAACATGATCTGAAAGATAACTTAGTTTGCATGAGAGCCTGAAAACATTCAAGGAAAGTATTCTTGATCATTGCAACTAAGTCACGACTTAAATTTAGATGCCTGGACCTGACCAGTACTCTAGAGATAATTATCATTTTTCTTTTTCATCTTTAATTGTGGCACGCACATATAATGACTGGCTTGAGAACACTTCCTTTAATTTAAGTTTAGATTTATTTTTAATTTTAATTTTATGGAAGATTGTTCCTAATCATGTATTAACTCTCTGGATTTCAAATGAGAGTAAATATTACTAAGTTCTATACCATTCTAATCTCTACCGACAGTCTTTTTACTATGTTGCCCTTCTACACTGTAGAGAATGCCAACCACTGCTGCCAACCGCACTTGAGTCCTCCTTTTGTTTTTACCTTGCTTGCGAATAAGAATGAGCTCTGGACGGGCCCGCGTCACCCGGGGTAACGTTCGAAGAGCTAGTACAAGCAGAATGACTTGCAGGAATCGGTGAGGAGGCGTTGGGAGTTCCCGCTTACGCGCCTGAATACCCAAGTAAGATGCGGTTGACTTATTCTCTTATCTCCACAGATTTCGGATTTCCTAACTCGACGGAACCCCGAGGAGGCCGCACTTAGATACAACAAGGTAAAAACTTATGATATAGGTCGCTTTCTTTTAAAGCAGACCAATCCTTAGTTACATGCGCCACGCTTTTCCAAATTAAGTATAAACAATGCTGCATTTTCTAACAGGTGCACAGCGCAATGAATCTGTGACTAAATCCTCGTCACATTTGTTCCAATTTTCGCATCCTTGATAGTTTGGTCGCAGTGGACCTCAGATGCCTTAGTTCTCTATTTGAAACACGAACGAATATAATCACGAATACCAATTATAGCGATTACTTTCGGACCACTAACGTCCTTTTAAAAATGGCTTTTCTGATAAATTTTAATTTGGCATCAGCTATATTTACTAACGATAACATCCCTTTGATAGCTTCCCCCCTTTCTTTCCACCAATACGATTTGTCTTCACTTGTATGGATTCGTAACTGAGTAATACTCATCCCAATGAATTTTTGTGGTTTCTAGTGTGTACTGTTTTTGAGCAGACTCTAAGATGAGAAAATTATTTCTGTGAATACATCTGTAAGTTTTTTTCTTTATCCCCTATAGGTACAGATACTAACGGTCTGATCCTTACACCACAAGAGTGGCGAATACACCACTCCATAGGAGATAATATAATCTCCATATGAAATATTCCGGTCCTGACGAAAGCCTCTAGAGTTACCATGGGGCTGAAACATGTTGACCATGATAGTGCAACAGATTAGTAACTTGATCTAATAACGCACCGCCTTTGTTTTTAATTTCCCACATCGCCATCGTCACAAATAAAATTATCACTGATTGCGATGTAGGGAATTTTAATTCACTACACCAATAGCATGAGCACTTCCTCACTTCTCTGACCACTACTGTAAAACCAGTAGGTCCTCCTCCAGGTGGTGGTCAGCAACTTACAAAAAAAGACCCAATGATGATGCTGAAACAGTACATTAAGGCGGAAAATCAAGATATACCGCCAACGGCCTGTGTACTTGTTTGAGGGTTTTATGAAAGTTTCTTTATATATGAAGACCCTGGTTACACAGGACAAGTGGTCCATTCTCCCTCTCATTGATTAGTGTACCAACCATTGGAAGCCGAATGGATCACAGCTTCTTTTTCCCTCCACATTGATTATCCTGAAGCTAAGCAAAGACAGACAAGAAAGCTCAGGAGGGAGCTACTGCCCCAAGATTATAGGAAAGTTAGATAAGAGAGAGGCAGAGAGCATCCGTAGCTCCGAAGATCCAAGTTTCCACTAACTTATTGAAACAGGATTCTGATTGAGTGAAACGGAGATGATTGGGGAGAGTATTCCATGCTTTTAAGAACTGTTATTGATCTCCCACCCTTCGTTTTACATCTGAACAGTTTGGGCTTTAGAAGATTTGCTGATGATGATCTAAGAGGACGTGAGGTGACATAGGGGGTGAATCTAGCTGTTAAATATTTAGTTCCTGATGCCCTAAAAGCTCTAAAAGTGATGAGTATCTTAAATAGCACTCTTTTATGGATAGGTAGCCAATGCAGTGATTTTAAGGCTGCAGAAGCTGAAGAGCGCCGTGGCAATTTGAGCACCAAGCGGGCTGCTGCATGTTGAACAGTCTGGATCTTTTTGAGGATAGCCTTGTTTGCACCCGCATACAGGCTATTGCAGTAGTCTAATCTAGAGGTGATCAGGGCTGATGTAACGATTTTTCTTGCTGTGACTGGAAGAAGGTCAAAAAACTTTTTAAAGGATTTTTATCATCTGAAAACACTTCCCAGCTACTGATATCGCTTGTGGACGAAAGGATAAGGTGGAATCAAATTTCACCCCAAGGTTGTTGACTACCTCCACCGTGTTAGGTGGTGGGGGGGGGGGAGGGGAGGTGTCAGGCGGCCACCAGTGACTGGGGGTGAAAGTGTTAGATTTGCCTAGGAGCATAATTTCTGTCTTTTGCGCATTGCACTTCAAGTGGTTCCGTTTCATCCAATGAAAGACCTCCGTGAGACAGTGTTGGAAATTCTCTTCTGCATTGGTAGAGTGTTTGGCCAAAGCTAAAATCCACTGAGTGTCATCTGCATAGGAGGTGGTTTCAATATTAAATGATGATATCAGTTCTATGGGGGGAGGGGGCATGTAGATGTTAAACAGCACTGGGCTTAATATAGAGCCCGGCGGGACACCTGTACGCAGGGCTTTTTCGGCTGACTGATATTGACCAAGCGTGACGATTTGATGACATCCTGTCAGGAATGGATTGAGCCAGTCCAGGGCCAGATGGGAAATACTGCATACTTTGAGGCGATATAAAAGTATCTCATGAGAAATGGTGTCAAAAGCAGCTGACAAATCTAACAGAATCAGTACTGCATTTTTCCCTTCATCCAGGGCAAGTTTGAGATCACCTATAGCTGTATGTGATCTATTTACCTAGCAGTTGATCTTAACCTGAATGAAAGTCGTATTTCTTTCTATAAAAGATAGAACTCAGGACAATAAATTACGGCAACTGTACCCAACATTGTGCATCATACCGTCCTTCAAGAGTAAGCCTGATGTTTGACCTTGGCACCCCTGAAAGTAAAATCCTAAAAAGGAGGCACTTGGCAATTCAGTGAGCTTACAGTTTTATCTGGGTCTGTGGTTCCAGTGATAACAGGAAAATACTTGTTACAAAGATTGGGTAGCTGCCCCTGAATCTCACAGTGTCCAGAGGACTACTGTGGAACCTTTATATGTATTATTTAAACCACAAATAATCTAATAAATAAAAGATAAAACCGTGTACACTGTATCCAAAGAAGTTGACTCTAAAGATTGTTTAACTTCAATCACAAGGCCTGCGAGAAGAAACGGTAAATCAAAAGTGACCATATTTAATACCCAATAAATATAAAACAAAGAACTGTTAACTTTTTGTTTCATTTGGATTTCAACAGTTGACTATACTTTGGATTTCTCAAAAGCGTGTTTTGGGAAAGTTTGCTTTTAATTGTGACTCCATGACAGTCGACAGAAAATTCAAATTAAAATAGGTTTTTGAAGTTTAAGGGAAATGTATGAGAGTCGCCATTTGCGATACCTTGGAAATTTCCCAGCATCTTGTGTCTTTTGGAGCAGCAGTCTTAACATACCACCTCCCCCCACCCCCCCGCACATACACATTTTTCATTGCCCCAAACGTTTTTACTGGGAAATGGGTGCAAATAGGATTTTCATCTAGAGTAGTACATTAGTGGAAACCGTTTGGAAGACTAAGGCCCACCAGACATTCACATAGTCTAGGATCATCTTGCAATTACATTTACCAGCCTTTCCAGCTCTATGCAGACTTCGAGGAATAACTCAGTGGAAAGTCCAACATGTCATGCTGCATGCTGGGCTTCCGAGGCTACCACTCCTGGTCCCTGCAGTTTCACTAAGCTAATGGGCATCCCTGGTCATGGGAAAAGTGAAGAGCATCACCATATACGAGTAGTGCGGTGCCTGTAGGTCTATTTGAAGGGAGAGACCCTCCCATTCCTTCCTCATAGATTCTTTAGTAGATTGGGCTTCTACAATTTTAAGGCCAAGATGATATCTCTGTAGGGCAACTGGCAGACCCCCAAGACCCACCTACGAAAACAGGGTATGTGGCCATAGGCTGTGACACTGTTGCCCTGCTCACGTGCTGCTCACCCCCTGGATTTCAAGGTGCTGCGTTGCCATCGAATCAATGGCCATTCCATCTCTCAGAATTGTCGGAACACAAAACTCCCTTAGTACATTGCAACTAATGGCTTAGGCTGAGACTGGGGCCCACCCCTTCAGCTCTGGTGCTACCGCTCTGTCCTACTCTGTGGAAATCCTTCGTAGGAAGTCTTTTTCTTAGGGTGCACTCCAAGATAATGGTACGAGGCTCTAGCCTTTGCAGAGATCTTCTCCTCCCAAGCCATTTTCAGGGTTACTACCTCGCTCCAGGCCAGTAAGACACTAGGTTTCATTTCTTCCATTTGACAAGCCAAAGAGTTCTGGGAGTTATCTTGGTTTGCTTCCACTGAACCAACGGCACTAACTCACTTGATAATGATCTGCAATTGAAGTCCCAGGGCAAGAAATATGATTTTCTGTTGACATCAAGTGAGGTTGCAACTCTATAGCCATGCTCTCCTTCTCTGCCAACCCTCGCCCAATTTCACAGTCAGACTACAGACCCTTTTCTCAAGCATTCACATGCAACAATGTCCTGCCAAGTATCATTGAAGATCATGTGTCATGATTTATGCAATACAAAAGTTAATGTATTGTGTGGCGTCAAAGGAAAGGAGGAAAGAGGGTATGACCAAGTAAATCACCTTATCCAAAAGGTTTATTCTTAACACATGTATTTAAATGCAGCATAGTATTCATTTCAACAAGTAAAATAAGTGCTCAGTGTGGTGTGAACACACAGTGCTAGCTTGTGCAAACGGCTTCAAAATGGAGATCACAATAAAATCAAACGGACAGCATAAAGAACGGAGTAATATGTACAGATTATGTAGCAATGAAGAAATCAAAGTCCTAGATTAAGCAAACGGATTTCTGCACATAGAGGTCATTAAATGAGAGTATCGCTCAGCCAGAAGGTTGTCATTAGTGTTTCAACCCACATATTAATGAAGGGTCATCATCAGGACAAAGGCGAAATTGGACTGAGCACAATCAACCAGAAATGCTGGAAATCAATGCCCAAGAACAAGTCTTGTTGGGATCCAAATTAATCATGTGAAAATAGACAACCATTCAGGAAGGGCAGGCAACAATTTACAATGTATTAGTAAACAGCTCAGAGTACAATCTGCCCACTTCGCTACCTGCTGTGTCCCGGAGATGGTTGCACACACAAAATGGTAATTGTCAAACTCTAGCGAGCTGGATCATAATCTGCTCGAGTCGGGACCCAACCAACAATGGAGGGTGTCTAGACTGGGAGGAAAGCCTTCCTCAAGGAAGCTCAGCAAAGTGCGTCCTGCTTGCGTGAAATCTTTTCTCAAGCAGGTCATCCAAATACAAACTCGTTCCCTTCGGTCCCAAGGGCTACTAATGTAATATGTGCTTTTTTCAGACCACAAAACAAGAATTACCAAATGCAAAAGACTGGCAGCCAGAGCCAGACCTATTGGCTTTGCCAATGATTGTTGATAATTTGCTGTGTTCAATATGGCACCAGACATGCTCTACTACCGGGGCATTTTGGGCACTAATTGGGATGATTGAAATGTAACTCACAATGGGTTTGCTAATAACATTGTGACATCGCAAGCTGCCGTGCGTAGCTCCTAAAGATATGAAATAGGACTTTTCAAAACTGCAAAAGTTTCTACATGCCCTGATTACATTTCCCCAGATTCAGGGAAACTTTGATGCAGAGATTTCATGAAATGTGCAATTTTCAAACAGTCCTAGGTTTTTTTTATTCACTTTTCCGTGCATTGGGGTACTTTTCATTTGTTCATTATAAATGTTTAAATTGATGGGTGGTAAAATTCTGTAACTGTCATACAAACATTTTAGACGTGATTGCATTTCTTTGACAAGTGGGGAGGTGATCTACACAGTTAGCTGCTGCAAAACAAAATTGTGAAATGTCCTATTGGGGATCTTCTTTGCACAGTCAGTTTGTGTTTTAAAAAAGCTTTCATGGTCCTTAGATAGTAACTATTGCTAATATATGGATTTTGCACCAAGCTTTTAATCTAATATTTCTTTTTCAGAGAAACTACACCATCACGTTGTCCTCACTTCTTTTTATGATTTGTATATTTGGGGACATTTCTTGTTTAGCTGGCAAAATCAACATTACACAAGTATAATGCCCAAGCCAGGTGAGATTAGATTTAGAATTCTGTTTAATAGAAAAAATTATTTGGCCTGATGCTACACTTAAGTCAATTGAGATATTGGGATATACCAAATGCGAAGCTAAGCTTCCAAGTGTCTTTTTCAAAGGAGATCAAGAATATTTTAAAATAGCCTAACTACACACTTAAAAGAAATCGGTCAGTGGGACATATATACTGAAGAAGTCAATGTGAAGAAATACATAATTTCAGTTCCTTGTTTGAGGTAATGAGTGAGAAAGTACGGAGTACGCAGAGTCTGGTTAAACGTGAGAACAGAGTAGACGAAGATTTAAACATATCAGGGAAAATGAATTGCCCATTTGCGTGCTTTGAATTGGGGTCTTTCTACACATGCAAGAAAGCTAAAAAAACATTTTGATTAAAAAATGGCATTCTCACTTCTTGTAGGCAGGGTCAGAGCTCTCAATTCTACCAGATCCATGGGTGAGTAAACTAATCCAGTCCAGGGTTTTTCAGTGCATTTTGGAGTTTATAGTCCTGGTTTTATAATTGGATGACAGGGACTACAGTCCAATAAAACCAAGACTATACCAGCTTCTCGTTCAAGGACCTAGGAAACTCGAGAACTCTGCAACACCTGTGTACCGGTGGCACACTTACTTTTGGGTTACCCTTCTTCCTTTCAGCGGATTCATAATTTGGCCTTTTTATAACTTTTAGAGGGAATACTTCGAGGTAGTGCGGCTGCAATGTTAACAACGGACTCTGAGCAGGCTTTGGCCAAATTCCCCGTCCCCAAGAAAGCGGATATGCCTTCATGAAAACGCTTTAATTTGGAGGATACGTAGCACCGGTTACTGTTTCTTAGAGAGGGTCCGCTTGCATGGTGTGCCAAAAGTATCTGCGACATGCAAGGGTGAGGGGATATCTAATAGATGAATGTGATAGGTTAAAGGCTGTGGAACAGGTGAAGGGAACCATTTCAATCGTCGAGGCACGTTACACTGATCCCTCTGGGTGGCCTTACCATGAAAGAAAGTAGTTGCAACCTCCACCGCAAGACAGGAGAATCTACACCATCCATTGCTTGAACTCTCTCCACATCCTCTGCCTTTCCCACGCGCTTGTGCGCCCTCACTGCCCTGGTGCCTTCACAGCTCGCTCAGGTGTTCCCTTTTGGCAGGGCCCGCCTCCCCTGGCGCCCCGTTGGCTGGGACGGCTGTCTGTCAGCTGCTGTCCCGCAGCCTCTGGCAGGGAACCGGCCGCTGGAGGCGTCGCTGTGGTTCATCATCAGAGCTGCCAGAACTGCGGGGAGACAGGCAACAGGAGCCGCGCAGGGGCATGTCTAGCGCGGAGAAGCCCAGCGGTGCCAGCACGGCCCGCTGAGGAGTCCGAGAGGTGAAGGAGGGACTGGGGTCCGACACCTTAGCTACTGGACTGGAGCTGACCTGGCCCGGATAGTGCCATGTCCCGCCGGCCGTACTGTCCTCGGTACGCCTGACAACCGTGGGCACCATGGACCGGACACTTTCCCCCCTGGCAGCGAAGAGCGGCGGCAGCAGCTCCTCGTCCTCGCCTAGCCTGTCAGCCTCCTCCTCGGGCTCCGAGACTCTGTCCGAGGGCGGCATGAAGCCCCCGTCTTTGTCGGACTGCAGCGCAGGCTCGTCGGACTCTGAGGGGCAGAGGACTGTCCGGGAAGAGGACCAGAGCCGGGGCAGGGTCTGCGGGGAACTTCGGAGTCTGGTCAGGGCACTGGAGAGCCGCCTGGCCGCAACGGAGGGCCCCCGGGACGTAGATCAAGAGACGCAAGAGGAGGTGAGGGCTCCCGCCAGCGCATTCACTTCACATGATGGTCTGTGTGTTACTGTGCTTATAACGGTATATCATTAAGGGCTGCACGAGGTAAATAATGTGATTGTCAAAGTTCGCACGAGAGTCAAGACCGCAGGGAGTGCGGTCCTACCTGCATCTCCCATTGACCTGCGGTGCAGTTTTAAGTTGCAGGAGGATATGGTCAACAAGTGGCCTGTAGCACAATCTAAGTGCTTATCTTCTAAATATTGCATGGTTGGCCCACTATGTCTCCTGGGCGTGTGGTAGTTTGTTTCTGCAGGAATCCAGGTCTTTTGGGTTTGCTGGGCACTTGACCCTGCATTGCTGCCTGGAGCGCGGCCCTGAGTGGCTGCTGGTCCCATGACTTTTTGAGGGTGCTTGAAACTCACTGATGCCTGGCCTTGTACTCCTCTCTTGCTGCTTGCCATGGCAAGGCTACCAAACAGTTAGCCACGCTTTTACTGCAGGCCACTTGATCCTCTAGCAACTGCCCTTCTGTAATGCTGTGAAGAGTTTTTATTTCCCGGTGAGTGATTCCTAAGTAGTTTCATGCAGTACAATCTTGATGCAGTCCCAGTGATTGAAGATTGTTAGGTGCCTTAGTGAATTAAATATGGCTGTTGACTATCCAAAGTGAAAGTACACACTATGTTTAGGTCTAACATACGATTTGTAAACATGGACTTCTTAGTTCATGCACTGTTGATCACCATATGGGTGTCTTCCAGAACTTCCTGCAAAGGGATGGTTGGACTGAATGTTGTTTCGCGTGTGTGTGTGTGTGTGTGTGTGTGTGTGTGTGTGTGTGTGTGTGTGTGTGTGTGTGTGTGTGTGTGTGTGTGTGTGTGTGTATGTATATATATATATATATATTTAAAATAATTTGTGACTTAAAGTTGATGCATTCAACACACACTTTTAAATAGCATTTGAATGAGGATGACATTTGCAAGAACCACATGTATGTATCTTCAATAAATAATAAAAGAATGGCACAATTTCCATTTAATAACAAAGCATAGCTTGCACCTGTTCAGCAACATTTTCTATGTCTTGGGACCGACTTATTTCTGATATCTTTTTATGTGCTTGCGATGTAGTTCGGTAGTGCTTCTTGAGGTCATAAATGGCTTTGTAGGGATTAAGTCATTATTAGATGGCTTCTGAGTTAAGTTGGTAGCATGTAAAGCGTGGGTTAATGTTCGCTTCCTTAAACAAAATGAAATTGTGAAGTGAAAAGGACTAACGACAAACAGCTATGATACAGCCAGCAGCAGTGAAAGCATATCTCCCACAATGAACAAGTACAGCTTGGGTAGCAGCAGTGCAAGTGTCTCTTACAGTGAGGACTGACGGAGCAGACCCAGCAGCAGAGCAGTGGAACACTTACACAGATGCACATGTTGGGTTAGTCTTCCAGCAACAGGTGTGATGTTCACTCACATACCTGTTACTAATGCAAGGTTCACGAATAGTAAACAATGTTCTTCAGAACTGGTACAGGTCTAAGATTGACAGTTTGTAGATCTCACTGCCGTTTGGCCAGGTTCGCGCTATAGAAAAACCACATACATACATACATACATACATACTTACCGAGAATGGGTACAATATGGGCAGTGGCCATACAAGCTTACTTCAAACACAGAACAAGTGCAGACTGTGAAACCGCGGTATGAGCTGCCACACACAGGCATGGCCTGGTTAGCAGCAGTGCAAGCTTCTCTCACATAAAAAACTGGTTCAGCACGAGCAGCAGCAGCAGTGCAAGCTTCCCTTATACCTCACTTTAGGGTACACATTCCTCATGCATATCCATCACATCCTGTGTGTGCTCACCGACCTAAGCTCCAATATGCCATCCATGTATTCCTGTGATGGAGCACAAATGTGGTGGTGAACAGGTCAGGTTCTTATGCCAGTTTATATAGCCTGAAAGTTGGTGGTCTGAGTTTGCCACTGTTATTTCAATCGCACCATGTGTTTTGGGAGCTTAATTGGTGGAAGGCGTGGTGATTAATAACTTGAAATGTGGCAATCAACTTTTCTTCCCTCTGCTTTCCTGCTGCCCAGCACTTCTTCTGCCAAGCGACACACTGTCTCCTTCTCCCCTACTCTCTAACTGACCTACTGCAAAGCCCACTCTTATGGCCAAAAATGTTGCACCCTTGAAGACCAGGCAGGCGCATGTTGTATTTCGCTCTACTCCCATTCCTCTGGCACTGCTGATCCCCCAAAGTATGTTGGGAACATCCTGGGTGCTGGATGCAAATGAGCAGTTGCCGCATTCTTATTGGACAAGGAAGACTAATCACTATACATAAACAAGATCCCTGCCTCCTGGCTACACCAGTCGGCACCGTATGAACTGGCAGGACTATTTTTTAGGAGGTTGTGAAACCACAGTGGAAAGATACTATGATGCAGTTTGCCACCGTATACCTGTTTCCTAAATAAACAACCAATGTAAAAATCATCACAGTAAAATGGTACAGCTCTGAATGAATATTCATTTTTAATCACCACAAAACCATCTACGTAAACGAGAGAAAGCAGCATGAGGAAATGGACTCTGTCCTTGGTGCATTTGCACTCTTTAATTCGTATAGTGGAAATCCTAGAATTTCGGCTACAATTAAAAGGCTGTTGTGATTGTTGGTGAAACAAACTAACAAAGTAATGCACTGAAAAACAGGACTAGTCATAGACGTTTAGAACACTCAGATACTTGAGGCCGGCCAGATCCGTCTATGGTCCCTTTTCTAGGGCTCTGGATTTCTCCACCTTAAGGACCCCCCCCCCATCCAAGTTACTGGTCACTGATACCGAGTGAGCAGTAAATCCGGTGGATAACCCCCGTTGAAATTAAGAATTACCAGGGGATCAGTAATTTTGAGTCTGATTTCCCCCTGTAATTCCTCATTTTACTGTGCGTCTAACCCCAAGATCTAATCTGCCTTCCTCATCTGAAATCTCCGGGTGAAATAAAGCGGATCTGCTGTGCTCCTGTGGGTCTCATGACTCCGATCGGAACAGTAATTCCTGTTCTCTATCCCAACAGAATTACAGGAGCCCTTATAACCTAACCCATTGTCTGCATGTTACTCTGTGTTATATCAGCATCGAGAAACCTCACTTAATGTACAACCATGGCTTCCCCAGGGGTATTGTGTGCAAAAGTGAACATGCATACATTGATGGGAATACATTTATCTGAGTCAACTTAAACTAGGATCCTCTCCTTAAACAAACTCACAGTATAGATTGATCGATGGATATAACTACCTCTATCCATTTTAGGCGCAATTGCCTTCATTAAAATGGTTGTCCTTGCCAGATTTCTGTACCTAGTCATGAATATCCCAGTTCCTTTAACTAAGACACTTTTTGAAAGGCCACATTCATTATTTTCTCGACTGATGGGGAGGGCGGAAGGGGCGCCCAACCTAGGATACAATGGAATATCATGACTCCAATACGGCAATGGTGGTGTTGAAGTCCCCGGCTTTGCCACATATTATGCAGTACAAGCTCAATTTGCTGTTCACTGGCTCAATCAAATGCGCAACTTGCCACAAATTCCGGTCGAAAGTGATTAAATAAGGATTGAAAAAGGCACTCTGCAATTATCCTCATGCAGAGGCTGCCTAGGCCCAGATCTTATTCAAACTTTCCAGTTCTCAAGTTGGGCTCTCAGGAGTATGGTCAAGGGGGCTGGACATACACAGTTTGCCTTTCCTGCCATGCCAATGTGGGCAACCCAATAGTGTCCGTCACAATATAAAAATCTATTATAAAATGCCTTGTTGAATAGAGATCTCCCATATGGAACGCCTGTTTAGGGATAATAAATGTATCTCACTGGAGGGATGCAAGGGTAATACAGAGATAAGTGCCCTAGACTTGCTGACCTGCTACAGGCTGTGCAAGGCAAATCAACACATTCCTTGCTTAGCCATCTGAGTTTCCCCCATCTGATGCAGATGATCCATTCCACCTCTGCGAAGGGGTGAGTAGCCAAGTTCATGGGATACTTCACATCAGCCGCCTTCCCAGCTCGAAGTCAATGGCGAAAATGGTTTGGAACATGTAATTGATGGTCAATGGCAAGTTTGTTGTAAACAAACAAAACTGGCCTGAGTAAATCACAGGCGTAAATGCATTTAAAATTGTTAGTAGACTGTCACATTCCTGTATCACTGCACATATATAACCCTGATTACAGATCCGTATGAGAAAGATGTGGTTTACCCTCTGCTGGCTTGTTCCACCTGTCTTGGAACCGTCTGTTGTATATAACTATTGGAATTAAATTGCAGAGACTATAGCTAAAATTACTGACAATATTATTGAGTTTTCCCCCTTATTGAAGTTACTTGGCTATGTGAAAGGCATACCCCAATACATAAGGAAACCTATTCTGTATTGTTATTGTTTGCTAAAAGGCAAATCACTAAAACATGGATGCGTGGGCTACCACCGACTGTGAAAGACTGGCCTAAAGAGACCTCCATATGCAAATTAAAGGGCGAAACATGCTGGCCATCAACCTGCCAAGCAGCGGCTGAAAGACATTTGGAAGCCGTTAAAGGGGTACTTTGCTGACCAACATATGAATCGAATGAGTGACCAGCTGTAGCCTGGATTGATTGGTTTGAATACAACTGTTGTTACCTTATACATCATGCGTAGACACACATACACACACTGCATGGATACTCGGCCTTGTTGAAGTACCTGTCTATATTGCAAAATTACTCTAAGGGGTCTCCTTATATTATGCTGCATGTCTCAACAGTCGGCTTATGGAATGATTTGATTGTATGCCCTTGAGAACTCCAGATAATTATGTAATTCTTTTTCATAGGATGATACACTGTCCTTGTTGTTGTGATGTTTGTGATGCAACAAAAAATTATATCAATATAAAAACCTTCCACTAGGCCAGTGTTCGATTTTGTGAGAAGATGTACTTTTATTTCTATACATAGGGCATATATCCGACCCTTCAGCTTTTGTGACTTTTTGGTGCTGTCTTGAGACCACCCGCGGGCCAACAGTTGATTATTACACACAGTCAGGACTTGATCAATGTTTGAGTGTTAGCATTTCGGCAACCTAGGGAACTGTTGGGAGAAGATTCAAGATCATGAAGTGAATTGTTGGTTCAACCAATTTAATCACACAGTTCCTTAACATTTTACACATTTACAATTGCATTATATTCGACAGATGCATAATTTTAGGTAGAAGGAGACTTGGTGAATTGCCAAGATGACACAATGATCAGTCATGTGCCAAGGCTGGGATTAGAATCAAGTTCCACCGGTTCTCAAGTCAACATTTTTGCTAATTTGGAAGGGGGGATTCAACGTCAATCTGGGTTCTCTTTCCATGCATTCTCTAGCGTCCTAAATGATTCCTTAACCTAGCACACGCTGAGACTTTTGATTGAAAACGTTTTTCTCAGCCTCATGTACAGTATATAGTATTTTGGTCATATTTACGTTATTATATTGTCTCCTGGCATTCGTACCACTCTTGCCTACGTGACACAGTTCATGAAGTACGCGCATCCTTGAAGCAGCTCAGCTGTATAATATTGCTTACCTTTGTGGGAAAAGAAATCTACACCTG
The DNA here is from genome assembly GCA_963921515.1 of Calotriton arnoldi. NCBI lineage: Eukaryota > Metazoa > Chordata > Amphibia > Caudata > Salamandridae > Calotriton > Calotriton arnoldi. The sequence goes on from CAWUFW010007061.1 coordinate 114,151, forward strand.
TTTTGAATCGGTAGTTACTAATGACGCAGCAACCCTTACTCGAAGACATACTCATTAAAATCATTTTGCCTCCCGGTTATTTTACTATAAGAAAGGACTCCAATTATATTCACTGACAACACTTAACCCGAGGATGTTGCTTTGACGTGTGAGAACCTGCTGCGCTGCATTTTAGGTTTGAGGGTGTTACGGTTTTCAAAGCTCAGCACATTTTCTCAGTCAGAAGTGGCTAAACCGCGTTTGGCGCGCGCTGCTCGTGGAATAAGGTGCTCCTGACGGTGCAAGTCTCGGTTTGCACCGGTAATTGGGAAGGAGTCGCTTCGGAGCCCACTCCGGTGACTCGGCTTGTGATGAAGTAAGTGTTCTCGCTTCTTGCCTTGGGTGGAGGTGAGGCTCTGTAGAGCTTGGCATATTCAGGTACTTTTTATTATTGTTGTTGTATTTTTTACCCTAAGGGTTTTGCGCGTAGCCAATTATTCACTTCACCTTGGGTGTGTATCTCTTTAGAGAGTATCGTTTAGGGAATGCAGAATGCAGCGTGCCTTCTTCGATATTTTACCTAACTACGCTTGCTCATTAAACTGAGTGTTCAATTAGATGGCGAAAGTGTTCCACTGTTTCAACACCAACTCTCGTTTTTCTTGCCAAATGTGTCATATACTTGATAGAAACGTGCTAGCGCAGGCGTGACGTGCTTGCAGGTTTCTATGGGTGCACCGCTGTACAGTCCTGTACTATCACAAAGCGCATTTGTTACTTGCCACATCATTATGCACAAAGGAGAGTGGTTGACAGCAAGTGTACCTGTATGGTGTTCATGTATCCCAGGAGGAACCGCGGCCAGATTGTACCCGAGGTTGACTTTTATATAAATGGATTGTACCAACTGAACTTAACGGACAGCCAACGGGAAGGTGGCACGCCCCCATGCTTTATATGACTTCGCCTTCCCCTTTGGGCTGGGATGTTTTCACTTTAGCTGAACGGACCTCTGCTGGTCCAAGAGTTAGTGTGAAAAGCCAATATGTCTCTTATTTTTTTTTTAAACGAACTTTGCCAAAGTCAGTAGTTCTGCAATGTGTCGAAAATGCAAACAAGCCAGACCTATCCGCTTTGACAGAGCTTGTTCATATTGCACAGCAAGTCTCGCTAATTACTTTTGTTGTACTCTGTACCTGCCAAGGACCTGAGATTAAATAAACAGAAAACAAAACACACCCTCGGCTAAATGTGGTAGTTGTAAGGCATACCCTCTGATGGTTTCCTGATTCAGGCTGACATAGGTTACCATTACCAGGAGGACCAGACTCCAATCCTTTCTGCAGCAGGCTGCAGTACCTTAGTTTGTAGAATTCACTGGAATCACCCAGTACCACGAGTCTTTACCTCCAGCTCTGCTATATCCATAGCAGGATAGCATAGAACTAAAAACATAGCAGCTGCTGTTGAATGTTCAATGTTGAATTGCAACAAACTAAACTGTGCTTTTGTTTACAGCAGACCAGGTCTAAGAGGGAGCATGGTTTCATTATCTAATTTTGCATATTTACTTACACTTGTCTAATGATGTTTACTTGGCTTCCACTTCCTGAATAGCTAAGATGGTAACATGCATTATCAATGCTCCCAGTGAAACTCTTGTGTGTTCTGGAAGAAGGTATCCTAACACTTGTAGGTTTTACCAGGCCTTTGTACGTACAAACTACCTGCATTCTGTTTCCTCAATAGATATTTATTTAGCTGTTTTACTTGTACAAGGCGTTGCACAAGTGTTGAGGGCCTGGAAACAAGGGAGAAATAGTGGACATAGCAAGGCGAAAGGGAGAGTGAGCGAAACTGCAGAGGAAGAAGGAGGAAATTAACTCAATCGTTGGAGAATGAAAGCGAAAGAAAGAAGTTGCAATGTGAGGTGTGTAGCACTACTTGAAGCCTATTACCAAACTTAATAAGACAAAATAACCACTTACTAGGAATTTTAAGGCCATATTTAATTTGAAAGCAAGCTTCACACAGAAGCTCTCACGAGAAGCTTGCAGCATTTACTTGTCCATCTTCACTGTGTTCTTAGCCAGTCTCCCCTGGCGCTATATGCCTCCAAGGCTGAAGAATTTTAGAAGCACAGGGATATACACACTCTATCTGAATTTTTGTTAATGTTTATACAGCAGGTTTCTTTTTAACATTAATTGCTTTATTAAGTGGTGTCATTCAGAACTCTTATTAGTTACCACTATTTTCCTCCAATATACCCCCTTTTTGGTCTCGCCTACGCAGCGCGCATGCGTTGCATAGGAAAAAGACCTTTAGCCATCGCTTCACTTTTGCAGGCAAAAACGTGCACACGTTGCATTGCTTTCAATGGCAACGCGTGCACATTTGGCGATTCCCTTGCGGGAGCGAGCTTTGGCGCCATGTGTTAGCAATTATCGCTCCTGGTGCTGCTCGCTCCCGCAAGGGAAACTATTTCACTTTTTTTTTTTTTACTTTTAGCGCGAGGCGCGCGCGTGCTTGTTGCTGTTGTAGCGGGTTGTCACAATATCGACCCCCTGAAATAGTGCTATATTTCGTCAACATAATACTGACTCGTGTCAAAGGTAAGTGTAGATTTATTATTAATAACTCCGTCTTGACAATGTTTCGGGAGTCTGTATAATAGTCTTGATATAGGTTGATATTTCGAACTCATTTTGGGACAACACCAGGCAGCCCCAGTCTGATTGAGCGAGAGGCTCTTTATGAACCTTAATGGCATTAGTGGTAACTATAACGGGAAGCTGTAAAGATCTCCCTTTCTTCAGCCTGGGAGCTGGATGTCTCTGGAAATGGTTAAGCTCATTCTGGCTTTAAAAGTTTGGCTGGACTGTGCCCAGGGCCCAACTTTGTGGTGATGTGATTATCACGCCGGACGTCGAATGCCTTTTGTTTATCGCCCCCCCCTCCCCAGGGTGTGAGCTTCCCAGCATGTGGTGTCTTTGCACTGGCATGTGAAGTTGCCTCCCTCTGAAGAGGGCCTAGCCGATGTCCGCCTCCCGAGGGAGGGGTACAGAGGAGACTCCAAAGGGCACCTTCACTTATGGTGCTGGCATGGCATTTTCTAATATTTAACCACGTGTGAGGGCGGGTACAGCTGTCTCTTTGTTTAATGGAACACCCAATGTAAATATTACCTTGGACTTGCGGTCCTGAGAAGAACCTGCACGCGCTAATATTGGTGTTATCTAGGACTGGTGATATGAAATGGATCGTCTTACTCCACACAGTTCACCAGTGGCCACGGAAAATGACAGCGCACAGGCACAGAAGGCCGCAGAAAAGTTGCATCCTCACCCTGGGCCGCCTCGGCGTGTCGTAGTTCGCAGCTCCTTACTAGTCTGTGTGGCTGTAGCATGTGCTGGTCAGAGTTTCGTCTGAAGCTGAGTTTTCATATTTTATCCAATAAACGGTCAGCACATGCACGTATGTTCAGGTGGCCCCAGATTAGTGCTCACTAGAACCGGCTGCTATTTTTTTTCGAGTTTTTTTTCTTTGTAAATTACTTTAAAATGCGTTCCCTTATGCCGGGTAAAATTTCATATTTTCAAGAAAAAGCCAAAATGAATATTTCGCAGAAGCTAAAAACGTCGGCTTGCCTCAAAGAGTAAAAGAATACGCATGATGGCTGAGTCACTGTGGACAATAACAAACTTTGAGTTCTGCAGTTTATAGTGGGATGCTTTTGCCATGCCTTCCACATAACAAATCGTATTCATCTGTGTATTAGGGCTCACTCAGCCGCCGTGTGTCTCCATTTTTAGGTTTCGCAGCGCTGTGCTTGTGAAATCTATTGTTTTTAATATAATCTTAAGTGTCTTCCATCCTGCCTCCTCTCTTTCCTGGCTTCTCATTGGTTCCTGTGCATGCTACTTACTTTTCTTCCATTTCTATTGGCTGTAGCATATTTTCCTGCATTTACCAATGCTTGTTCCTCATCTGCTTCTATTATCAGTTTCCCGTCTCTGAAAATCTGTTAACATCTGCTTTGATAGAACTATTTTTTCATTAAGTTTTACCTCTTTTTGCTTTTTACTCTTGCAGCATATTTATATGACAAACCCTGGGAGATGAACTGATTTGCATAAAATCACAGGATGTTGCTCCACCGAGACTCGAACCGGGATCCCCAGCTCTCAAGTTAGCAGCTCTGGCTGCTGCGCTACAGTCTCTCCACTCACGTGTTATTTGTCAGGGAGCTCTTTCCTTCTTCTGGACGATAATTGATTAAAAACCGTACTTTATTCATCACATAGGCGAAACAAATGCATTACCAATTCTTGTTTAAGCAGTTGGCTCCCTTAGTAGCCTTACTCCTATTTTTTAGGTCTCGCCTGAGCAAGCGCATGCGCTGCTCTGGCCGAGACATTTAGTAAGTGGGCTTTTAAAAGTCCGACCACATGCTTTTGCTTGCCTCAAGCTTGCGGTTACGCGAGTGGGCACGCGCACAGCCGCCATCTGGCTTTCCTCTCGCTTTCCATAGCTGTACTTCACTTTTTTTTTTTTTTGTAAAGCGCTTGTTCAACATCGAAGGGTATCCTGGCGCTGCAGAGCAACTACAATGATTGATTACACTGCTGTATTCTGGAATTTATAGATCTACATTGTATTTGCAAGATTATGTATAGTTTCATACATATTAGCATATTTTATTATTGTTATTTTGCTTTTTAACGGTGTAGCATAGAAGAGTGCCGATAGGTAACAAGTTTACTGATTGTTAATGCTCTTGGTCGTAGTTGGGATCACTGGTGAGAAACATGGAGCAACATTTTGAGCGCCGTGTTTGCGGTTTGTTTAGAAGGTAATTGTTGCCGACAAGGTTTGCTTCTGATTATTGCATGAGGGCAGGACATGGATTGAACTGAGTTTCTTCTAGTTTTGTTGTGTTTACTATATAAAGAATTAACTCAATGCATTTTCTTTACTTTTAAAATGTGAAAGATTAAACTAAGGGGCCAAAATATTTAAACTGCACAGGGTGTGTTTTTATTTTTGTCTGTGCTGATTTTGAAGAACGTCCTATTTAGCACCTTTTTACATATTTGTCAAATCTGTCTTTTGTGGGCTGTTTTGCTGTATATATTTTTGCGCTAAATTACTTTCACAACGCGTAGTACTTCCAACAAGCAGATTTTACCACGCATTAGCCTTTATGACGCATGCTGTTACCACGCATAAAAGTATTTTTAGTTAGCAGAAGAGAACATCTTTGTGTCTAACTTGTCCACAATTGCAACTTGGTGAAAAGTACAAGAGAACAAAAACAGCACCACCTCCAGAAATGTTGGAAATTGTACCTTAAGGAGGCAAGTGTTGGATTTGTGTGTTTGTGTCAATGTGTGAGACTGTACATGTGTATATGAGTTACCCTATGTGCACATCATATGTTTCTGGCCGGGGAATGAGCTCAGCCATGCCTAATGGGACTAACCCATGACAAATAGTGCACATTCTTTGGGTTATAAATTAGGCATCTATGATGTATCGTGGGCTCCACAAAGGTATTGAAAAATATTAATAGTGCCCCTTCAGAATCTATTTTTATGTCCAATTTATGGGAAAAAGGCACTATAAAATGCACCCACTGACCTCGATTTCAATTCTACATTTTCACAAAGGGAAGAGCACCGGCGGATCCTCTAAAAGCAAGTTGTTGTTGCATGTTTACACAGTCTAATTCTGGGAATTTATTTATGCCACACCATTTTCAAAGTTCATCAGCTGGTGCTGCTACAAGGCCTGGTTCAGAGTGCACCAGTCTTTGATGCAGTAATACCACACCACTTAATAGCAGTAACAGAGAATGTGGTATTTCAAAGGTGAATGATTGCCTCAAAACTCTACGTCTTACTCTTCAGACTGAGTCATAAATTGCGGATTCAGAGTTTTGCCCACCAATTACTTCATTCTTTGCCTCTTTCCTGTTCATATTTTGTCAGTGTGTTTCCTGGTGGCATTTAACAGGAAAAATTACTGTTGGTTAACTTTTTCTAACTTTTCCATATAATGTCTTATCCTATTTTGGTCGTAATCTCCTGTTTGCACCCAAATCAGCATTACGTTAGGACTTGAAAAGAGGTCTAAGTAGTTTCTATTACAACAAGCATTGGCATAGCCAATAGGTCTCGCCTTTGGGACCTTATAAGTGTTTAGCCATGCAACAGTTGATGTTGTTGCACCAAGGAAATTGTGCTGCATAACTAAATACTTATAAGGTCCCAAAGGCGAGACCTATTGGCTATGCCAATGCTTGTTGATAATTATGTTGGTGACTTCTAAAATTTGCCGTTGTTTTTGCTTAATACATTGTATTAAAGTGTATTTTCTCTGTTTTTGTATTTATTTTGAAGTCCACTCACAAAAATGTAACACATATATACACAGTTGTCTGGTTCAGCAGTAGTGTCAATTTTTAATTTCATTTTTCAACTATCGGTACTCTGAAAAGGTGTATTGTACGTTCTTAACATTATATATGTTTTTGATTATTTAGCTACCCTCCATACGTTATTTGTGATGTTATATCTTTCATGGGCTTTATTGAATTGGTTGAGATTAGATTTCCATTCACAGAATTAAATACTAAGATCATTTTTTTTGTTTTTATAAAAATGTAAATACAGTAATAGGAGTGGATGCAATATAGCATCCTTTTTCAACACCTTTGCTTCTTCATGAGTTCTCTAGAATACAAATTCAAAACTAGTGGTTTCTTGTCTGTTGATACGTTTCCACCCGACCCCCCCACAAAGTCGCCCGCGTCATTCCCTCTCCTTTCTCTCTTCCACCACTTTGTCTGCAACTGCTGGGTCTGCAGTGCTATGATTTAAAAAAAAAAAATTCTAAATGAAATATCTGCTTTAACCTCATCCCGACAATTCTAAATGTTGTTTAGCGTATCACGTGACTCATTCTCTGAAGATTTTGCTTCTTGCATTGAAGTGCTTACTCTTTGATCAAAACCTGGTGGCGTTGTACATTTGTGGTGAGGAAATGGGGCCGCCAAAAGACATATCAAAATGCAACTGTTGACACAGTTCTAACTTCATAGCCTCTTTTGCCTATTTTTTATTTATTTTTTAAACGGAGACATTCATAAGTAACAATGATCAAAGAGCACAATAGATAGGTGGTCACACCAATAACATCTCAAATGTATTCAAGATGATTGGGTGGTAGGCCCACTCTGAAAAAACGGAGGAAGTGAACAGGCTATCAATTGATTGGGAAATGGTGAAAAATACATTGAATCACCTGTAAAGAAGTAGCTAATGCAATCCCTTGAAATTTAATATGTAATTGGATCCACAGCAAAATAAGCAAAAGTGCTACCTGCCAATTTAGATGGCATTTGTTGAGAAGCTCACCAGGAAACCATCAACGTAAAGTGCTGGATGTGATCTACAAAGATTCCAGTTTCATATGTGATCTAATTTATTTAGGCCTGTGTAAAAAATGATGATCAGCCTTGGAACGGAGAGCCAAATCAATGGATTAAGTTAGGAACTTTCTCAGTAACGTACTATAGGGAATTGGCGAGTTAGTCTTTGGGGGAAAAGAGCTGTGACTGAGTTCCTTAATGGCCAAAACAACCTGGCGGACAAAGTCAAACAGGTTTCTGTGAGGAAGAAACCCAAACTCATTCTTGGTGGCTTAGCACAAGAGTAAAGACTTTTTTTAAAGTAATTGCTTTTGGTATATGTATAGAGTTAAAACATGAGGAATTTTCAAGATCAATCCAAATTAGTTAAAAAGGAAAAAGAAAAATCCCGCTTGAGATCAACATCTTTGAAGAAAAACAACTGCACCAGAGAAAGCATTAGAAAGTGGCATTCATTTATATGTTAAACAAAATAATAGTGACTGCCAGGGCCTGGGCACCCGCAGTGGTTGACAAAGAGTGAGAATGGTCATAATGAACTTGGTTGTTCGTCACATTGACAGTTGTTTTACCTTTGGCCTTAGCATCTTTTCTGAAAGTAAGAAATCTTCAGTGTCACAAGCATGAAGGCTTTAGAAGGATGGAGCTCGGTAAGACCATACATTTTTATCAACCAGAGCCACTGTAGCCTCAAACTTCTTGCCAAAAAGCCCTGAATGGGAAAAGCCACGGAGTTTCAGTTGCTGAGGTTGTTCTTGTTTTGGTAGTGTCTTGTCCTGAGAACGCTAGAACCCTGCCAGATAGTGCTGCCACCCCCACAGCTGAGACACTAGCCACCACTTCCTTCCCAAGGAAGTGTGTGAAGGAGCAGGGCATTCTAGCAAGGGTGGGAAGGAGCAGGCATTCTAACAAGTGTGGGAAGGAGCGCAGCATTCTAGGACCACAGAAAAGCTTGGATAGAGACGAGTCTTCCTGGAAGTAGAGAAACCAGTGTGACAAAAAGGCACTGATAAAGTATCGATAGGTAAAGCATCATAGTCTTTGTAATTACTTATCCAAGACTTCTGATACCAGGAATACAGCAAGAGACTTGACTTCCTTTTTATTTAATAAAAAAAAAAAAAAAAAGCTCAATGTTTTTCTTACATTTTAGTAGCAGCACTACCTTGAAGATGGTGCCTCAAATCTTCCGGAGTAGTTTCTCAAACTCCAGTCCAATTTTCCCAGATGTTGGAGGATTCTGACAGCTCTTACTCCAGGTTCACAAGAAATGTCCAGTTCCTGAAGGTCCACTGAAAGCTGCAGGTTGGTAATAGCTTCCTGTCTGTAAGTGCCATCTGCACCATTCACCCTTCGGAGGGGGGTCCACAGAAACAACCAGTCTTGTCTGACAGGGCACTGATCATCTTTAGACCTGTGAGGAGAATGGTAATGCCAGTTCTGTACAAAGCTGCATGAACATAAAAATTCAAGATGGAGATACTGATAACTACACTTTTTAGACTGAAGAGTGTTGTTCAGTGCAGGCAAGGAAGTCTCCCTTCCCCTTCAGGCAGAGTCTCTTCTTGGAGTGGATTAGGAAGAATATTTTAAAGAGTAAACCAGTCATCATTGGTGTTGAATACTGGCCAGAACTAATACAATTATCATGCCTCCTACTCTCAGTTGTGCAGGAAGTGATGCACTTCCTTTACTGAGAGCATGCTGTGTGGCATAACAACGATCTCTGTATTCCAAGCAGCAAAACCCAAAATGACGAATGCCTGTCTTGGTTGTGCAGAGCTCTTGCTTGCCTCCCAACTCTCCTATTGCCATCCCAGCTCATCCCCTTGCCATCAAGGGAAATCCACCCCACCAACCCATCCTCCCCCTTTCCCCTCTCCCCCCCGCATCCCCTTCCCCCAATTGAACACTTGGGCCGGGTGTCTGCAGAACCAAGCTTCTTTGTGCACTGGTTCATTGGGAGCCCATTCACTCACAACTATTGCAACTTGAGGCCTGCCTGTGCTCCGTCTCGTTGTCACTTGTCCCCTGAAGCGGCAGCAGGACAATGGCGCAAATAAAAGGTGTGAATAGAGTGTCATGCAAGGCAGAAATGTGCCAAGAGAAGCCTTTGAAATGCAACTGTACTGATCTCCGATAGAATAAATCTCATGTTTTTATTTATTTATATAGCTTATTTATGGTTTGAATAAAACCAAATACATTACTTTTAAAACATACACGTATATCACAGTATAAAACCACCAACTGATATTACAATTGTAGTTAATAACCTCAAAGCCTATTGTGCTACCATATTTATAAAACCTTCAGCATAATTGCTCAATGCTTCCATTGTTTGCCTGTCCCTAGACCTCATTATCTAATTCTTTAACGCTGTAGCATCAATGAGATCCTTGTCCAGAAAAAATGTTTAGTCCTAAAAAGGGTCAAGGACTTAATATTTGAAGTGTACATGAAAGATAATTTTCAGTACCTTTTTATACACTCTCCATATCCTGTGTATATGGCCACTTCATACCTGTATCCCCCAATCTCGAAGACTGGAAGGTGACCAAATCTGATTCTTACACATTTTTGCACCTGTGTGGACCTTGTAATAATTATTATTGAAGAAAGCTCAGAAAAAAGCGTAGAAGATCTATGGTAGATGTTCGCGTTTGCCTCACTAAAGCTAAAAAAAGACCTGAAAGTAGTTTTGTTTAATCCCTTTAGTGGTACGAGTGGTATGGTTGCCTGTTCATCTTTCAATCCCAGGATAGTCACTCACTGCTCACAGAGTTCATCATTAGGCTCATGTTTCTCAAGTCATCTGCATTATAAACTCTTTCCAAATCTAAAACAAAAGTGACTTGGGTTGCTAGGAGAGGGCAGTTCTGACTTTTGCACACTGCATCAACGATCAAGCTACCAACACGTAGCTGCATTAAAGTCTAGTCTCTAGTCAAAACAAGGGTATAGGTTGTTGGGAGGCAGCACACCAATGGCAGATGGAGCCTCCAGGCTCTTCACTGCAGCTGTAATCACTGGAAACACAGAGTCCATACATGGGCCCCATAAGTTAACATCGAATTGATTGCACTTTGTGTAATATGCCATCACTAGGGAATGACGGACAGCCTACCTAATCTGTTAATAAAACCTAACGGCACATTAGTAATAGGTTACTGAGCTACACTCCGATTCTATCCAGTTACTCCAGTTACACATAAATCCTAGATACTTGTGATTCCTAACACTCTAACTTCATATGTTCACAGTACTACTACTTTCTCTGGTTGCTAAGCCCAAATATCATCCATAGTCGTACTCTTACCATGATATATTGTGAGTGCATCTGTTTTGGCATATCCTGGCCAAGCATCCTTGTTCTCTGTAATCCTGTTAAAGTTGGAGCACGTCATAATAGATTCTTATAGGACAATGCCCACCCTACTTGGACTCCTAGTGCTGCTGTAAAGATCATGAGTAATAGGAATTGAATTCCACCACTAGTCTTTTCTGCTCAGGGTACTTGCATGCAGGTTGAGCTTTAAAGGCATTACCTTATCAAGACCTATATTTGAGGTTATGAAACCGTTTGCTGCACAGATTGCTTAGAAATCATGCAGTCTAAGATCACATGCCATATTTTAGAAGTCAGCGGGATACGCATATCCTTTGCTACCGCTTCCCATGACCATACTCTGTTCAGCTGTATGATGATCCTGCACACTGGTTACTTGCCAATGGAGTATTTATGGCAATTTGGATATCATTTGGGCCTATCATTTTACATGTGAATGTGCCCTAGTTAGCAGGCTGCAGCAACTCGAGATGTTCTAACATAAGAAGTCCAGAGCAAAATAAAACGAAAAACAGTGGACCCTATTCTGCCCTTCCTTCCGTGGAGGCAGTAGACTAGTAGGCAATGAAGGTGGCGAGTACATTAAACAAGCATTTGCAATGCAATAGGTCTCGCATTTGCGAGAGTTTAAGCTATTGGCATTGTAAATGACACTGCCTTTTATTTATATGTTTTGATAATTAACATATAAATAAAAGGCATTTTCATGTACAATGCCAATAGCTCATACTCTTGTAAATGCAAGACGTGTGCAAAGAAGCAGCTGCTATTGTCCCGGGCTGCTTAGAAAGTGAAAGCGCGCATGGCGCGCTGAATGTTGCAGGAAAGCATGTTGTGCCTGCAGTAGGAGAAACTACTTAAAGAAAAGTGCTTATAGACTAAACTAGACGCAAAGCGAGATTAAATGAGGGCAATAAAAAAAATAGCACCTACTCTTTGTAATGAATGATGTTGGAATGGCAGATACCTGGCTTTACACTTAGCAGCCTCGTTGTAACCTGGTTCCAGAAATGTTTATAACACAAACCATTGTGTACATCAAGAGGGGGTGGGGGAGATCAAAGAGATAAACCTAGATTAAAGCAAATAAAGAGCCCAGAGATAAAAGCAAAAAAAGAGCCCAGTCGAACATCAGCACTGGTTCATTGGGACAAAATGGAATGTTCACTATCATGCATTCACCTCCACTCCCGATAAATAATACGAAGGCTCCTTCGGTCCTGTGGGTGCCTGACAATTCTGCTTTATTTTTTACCTGACCCTCTAATATTGTTAATATAGCATCTGCTCTCATAGTCTTGTACCTTCGCATTGGTGCATGCAGTGTAAGATGCAGCGCCCACAGCTGTGCAAGCCTCGCACGTTAAGATGGCAGTGTAGGATGTCATTCAGTAGTTATGCGCTCACCCCACTGTCACCAGGCAGGGTGTGCACCTTCCACTGTCTATACACTGCATCGGACGCTCGCTTACTAATTAATGGCCGATTGGGCACTATATCGTGTAAATACATATCAAACAACGTCAATAGCACTACACTGGGTCACTGCACGAAGCCACTGCTTGCTCACAGCATGAGATGTGCAAACTGCAGTGTAGGATGCTGAATGCTCCACTGCCTGGTGAGACAGTGGGATGTGCGGATCACTAGTGAACGCCATCTTAACGTGCGAGGCTTGCACACTAGTGGGCGCTGCACCTTACACTGCATGCGCACTCCATTGGACCACCGTGCTGTATGGGGCACCACATCTTGCACTGCTTCCCACGGCATGAGACCGGCGTGTGATGCGGAAAGTGTTAAATATTGTTAGTGAACACGCTGCAGTTCACAGCATGAGATTTAAACACTGTCCTGAAAAAAGCCGCATTCAGCACATACTTGTGAGCAGGACAACACGTGCACACTGAACGAGAGCGCTGCATTTTATGACGCGTCGTCATAGACTGAGACCCGGACACTGCGCTGGGGCACTGCGTCTTCCAAAGAGATGCCGCGAGCAAAAGAGATGCCGTGCACAATCTCCAGTCTGGGTGGGCGAGGCAAACAGGAGACAGGGAGGGAACAAACAAGCCTCCCTTGCAATGAAAAGCGAGCGTTTATGACGCGCGCCAATCAAAAGCATGGGTGGAGCTTCCACCCCACTTCCAAAGATACCCGATAGAAAACCAACGACAATAGATCTCGCAAGCGAGCAGCGCATGCGCTGCAACGCTAGGCGAGACCTAAAAACGGGCTCTGTAACAGGAACGGGAATGAAAACAAATCACACCCCACTCTGTGCACTTGAAACCAGAGTTAACTTTGCACGATTAATAGATGGCAAATAGTTTTTAGATGTTCAAATGACACGCTGCGGTGACCAATGTGGTTTAACTACTGGAAAACAACACAAGGATGAGCTCGCAGAGACAAGGGGCGAGGTGAACAAAACCAGGCGAGAGTAAATAGTAACTCCCCGGGTGTGAGGGTCCAGGTAAAGCAGAGGTTGTCTTTGAACTGGAGGGCGACTGGTAAGACATCCGAGTTGTGGTCCATGCGCTCCTTTAACTGCATCTGTATAATGTGACAACGGAAACAGGAGTATTTCTGTGGATTTAGCAAATATTGTTAGGTTGCTTTTTTAAAATAATGTTTATGGGGTGGGCCACCAGCAGCATGATGTACCACAGCTTGAGCTTTGGAGGAGCGGACCTGTCACCAGTGAAAGGACTCTGATGCCATCTCCTGAGGCTAAGTATTGGCTGTGTTGCCATGAGCGGGTATTTTTTCTTCTCGCTTATTATCTCAATAGCATTGGCAGCCTCAAATTCGCCCAACACACCCAAAACAACGCATTAAAGACATACATTCTCCCAGCCAAAACATATAGGTCTGCCTGTTATTGCTGTGGCAAGGCTGGGTGCAGCGATGGCATACTAGGGACAGTAGCCAATTAAACACAACACCTGAAGCAGATTTCTCAACCCAGAGGAACTCCTCATGTTCCATCTTCTTATCAGTGTTACGAACTGTAAACATTATCCATTCCAGCTGTAAAAGTACAACATGTAAAACCTTAACGGGAAACTGACGAAATGTACTTCTTCCTTGCAAATGTGGTCTTTTTTTATAATCTCCACTGTGTGTGCACCTCTGATGGTGCTTTACTTGCTAGAGCTTGCCTAGAAGCCTGTGACCGAACTGTGTAATTATTAGCACTTACCTGCAGCTCCACTACAGTTCCACATACTAAAGCTTGAGTAGGGCAAGAACAGTAGGTTTAACATGGCTTTTGATTGGTGAGTGATTTAAGACAGTTTCTCCTCTACGTTCATAAGTATACTCTTGACCTCTAACACTATTAGTCCTACAGAGAGGACTTCAAAGAGAACCAGATGGTTACACCTTTGTAGTTTGCACTGGATTTTAATCTTCTATTTCTTCCCTAATCCCTTCACATCTAATAGTAATGCTGTGGTGTGAAGCCTATATATGAATCCTACAATCACCATATAGATTGGGACATTCTACAGTAATATTTCCAGAATAGTTGCTAATAAACTAGTATTTCCTATCCCACAGGACATTTTTAAGCATTTTGAGTTAAAAACTTAATTGTGGGTTCACATTTCCACGCTTTCCATTGCCATTATGCTGTATTGTGCACTGATTGGCTGTGAGTTGACTTAATTTTGGGAGCAGGAGCTGTAAAAACCCATAGGCTTCACACTGAGCCTTTGAATCCTGCAGTGCTAGCTTCTACGGGTCCAAATACACAAGGACCAAGAGCAAGGAATAGGTTTATTAATTTGGCCTAGCTCTCTCCTCAGAAGATATTTAAATAAAACAATAGTTCATGCAAGGCCAAACAAATCCTAGAGCAGCAAGAGCTGTTGGGTTAAGGAAGTGTTAATATATTTATTGATTATCACTTCCTTAACCCAACAGCTCTTGCTGCTCTAGGACTTGTTTGGCCTTACATGAACTATTGTTTTATTTAAATACCTTTGACTACCCCAGGTTCAAATATTGGGGTCCCCTTGTTTTTCAATACACCTCTCCTCAGAAGAGGCATCAAATCTCACCATTCTGGTCCCAACAACTGCTTTCCTTACCAATAATACAGTGCATAACTCAAGTATGTGGTGTTAATGAATTAATGAGGTCACGTAGTATAGCTTTAGGTCAGGAACACACAAACCTACCCGGTGAATGTATCGGAGTGTATAGGGCTGTCTTGCCACCCTATAAAAACCCTAAGCTTTTGTTCGCGGTCTGTTAAAATGTGGCTGGACCTGCAGTTAGAAATGCTCTGAATAGATGCAGTTGTCCAGCTAGAACAATCCTCTCAATAATGGGAACCTTTGCCAGCAATGACTGCTGTTAAAGGTTCGACCTTTTCAGACCAGGCATCAAAGAGAATCGCCATTCTAGAGAGGCCTTACCACACTCCTGACTCCTATCGAAAGACACCTCTCTCCATCAGGATATCCTGTAAAGTCAGGGTCTGAGACCCCTATCCAGTTAGTACTTGGAGGAGGGGAAATAATTCAGACTTGCTCCTGTTGTACTAGTTGCACAGAGGCATCACATTTTGCTCATTTCTGGGATAATCAATGTGGCACTGAAGCCTGGGATTTTAACATGCATGAGCACTTCAGCATATTGTATTATATTGTATTGTATTGTAATTGCATTTATATGGTGCTTACTACCCCTGACGAGGCATCGAAGCGCTTTTTCGGCGAGTAGCGCGCTACTCCGGAACCCAAAAGGGATTAGTGTTGAATTAGTATAGTGAAATATGAAAGTCATTTGAGTAGTGAAATTGGGTCCCTGTTTCCCAAACCACCAGAACCTCTCAGCTAGCTATGGAACGTTTTATAGACCTAGCGAAGCAGCCTTTGAAGGCTGAGATTTTTTACCATGGGCAATACTTCATATCAAGCAGTGGAGACATTTGTGGAAAATAGCACATCTTGTACAATATTCTGCAACCACTGGCTCTAGTGACGGGGGTGAGCCATTGTTTGTCTTTAGGAAGACCTATACCGAACCCACTAATGATCTGTAGGTCTCCCATAATTGTGTACTAATATTTACAGCAGTCCACTGATTAGCAGGGACCATCATTACTTAACAAACACAGCTGTCTGCTGTCCCTCAGGTGTTAGTCCGCCTTGTGAAAGGAGCATCTAGTCCTCTACAGAACTGTGTGAAGTTGAGATAGTACATTAGTATGGTTTTATCACACTTAATTTCCCCTTTGGTGCCCTCACTTTTTCATCCTTGTCACAACAGTTCGCTAAACAGACTACAACTGATGCATGGTGGGACGTCCGAGTTAGTTGGGTGCCCAGCAAGCATTACACCACCTTGACAGAGAATGCATTAAGTTAAAATTATCTAGCACCGTGGGAACAAGGGAATGCATTCAGTGTCTAGCACTCTTGGCATAAACTCTTCCTTCCTGCCAGAGTCTTTCCTCTCCTTTAAGCATTAGTGACACTTAGGCTGCCCTTTCAAATCCTCTACCTTTTCTGCAACCTTTTTGAGTATCTTTTTCAATGTTTTGGCAAGAATGTGGACACCATCCTCTTCCGCTCACTCTCTTCTTTTTGCCTGCCGCACTTGACTGGATTTCCCCCAATCTGTATTGAACATTATGTATCCTATCAATGTGTCAATCTTACAGCATGTGAATACATGGTTGGTCCTTACTTTGGAAATAATTTGTTAAACAGTGACTTCGTTTTACGGTAACTGAACATAGTGTTGAACAGTCATTTAATACAGACATGCAATTTCCGCTTAAAGGATGAAAGATGTAGGTGTCTGTTTTGTCCTGAGCAGCTTTGAAGCCTTTTTGGGTTTAATAATTGTTAGACCTGTCAGCCTTAGGGTGGTCTTTCCCCTCGATTTTTTGCCTGCTTACCTCCTCCTTTTGCTGATTCTTTGTGTTGGACTTAGGACTCTGTGTGCTTTACCACTGCTGGCCAGTGCTAAAGTACATGTGCTTCTCCCCCTACACATGGTAACATTTGTTTATTCACAATTGATATATTTAATTTACTTGTAAGTCCTTTGCAGAGTGGTATACCATATACCTAGGGCCTGTAAATTAAATGCTACTAGTGGGCTGGCAGCACTGATTGAGCCACCCACACAAGTAGCCCTGCAAACATGCCTCAGGCCTTCCACTGCAGGGCTTGTGTGTGCAATTTACTGCCATTTTGACTTGCCATTTAAAACCCCTTGCCAAGCCTTAAACTCCCCTTTTTTTCACATATGTCATCCCTAAGGTAGGCTCTAGGTAGCCCATAGGGTAGTGTGCTGTGTAAATAAAAGGTAGGACATGTATTTTCAAGTTTTTCATGTTCTGGTAGTGAAAACACCTACATTCGTTTCTCACTAATGTGAGGCCTACCCCTCTCATAGATTAACAATGGGAATTCCTTACTACACCTTTTAAGCTGTAATTCCTGATTGAGAAGGAGTAGCTATGTCATGTTTTATATCTTTGGAATGGTAATGATACCAGTGGTACCGACGCAGTCTCTGCTTATGTGAAGCAGAACCGACGCATCGCCCCTGTTGCAGGAGTGGAACCGGCACATCTCACTCGAAACCAGCGCATCGCCTCCAGAAACCGACGTATTGGAACCGTGCACTGCCGCCGCAGCAGAGTGGGAAGATCGACGCATCCCTTCGACTATGCGGAGAAACCCAGTGCATCGCACTCGGAACCAACACCTCTCGGCTTCGGTGCTGCATCTTCGGAACCAACACATCGCCAGCACTGCGTGAAGAAAATCAACGCATCATCTTGACTGTGGGATCGACACCGACACATCGCTCGGCTGCACCCCGCATCTCACTGTTGTGACCAGGATCAAGGTACTATGTTCATCAGGCCTGCGTGGCTGCTGTATCAGGCGTGCGCTACATCACGGTCGGCCTCCACTCTTGACTTTTTCCCTAGGCTTATTGCTTCTAAGCGCTACAGACATTTTTATTCTTTAAAAATTCATATCTCAACTTCTACTCATTGGACTTTTGACGTATTGGTCTTGTTTTACTTATAAAAATCATATTCATTTTTCCAACCTGATGTGGAACATTTTGTGGTGTTTTCAGAGTGTTACTGTGTGTTGTGTTACACAAATACTTTCCAAATTGCCTCTTAAGTTTAGCCTGACTGCTCTGTGCCAAGCTACCAGAGGGTGAGCTCAGGTTAACTTTTAGTGTGTATGTTACTTACTCTGACTAGGATTGTGGTTCCTGCTTGGACAGGGTGAGTACTTCCCCCAACTAGAAACTCAATTTCCAACAATCATCATCTAAGAAGAAATCCTTCTTCAGCAATCTCACCATGCAAATTCCAACATGCTGTGTTGTGGGGCACGTTAAGGGCTACATTTTAAGCACTGTTAGAGTCCATACGTTAACCATTAAGTAAGTCAAGTTGGATGGTGCTATATTGTTATGCCTATGAATGGAGGTGGGGTCATCTCGCCATAGCTAATGCTAGAACACAGGAGTCAAATCACCCTCTGATTACCAATGGAATTAAAGGGTGCTACCTGCCGGAGGGCCGAGGAAATTAGCGCTTCCGCACCTTCCTTAAGTGCTGGCCTGTAATATCTAGTGACGTGCTGCAGACAGCCTTAAAGAATGCAACTTGAGCATAAGACCACAAAACGTTATATTTTTCTCATTTACGGAACGTCGTCCCTGTTGCTGTAGAGTACGTTTTAATGTCGGATGTGATTTCCATGGGGTAGTAAAGGGAGTTCTAGGATCTGGAGACTGTCCGCTAGTAATGGGTAACTTGCACATTTTAAATGTGTGACAGTTTCAAGGAAATTTTAGTTCCACATCAAATTAAACATTTCAAAGAGAAGTTGTGAGTGAATGAGTTCAGTGAAACATACTAGCACCTAACCAGGCTCTTTTTTCAAAGTGATATGACATACTTTGTACTTTGCAAATGATGCTCCTTTTTCTCGTTCAAGCCCGGGTTTGAGTTCCATTTAACCCACCTGGCTCGTACCTGCTGGACAATGCAATGCGTTCCTTTAACATTTCAGAGATGTTGCCAAGCTTGGTCCAGCGCCGCATAAGACGAGTAACAAGAGGATGGTCTCCATTTCGGTGACCTCCAAAGATGAGAAAACATTGAGTTTTGGTCTCGAACACAATAATGTCCAGTGTCGGGGAATAATTGCTCGGAAATCGAGATAGATGGGGTTAAGGGTTCGCCTTATCAGATAATTGGGGATGCTTTGCACTGCAGAGGCAGGTTACAGAATATTAGTTATGGTGGTGCACTGGGCACGTAGCTCAAGACTCCACAAAAGTATTATTAATTTGGATATGTTGAAATGAATATTGCTGTAAGCATAGGATACATCGTATTTTAAGTTCAACCTTTCCAATAGAAATGCAATAGAAACTTCTTATGTGTAGAGGGTCAGAAGATGTATGTAGCATAATTTCTGGACAACTGGCGAACGTTTTGGTAGCTTAGTTATGTCAGGAAAAAAAAATTCTTTAAGTGAACTGTATGAAAGAATCTTCTTTGAGACTGAGTACTGAACATTTTTCCTGCATTTATTACTTTTATTTATTATGTTAGCTAATTTTATTAGTTTTTTTGTATTAGATACTGTTCTGCGTATTATCAGCACGGTTCGAACAAGCTTGCTTCAACAGGCTATGGTTTTGAACGAGGAAAGAAACTCAATTGTAACTTGGAAAGAGTTGATTACATTTTTTCAGTCTCCTCTACTTGGAATAAGAGGTGAGTTTTTTTTTTTTTTTCCTCGTATGAAACATGTTCTTTTGCTTAATCTGATTGTTCAGAGAAGGAAGGTTTATGAAAGCCTCCCAGAAATTTAAATAGGAGCAGGGCATGCATGGGATGTTTTTTAAAAGTCACTCAATGTTTGAGAATCATTTTGGCCACAGGATAAATGTAGTGCTGGAATGTCACAAGTGTTTTGGCTGTGTACAAGTGAAAGGAGACAGTGTTGATATACATTGCAATATTAAATGAAAGGATGAAAACTTGTGATTTTGGGGCATTAAGTCAATCTTAAGATACCAATTGATATGTTGTACCAGCAGTCCTCACATCCAGGACAAACTTTAATCAAGAAATCCAGATCCCAAGGAAGCTATCACATTTACAGAAAAAATGTAACGTAGTGTTGATTGTGTCTGAGATGAAAGGAAATAGAGATGTGTGTACATAGTGAAAGTAGGAGCAGGGGGGATGAATTTGTTAAATCACAAAATGTGTGTGGCAATAAGTGAAAAGGAATTCAAAACTATGCAGTTTTAAAAACATTTCAGGTGTGGCAATACAGTTTTTCTGCCAAGGAGTTTGGAATGTGTTGGAGATCTGAGTATCATGGGCATTTTGCATGAATGTGTGAAGATGCTAGGATAAAGGGTACAGATGGTGGGAAGTATGGAGGACTGTGTGTGCAAACTGGTATTCAATCTGAAAACAGTGGATGGGGATGATGGAACAGACTTGACTAAGTGAGCAAAAAGATTGGATGAAAGAGGTGTTGATGTATTGGCTTACTCAGGGTCGTTGCACAATTTGGTGAATAAGAAGGATATGCTTTTAAAGAGGGTGTACTAGAGATGGCAAACCTTGTTATTCAGATTGGGACTAATGACATGATTCCCACCGAGGCTATGGTGGTTATGAGAATTGTATTGAAAAAGAGAGCTATGGTTGGAAAAGTATATGTTAAGTTTCGACCTAATTGAAAGAGTGGGGTTATCAAAATGATTTGGGTATCAAATCTGTTAAATTTATATTAACTGTCCTGTCAGTAGTTAAATATATATGTACTGACGATCACTAACTGTCCTGCCAGTGCTGAAATGTATATGCTGGCGATCACTCGCAAAAGCTGGAGGTGTCTGATCACTGTAATCACTAAACCTCCTGTGCCGCCCAAAAGACGTGAGATAACAATTTTTGTGGGGTTCTGGCTCTTCCAGAACCCGCAAGAGCTGGAGAACGCAATGCGTGGTTTTCCCTTGCCTATCTGCACTAGCTAGATAGGTGCCCTATCTTATTTTAGACAGGCAATATATATATATAGAAAAAAAATTATCATGCATGAAACAGTGAAAACCCACAATTTTCTAACTGTCAAAAAATTCTTAACACTAACTCCTGGCTCAGTGCCTGTCTACACGTGTTTAAAGAAGGAGGTTTGTTTTAACGTGGCAAGACACCAGTTTAATGCAAGGAACTGTGCTTTGGATAGGGATGCACTTACAGATGCTCAACCAAAAATACAGGCAAACAGCGCAGTGGGAGAAGGCAAAGAGAATAAGAGAGAAATAGACTCTTTTTCTTTGACTCACCCGTGTGTGCTGTGTCTGCTCAGTCAGGAAGAGGCACCGAAGGGCAATCTCCGTCCGTGGTCACAGGGAACAGATTCCGTTTCCTTGCCGGCTGGGGCTTTGCACGTCCGATTCGTGGTCGCCGGATGTTAAAGGGTGATTTTCTCTGGGGGCACTGTACCAGCTTAATTTTAGCAGGGGTGCTCTATCTAAAATGAGGAAATACACATGTGAGAGGCAGGAACTGAATCAGGATTGTTACAATTTATTTCAAGAAACACTTTCAAACAATAACTTTCAAGAAGTACATTATTATTCAATAACGCTGCACAGTCTTAGCAAAGACCAGGTGTCAAAGACACATTTTGAGATACAGGGCAAAAATATGCAATCTAATAAGACTTAATCACGGCAATGCAGAGGAAAGAGAAAAAGACAATTTCAAAATATAGCAGAGTAGTAACAACCTTAAATAACAGTTCTAAATGATAGTATGGTAAACTGGGGATCACACAGCACGTGACTCAAGAAGTTTCACGGTGCAAGGTGGTCCGTCGAGTGGACTGTGGGCAGCTCTTTTATACCACTTTAATGAGGAACTGTTTAACCACAAGTCCAGCTTATGACAGGTGTTTGAACGTCAATCCTACCACAATGAAATAATAAAAGAAGGAATCCTAAAAGAAAATTAAACCTTCGTAGCAACTTACCGCTGAGGCTAAAGCAACCAAACTGGGACAGGGAGTTGGGGGAATTCTTGATTGTTTGTGGTTCTAGGGGATCTAAAACTAACATATGGATGGATCACCAGCCACTACCAAATATAATAGAAATGATTAGTGTGCTTGGTGACACTAGTGTATTTAGAGTCATTGATTATTCATCCGCTTACCACCAAGATTCTGATTCAAGACTTTACATATCTTGTATAATGGCCTAGATGCATTTCAGCACTACTATATGCTGCTTGGGTAGCTTTGGTGGCTGCAGTTTTTCAGACGGTCATAAAAAAGTGTTTGACTGGTTGAAGAATGTCCTGTACTAACAGGATTGCATTTTGATTTTCTGTAAAAATTGAAATCAGTTATTCTGTTGTTGAAAGGGAAAAGTTGGGAGCTTTCTGGATGAGCTACCATTTTAGATTTTTCATTTGGGGTCAATCATTAGTGATGCATACTGATCACAAGCTCTTTATGGCTTTACCTTAAAAGATGCTATCTAGGATAGTAAGGTGGATGTTAGGATGAGAAGGGTACTATTTCTGAATGCAGTTTCTACCAGATGTGAAGAATGTTTCAACAGACTGCCTTTCCAGGTTATTGTTAGCAAAAGCATTTGAAGAATGCTCAAAGGTCATGGTAGATGAGGTTTTTTGAGAGTTAATATTTCATGGTGGATGAGGTTTATTGAGTTAATATTTTGGGAGTGTGCAAGGACCAATGCACAAAAACGTCTGGGGAAGATGAAGCTTCGAAATTTGTAAAATGAAGAATAGTCAAAGGGTGCCCTAAGGAAGTTGACAAAATGCATTATTTAAATGTGTTTTGGGAAGTAATGAATGAATTGAGAATGTTTGACTGTAAGCTATTTAAACGCAATAAATTAATTCCATCAGTGAGCATGAGCAAGATTCTGGTAGATTTGTCTCCTGTAGTCTAAGCAAAATTAGAATAATGGAAGTATCCGTGGATGGGTTTGGATTTGTTGGTGGGGAAAAAGTCTGCTTAAGTTGCTCAACAGGCAGCAAAGTGAGGATCATTATTAAAACTCCTTTGTCACCTGTAGAGGTGCCTGATTGACTGTGAATAAAAGTGGTTCTATATTTGATTGGAGCTGTACATTATTGTGGATGAAAATAAAGATGTACGCTTGTCCTGGTGGATTATAACTCTGAGAGTTTAAGGATAACAATAAGTCAGTACAGAGTCTACAGCTATATTAATTGATTTTTCGGAGACATTTTTCTTCTGGAAGGGATACCAGACCTTTTGGTGACTGAATGCGGTCAAATTGAATTCTTGAAAGAGTTTGCAAATAAACCTCTTAAAACAGCTCTATATTATCCTAGAGCAAATGGTTTTGTAGGAAGAATGAATTTTATGTTAAACGATAATCTTCAGTTGGCTGAGCTAAACGAGATCCCGTGTGAATAGTCTATACAATTCAATTCAAAAGCATTTCTTAAGCGGTTGGCTACCCGACTAGCTTACCAGCGCTAAAAGGTCTGCCAGAATCCTTTGAAATCATGAATACACAAACAAGTATGGTTCAAGCTGTTTCTTGAAACTGAGTAAATTGTCATTCTGCCTGAGCACTAGAGGAAGGGAATTCCATAATTTGGGAACCAAGTGTGCAAACGACCGCCCCCCACTCCTGGCCTTATTCGCCCTTGAGAAGACCAGCAAATTTAGGCTCCGGGATCTTAAATCTTTTGTGGGACAATAGGGATGAAGAAACTGGGTTTGCTTATTGTACCACCCCAAATTCAGTGAAGGACATGTCACTGTTTGCAGCTTTGAAAGGAAGAGAACCAGGAACCAAAACGGCTATGGCATGGAAGTTCATAGTTTCATATTTGGTTTTGAAGGTTGGGAAGAAGACGGTTTGTTTGGATAACACGCAAATAGTGCTGTCTCTCCGGTGTGGGCAAGAGGTTGAAACAGGAAAAAGATTTCATGACTGCATGAAAGCCATCTCAGGGTGGATGTCCTCGAATTGCCTGAAACTTAATTCGGGCAAAACAGAGGTCATCATATTTGGGAATAATCTGCACCTCTGGGCGCCTGATTGGTGGCCGGAAGAATTGGGAACCTGCCCCGTCCCAACCAAGAAAGCAAAGAACTTGGGGGTTACAGTGGACAACGGCTCACTTTTGGGGACCACATAAGTGGGGTGGTCTCAGCGAGCTTCTTCATCCTTGGAATCATAAGTAAGATAAAGTTCTTTCTTCCTGAAGACAGTCTTAGGACAGTGGTCACGGCACTCATTATGTCACGGTTAGACTACTGCAATAGTCTGTATTTGAACATCCAAAAAAAACACCTTAACAGACTTCAGATCGTGCAGAACGCAGCGGCCAGACTGTTGACGGGGACACCGAAATTTGTTTCGGTTAAGAAAGAACTAAAACAACTACACTGGCTCCCAGTCAAACAACAGGCGTAATTTAAAGCCCTCTGCACGGTCTTTAAGGCCCTCAAGGGAGTGGGCCCCGATTACTTAAAACAAAGATTTCAATGGTATGTTCCCAGAAGGAACCTTCGGTCCACGGGAGCAAAAAAAGTGACAGTTCCCCCAGTCAAAAAAGCGAGCTGGGGTGGTAGGAGCTTTGTTACATGTGCCGCCAAGGCCTGGAACAATCTTCCATTCCACCTCAGAAACTCAACCGAGCTCCTTTCCTTCAGGAAGGGGCTGAAAACTTGGTTATTCACTTTATAAGTCACTCTAGGTCACAACAAACCAATTGGGCAGTGCTCAGCGCCAGGACACCCTAGGGTAACCGTTGCGCTTAAGAAGTAAAATTAACATAACATAATGGGCAGGTATGGCGTATGGATTAGATCTCAAAGAAGAAAGTGAAGATCTTGCGATCTGGGTATGTGAAGTAGTGTTGCAGGTTGAAGTGAAGGGAGGGGAACTGAATTGTGTTTCTTGTTCTACTGGGTGACAGGTTGATTATTCCTAATTATGTAAATACTGTATTTGTGGTACTGATGTTGGGATTCTCGTTAGTCTTTGGAAAATGTTTTATTTCTCTATAAAGGGGGAGGTGTGTTGAAATGTACTTTGGGTTATAGGCAAACTATTCATGCTTCCATGTTAGTGGTGGGTTCTGTTATTGACAGTTGGTGCCTGAACCTAACATTTAATCAGATATAGAAGGTGGTTACAGTAAGATACTCTAAAATCTTTGCTTTTTATTTTAAAAACACTTTTTCACTTCAGTTTTGTCATTACTTCATTTCCCCCTCTTTCTTGACTGTGATGGCAGACAAATTAGCAGAGAAAGTTATTCGGGCTTTTGTTTTAATGACTGACATTCAAAATGATGTAGAAGTTTTTGCAATGGAAGTAATTGCATAAACAAAGGCCAACATCCTGCTTCTAACTGTTCATAATGTATAACAAACATTTGTCTTGTTCGCGAAAATTATAATTGTACTTGATCTATCTCTTTTTGAAAATTTGGTACTGTACCATGTGGCACACTATCCAGCAATATGATTGCAATAGACACGTTACCAGAGACTCTGCAGCTGTAAACACCAGATTGTCCATACTGCACTGCTGCCTGGTTTGCTGGAGGAGGCGGGGCACTTTACCTCAGTGCAATAAAGCGTGCTTTTGTTTCCTGCTGCATAAGGCACGTTGCAGGAGACTCTGGTGCTGTATGGACCACATAGCCCATACTGCACTGCTGGCCCTGTTTGATGGAGGAAGCAGGGCACTTTACCTCAATGCCATAAAGCGTGCTTCTGTTTCCTGCTACGAGCACGGGCCACGTCCAGATGCTGCCCAGACTTAGTCATGGGGAAGATCATGTCCGTGAGTGCCCATCAAAGCCCAGAAGAGGCTGGCCTGTGCTAACCCTCTAAGCCTGTTTACGCTGATTTTAAGGATAGCTGATAACATGGGTAAAAAAGTCAGTGGTTGTTTGTGGCAAAGATTGTCCCTCCTCTCCCTCTTTTGAATTTTTTTTAACTAGTTCTTTGGAGGTCCCCAATTATGAGATCAGTAATGTTGAGGAAAGCCTAGGTGTCGCCAAACGGGTTTTGCTGGAAGATAAGCAGGCTATGCCAGCATCGGAAGTCGCTGGCCCTAGTACTAAATCAAGTAACGCAAGTCGATCAAAGACATCTAGGTCCTGATGGAGGAGAGTTAATCCTTGTATTTCACATAAAGTTGTAACTATTGATTCAGATCCTGATAATGCTGTGAAGCCTTTGACTGATTTTTCTCAGCTCACACCCAGGTAAAAGTAAAATAGGACTCTTTGCATACTGTGCACTGGAAGGATAAAGTGCTGCCCAATCCAGCTGTCAGTCCCGTTTGCGCCACTACTGCTGTAGTGAATTTGGAGGTTAGGTCAGTTTCAACATCACAAATGCAGTGCATACCCAGCACTCAAGAGATTATTTGACTCATTCATGGATAGACTAAAAGCAATTAAGTGTGCCATTTCGACTTGCCCACCTCTGATTATCTACCCACGTTAATTCGAACAATTGACGGTGCCACTGATGCCTCGCGGGATTGGTTGCAACCTAACATCTATCAATCTTGTGGCACCATACAAGGCTTGATTCAGATAGCTGTATTTCCAAGGAAACTAATACTGTAACATGTTCCCTCAAGCTGATTCTGCTAGTCTTCCCTGTACTGTCTTTCTGATTCTGGAGCAGCCCCAAATGCCTCTTCAACCGCCACCCCAAACAACTCCTTTTGTTGTTTTAAAGGAAGCTCCTCCTCGACCTGTGCAGAGTGAAGAATGTCAGCAATTGACTAACAAAGTCGTTAATTGGTTCAGCAGGAGATTATGGGATTATCATTTTTTTGCATAATGAAATCATTATGGCTAGAAGGGTTCCTTGGATGGGCAACGGGCAAAAGCAAGATTTTTGAGACTGCATAGTGATTAATTTTAAAAGGGCATGTGCTGTTGATAACCTCTTAAGGAGGATTAATTGGCCCCCCCCCTTTTTATCTCACTAAGATAAAGTTGCTACCTTTTTGGGCTATTTTTCCAAAGATTGGACTGGTTGCTCTCTCGGGTGCCCCAAGTAATCGGGGTTATTACACCTGCAGGTTACTACCCTTACAACATACCTACTGCCTGTGAGTATGCTCTGCTGGCGCTATCTGGCTTTCTAGATTGACACAATACCTTGGGGATGACATTCTGTCAATAATTTCCTGTGAATTATGTGGCTATTTTTGCCGATGAGGTGAATAACCGTCAAACATTACCTGTTGATTTAGTCAATAATAAGGATGCCACTGCTGTTAAGGAATGTAACCTATTGTCAGCTATAATGGTGGAGCCCACGGCCAGACCATGTGCTATTATTCTCAACTTCGCTACCAGGAATGTAGCAGGATGAAGTAAATAATCCTGATTGGCTGCATTTTATTCTGGGGTTCACTTTTACTTGTTTTCAGGAAACTTGAGGTATTCAATCTTATTTCATTGAAGGCTACACTTCTTACCATGCCCCCTGCTATTTCGTCTAAATCAGGATACTCCAAGGGTTGACTCTGGTATCCGTTTCTCTACCAGGAAAAACAACTTTGCTTCACTCTGATTCCCTACATTATCAGGAACTATGGGTAGAGTGCAATATTGAAAATAATTTCTTAATAATTAACTTCTATAATAACTTTTTTGTATTTTTTTAGTAACGTTCGGATACAAACTCTTTTTATTTATCGTCACCTGAGCCAGATGGTTTACGCGCTTCCATTAAACCTCCAACAGCCCGATTATGTGTTGAGCGAAATTGAGTCAGGTTTGTATCAGTCGACTCTAAGGAGTCTTTAGTGATTGGCTCAATTTCCTCTACTTCCAATAGCTGGGCTTTTTGAGTTTCCAGTTGCACTTTGATTTTATATATTTGCAGCTAAAAATGGTCCGCAAACTAGTTGCATTTAGTCACTGACCTCATTTCCTGAGATGGACCATAGGCCATTGGCGTTTATTGAGAACATGGCTCTCCTAATACTGGGTGCTAAGAGGATCTTTGGGGAAAAATAAGAGGTCTTTACCTCCTGCAGAGCATTTCGTTTTATAGATACTCTTATACATAGCCCATTTGGCCTTGCCTTGAGGGAGTAATCATGCAGCAATTTTTTTTTTAAAGGCCGACCGTTAGATCTCAAGGCTTTTAACTCATAAACCATGTGCACCCCTCACAAATAATAGAGGCTGATCTGGGGGCTCCAGTGAAAGCGGAGTGTTTCTAACCAAATCTTAAATATGTGATGACAATACATTGAATTGATATTGCGTTTCTGAGGGCTTTAAAATGAGGCCTGTAGAAAAGATAGTTCCTTGTAATATTTTGAGAACTTTGTATGTAGGATTATACCATGCAAATTTATTCAGTCCTTCAGATTATTTTAATGTGCACGGCCTTCTTGACTGTCTTTGAGTTTCTACATGCGATTTACTTAAATGCTGTTTGAATCTGAAATTCTACCCCAAAAAATATTTCTAGACATTTTCAGTTTTAGTTTTTCTCAAGCATATGCCTTCTGTCCACCGACACGAGATGCCATTTTCACAGGGAAGAATTTGGGTACATATGATGATAAAACAATCCTTGTTTGCAATAGCTTCATTCGTTGATTTTGTTTGTGCAAGGTCAATAACATCATGATTAAATTGTCTAACACTGCTGCTTTCGACACTACTACAAAATTACAAAACCTTGGTTGCAAGCAAGCCACTACATAAAACAGGTTAATCCCCTTCCCCAGAATATTCAAATGTTTTATTGTTAATCATGAAATAGAAACATGATGTTAAACATCCGACCTCTTACATTTTTAGCGTGAAAATGTACAGCTTTCCTGCTTTGCGTTTGAGAGTTCTGTTTCTCCATCCAGCTGTTTGCTGGCCTTGGCCTGCTCACGTTTTCACGTCAGGAGATGGCTTCCCGCCACTCGTTTTTAAATTTACCTTTAAAACGACCAACTTGCCTATTTTAGGAAGTTAAAACGGCGACAAATCTAAAATATTGTAAAAGGTGTGGCAGCTTAATAAAGTAAATAAAATAATTTTAGGAAGTTTAAGATAACCGAAGATGCTTTTTTGGTAGTTTGTGGTTTAGCCGACCTATTTGAAAAGAAACAGTTATTTTTCCTTCAATATAAATAGCTGTGCGTGTTAAGATCATGGGAACTGAGCAGGTATCTGCATCGCTTGGGGTTAAATAAGCAGTGGCTCCGACAAGGGCTCGGTTTCAGGGAAGGGAGGCTTTTTTTCTATTTTTACAATCCATAGTCTGTTGACGGGCCTGCAGTGCGCTTGTTAGTACAAAACAGAGGCACTGATTCCAGGGCTGGCAGCGCCCCAGGTGCCTCGCACTGTGAGCAGGAGAAGGGAGGACTGGGAAAGGCGGAGCTGCTGAAATGCAGGCTGGAGGGGTTGACAGAGCTGTCAGCCTGCAGAGCAGAAGGAGGGAAAGTGGATGCTGCTTCCAATCAGGACACTGAATAACGTTGCCAAATTTCTCAATAAATTGAGCAGCAAAATCAAAACCTTCCTTGAGTAAAGCTTAATTTAAACCCACGAATTTTAGCACCTAGTATTAATGTCTGTTTTGTGAATCCCTCTAAATTGTAGGACAGAACTGACTTTTGAATACTTTTGATATGTAGAGGATTTTTCAAGGTTGCACTTGATTTAATCTGTGTAAAAATATGCAGGGACTGACATGCAGACATTACCTCTGCTGCTCTGGCAGCGTAAACATATAGATTAATTGATTAAGGTTGAGTGTCTGGTGATGGAAACTTATGCATAATCGTTCCTGTGGTTGAAGAAACTACATTTCTGCCTGCTGAGTTTCAATATTCTCGTTTTTCTTTTAACAAAGCTCAGCTTGGTTCGAACATCAGCTACAGCTAGTAATGAAAATTGATGCAGTAAATTACAGTACACTTATTCCATTGTGATTTAAAATGGGCACATCACGACCTTCACTCTTCAAATAAAGCTGCATTTTGATAGCGAATTACTTAGTGGAAGTGTGATTCACTGACGATTCTGCAATAGAAATAAAATTGTAGAATAGTGTGTTCTGTAGCCATGTATCCCAAACGCCCAAATGAGCTGAAAGAGTATCACAGGAAGAAAATAAAGTGTACAAATGGGTGCATTTTTAGGTCTCCCCTACTAGACAACACACGTGCTGTCTGCTGCAAGATGTATAGTTAGTTTACAGTGGTCTTAGAGTTTGCCCATAGCCTAACATTGGTTGGCTTAATTTGCTTGCTTCTTATTTGTCGTCTTGTGTGGGCTTTGCTTCCTCTACTTGAGTTTGTCCCTCCCCTGGAGCATGGATGCATTACTGGTGTCCTTTCACAGCTCCTTTTTCAGGTGTTTCTTTCTATTTTTTTCTCTGCGCTGTGTTGCATGCTCTCTCTTGTCATTGTGCTTCTCTTCCACGTCCTACCGTTGGGTTCTTACCCGTTTACTTTCTTGCCCGGTTGCTTCTCCTGAATCTCTGTGTCGCCCTGTCCTGCCGTTAGTTTGCGTCCCTTCTGCACCTTCTGTGTTGCTCCCTCTCACAACCATGCCCACCGTGCTGCTTCTGCCCCACCACCTGTTTTGGTTCCCGTCACTCGTCCTCCGTGATTCTGACCTCCAGCCTTCTGTACTGCGTCCCGCCCCTCTACCCCCCAGGCACTGCATGTGGCTGTCTCTCTGCTTGTTCTAACTTTACACTTCACTCCCAGAGAACCTGAAGATATTTAGATCTGCTTCGCCATGGAGCAAATGACCTGCACAACTTTTGGATCTGCTTCACCAACTTCAACCTCAAATATAATATTGTAATTCACTTCTAAAGGGTCACAATGGCATCAAGGGGACATATACTCACAGTCTGGGGTGTCACAGTGGAGTATATCAAATCAGGGATATTTATTGAGCGCACATATCACCCAAAGGTCTCATGGCGCTGATTGACAACTCTGACTTTCCAACTAGAGAGAAGATCTTGCTGGTTTAATGATCGAACAGCCATGTTTTTAACTCCCTACGGAAGCCTTCTGCTTATTTTCACAGAAGTACATGACTTCGACTCGTAACACCAGCTGTGTTCCTGCCTTCCCAAAGATACTGCAGAGTGAGGGCCACAGAGGGGCAAATTGGTCGCCTTGTTCTTCTCCACTAATTTTAGATTTGACTCCATCAACACAATTTTTAGTTCTCGACTAAGACATCTTTTAGCTGTCTGTAGGCAAAAACCTATTTTGGACTGCAATACTTTAAGTGGGATGAAAAAGGTCTCTAAAAGGGGTGTGGGCCAAGCAATTTAAGGAGTGGCTTAAACATGCAAACTATAATCCTGTGATTTACACAGCATGACCCCTGACCATAATTTGAGTTTTTCTGCAATGGCATCCAGACATATAACACAACAACAAGCATATGCCTAAAACAGGCCACATCTATTAGCAGTTTGATATAAAAGAGTAACAACAATTATTGTTTGTAAATAATTTGAATTGCTAATTACAAATGCTAAATATGTGACCCTCACTATGTGTGCACTGGAGAAGATGCCATGGATTGGATGAGCATGTCATCTGCACACTGTTATGGTCCACTGACTTGCACTACCTTCAGCCCCAGAGCTCTCAATGACACTCCTTTGTGAACATTCTCCCACAACCAGAACTCCTCGGGACACCTAAATGCAATTGAGCTCACATTTATCATGCAAGCATTTGAAAGCACAATAGCTTAGCTTTCCAGTGCCATGACCTCCTTCCTTTGCCAATAGTTAGTATAATCAGTTTCAAATACAACACAAAATTGCACTGAAGCAAAAAGAGGTCACAAATTTTAACAAATTCAAAGTATTTATGTAAAATATGCAGTGTATTAAAGTAACATAGTGCTAAAAAAAAAAACAATTGGCAAAGCCAATCGTTCTCAAAGATGAGACCTATTGGCTTTGCCAATTGTTGTTCCTTTGGTTGAAGTGGTGTGAAAAATAGTGCTTATGGCACATGTTTTTTTGCTCTACTGAAAAATCCCAATTCTGCAGACTTCCTGTCTAACTTGAATACTCTGATTTCATTTGGTTTACAATTCCTGGATCTGCCATAGAATTGAAATTGGGAATGGATTGGGGAAGGCCAACAGAGGGCGAATTTCGAGCTCCAGCTTAACAAGAACTATTGTTGCATCACAGCATACAACCTGGTGAGAGTAGAATTCGGTCTTCTAGCTGCTGCTGTGCAATAGTGACTAGAGACCCAGTCTTTGCTGTAAGTGACAGTGAGGAACAATGCAAGGGTGGAGTAGTATTGAATTTTGGTGGCTTGAATGCCTTATGGCTTGATGTCCAGGATTGATACGAGTGCTCATGCATCTTGTGAGAAATTGAGTTGTTGGTAGACTGGGGTGTGAGCCCATGTGAAGCAGCAACCACAGTCCTTGTCAAGGTGAGGCACAACCCAACCCCAAATTAACCTTTGCTCAAACAGTAACACAGTGAAAACGTCACACAAAAGGATCCCACACCAAATTAGAACAATAGAGTAGAATTTAATAAATGAAAACAAGACCAAAACAACATAAATCCAATCAGTAGAACCATAGATATGGAATTTTAAAGATTTCGTGAAAATGACGCCAAAAAGCACAAAGGGCCAACTGTGGATATATGGTTGCACTGAACCGGGACAAGGTCACAATTTCAGGCCGACTGCGATGGAGCATGGCTGGCTACAGGGACCCTGGTAGGTCAGCTGAACAAAGTACCTTAAATCCTGATTTGCAGAGCATTGCGAGAATGTGCGTTGAAGGTGCTTTATGCAGCCGAAGCAGTGTCCGTTCTGAGATGTGGTTAAGTTGTGATGCGAGGGCGTCGTCGTTAAGGAGATGCGAGGGCCTGCGCTGAGGATGCGTTATGAAGTGGTGGTTTTGAAGGCGTAAGCGTAGCGGGTCTTTGCGACTGGTCCAATCCACACAGCAGTGGAGATGCATTGGATTTGCTCGGGGTTGCGCTGTGCAGCAGAGGAGATGTCGGTCCGCTGGATGCACAGAGGCTGGCAGAGCACCTTAAGCCACTTCCAAGGGTCCAGGACTGGGGTGGCACCACTTGGCAGGGTAGACTCACAGATGGCAGAGTTGAGGTGCAGGAGCAAGGTTGTTGGAAGCCTGTTGTGTCCCTGAGGCTTCAGATCAGGAGGCCAGCCAACTAGCCCTTGGAATCACTCTGGGTTTAAGAGATGCAGATCCAGTCCTTCTGACCCAGGCAAGCGAGGCAGAAGATCAGCACAGCAGGGCAGCAGTCCTTCAGAGCAGTAGTCCAGCAGAGTGACAGTCCTTTCAACAGCACAGCAGTTCTTCTTCCTGGCAGAGTATCCACAGGTCCGGAAGTGTACTGAAATGGTGGTGTCTGAGGTCCAGTATGTATACCCAGTTGTGCCTCAAAAAGTGGGAAGGAGCTTCTAGAGACATGCCTCTGAAGTGCACAGGTGCCCTACCTTCCTGGCCCTGGCTCCAGACTAACTACAGGGAGTATGCGACCCTTTGTGTGGAGACAGGACGCAGCCTATTCAGGTGTAGGTGGGGCTGGGCCCAGTTTCAACCTCCCATCCTGCCAGTGATGGCCGATCCAGTCACACCTTAGCTCCTCATTGTGTATGGCTGTCTAATAGGAATACACAAAGCCCAACTGTCTGCTACACCCAGTCATGTGACAGGCTACAGGAACAAAATATCTAAGGCAAGAAAATGCCAACTTTCTAAAAGTATTCAAAAACCGAGCTCTATTCTTGCGCTCTTTTACTGTCGCACTGCGAAAAGCGGGAACAACTCCCTCCATTGTATTATATTCATCCAGGTATTCCACAGTACTCTTTGTAATCAATATGTTTTTTAGTCTTCCGTATTACTGTCTTTTGCTTAGTATTCTTCACCACAACGGAGACAGTGGGATTCAATCTGTAATCTTTATTAGACGTTTCTGATACATGCTGTATGCCATTCTGGGCTTCGTACAACAGTACGTACAAATTGATCTCCATATGAAATGAGCACAACGTATAATGTCCCAATGCATTTCGAGCCCCGAAGGCTCTTCGTCGGGGGATTCTAAAACATATAAAATGAACAGTTTGACTTAACCAATCCATAGTAAGACATATGTAATGTGAAAAAAAATATGGTAATACATTTCATAAACACACAATCTGATTAAAACACCCTCCCTTCACCCACATTAGTGAAAATCATGATACTGAATACAACACCATACTTTACACCCCTACTGCCCAAACATACGTTTCCTCAAAAACTTCACAATCATACCAAAAACCCATACGCGCCCCTTGCTGCGAAAACTCATCTCACCTTACATAACTCCTCCCCGTTCCTCTCCCTCTTCACCTTACCTCTCCTCCGTTAACTCCTTCCTTCCTTCGTATCACACCCACTCTTTAGCCTTGTCTCTCACTATTAATCTGCTCACTAGCACTCACTAATTGCAAACCACCACCTGATCAATTCAAAACCACATGCTCCTCTACGCTCCCTTTCATACTCCTCCCGTTCCTCTACTTCCTCCCCTTCACTCTCCTCCATTACCTCTCTCCTTCCTTCTTGTCACTCCCACTCTTGCACCTTCTCTCGCTGTCAATCTGCACACTGACACTCACTAATTACAAACAAACACATAATCAATCCAAAACCACATACTCTCCTTTGCTACCGCACACTTTCATAACATTCCCTCACTTCCCCACACTTCAAACCACTTTCATTCCTCTCTCACATCTTCGTGCTGCCCCACGCTATTTACATACAACCGCCTACAACAATCTCACCTCCTTTAGCTCCTCTGCATAGAAAAACTACATCCTCGTACTTCCATAGTAGTAAGTCCGTATGCTCTTCACTCACATACTCTTAAATAACTAACAGGCGTGCTCATTAACTGCCCCCACGTGACGCCTTCACCCTTCCCGCTCACCCGATGTTATAAAAAAACTACTCCTAAGGTCTCCACCTGAGGACTCTAACTCCCATAGTGCACTTCCCTACCCCACTAGAACAACAGAACACAACTTTTCACTAATTTTTTAACTCCCAAGCAACTTAATTAAAATACCAAATGAATAAACCTCATTTCCAGCCCCAAACATAATGCTAAAAAGTGATATACAATGCTTTCTTGCATTGCCCTTGAATCACTATAACCAAAATTCGTGGCTGTGCTCCATTGAAGCACACTACTGGTGAACCGTGTTTTTGTGAAAACAGTACATGAAATACGAAGTGAAAAACACTCCCAATTGCCCAATAAATCGGTGAAACCTGTCCAGGTTAATTGTCCAAGAGTTTTTCAGTTGCCTTCATGTTTGCGCTGTCTCCGCGGTGATAAACTCAGTCTTATGCTGTTCTCCAATTTTTCAATACAAATACTCAATCAAAAGGGTGCAACAACTCGTTGAGGCGATGAAAATTCTGAGTAGAAAAGGCATGATGAGAATGCACTCCTTCCCTTAATGCAAAACCATACTTGCAGACTTCAATGAAAAGTGCGTGCGAACAGTATTGTGGGTCGCCCCAAACCACAAGTAATACTGTTGTATTAAAAAACCGAGCTCTATTCTTGCGCTCTTTTACTGTCGTACTGCGAAAAGCGGGAACAACTCCCTCCATTGTATTATATTCATCCAGGTATTTTACAGTACTCCTTGTAATCAATATGTTTTTTAGTCTTCCTTATTACTGTCTTTTGCTTAGTATTCTTCACACAACGGACACAGTGGGATTCAATCTGTAATCTTTATTAGACGTTTCTGATACATGCTGTATGCCATTCTGGGCTTCATACAACAGTACGTACAAATTGATCTCCATATGAAATGAGCACAACTTTCTAAAAGTGACCTTTTAACATTGTAGTTTAAAATCCGGCTTCATCATAAGTTAGAATTTGAAGTTACAATTCCAGAGACACCAAACATGAAATGGTCACCTGGTCCTATTTAGAAATTAAACTTATAAATTGTAACAAGGTAACTCCAATGTTATGCTATGGGAGAGGCAGGCCTTGTGGTAGTGAAAAATGAATTTTAAGAGTTTATAACTCCCAGGACATGTAAAACTTAAAAGTACATGTCCTACTTTGTAAATACATAGCACCCTGCCCTCTGGGCCGTCCAGGGCCCACCCTAGGGGTATTTTATGTGTATTTAAAAGCTTGATCAATTACCATCTCTGAAGCAGTGGGCATCCTCTATTCTTCTGAGAGTGAGTCATCTCTCCAAGCCAGTGGTGGAATAATAAAATCCATTGACTTGGTTTTCCATTCCTTGGCATATCTGCTGTGATAAGTAGAAACTGCCAAAGTGAGGGACAAATTCTGTTGGACAACAAAAATCAATTCCACCCGGGCCATGTAGCAGTTGTTAACCACTGTATTCTTGATTGTGAATGGCTGTACATCAGAAAGCCACTGAGGTAGTTGAGTGGGGATGAGAATGTGGAGGTGAAATGCAGTTTGTGAGCAGCCTCACATATACTGGCCATCTCAACACAGCTCTATCAAAACTCCAAACTACCGCAGCCTCTCCTTCACTTAATTTGGCTTAGTTTACTTTTGAATTCCAACACAAAACTTGACCTGTGAAAAAAACAGCAAGTATAATGCAAAACGCCCATGACTTAAAGATCAGAGGTTTCAGGGTGGAAGCAAATAAATATTGTAGTGAATTGCCAAGAGAAAAGTTGGTGTAGTAGCCAGGGCTATATAATATAGTAGTTTTAGGTTTTAAAGATTTGGTCTGTGGGGCTTTATATTAAGTGCATTCAGGTCTATAGAAAAATAGGAACGTTAAAATTCTT
The DNA here is from genome assembly GCA_963921515.1 of Calotriton arnoldi. Lineage (NCBI taxonomy): Eukaryota > Metazoa > Chordata > Amphibia > Caudata > Salamandridae > Calotriton > Calotriton arnoldi. The sequence continues at coordinate 150,862 of CAWUFW010007061.1, forward strand.
ATGTAGGACAAGGGCCCATGGAAAAGCTATGCAGTGGTCCTGGTTGTCTTGTTGGTCAAGGTTTGTCATAAAAAGAAAAAGTTATCTTTATAAATGGTGCTCTGTAAACCCAGATAGATACTGGTCACAGTTGATACACAAAGCTGGTTCCATTGCCGTGTATTGGCTCAGCTGAGGTCCTCAGTAAGTGATTTTTAAAATGATAAACATGTTCCAGGTGTTACTGCTGTCAAAGAAACCGAATTTTCAAATGGAGGAATTGCATTGTTGATTTCTGTTCCTCAATCCATTTAGGGACTGATATTTGGGGGGAAAATGCAGGCTAGTTTATCCCTGAAGGTTCGTTCATGGATGCTGTATAAGTTTGTGAACAAGACAGCTACAAAGGCTATCCAATAAAGTTGTTGAGTTGTCCAGTGGGTTTGATTGGTTGGTGTACATTTTCAAACGTAGTTTTCATAGGGGTGTCCACAAAATGACAACATCATGCACATTAAATTCCAGCTACCGCTTTGTTCTGACTTGTGTATAGAGGCAGTGACTGAGGATTTCCTCTGCTGGTCTCACAAAGGCAAATATTAGGCTCCAATGAATACTCCTGGTTCCCCTGTTCACTCCAATGTCTGGAATCGCAGCCACAAAACATTCTTCTTTAGGATTTTGTTTGAATATTGTTATTGATACATCAGATGTGACAGTTTGTGCCAAAACAGTGTGAACTATACATTTTACCATATGACATAATAATACAACAGCCCTGACAAGGAGTCAACATTAGAAACTACAAAACACTGGTTATAAGAGATTCGTGATGACAGAAAATGTAGTTCAGACAAGCACTTGGCTAAAAACTTCAGTGTTTCAACACGGTTCCCAACATCAAAAAATGGAAAGGTTTTGTTTACAATTTGCATAGGACTACCCCAGCAGTTTACCAAACAGCCATGTGTCTCCAAGAGCGACTCATGATGTATGCCATTTTGAGAAAGACAGTGATGTCCTCACCACCTCACTCAAGGAAAGGACCATAAATTTGCAGGAAAAGTTTTCTGATCATTCAGCTTGTATATAGGATGTTTGTGCGCCGCTGTAGTCATGATGCTCTCTATCGAGTCATCAGGGTGGGCGCTGACTGTTTTGGCCTATTCTGAAGAAGGCACATTTTTGCAAGAGCAGTGGCCATCCTTCTCTTTTTGTGATTGTTCAAACCAGGCACATCCTGGGTATCGTACAGCAAAGGCTCCCTGATGGAGTAAAGATGAGACGAGAAGCTTCTTTGGTTACTCGTTGTTAGAAATGGGATTTCTGGTTGGCTAAGGCTTGCGCCAAAGCCAGGCAGAAACCACCACTCTAGTCAGGGCAAGGGAGTTACACGCTGAAGATAACCCCTGCTCACCCCCTTGGTAGCTTGGCACGAGCAGTCAGACTTATCTCAGAGGCAATGTGTAAAGCGTTTGCGCAACACACACACACAGCAGCAACACACTAGGCACACCACAAAAGTAACTCCACACAAGGTTATATAAAGAATAGCCTTTGTATTATCATAAACACATTAGAAACGTAATCACACATTTACACTGTGCCAACTGGCACTAGGCAATATTCACAGGGGATTATATACAGGACCGGGCCATGGTCAGAACCATCAGATCAGGTAAGTAAATGCAAAACACAACCAGTAACTACTGGTACCATAATGACCTAAGCATTATCACATTAGCATTAGACACCCTCCTAAGCATAAACACATTACGCACTAGGACCTCATAAGAAGCAGAGACATCATTAGAGGCATAAACCAGGGTGCATAAATCACATTTGGTACTTTAGACATAAATCACATTAAGCATAAACATCCTAAACATAAACACATTATGCAACTTTGTAGAGCCTGGCGCTCTACCAACCTCACCCACAATGACCCCAGGCCATCTGGCCTTCTCTAGGGGCTCAAACGCCCGGTGTCCCCAAATGTCAGGGCTGCCAATGCAGTAGAAACCCAAAAGTGCGCAATTGCGCTGGGGCAGAGGAGTGTATCTCATTCCTATCTCACTAAAAATGCCCCCAAAGAAATGTCAGCCTAAACGTTGCAGCTGCCGCTAATTGCCGTGCAGCTGTGATGAAGCAAATTAGGCACTGGCACCGACTATGCCCTGAGAGCCCGACTGGGACTCACCAACCAAATATGCCAAACGTTGCAGCTGCCCGCGCTGGTGCGGCGCAGCTGGGAAGAACGTAAATGGGCCCTGGCACGACTGTGCCCTCGGGGCCCCACTGGGGCTCTCTGAATCAAACACTGCCCCCATCGGTGCAGTTGCCCACTGTCGAGCGGGGCAACTGTGAAAACATAGCCATGCAGGAGAAGCACGGGCCCCCCTGGGCCCTCTAGACCCCCGCGGGGACCCTAACAACAATGTGGCCACGGAGGGCGGGCATCGACAATATGCCCCGACGCGCCCCCCCCCCCTCCCATCAGGGACTCTGAGAAATAATCGCCCCCAACGTTGGAGCGGCCCGCAACGGCAGGACCGCTCAGACAATAGGCACTGTACATGGTGCCAAATGAGCCCCCACTCGCCGGATCTGCAGGCTCTCTTGCAGGACTCCTCCGGGCTCTGTTGGGACTCTGGGGCGGGTGCAGGCACATGCGGGGCTCTCTCTTCGCTTCACCCGGGCCCCCTCCTGGGACCCGGGACTTCACACTTCACCTGGGCCCTCTCCTAGGGCTCAGGACTTCTCCTTTGCTTCGCCCGGTCCCTTTTTCTTGGGACCGGGACTTTGACCTGGAGCCCGAGAGGCTCCGTACGTGCCTGGGGCACAGGCCCCGCCCACAGTCGGGCTCGTCCTGCCTGACTTCCGGGTCGCATTCAGCAGCGGCCCGGTGATTCCTTACGACGGCGTCTCCTTTTCCTTCGGCCGCAGTGCGGGGTGGGCTCCCGCTTCCATCGAGGCACCAAGCGGGGTGGGCACCCGCATATTTTAAAAATAGCACAGATGCGGGGTGGGCACCCGCAAACAAAGGCAAACGCGGGGTGGGCACCCGCAAGGACAGCACAAAATGCGGGGTGGGCACCCGCGATTAAAATAAACATAGAGCGGCCATGCGGGGTGGGCACCCGCTATTTTAAATATATATATATATATATATATATATAGCGGGGTGGGCACCCGCTCCTTGCCGCAACTCGGGGGAATCCCTACGCCGGGGATTCCCCCTCTCTCCACGCAGCGCAGGGCTGCAGACCCGCACAACACTCCTTCCTGGAACGCAAAATCAGAGCGCTCACGATGCGCTAGGCGCACAAAGTCCAAAGCAAAGTCCGAGGTCCATGGGGCATAGCTGGGCCCAGGGAGGCCAGCACACGGGGCCCTCCAGCAGGGAGGCAAGCCCCCATGGCGGTTCCTCCTGGGCCCCAGCAGCAGCAGGGCCCCAGCAAGTCAGGAACAGCACCCCAGCATAGAACCAAAAACATGGGGTCACAGCCCCTACATTTATACCACTTCCCTCCTTTGTCTGCAGTGTAGGGTTTGGGGGGGAACCAGATGCTACTGGTTGTACAGGCTGGGCACAGTCCTATTCAGGGTCAGGGGATTACTCCTCCCACTACTCCCAATTCAGAAGTCCCATTCAGCCTAGCGCTGACTCACCCTGCCCCTCCTGGAGCCACACACACCTCCCAGCCCCTGTCACTCACAAGCCGGACATGCAATTCACATCAGGCAGGCAGACACATAGCACACAGAAATGCCAACTTCTAAAAGTGGCATTTCTAAAATAGTTATAATAAATCTGCGCACACCATTGCGTAGCATTTATTATTACTATTTCAAACATACCAAACTTGACCACGCTGCGCCTCTCATATCGGGAATTACCACTGAAACACTTATCAGGGAATCCCCAATGCATTCCTATTGGAGGGCAGCCCCACGGTAGTGAGAAACCAAAATGGCTGTTTGTCTCTACCAGGACATGTCACACACTTAAGGTACATGTCCTATCTTTTACCTACAATGCACCCTGCCCATAGGGCTAGCTAGGGCCTACTTTAGGGGTGACTGATATGTAGTAAAAGGGGGGTCACGGACATGGCACACACTTCAGGCGCCACGTCACAGCGGCAGTAACACTGCGCGCACAGGCCCTGCAATGGCAGAGGCCTGAGATAGGTTTGAAAGGCTACTTTGGTGGGTGGCGCAATCAGCGCTGCAAGCCCACCAGTAGCATTTAATCTACCAGCCCTGGGTATATGAGATACCACTTTACAAGGGACTGACAGGTAAATTAAATAGGCCAAACAGGTGTAAACCAATCTTGCCATCTTTAACACAGAGAGCACACGCACTTTACACTGAACAGCAGTGCTAAAGTGCCCAGAGTCCTAAAACCACCAACCCCATGTCAGAAAAAAGGCTAGGAGAAGGCAAAAAGTTTAGGGATGACCCTGCAAAAAGGGCCAAGTCCAACACTCGTCATGCTTGTGACTGATAAGACTGGATTGTAGAACAGGACGCGTGTATATGTAGGATATCCCTGTCCAACAGTTGGTGGTGGGTGTCAGTTTTACTCTGTGTTGTTTGTCTGAGGGCCAGTGCCAGTTTCGAAGAATCTAAAAATAACTGAACTTAGGCCTCGGTGGGTCCATTCAGAAGTTGGGCCCAAACAGATGGTTAGTGTTGTATTTGTAGCCTCTATTGCCATCTGTGGCAGAGCAATTGTTCCAACGGGACTGAGAAGAGCTTTGCTATCTGGATATTAGCGAGTCCTGTGAGCATTTTTTTATTATGACTCCATTGCTCTAAATAAGAATAAAGTGAGCAAGGTTTTTTGATCCATTTTTGAGACTTCTGTTGTGCCTGTAAGAAGTGTCCTCTTTTGTAGATGTCTCCAAAAGTGAGATCGTGGTCGATGATCCGTCTATCAGTAGGTGTTGCACTTTGGTGATCCCTTTGCTTTTCTGGTCTGGCCATTTGAAACGGACATTGTCAATTGATAGCCCCATTATACCAAGGTGGAGATTTGGGGTGTATAAAGCTATCTTCCTTGAATAGGGTATGATTTGATGACCAGACTCTGTTCATTTTAATCAGCATCGGATTTTGGGGACCCACAGAAGCTTTAGATCCCGCATATAAAACGGAAAGCCAGAATGGCCACTCAATGCGATAAAACGTTTTCTCAGCATTTAGTGAGAGGAGCAGTTTGTCATCTGTATCCGACCTGGTCTGCCATAGCAAGTGAGATAAAGTTCGCCTGTGGTTACGGAAAGAGCTATGTGGTACATAGCTAACTTGTTTGTTATGAACCAAAAAGAATTATCATTTTACCCAGCCTGGATGCGAGAACCTTTGCCAAGATCTTCATGTCGAAGTCAAAAGCGAAAGAATGATAACTGGTGTAGGACAAGACCTCTCTATCTGATTTAGGGATAATGGAGATGTGTGACCTGCTAAACCCCATGTGCAGGGATCCAGTAGTTTTGGGTTCTCTGAACATTTCTGTGATGATCTGTACTAATTTTGATTGTGTGAAAACCGCCCTCCCCATGCGCCCTTTTTGTTGCCATTGACTCTATAGCCATCCCCATTTCTTCTTCTGTTATATCTTGGTCCAGCTCCTCCCCAAATTGGTCAGGCAGAATACGTAGGCAGGCCAATTACATAAATGCATCCTCTTTTGTTGTGTCTTCCAGATATTCTGATGTGTAAAGCACTGAGTACAGAGTTGTGAACTCACGCACTATGTGAAAACTTTAACCATGTGAATACTGAAAATGAGCACTTTTCCTGTGTGTTTACACGGATATCGCCAAAGATGCAGTCAGGAAGCACATTCCAATACCTGGGTTGTGATCTGGGTTTGGGGCTAGTGTAGAGCAAGTACAGAGAGGGATGAATAATCTTGAGATGTGTGAGCAAACCGTGCAGACAGTATGGGTGCCTTTCATTATGAGACTGAAAACTGTCTGAGTACATTAAGAAACCTGAACCTGAGTTTAAATGTGAGCAGCATTAATGGGTCGTACAAAAGCCAACGACAGCCAGCCAGCATGCTCTAGAACTGCACGCATATGTAGGTAACCCACTGCCACCTGGACATGCTGCCAGAGATGGATAGGGTGGGACTTGTCCTTCTTCACCTGGCACTGGGTCTCCTTCTCCAAAATGGACTTCATTTGGATGCATACCCAGCAGGTAAGAAAAGTCCAATACTCGACCACCTAATGGGCCAGCCCAGCTCACACTGTGGCCTATCTATTGAGAACACTTTCCGATAACTGGACTTCCTCATGAATGTAGTTTGTAGCTATCGCAAACCTCTCTTCAACCATGTTTCTCGAGTGGGTATGTGGGCAAAATGGCACTACAGAAGGGCTTGGGAAGGCGGCCAGTGTTATGCCTCAAACTCCAGAGGATTTGTACTTCTTCGTACCAAACCGTGTCAACCCTGTGCTTTTTTTCAAGTTATTAACGTGTACCTCTGAATAGCACTAAGTGCCCCACATTCGTTTCCAGGGAGGCGGGACAGCCGAGTACAGCTTTGTTGATCTATCGTGTGTTACAGGCAGCTCTCCTTTCTTACCTTCTCGACTCATCACTTGACTCTAGTATAGATTTCCCTCTCAGCCTGACAACTGTGCGCACCGGCACTGGCCAAATAATCAGAAGGAAGTGCTTATGGTAGTGATGGTGGGTGGGCTTAGTCATGGGTGTTTAGACCAGAGGTAATGCCGGGGTCCAGGACACTGAGGCCCCCGATACTCTGGCGCTAAACCCCAGCATTCTGTAGTTCTTTCAGCTTCTGCTGTGATGATGAAAAAACTGCTAGATGTTCCAAGGGCGAAGCAATGAGTACAAATGCCAAATACTGGTAAGCCAAGCAACCATGACATCATAGGTACAAGCAAACTACGGGCAGACATGGAGGAAGTGTATTTCAAGTTGTCTTTAATTTTTTCTTTCCAGTCACAAAACTCCTGGCCAACACGTGTTTCGCGAAGCGAGATACCTTCTTAAGGGCCACAGTATCATTTTACAGAATGTAACACTGTATTTCCAGTTACATATATCAAATCAGTGTACCCCAAAGGTATATGCTATGGTTGTTTGGGTGTTGCGTTATACATGGCTGGGCTACCGAGTATAAATAAAGGGAGCACTATGTCGATGGAATTAGAATGCTATCATATGCATCGACAAATAGAAACAGAAAATTCTGCAATGGAAACAGAAGTTATGCTTTCTCACTAGAAGTTTCCCCAATGGTGTATTTACTCCTACCGCATATCCGGTATGAGCTGGGGAAATATATACACTTCACACTTGTGGATCCGGCATTGTCTTTTTTTAAGTTCTGTAGACTGAGGTGAGGGCAAAAGGTGCAGAAACATCAGTGAGTTACCGCTCTCAATGTATGCCAGTTAAGCATTGTACACTTGGATTTGTTCTCTACATTCTGAAACTCGCAGTGTTTACATTTTCCATTCTGTAAGCTGGCCTACAATTACCAGAATGCAATGGTAAAACGGGGTTTTAATAGCTTTTCATCCATGACATGAGAACATTTTGTGGTGAATCTCTACATGGTTATATTTGGGGAGATTAACTGTTTTTTTGGGATAGTGGCTGAAATCACGTGATATTATGTTCTGTGCGGAGTGCAAGTTGCTGGGTATGGCACGTTATTGTATACTCCTACATAATGCATTGAGCCCCATGCACATGACATAGACCCATGTAATGGGGTGCAGTGACATTCTGACTTGGGCTTTTCCGGATGTCCTAGCTCGCCGAATGCAGTAACTATTTCTCATCATTTGCAAAAAAAATCCCACAATGGCTTATACTGTTCTTATTGCTTTCATCTCTCCAAAAATGGTTTGATTAAATTATTTCTCTCAGCAGTGTCTTGATTCTGTGTCATCAGTGTGCTTGTAATGCATGCTGACGTTACAGTATTTGCAATACTACGCTTCGTTTTATTTATTTTTGCGTACTATCTTGCCATCCCCTTTGCTTGAGCATTGGAAGCTCTGGGACATATACCTGGACTGCAGACACGTCTGTTAGCAACGACTTGAACTTGGGACAGTTTGTGTCTCCTCTCCTAGCTGATATACTCACTTGTGAATTTGTTCTTTGGTTTGCATTGCCTTTCCCAGTGACTTCTTTCGCTCCGCCTGGGAAATCGATGATTGTCTGATTTTAATGTCCCATCAGTTGAGAAACTGGACTCTCCCAATGGAAATGCAAGATTGCAGAAATTCCTTGCTTCCATCGAAAAGACTTGCCACCTGAATCTGCACTTCCGCAATCCCTTACATTTGTTTTTGCCCTTTCTCAAATAGTACCTTGATTAGGTCTTTTCCATGCTATTCTGCTTTTTCAAGCTCTTAGTGAATGCGTGGTCACCACTCGCACAGAGCTAGTCAGCCCAGATTCTTGTTCTGGAAAAACATTAGAGGAGCCTTGAATTTCCAGTGAGCTCTACACATGCTGTGCAATCATTCATCATCACTAAGGGGCTGATCGACCCCTCGCCCGCCTCTAGTAATACGTCAAAACACAAATTGCCGCTGTGGCCGGCTGGATAGACACATCTGTGAATTGTGCCCCTCCAAAGATTTGTGTCTACCTACACTACTTCCCTACTCCAAAACTGGGCAATTCCAAGAATTGGATGAGGTGGGCTCATCAAGATCAAAACAAACATTGGCAAAGCCAATATGTCTGGCCTTGGCAAACTAGTGTGATGGTTATTTTTTATTTTTACTTTTTCTTTTTTTAAATTAAAAGCATTATACTAGGAAAATTAAAAGAAACAATGGAGCCACCTTAATCTGGCTTCCATGTGCCTACAATAAAAATGTTAAAATTGGTAACAATACAAAGCACTGTTTGAACCAGATTTGTCACTGAAGAGAAATGAACTACTTTTAGGTGGATGTGCCGTCATATAAAGTGAAGGAAGCCAATGGCTAAAGATGAAGTAAGCTGACCAAAATCCCTCCCATGGATGCCTAACATGCATGAAATTATGGAAAAACAATAGTCTGCCAAACCAGCGTAAGCATACTCTGTTCATTTGGTAGAGACTAACATCAGCATGTCAACTGTGTTGAAAGTAAGCCTTTTAGATCATGGTATTAAAAGAAGCAGATCATCCTCTCTGCAGTAAAAGCTATCCATGCAGATATGGTCTAGCGAAAACTAAAATTAGTTTCATAAAAAGATAAAGTGAACTAGTCAATGTGAAACTCGAATAATGAAATAAACATCAAGCATAGCAAAGCCGCCACGTATATGCTTAAATCGATCATGGTTAGATTAAAGCTGAAAGCGGTAATTGCTTTAGAATGTAATGGTACAGTACAATGTGCACATTTTTAATTTGCCTTAGGACATGCAAGGAAATATGTATGTTTTCTGGAAAACTTTAATTCAATAAAGTTTGAAAAAGCAAATTTCCCCATAATTCACAGCAGGTAGCGCTCACAGGATAACTTCACACTGCAAAGCCAGTTAATTAAAAACTAGAGAAGTCCTGGTTAAGGTTCTGACGCACCACCATTCCATTCTTGTGTATCTTTAATTGTTGATAGTAACAAAACATATTTATCTCGATTACCTTAGAGAGTTGGCTGTTTGATCACTGTGGAGGCAATATAGCTACAATTGTGTTTGTTAGACTCTTCCACAATCAGGATTTGGAAGGAGGCTCTAGCTAAATCCTTCACTTCCTCCTTTGTAGAGTTGTTTGTTGCTTTATCTCAACAAGATGGAAACAGAACTACTTGTATTTGAGTGACGAGTTTTTTTCAGTCTGTATTTAAGGCAATGTTGTCATACTGTCATATTAGTCTCCATATAACAAGTGTTTATTTTCTCGAATTCTAGCTCAGCCTTTTATAGTTTCCTTAGCTAAATGCTTCTCTGCATGCTAATGCTTAATGTTTTGTTCTGTTGGCGGAGGGCTCTGAGTGGCAGATGACTTCAAAATCAGCAATTGTAGATTGTATTGCCCTTTTTTAGGATTTATAGGTTTGTTTTATGTTTTTTGTTTTGTGGCCTATTTTACCTACTATGGTGATGTCCATGAGTAATCATCATATTTACACCTGTAAACAATGCACAAGTGTGAGCAAAGGTTTCTAGTTTTGAAACACTTTCTTCTACAGTTAATATTGCGGCAAACCCACTGATTCTATGCCGTGGATAATTATTTTAAAATAAGTAAATTTAAAGTTAAAAAATAAATGCAAGGGACAAAGTTTTTCTTAAGAGCCCATCAAGGGTCTCTAAATACCTAGACTGCCTAGAGTCCATTCCACCCTAGCTGCCTCTTTATTTTAAACCACTTCCTGCTGGCTCCTTGTACTCACTCTTGCAGCCCCCTTTTCATGCAGCATTTTTTCAAAATCTTTTTTTATTAAAATCTGAGCATACAACAATATCAATGCCACAACATTCCGGAGGGTCCCAGTATAATACAATTTACACATCACAACCACGGGTCGGGGTAGTCCTATCATATTATCATATTGCATTCTTACCTCAGTGCTTCATTTTCTCCTTTCTCTTTCTTGCTGTGGTCAAAGTCTGATGAGTCAGAAAAATGTCTCAGTCCCCAAAAATGAGTGCCTGTGCACACCACTTGCAACCACAGGTACAAATAAAGCACTGATTCTGAGTCGAGGTACCCGAATTAATGGCTTTAGATGCATAAAAAATGTGATTCTGTCCCTATTCCACACAGAAGAATTCGTGTTCATTTAGTTGATAGTAAAATCATGCTTAAATCTTTGGTGTGTGGACTATCTTTCACACATTCGTTGGCTGCCTAACTCTGTGGCGGTAATGATTATGCAATGCTTGTTAAAAATGAAAATGTCTGGGTTGAAAGCTAGTGGAAACAGAGGACTCCACCTCATGCACACAAAGAAGTGGAAGGGGGTCTTACATATAGGTCTGGATTTGCGTAAGAGGTGAGAGAAGGATGATATGAGCAGACCTTTGTCCTGCCAGGTCAGTAGCCTGCTAACCATGGAATGTCCTGCCCTCGGGTGCTCCAGGTACTAGCCTGGCTAGTGTTTTAGCATTTCCCACCAGTGTTGGACCACCTGGGCATCTCCCACCTTTGCAATCCTAAGAGTGTAGGCATGCCAGCCCCTGCTTAAAACTGGCCCCTTTCAACCCATGGAGCGTCGGTGAAATCAGCCCCAGCGAGACTTTGGTTATAGTGATCGAAATGAGCAGAGGTATGCACTGTTCCAGTTGTAATCTTGCTCGTTTGGTATAAATGTAGAGCAGCATGCCATATTCCCAACTTGCCCTTAGAAAGAAAACAACTGACAGTCTCAACACAGTCCAAAACACCTCTCTGCTCTTCACAACAAAAGTAAATCTTATAAATGCAGTGTCTTCCTAACTAAACTATTTCAAAGTCTGCTCACTGATGCTCTCTGAGGTTGACGATGGACACTTCCTGCTTATAGGCATCCTTAAGGTTGGACTCACCCACCTCAAACCCGTCCTTCAGGGCTGAGCTAGCCTTAGAGCTGGTTCCTCGGTTTGGCCACCTTACTGTGCTGCTAAAACCCATTAATTGGATCCCGTAGAATTCAACTGCATCTTGTAAACTGCTTACCCAACCTATAGTGTTGTGCATCTGAACCCATCCAAATATCTCTGCCAGAAACTACTTCTCTCGGGGGAGAGTATCAGGCTAGCCATTTGTACCACGGAGTATTTCTCTGGGGGTGAGGAGTCCTTGGAAGCTGGCTTCTGAAGGCCCAGGACTGCTGTTGGCACTGCTCTCACTTTATCTACACCTCGAGAATAATTACAGCAGGCAAAGCCGGAATTGGAACAAAGTATCACTGCATTTGCAATTTAAAAAACAAAATAATATTGCTAAAGTCCTATATTTCCACTCAACATACTGGAAAATCACATTAACCCTGTACTGCAATAGTTTGCATTTATCTGCAGCTGTAAGAATGGTCTCAACACCCTATTGTTCGAATACCACAGACCTCAACCCTATAATCAGCACAATAATAGCCAATAGAAGCCCTCCTGAAGTAGTCATATTGGAGTTGTCAAACACTGTCTGAATCTTGCTAGATTCTTTGACCAGCTATTTCTCTTATCATTCAGCTCCTTATATTGACTCCTAAATTATTAGCCTCTCGAGGCTTAATCGCATATCCCATGTAAATGCACATATCCTCGTACCCCATATTGCCTGGACTATTTGAGTGATGAACTGTCTATCTTCCCAGGTCATGTCTTTCTCTATTATTTTGTTGTACTGCACTCTGAGGACAATGGTCCTAACATGAGCAATGTAAACTGAAAATACTCATGTAACCGCCACATTAGTTTGGTCAGGGTTTTAACCTCCGCACTGGGCCCACTCCCAAACTGCCATACATGCCATTCTTCACATATATTTTCCAATAAAGTTTGCCAACGTGTGTGTCTTCTTTCTTGTGGTATATGTTTGCCGCAGTTTATTTTGCATAACATGTACGAATTACTTTTGCGTTACAGTAACATTGTCTTAAACGTTGTTTGCGCACCACCCCCAGCTTCCAACAGTAACTTGTGCTGGGATGGTGGTGCTCTTATGTCCCACATTGTCCACTCCTGGCCTGCAGCGGCGCTCCCTCCCTTGGGCAGGAGTTTCGAACATTTCACCTGGCCACCTATTGGTCAGGTCCTTTCGCGCCACTTTGGCGCGCACTCTTTCTTGGGGAGGGGTATCCTCCCCCTCTGTTGTTGGGTGCACTGAGGCAGCCCAAGCCGGTTTTTCTGGGTCCCCGGCGGCTGTTATGGCGCCGGCCCGTGAGGCCCCCTGCGGGGGCAGCCTCTGCTATTCTGCAGCTAAGCAATTTCCCATTGAACCATTTGTCAAAATCCCCTTGAAAATTCAGTTTAATTTGACTTTTATCCTCCTTTATAGACCAAAGTGATGTTCTGTTTAGACTTAAAGGTGCAATTCATGTTAGTTGTTTAGAATATTTCCTCATCGTTGCCCCTTTCATTTCTATTTGCCAAACTTTGTGTTGCTCTCAACTTAAAGGCCTATTATTTGGCAATATTAATAGAGCTACAGTTAATTGTGATATTGCCTCCATATTTACCAGAGTCAAAGATCATCTAGATGTTGTGCCTCCTCTGTACCTGACATAGCATCCGAAGGTAGAAGGGAAAGATCTGGAGGGCGCTCCTTCTCATATAATGCGGGCAGGCTGGGGAACACCCTCCCTCTTTCTTTACGTTCTGTAAATCAGCTACTTCCCTTCCGGAAAATGTTTAAAACCTGCCTATTTCAGAATAGTTCCCTTCACTAGAGGAACCTGAATGAAGTCCTCTGATGCTTCTGTGCTGCACTATCAGCACTGGGATGCCTACGGGTAGCTATGCGCTCCAGAAGTGCTTCATAATAATAATAATAGCAGAGTAGTACCTGCACCTAAACCCATGTTTCCACTGTCATTCTATGCTTTGTTTTTTATGAAAATTAGTGATTTTTGTCTACGTCTACTTGGAGCAATATGACGCAAAGAATTGCATTCAAGAAACGTCAATAAAGAACATCCTTTGAATTTATTGGTCTGCCAGACTTTACTCCACTGACCACTGAGCCTTCATGGCGCGTGCTGGTGATGTGTCTAAACTGGGAGGCTCACACCCCTCACTCCAGTCTTTGTAGTCTCTGTCACACACGCCTACTGGACCATTGCAGGTTACTCAATAAAGGACACCTGTGCCTCATTTTGTTGTGAATATGATTTGTCAGTCGAAGGTCGTTACGAAACATAATATCATGACTAATGCATTATCTATTTTAAATTGTATTTTAACGGGTGTGTATATATGGTTTATCGGGGTACCACTTTGTTCAAACCTAGTTTTCCGGTTTGTGATCCAGCGTTGTAATGGGAGCACAGTGTACGGTTGCCAAGATTTATACAGTGACTGCTTTGCACCACAATATAGATGCATCAAATATCTCTTTTAGCTTTTTAATAAAATATCATTTTTTAATCTCATTTAAAGTATCTTGCTGAAGCTGCTGGATTCCTGTTATGTTAGTGCTTCTCAAGGAAGCCAGTAACATCATCATTATTAAAAATCCTGTGGAGAAAAACCATTAAATGGAGTTAACCTACATTTCGTTGAGCTTTGTTGAATATTTGATCCGTCTTTATTCGTACATCAAACCTTTACACAGACAGTAGAGAAAATCAGTAGGTAAAGATGTCTCCAGTTCTGCTAAATTACATTGGACGCATTGATAAAACTTTGGAGGAATCATTGCTTACTAACTCTTCTCAGTGCCAACTTTGGAAAGGAGTCGAACAGTTTTACTTAAATTCCTTTTCTAAAAGGCCTCTCGAGAGACTTGCAAATGAATCTTAGACTTCCGCTGTCTGTTGGGGATGTAAACAAGCGGCTGCCGTCTAACCTCAGCTCTGCTGCCTCCTCACAGTCAGCTTGTTGATGGAAAAGAGGAGGCCATTGATTATTATTTTTTTTTTTTTAAGCCGGGATTTAGGGGATGAAATGTTTTTGTTGACAAAATTGGAAGGATGAGGACCGGAATGAAAGCAGCAGTGTCATTTTTCTCCATCTATCTCCCTGCACTAGGAGCCCGAAGTGGCTCTTGCTGAGGCAGTCTGCATGTATTTGGAAGGTCTGCTCTGGTGCATGAATGTGAGAAGTTGGCCTGGCATATGTTGTCCACTAAATATAGTGGGCACCTTGCACCAGTCCAAACAACCCCTTATTGGAGATAGGTTAAAGACAACCTTATTGAAAGCTATCCTAGTGGTAGCTATGGAGAGCAGCCTTCAGGCTAAGTCTTGAAGGAATGTAAAGCAGCTTGTTTTACCAGTCTATAATCTCTTGAGTGATCAAATGAAAGAGCACCACACCAGGTATATATTCAAAATATATGTATTTATTACTAAACACACCCCTCTAGTCTCTTTATGAGGCTAGAGTTCGAAGTATATAAGTTATAAGTTATTTAAACACAGTAATAGCACAAATACACGTTTGGGCCCTATGGGCGTACCAAACCATATACCAATAAAGTGGTATAACAACCACGACTGAGCTAGACACTAGGCCTAGAGCCTCTAGAAGTGCTTGGACCCCAAGGAACCACCCAAGGTAGTGACACAGGGGACCCACGGGGATGCGTGCAGTGTAATTACACAGCCGCGAATCGCCGTTAACTTCTATGGAGAAAGTCGCGGTTTGGAAATTAAAGAAAAGGGACACTTAAAGAAGGACTTGGAGCAAACCCTTTGAGAACTAGGTCGTTCTAGAGTCTCTACCCACGGGAGCACCGGAGTACTCTTGTTACCTCACCCAGGGAAGCCGGGTGCATAGGTGCCTTTCGGGGTCGGGTTTCGGCGTCGATTTGAATGGCGATCTGCTGCAAAGTGCTGCTGGCGACCAAGTGGAAAGTGTCCGGGTGGATCCAAGAGTGGATCGGAGATCTGAAGAACCTGAAAGCAGAGGGGACAGAGTCTGGGTCACCAGCCAGTGACCAGGAAGGCGATGAGCAGATGCCCACCGATGTCGAGTGCTTCAGGTAGGTTGACGGTCGTCTTGACTCTTCAGCCACGAGGTCCAGGAGGCGTTGTCGGCAACCAGGAGTAGGATTCGGGCTGGTACACGATGTCTGTCGAGTGCTGAGGCGTCGGCGACCGGATTGGACCCAACAAGCCTTGGCAACGGCAAGTCTCGATGAAGTTGGAGATTGATGATGATGCAGACCAGCAAGGTCTGAGGAACTCACCCAGCAAGGGTAAGTGAGGGCAAGCCTGAAGCAACCATGGAGCCCAAGAAGAAAAGGATTGGCCTTCGTGAAGGGCTACTAGCCAACGGGCTAGCGACCGCGAAGGAGCCTCGAGACGGTGCACGTGGAGCTGGCTCACAGGACACTCGTGGAGTGGAGGCCAGTGATCTTCGGTGCAGTTGGTGCTGGAGGCTAGGGCTACTCGGAGCCCAAAGCACGACTTCGTGGGAGACCCAGAAGAGGATGCACTTGCAAATGCGTGCGGTGTCCAGGGGTCACGGTTCCACGTTACCCACGACAGCTACGGGCCTCAGCTTTGCTGGGGACTCAGGGCAGCCTCGGGGAAGTCTGGAAATCCACCTCTGGTGATGCAAAGACTTCGGCGTCCGACAGGAGCTTAGGCGATGCAGACCGGACAATTGCTTCTTTGGTGCCTGCCAAGCAGGGGAGTCACTCCTTGACCCCAAGGGAGATTCTTCTGTCCTCTAATCTTGTAGTAGAGCGTAGAAGGTCCAGGATTCTGTATCAGAGTTTCGTCCAGGGATAATCTAAAGTCCTAAGGACTGGGTTCCTATACTTATACTAAGTTTAGGGGTTGGACTTACTCTGTGGCCCCACCTATGGGTGGGTCAGGGCAGAGGGGTGGCTACACCCCTTTCCCTTTGTCCAGCTCGCGCCAAAGCAGGGGCTGCAAGCCCCTGATCCGGTTTGAACTGGGGTATGCACAGGGACACCAAGTGTGCCCCCAGTGCAGGACTTCAAAGCACCCGAAAGTGCTCCCGCCCAGCCCCAATACACACTATCCTGTCTGGGGAGGTGGTCACACCTCCCTGGGACAGGAAACCTATTGTCCAGGCCTCCCTGCCGGAGTTTCGGTCAGCAGCAGGAGGCCAGACTTGTGTCTGTGGCAGCAGCATCCATTTTGTGATGCCAGGGCTTTAGAAAGAAGTTACCGGCCAAGCCAGGGTTAACATGTCTCTCCTCTAGAAGGGTGGAATGCTACCCCTCCCGCCAGAATTGGCGGGGGGTAGTATTCCAAGATGTTTGACACCAAACACGACATGTTTCGGTGCAGCCATTCCAAAGTTAGCATTTAACGCGAGGTTATGATGCGCTTAAGAGTATATGGTCAGGCTGCACTACAAACCGCATCAGAGAAGGGTCTCCGAACGCTGCAGAGGGGCCCTGCTCATGCAGGGGCACCCTCTCACATAGGAACCACGCACTCTACCTTCAGGATTGATAAGGCCTGCCATAGGAGTGACTTATAGGTTTATGTGTGTATGTATATAGTGATATAGGTAGCCTATATCACAGTAAGGGGTGCATGCACCACCTTACCCAGGCTGCAGTAGCAGACCTGTGGTGTCAGTTTGGATGGCCTTCCAGGGGTGGCACAATACATGCTGCAGCCCCTGGTAGGCCTCTGAGGTACCTATGCCCTGGGTACATAGTATACCATATACTAGGGACTTATAAGGGCACTCCAGATTCCAATCAGAGATGTGCCTAAGGCACATGGAAACCATTTTAGAGAGGAAGCAGCTAGGCTGGGGTTCTGATTAGCAGGGCCCCAGCCAGACTAAGGTCGAAAAACAGTGAAGCATCAGCAAAAAGTGGGGGTACCCATGTGAAGCAGATCCTACTCTCCTACACATGAACTGCAGGCGTGGATTCCAGCAGTGGCAGCTCTTTGTCAGGGGCCTCAGGGCACAGCCCCGCCTCCTGTGAGGCCCCATATCCTGCACTTTGCCTCTTCTAATGCTGATACTGCACATCATTTAAGTTGGCAGTGTTCATGAAAATACAACAAACCTGTTTTCATGAACACTGCCAGTGCACAGGTCAGCCCTCTTGACCTCCTCCCCAGACTCCTAATGACAGGAGGAGGAGGGGGCTGAGGTATGATCCAGCTGCAGAGTGCTGTTAAGACACAACAATCTGTAGGTGGGTGTCTAGATTGCGTATGTCTGAGGGGGCCTAGCTCAACTACGGTCCGCCTCACTCGGGCACTAGGGCAGTACAGTATACCTACTAAAATGTGGCTGTTACAGCTCACAACAGTACATCCCTGAGGCCAATCAGAAGCCACACAGAGCAGCAGCGGCAGGATCCACAGCTCTGTCCCATATTCTTATAGGGCTGTGCTTCCAGTCCTATCAAGAAGTTGGGAGAAGGGCTGAGGTGGGTCTTTCCCTTTTCAAACCTGCCCTTGCTGGGTCCTCGTTGGGAATGATAGCTGCTGGTTCCAATGTCCAGCACCAGATTCCTGCTCTGCTGCAAAGGAAGCAAGGAAAGTTAAACAAAAGTGTAGTTTCTCTGTTCATGTAGGTATGTGTTTGTGAGTGTACTTGTGAATAATTGAAAGTGAACGTGATTGAGTGAATGTGTGTGTGTGTCTGTTTACATGTGTTAATGAGAGTGAATGTGAGTGGGAAACTGAGTTTGAGGTGTATGTGAATAAGTGATCGTACGAAGGAGTGAGTCAAGGAGTACAAGTATGTTGGGAGTGAGTGATAGGAGATTGTGAGAGTGAGTGGCAGTGAATCATGGGTGTACTTATCAATGGTGCTGCAGTGCAGTTAGTGTGAAAAGGTGCATGTGTGCAAGTGTGCTTGTAAGTGAGAATGCGAGCCAGTGAGTAGGAATGTTTGTGTGAGAGTAACAGTGACTGGAAGTGAGTATGAATGAGAATGAGTAAGCGAGAGAATGGTTGAGTGAGTGAGGGGGAAGAGAGTAAATGTGAGAGTGAGTGAGTATGAGTAAGGCGAAATTTGAAACAAATGGGGTGAACTCCTGGCAGGTATTACGCCATACAACTTTCAAAGATCACCAACCACCACTCGTCCAGCCTTGTATTTTGTGTACAGCTCCACACTAAACATTATCACCCTTAAGGCCACACTGTGTCCCAGTTCCTTGAATACATTAAAAGGGATAGTGCTTTTTTAGAAAGTATTTTTATAATTCACAGGATGACCCGGATGTGTGCATGTTTAGTCTACCCGATATTTTGACATTGGCTGCAGCTTAAGCAAACAGAGATGAAACCGGGCATTCAAGGAGATTTGATAAAATGCAACGCATGTATGAATGCAAAGAAGCCAGAGAGAATTGTAATGGTAAGGGTCAGATTTCAAAAACATGCACCTCGCCAGCAGGTGGGTTGTAGGCCATGGTGTGTGTTAAGATCCAAAACCAAATAAAAATAGTTTAACCTAAAAACAAGAAGGCATTGGCGAAGCTTATTGGTCTGGCTTGTTTTAAGTGATATGTTCTTTGTTGTAATGGCCATATGTTGTGATCTGTTTGGGTGTCCATAGAGAAACCTTATGCGCACAATCTCAAGATGTTTGCATGCGCTCATACACACAATCCACACAAATCTGTGGACACGCAGACTGAGTAGGTGCTGCAGGAATTAATATGTTGTACTCAAGGATGAATAGGTGGTTGGATGGCTGTGAGAACGTACAGTAGTAGATGGATGTATAGATGGATAGGTGTGATTTCTAGCATCTGATCTGAAATGTGGACATGGCATGATGGGGAAAAAACCTATTCGGTTATGTCTATCAGTATGTGATCCTACAGATACAAATGTTTTATAAGCCACTACTGAGCCTGATCTCTAGGGCATTAAGAATGCGAAAGTGGAGAGATTGACTTTTTCATGCACAGTCTGGAGTACTGTCCTCAATAAGGTGAGGGGGTCAGGTCATTGTCTCTGTGATAACAGCACTGCTTCTCTACTCTTTCTTGCAGATCTTATGGCACCCAGTCCAAAACCGCTATAACTTCCCATGCCAATAACTGACTTGTTTACACTAGCTTTCAATTGAATACTGCGCGGAATGGAGCTCGTCAATTAATCTAGGATGTGGCTCTCATCTTATCTGAATGGAGTCTCTCTTCTCTTTCTATTTATGAGGCCATCCTTTTTCTTTTTTACAACGTCAGCAGGTTCAAGTAATGAAAAGGTTACCTACAACAACAGACCCTGTATATGAACTCTCAGTGCAGTACATCTCTTAGCACACCTTCAAATGTTCTATACATACAGCCCTACCTCGCATACCCTTAGTACATTCGTAAGTACCTTCCACAGACTGTGCCTATACTGCCCACTGCGATGTCATGCGTGCCCGAAACAAAGCGCATCCAAAATAATACCTGCATCAGGATACTCTTTAGTAGAGGGATGACTTCCTTGAAGTAGGATATTGCGAGGCAATGCTCTCCCACCCAAAGAGTGACACCTGCTTACGTCTTTCCCCTCCATATTGCTGCCTCTGCGCCCATTATGATCCTCCTGCAGCAAGAGGCCTGCTAGATCAGTGCTTAATTTGAGCCAGTGGTTTCCGGTTCTCGGCACCAGCACTTATGTCAGTCTGCCACATTGTGGTGCTGTCTGTCTTATTTAAAGAGGAGCACAACAACAGTTGTTTATTAATTAAATGTACATTAAAAATGAAGAACACCTGCCACCCAGGCCATTCGTATAGCTTTGTGGGCATGGAATAGTCTGAATTGTCACACTTGTAGGAGTGCGATGGTTAGAAGTTATGTTGGTACTGTCATTGGCAGGGGCAATGGGTAGTGCAAACTGCAGTAGCCTCCTGACAAGGGCCCTGGCACTTATTTATTTTTACAAATTAAGCACTGTCTAGATACAGCTTTTGCCATCTTTGGCTCTGACCGCTGAGGCCACTGCAAATAACTTCACTGGGGTGAGAAGCAGGTTGGAGGGGAAGGGGGTTATAAACAACAGCACAATTATAACTGCCTCTACTGACTGGCTGCTTTTCAGCTAGGATAACTTTATTCAGCTAAGCATCTGTGAATTGTGTTCGAGGGCTGGAGTGACATGCAGAGGTCCAGGACAGGGGAACGTCACTCACAATGGTCGGGGAAGGAAGCGCAGGAAAGTTTGTGTGGGAGTTTAGAGGCTGCTGTCAAAACGGAATGGGAAATGGCCTTGCCTGTTTCTTCTTTCTGGAAAGTGCTCTGGCCAGGGATGGACTGGCCGTAGTGGGCATCAGGTGTTTGCCCGGGAGACTATAACAGTGGGGGCCGGTTTTGCAGTGATCAGCAATATCGGCCCCCGGTAACAAAAGCAGCAGTGCTTGGGGCCGGTTTTGTTAAGCAGCAGTGCTTGGGTCCGGTTTTGTTAAGCAGCAGTGCCTCGAGCTTGCACTCCTTCTCCCCCTGTCGGGGGTGGGGGCCGGTCTGACAAAATTGCCAGGGCAGCTTTGTGTTCCCAGTCTGGCTCTGGCATCTGTGACCAATATTTTACGCCAAAAGGTCAGTGAAAATAAGGGCATTGCCCTTTGTAACATGGATTTAAAAGTTATGTGAGAATTGACGAACGTAAGACTGAAGCCTCACACGAAGCACTTTAAACAAGTAAAGCGGTGAACCGCTCGCAGGACAGGAGGGTGTGTGGGCGCTGCCTGGTGTGAGGGCAGAAGGAGCGGGTGCTCACTGCAGGATGACTGCTGTAGAGCACAGACTCCCCACCACCTGGGCATAGCTAAATGCTCAGTAATGCACTTTTGTACCTCAGAGAGAGTGGTTAGCAAGCAGAACATGCTTGTGTGCCCTACTTGCTAGCCACAGAGTGTCACACATAACGGTAAGAGAGGGAAATAGTCACTGTGCGCCAAGCCAACATCACAAGCATTGGAGGCCTGCCTGAGTTTCAGGGCAGTCTCTTCTGGTGCACCGCTGTGAAGACCAGCTCAAATCCTGGACACTGTCTACATTTTTCCGATTACCAATGTAAAAGTAAATGTAAACCTGTGCTTTACTTCTGTGGGCTGATCATTAATGTGAAAGGCACTTCAGATAAGCAATAGTTGAAGGGGGCTCACACATAGCAACCAATGGTTGTAGGTAGTTGACCCATAACCACTCTGTTCATAACAAGTGGTTGGCAGACCTTATTATATAGCTGTAATTGATAGAAGCCGTGGCAATGACACATCTTAAAAATAGCAGATCTTCCCATAAGAGATAGGGGAAGAGGTGAAGAGAATGAAATGTCAGCCGGTAATCTAGAAATCTGATTTATGAGATTACATTCTCAGGTTCTACCTTCATTTCCATTAAATACAAGCTGAGGTACTTAAAGCCATCACTCAAGAGCATCTTACAAGCGGCACAGCCAAGATGCTCTGGCCACGCCCTTGTTAGATAAACCACAGACTTAGTCGTATTAATAGTAAAAGTACATATTATATGAAGGGCTCCTGCCCCAGACTCCTGCTGATCCTTTGGGAATATTAAGAGATAATCCACTTATAGCAAGACTCTGTCCAAAACTTCCCTCGTCCACACAAACCCATTCACCAAAACTTCAATAGGAAGTCACTCCATTAGAGGTTCAGTAGCTAGCGTGAAGAGTAAGGGCGAGAGGGAACATCCTTGTCTTGTCGTCCTGACCACAGAAAATTCCACAGAGACCTGTGAGCCGAACCAAGCTTTGGCTTTCAGATCAGTATAGAGGAGGTGGACATGGCGTATGAAAGTATTTCCAGAGCTGGCTTTCTGAAGAATCACAAAAATACCTAATCTCAGGCCACCGAATCAAATGCCTTTTCAAAGTCCAACATGATAAGTTCCAAGGATCCTTGTAATCTGTCAGTCAAAACCAACATGTTATGAAGTTTGCGGATGTTATACTGGGTAGGTCGTCCAGGCATAAACCCATTCAATCAATCAATTCATCAATCAATGGCCATTTATAGTGCACATGGCTACCTCAGCAGAGGTGTCCCGGCGCTGATAGAACGGACTAGAGAGACCGAGCGGCTCAGGATACTACTCCACCTGCCTAAAGAGCCAGATTTTTAAATCCTTTCTGAAATCATGTTCTGTTTCTAACCTGCGCAGGTGGCTAGGCAGGGCGTTCCAAAGTTTGGCAGTCCTGACTGTAAAGGACTTGCCCCCTTGTCGCATTTTAGCAAAGCGAGTGACATTGAGGAGACGCTGCTGATGAGGTCTCAAGGTCCGCTCCTGGCGATATAGGCTAAGCCTCGACCTGAGGTAGCCATGTAAACCCATTTTGGTACCTATGGGCCAGTAAGCTAATAACTATTAGCAGGCGTGTCGCCAGAACCTTAGCGATTAACTTCATCTCACCATTAATAAGGGAGATGGGACGAGAAGACCCTCACTGGTCTGGGAGTCTCCAGGCTTAGGCATCATTAGCATAGTGGCTAGCTGAAGGCTTGTGTGGCAGAAGATCGTTCTCCAGTGCCTCATCATGCATTGCCTTGATCGCAGAAATAGAATGCAAGACTGAAAAACTCCACAGGGCGTCCTTTTGGACAGCCATGCCAATCTTGCCCCCCCCCACAGCAGTAATTGATGGATTCTGGATTTATAATAATTGACATTGAATTGGAGGAATGGGGGGGCGCGGCTAGATGTCGATGGGGTAAGAAGCACAGAACGGTGCTCCTGCTGTAAAAACCCCATCCTGATATTATAACCTAGCTCAGGGAGCACTAAAATGATGAGGTGAGGTCCTGATTGTGAAGATGCCCCACTAGCAGACGACAACAGTTGCTGAGTCACAATATGCAGTTTGTAGCTGCTGGAGCGGAACCACGTGGCTTAGTCAACTAAATGGCTGGCGCGACCAGCACTTAGGCCACAAACTGGATCTTGCCGGAGCTCGCTCTGCCATAACCCCTGGAACCGCAGTTGGGATCACCCTGCTAGGAGTTGCACTGTCCTGAGCAGCCTGACGGAGGGCGTGTGCACAGCACTCTCGGGAACCACCCGCATGGCATAGAGTGACTCGCGGCCCGAGTTGAGAGGCCGGAGGTGGGAGAAGGCAGAAGCACGCAAGGTCTCCAAGCAGGGATGAGAAGAATGTAGGACTACAGAGGCTCCCACGGTGATCCTGCCCTAACACCGATAAAACAAATTGAGAGCTAGCGCAGGGTGTCTGCACTGCAGCAAGTAAGTGCAGCATAGCAACGAGGCCCACCTGGGGTAATGGACTATTGAGGAGGCGCCACGAGCTACAATCAGCCGTAGGGCACTGCAGGGCAGGTGGGGAGAGCTAATTGAGCACTCTTGGGCCGGACAGAGGCTCTGGAGGGTGCACCGGTCCGAGCAGCCTGACGAAGAGCGGGCATACAGCACCCCCCAGAGCCCCCCTTGAGGCATAGAGAGGAGCTGCACAGCTGAGGCAACAAGATGGTGCCCGCGACCAATGTTTAGGTCGCAGATGGGGCCTTGTCGGAGCCTGCCCAGCTACAACCCCAGGAGCCACCATCTCGATCACCCTGCTGGAAGTTGCACTGTCCCGAGCAGCCTGACGGAAAGCGTGCACACAACATCCCCCAGGAGCCACCTGCAAGGCGTGGAGTAATTCACGGTCAAGAGGCCAGAAGTGGGAGAAGCAGGGAGAGATCGTGAGTTTCCCAACAAAGGAGAGAGGGGTGTGGGACTGCGTAGGTTCCCGCAGCGGCCCTGCCGCAGCACCAGCTCAACAACGTGAGGACTGGCGCAGCGTGTAGGCGCTGCAACAAGTAAGTGCAGCATGGCCAACCGGGGTTAATGAACCATGGTGGAGGTGCCATGAGCTGCGATCGGCAGTAGGACGCTGATCACCCACAGGGCTGCTCCCCCCTGAAGCTACCTGAGAGGCACTGACCACCCGAGGGACAGACTGATAGCGCACCCCAAACAAAATAGCCTACATTGACACTGAATAGCGCCTCTGGCACAAGGGCCTGGTGGGGGTTGACGACGGTTCAGGAGCAGCACAGGGCCAGCGTAGCGGGACAATTGAGCTCATTTTGGTCAAACACGGGCTCACACTGCTTGTAGCCTCAAGAAAAAAGTGGTGCGACAGACCTCAAGAAAGTGAGGCACAGTAAATGCGGGGCTCAGTAGACGACTAGCAGAGGACTCCACGATCCCCACTGTGAGAACAAATCCCTGCCAAATATAGCAAAGGAAGTCCCACCATCATCCAGCAGCAAAATGTAGCTGGGGAGTAAAGGGCCCACCCGATACTAATGCATGGGTCCCTTTGACATAATCGAAGATGCCCCAGCTGACACTGATTCACACTATTGCGTGGGAACAGCGCAGGACACTTCACAAGGAGTGGGGGAAAGTGGTAACTAGCTTGGAGATTCCCAGGAGACCCCCAATGAGGAGCCAAGCCTAGAGACCCTCGAACTGGTGACCTGGCAAAGGGCACAGTGCTGTCACCCCTGAATGCGAGAAAGCGGCAATGGAGCAGCCTGCCCAGGGTCGGAGAGGAGTTCAACTTCACCAGGGGATGTCGAAGGTCCACTCACCTGGCACTAATGCGCTACCGGCCACTCGCATCCGAGATAGCACAAGAAGGACGCACTAGTTGTTGCAATTAACCCCCCAACAATATGGGGAAGATCACCAGAAGAAAGGACCATGAGGCGGGAGGGGCACCCGTGGAGGAGGTGGTCGAGCCTCCATGAGAGGAGGGAAGCCTGACCTCGAAACCCAGGCTCTCTTAGGGCCCCAATCTCCAAGACATCCTACAAGTGATTACAGCCTCTCGGGCGGTGCAGGAGGCAAAAATAGACACGTTGGGGCAGACATGGGGATCTTGTGAGATGACCACTGCCGCCTAGCAGAATGAGTCACCACGGAGGGCTGAGATAGATCTGACGGAAGTATCCCTTGTGCTGTCATCAATGACTGAGCGACTATCCGCAATAGAAGTGAAGATTCGCACACTTGAAATGCATGCGGAGGATGCCAAAAATAGATTGCATCGAAACAACATATGAGTGGTGGACCTGCTGGAGCAAGTTGAGGGGAATAATATGGTTGATTACTTAGAACGATGGCTCAGAGAAGAAGTCGCAGTGGAGGGACTTTCCCTGTTCTTTGCTCTGGAAAGAGCACACAGAGTTCCAGCGCGGCCTCCGCTCCCGGGGCCCCTATAGGCCCCATAGTGGCCAGGTTACAGTATTATAAGGACTGAGATCACATATTAAGCCAGGCTAGGAAGAAAGGAGACCTTCTAGTAGAAAACCGCATGATTAGGATCTTGCTGAACGTCTCGCCGGAAGTGCAGAGGCAGCGCTCCTACGTTCCTAGATGCAAAGAAAAAACTCGGGCAGATAGGAATACCGTATGGAATTCTGTTTCCAGCCCGGCTGAGGGTGGGGACACAGGAGGGGACACACTTCTTCCAGACCTCACAAGAGGTTTGGAACTGGATCGAGCAGCACTCGCAGCCCGGACTAAGTCAGCGCTCCCAAAGTGGATGCCCTTCAGGGCCAGGTCACGACTGAGGCCCAACAACTGCAGTCAGGCTGCCCCCTCTAAGGCAGAAGCTCAGCAAGAATAGCAAAGTAATGGCAGTAGTGGTATGAATGAGTAGCAATGGAGCAAGCCCACTGCCAGTGGTGGGAAATGAGGGTGCGCAGAACCTTAGGTCCAGCTCCTCTGGAGAGTTGAGACCTGAACTGCCAAGTGGAACTTGAAGCTGAGGGAGGCTCCCGGCAATATCGACACGAGATCAACCACCATTTTTTGCAATACTATGCTGGGCTATACACTAGCATTACTCGACATGATGAGGGAACGTTCCATGCCTTCCTCACACAACTGCCTCTCCCAACCATCACGCACGAAGAGGCTGAGGAACTAGGAGGTGAAATCACTCTTCACTAAATAAGGGCGGCAATAAAGGGGTTAGCACAAGGTAAGACGCTGGGAAGAGATGGCTCCAGGTTGAGTTCTATGCGGCATATGTCAGTGAACTGGCCCCTAAACTGATGGACCTTTACAAGATAGCTCGGGACATGGGCTTCATGCCGAACT
The DNA here is from genome assembly GCA_963921515.1 of Calotriton arnoldi. Lineage (NCBI taxonomy): Eukaryota > Metazoa > Chordata > Amphibia > Caudata > Salamandridae > Calotriton > Calotriton arnoldi. The sequence continues at coordinate 177,527 of CAWUFW010007061.1, forward strand.
CCACTCGAGAGGCGCTGATAGTGCCCTTGCTGAAACCGGGAAACCAGCATACGACCCCAAGGCCCATAGGCCATTGTTGATGCCTAATATTGACTACAAGATCCTCAGTAAGATCTTTGCCTCTAGACTCCTCCCTCTTATGCCAAAGATAGTGCACCCTGATCAGGCGGGGTTTATACCTGGCCGTTACACTGCACTTAATATTCAACGCCTCTTGACGTGCTTGGAGGCATATACTTACGACTATGGAGAGACGGCAGTGTTTGCAGTCGACATAGAAAAGGCCTTCGACAGCCTGGAATGGACCTTTTTATATGGCGTAATGGAGTGAATGCAGTGAATGCAGCTGGGGTGTGGCCTTTTGGCATGGACCTGTCTGCTTTACAAAAATTCCACAGCTAGAGTCCATACAGACCAGGCCATCTCCAAGAGCTATAGGGTGGGACATGGGACAAGGCAGGGATGCTCCTGGTCACCCCTGCTGTTTGCTCTAGCGATGGAGCCTCTAGCTAGCCTTGTGAGAGAACGGAACAGATATCAGGTATCGAGACTGGCAATCATCCAAACCGCATATCCTTGTGTGCGGATGACCTCCTAATCTTCTTCAGGGACACAACTGCAGAACTGGAGGGAACCAGAGCCATGATAGAGGATTTTTGTTCCATATCTGGCTTGCAAGTAAATTGGCAGAATTCTAGGTTATTTCCGACGGAGGTGCATCGACAACCGCCAGAAAGTCTGAAAAAGCTGCAGTGGGACCCTTGTTGCCTGTCCTATTTGGGGGTAAAAGTCTTCCACGATTGTCCTGATCTTTTGGACGGGAACGTGGGACTCGCTAGTAGATAGCCAAGGTCATGCATCTATTTTTGGAAAATACTCCCATTATCAATCGCTGGGAGAGTGGCCTTACTTAAGATGGTTTTATCAAAAAAACAAGAGCAACCCATATGTCCATGCAAACTGGGTATAAAAGTATTAACTTACGGCAAGTGTTCACATGGAACTCATTTTAGTAACAATTTCATATTATCACCGGTATTTTCTGTGTTGATTCAATCAAGAGAAAATGATAGTGATACAGAGCACGTCCGCCTTGAGTTGGTTTATGCAACAGTAAGAAGTAGCCAGAACAGGGGGCGTGGCTTGGCGTTCGGCAAGATGGCCGCACGCTAGTGTAGCTCTGCCGGCTGCCTTTTACAATCCTGCAATAATCCTGTCCCTGACCCGGCCATCTACGGAGCAGAGGCGGCGGATCGATTGAGCTAAGTGGTGGGCTCTCGAATGAGACATTTGCCAGCGGTGTGCTCCCCCGGGGTGTGGACGCTGCAGACTGACTCCCGCGGGCCGTGTGGCAATGGCGGCCGCGTGAGGCAGTGAAAGGTGCGGATCGGGGAACGCTGGACCCGAGGGACGAGGACTGAATCCCTGAGTGCCTGTAAGCGCTTTGGAGGCGGCTCGGTTGTCTCGTCGAGGGCGCGGCTGGATGCGCGCTGCGGCTCCCGCTGACCGGCGCCGCGGCCTGTGAGTGACCTCTGGCGGCATCGGCGGTGTCGGGATCTGCGCGAGCGGCCGGCTCCGGAGCACCGGGCGGGCCGCGCGCGTCTGACGGGACGCTGCCACGAGGGCTGGAGGAGGAAGATAGAGCGACGACACAGGCGGGCAGAACAGGCGGCCCCTGTCCTCTGGAGGAGCAGCCTGCGCACCTGAACAGCAGCATACCAGTGGGTGACAACCGAAAAAACTAACAAGGTGCAGGAGGTAAGCGGAGGGCCTTATATGCGGCGGAGAACTGCGTGGAGCGAGGCAGCCCTTGCCGCCAGGGTTGGGAAGTCCACGGATGTGCTGAGACTGTGCTGCTGGGTCCCCCCTGGCTCATCTACTCAGGGACACTGAAAAAGGGGGCCTAACTGTTATAAGAGCTGGACGGCGTCTGCGGTGGGCTTTGAGGCTGATCAGTGCTGGGAGCGGAGTGGGGACACACATATTATAGCGGAGGTGCAGGGGACATCGCGCAATCAACACAGAGTTCCCTCGGGATTGGAGAGACTACTAAGCACATAGCACAAAGTGGACAGAGTCACGAGAATATAGGTGATTGACCGAGACAGGGAATTGCCATCACCAGCTGAACTGAGCAATATATACAGGAGCGGTAAACATGGGCAAGCCAGATAAAAACCAACCGCGTCTCACTTTTGATTTGCGCAGGGGGGGCAAGTCCTCACAAAATGCGGCCTCGGATTCGGAGCTGGAATCGGCAGCGGGGGCACCCACGGCGCTGGAGAAGTCGTTGGCGGCCATCCAGGCTAGCCTGCAGGCTATAGATGGGAAAATAGAGGCCCTCAATGGTAGAATGTACCACTTCTCCTCCAAGCTAGACAAGTAGGCGGCGAGGCTTGGAGAGGCGGAGCAGCGCATTTCTGACGCTGAGGATGGCCTTCAGCAGGTGACCTCGAAACAGGCGGACATCACGAAACTCCTTGCGGTCATCCAGGCCAAGAACGAGGACATCGAAGCGCGCTCGAGGCGCAATAATGTGCGCATTTTGGGTTTGCCGGAGTCCACCAACGTGGGGCGACTGGAGGACTTTGTGGAGACTCTCTTGCGGGACATATGTGGTGCGGATGCCCTGTCGCCCATGTTTGCGGTGGAGCGGGCGCACAGATCCCTGGCGGCGCGCCCCCCAGGAGCCCCGGCGCGGCCGATAATCGCCAGGCTCCTAAATTTCAGGGATCGCGACACTGTTTTGCAAACCGCACGCAACAAGGGCACCATTAACTACAGGGGTGATGTGCTTGCGTTCTACCCGGACTTCACGGCTACAGTACAGGCAGCACGTAAAGAGTTCCAAGGCGTGAAAAAGTTGCTCTTGAAGGAACAGATTCCATACGCAATGTTTTACCCAGCGCGGCTGCGCATCGGCGAGGCAGCAAGCTCGAAGATCTTCACCAGCCCTAAACAGGCGATGGAACACACTAAGGCCTTACGCCGTCGGAACAACCCACCGGCTCACACTTCGGATGTGGACGACTGAGGGTTGGCGAACCCAAGGACTGGTACTTAAGTATCACATGCTTGTACTCACTCTTGAGAGGGGTGGGGACATTCAATCCACAGGTGTTGTGTGCATTATGAGCACTCCGAAATGTAATGATCGATGTTAGGCGCTTGTTGCACTTGGCTTTGGCTGTCTAGGTCGGGACCCAATTAGCAAGAGAAAGGGCTGGAACCTAATCATGCCATATTATATTCCAGGTTTGAAAAGACAAGGTACCGATTTACTGTTCTGGGTCCCGTTCTGCCAGCTCTAGAGATAATGGGGACAATTTTCAAATGTGCCCCGCTGAGACTGTTGTATATAGGTATAGTGAGATGGCGTCTGGGTTGAGGGACTTACTGATATATAGGCGGCCCCCTCCCTATTAGATCGGGGAGTGGATTCGCCACTACGATCCCCCATGGGTATTCCCCAACTGATGCACTGTTTTTTTTTGTGTTTGATGGGGTGGGAGTTTCATGTGGGATGTACCTTTGGCATGTTGGGGAAGCTGAAGTGGGTGGGGGAGGGTGGAACTGTTTAATTGTTCTAAGCCGAAAGTCCGTGAGATGTGATTGTCATATGTGGGGAGGTCAGTGCGAATATGCATCGGAATATGCAGTTCTGAGATATTATGGCTGCAGATTTGAATATGATTACAGATGACAGGCGATAAGCTCAACTGTATAACGTGGAATGTACGGGGGTTAAACACGCCCAAGAAGACTAGACAGGTGCTGGCACAGCTGGACAGACACAACGTGAAGGTTTCCCTACTACAGGAAACTCACTTGAGTAAACACACTGAAGCTACGATAGCGTGCAGATGGGCGGCCTACAGGCTAGCTTCGTCGTACTCTACTTATGCCAGAGGGGTGCTCATCCTAGTTAAGAGAGGGGTGGAATTCACAGCAATACGGTCATGTGTAGATACGGAGGGCCGGTGGGCGATGGTACAGGGCAAACTGGGAATGGTCCTTGTGACGATTGTAAATATATATGGCCCTGTTGTGGATGATGTCTCGCCTTTTTTAAAGATGCTGAATGTGTTGCGCGATTGGCCGGAGGCGGCAATCCTATTGGGAGGGGACCTTAACACTCACGTCCATCCATTGGTGGACAAATCCAACCCAGAAGGAGCACGTACGATTAAAATTGCAAAATGCATAAAAGACTTGATGCTGGAAATGGGCCTGGTGGATGCCTGGCGCTTGCGGAATGAGGGTAGGCTAGAAGGTACGCACATCACCCCTGCATTCAACAGCTGGTCCAGGCTGCATTATTGGTTGCTCAGTGAAGAGGCTAACACATGGGTGGAGGGGGTGTACACTCTTCCGCGAACCCTGTCTGATCACAACCCTGTCCTCCTGGAGCTGGTTATACCTGAAAATATACACAGACCGTTCACTTGGCGTTTTAGGGCGGAGGCGCTCACAGACCCGACCTATGCCGACACTATCAGGACTGCTATAATACAATATTTCGAGCACAATGCGGCGTCAGTTGACAGTCAGGCGGTTTTATGGGAAGCCTTTAAGGTGACCATCAGAGGGGTATGTATTAGCACTTCCGCAGGTATCCTACAAGACCTCAGAGGACAACTGCAAGCCATTGAAAAAAAGCTGGCGGCTCTTGAAAACCAATATAACCTCGCACCCTCTAGGGATACACTGGCCCAAATTCATGAGCAAGTAGAGGAATACAACTCACTAGCAGAAGTAGAAATAAAATATTTATCCAAGCGCCATGTTGCTAGGGCATATGGGGAGGGCGGGAGATCAGGTAGGATTCTAGCCAATAGGCTGCGGGACAGATCTGTTAACCCTCCCATAGACCACATTACTGACACGGATGGGGAAATGCATTATTCTCCACAGGCAATTGTGGATCAATTCCGGACATTCTATGCTTTCACATATACTTCCAGTGGGGGGATAGACGATGCTGCATTGGATGCTTATCTAGAGGATACGGCATGTGCATGGTTGTCTGATACACATAGAAAATACCTGGGCATGCCTATTGGGGAGGACGATGTCAAAGACGCGATCAGGTCGCTGCCCAATAACAAGGCGCCAGGGCCGGATGGCCTAACGGTGGAATTCTATAAAGCGTATGCCGACCTGGTTGTGCCACACCTGCTGGAGATGTACGATGAGGCTCATGAGACTGGCATTCTCCCTCCGTCCTTGAGACAGGCTCTTATTATCACTTTGCTGAAAAGGGATAAGTCACCCACACGATGCGAGTGCCCCCTATCATTGATTAATCTAGATGCAAAAATTTTGGCGAAGATTTTGGCCTCCAAGTTACTGCCCCTAATGCCCCTGCTGGTGCTCCCGGATCAATCCGGATTCATCCCGGACCGCTCCACTTCTCTCAACCTAAGAACTATATTCGCTATGTTTCATGTGCTAAACCCGGACTTATCGGCTGTGGCAGTGCTCCTAGACGCTGCGAAAGCATTCAATTCTATAGAACGGGAATATATGTGGAACATACTTCGCAGAATGGGGTTCCCCCCTGTTTTCCTTCGCTGGATCCAGGTTCTTTATACTGACGCATCGGCGAGGGTTAGGGTGGGGGGCTCACCTCGGAGTCCTTCCCCATAGACCGTGGCACAAGGCAGGGTTGCCCCTTGTCCCCCCTGCTCTTTGCCATCGCTCTCGAGCCTCTAGCGTGCAGGATTCGGCAGGGGCACAGGGAGGCTGCTCTGAATTTTAACAATCGCCCGGTTGGAATCTCATTATATGCGGACGATATGGTCCTTTATATCCGCGAACCGCAGACGTACTTATCCCAGGTGCTGCGGGAATATATTAAATTTGGTCTCTTCTCAGGCCTTCAAATAAACTGGGAGAAATCTGTCATCATCCCCATTACGAGCATTACCACGTCGCCACAGGTTGGATACCCACTGGTGTGGTCCGAGGACCCTGTTAAGTATCTGGGAGTGTGGATACATCGCGACCCAGAGGTAGTGATCAGGGAAAATTATGGCCGCGCCTACGCGACACTAGTGAAGCAGGTTGATCACTGGGCCTGCTTGCCGTTATCTCTAGCAGATCGTATCGCCATAATCAAGATGATCGTCCTGCCAAAGTTTTTGTACTTGTTTAGCAATATCCCCGTTGCACTGACCAAACTTTTTTTTAAAACAGTTCAGACACAATTGCTGCGTTTGGTGTGGGGGAATAAACAACCGAGAATCGCCTGGAGCACTTTGACATTGCCCTTTGAGAGAGGGGGGTTCGGAGCCCCAGATTTCTACACATACTAACTATGCGGGCAGGCGCAATATGCCTATTTTTGGTTCAAACCACACGATTTCATCCCGCATGTGGCTGTCGAAGAGGGAGACGCCCACCCTGTGCCACTGTGTGGAATCATAACCCACACTAAGAGACAGACGCCCAGGATTGAGATTAACACATTGGATGTTACAATTGCAGCGTGGCAGGAGATTGGGAGGCGAACACAGAAACTACAGTTATACGCGCCTGCGATGCCCATTGCGGGGCATGCCGCCCTGTCTGTGGCGCAGGAGTGAGGCCCCCTCACGGCTCTACGGGAGGTGGGCATTGCAGCGTTGGGGGACTTATACCCCAGCGGGAACTACGTCACGCGGAACGATTTAGACTATGTACAAAACCCCACCCCACTGTTCCAATATACTTGTTACAGGCTACGTAGGGCAATACAGGATCATTACGCCTCTTTCCGTGTGGAACCACTGTCACTAAAGGCACTACAACTGGTGATAGAACTTCCGCATAGAAAAAAACTGATCACCAAACTGTATAGGACAATACAGGACGAAACTCCCTCCGGGAGCAACTGCAGCTTAGAACGCTGGAACACTATAGTGTCCCCCCCCATTACAGACAGAGTCTGGGGCAACATATGTGAGATGACGGGGCGACTGACATCCAATAATAATTTGAGAATTATCCATCTGAAGTTCATACACCAAGTATATCATACTCCTAAAAAACTGCATAGAATAGGGTTGCGAGACACGGACTGTTGTAAACGGTGTGGGCAGGCTGGGGCTGATTTTTTTGCATTTGGCCTGGCAGTGTGCACAGGTGCTCCAATATTGGAAAGCAGTTATCGCTCTTATATGTACCATGACGGGGGTAGAATTACAGTGCGCACTGTTGGAGTGCCTCCTGGGTTATGTCCCTCATATACGTGCAGTGCTGGGGAGGTTTGTGAGAGTGGCTCTGCTGCTGGCCAAGAGGCGACTGCTCTTCACATGGGATAGTCGCTTGCGACCTAAGATGGAGACGTGGCTGAAGGACATGGTATACTGCCGTGAACAGCTCGAATTATATGCTGAGGAACTTCCGGTTTCTTCAAAACCCAAGGATATTTGGGCTCCCCTAAGGGAATACTTATTATCATGCCAAGAAGTGAACTCTGAATGAGTAACTGTTCGATGGGTAATTGTTCTGGGCCTGCTGATAACCTGTCATGATGTATGTGCGGTAAGAGCTGCTATGATGAGGTGTATATCCATTGCAAACTGACCACAGAAAATTGTAGGACAAGTACGGCTTACTGTTTTTTTTTAGTTGCTGTTGATTGATTATTTCATTCATTACAAATGTTGTATATTGTAAAATGGCATTGTGTGCTGAATGTATAACATTGAAATACTCAATAAAAAAAAATTTAAAAAAAGAAGTAGCCAGAACAATTTACTTTCTTTTAACTTAATTCAGCCGAATCAAGTTTTGATTTTGTTGTAATACAAAATGGAAAATTACAAAAGGTTTATTTCCATATTTTGGACATTTACTTTGTACTTTTTTGATATGACGCTTCCGTTTTTGTGAGTGATTTTCTTGAGAAGAGAAAAAGAGAGTAGTAAAGGAACCTCGAGTGAAAAAACCATAATCTAAAAATGTGCGATAATAAAGTGACTTGGAATAAAAGACACGGGTATTGGTATTTAAAAAGGGATGTCCAATTATTCAATTTTCAATGAAGGGAAGATCAACCAGATTTGTTCTGGAGCTTCACTCTATGGACTATCCTTTTGATGTTGTCAACGAAGATGGTAGCTCTTCCCCGAATGTTGCATTTTTTTACAGTGCTCTTGGTGTGGATCCCTAGAGCAATGTTTATATAGTTGGACTCCCTGATCACGACATTTCTGTGGGGATCGGGCTGTAGAAGGGTGGCATTATCCAAGCTACAGCGCCCAGCGAGCGATGGTGGGCTGGCTGTGCCGGAATTTGAAACATACTATCTGGCAGCACAACGTCAGTGATACATGCAGTGGATGGCGGGCAGACAATCTCCAGAACGAGAAATGGGGCCATTTGTCCCAGAGCTACATAGACTGACAGGGGTTTTGTTGAGAACGGGATGACCCTCCATTGAGGACACTCGGGAATTTTGAGTCCTGCGACGCTGCAGGGTACGTTGCTTAAAAAAAACGTGGATGTGAATTCCATACTCTCCTGACCATAATGATGCTGACAGTGCTGCCTCACTGTGAGAACTGGGAGGGACTAGTGTTATGTTCCATATAGGTAGCCCAATATAGGCTCAGGTAGTCACCTAAACTTTCACCTATATTCTCCCCTACCATTACACTGCATAAAGGTTCTTAGTACTGACCTTTTACCTAGTTACGGTAATGCCTAAAGATGACATGGGATTTCCTCCGAAAAGCTTAAGCCTCGTTCATTATGCATGAGGATTCTCGGAATCACAGCAGGCCTACCATCTCCTGCATAATAACTATGTACAAGGGTCATTCCTTCCGTCATCCTAGTAATAAAAACAGCAAGTTGCATCAAACTCCCAGGCCAACGCGTTTTTGCTACTGCCTTCTACTGGGCCTATTGTTGCACCACAGTGACTCCTATTTTCTCCTTATCTAATGTCCTTCTACTATTGTCATGCCCAGTTAATCACTGGTGCGCCACCTTAATTCCTCTTGTGTCTCAATCTAACCTCCATTTTCCGTGATCTGTTCAACCATTTGTTCCTTTGTCCTCAAATTCCCCAGATCTCATTATTACATTAATTATTTAGGATTATATTTTGTCAAACCAACGGTGTATAATCCCCAAATAGGAATTATAACCCTATGCACTCTCTTATTTTGAGACTTCAATTCAATGTTACTGTTGTTATTCTCTTACCATTCAATCCCTGTTGCACACCTTTACAAATCCCAGTATTGCACATATCATGCAATAGTGCCATTTTCAATTACCAATATTGCACATGAATTACAGTAAAGTGCCATTTACAAAGTGCTAATGCTTCAATTGGGTCTAGGAGTGTGTGTGTATATATATATATATATATATATATATATATATATATATATATATATATATATATATATATATATGTGTGTGTGTGTGTGTATATATATATGTGTGTGTGATATATATATATATATATATCACATCAAAATAGAACGTCTGGGTAAGAAAGAGAAATGAAGACAAGAAAGAAATTAACCTAGCTGAGATGGGATATTCCTTTTAAAGGAGGATTTCCCTCACCCACCATAGGTGGCACGCTTCATCATCGGGAACCTCCTTGCACTGTGATGCCTAGTCATGGTGCGAGCTGCAACCCCCTCACTGAGAGAGAGGAGCACAGCAGATGTTTTCTGAGGTATAATAAATACCTTACAATGAGCTGGGTGTAGTGAGGTAAGCAGAGCGTGCAGAAAGATGATGTGATTGTTAAAACTGACTACAGGGTACGTGGACACCTTTATTCGTGTGCCCCTGAGTCCGGATTAATACAAAGGAGACTGCAGGAAGGATTAAACCTGCTGAGGTGTGTCACCGGGAAGGTCAACCTGTTTCATTGGGCGAGGAGGTTCGCGATGTTGAAGCGAATATCCCATCTCAGCAAAGTTATTTTGTTTCTTGTCTTCATTTCTCTTTCTTACCCAAGCCTAGGATTTCCATTGTGTGTTATAGTGTATAAATGGGGGCAACTCCTGCTGGTCTTTAAATCTCCCTTGGCCCTTTTCTGTGTTTCAGAGCCTCATAGCATCCCAGTAGTAGCTATGTAATGACCATGAGCATCATGCCATGTCTATATATATATGCATGAATGTGAGTCCATACAGACACTGAGGGAGCCTCTGAGAAAACCTGTGCGACAAATCCTACTATAGCCATACCTGTTCAAGAAGGGGCATTTGTTGCCTAGAAGATGAATCCTGAAGAAGGAGCATTTGGCCATTTTAAGAACAGTGCTATGTTTTAGTTTATCCAACAGGCCATTGACAACATGGAGACAGTTGGGGGTAGGACTCCTGAGCCTGTCAGGCGTCATATGCTTGGTGTATCTGAACTTGTATTCTGTGTGTCTTGTGTGGTGGGGTAATCATGACCTCATGTAACACTGGTTGAGGAAAAACATTAAAACAGAATTAACCAAAGGTAACCATCTATAGAAATTCTCATCACCTACCCACCATTCCTCCAAAAGTAGAAGCATTTGTCATGTGGCTTGCATGAGTGTCTTGCCAGAAGGGCCAAAACTGCCAATGGGTTCGCATAGCGATAACACCCAAAACATGACTAAATACAACTCAAGCAATAAACACAAAAAGCCCCATTCCTCCAAAAGTAGAAGCATCTGTCATGTGGCTTGTGTGGGTGTCTTGTAAATCCAGAGTATGCAGTTCCTATCAAAGAAAATGTAGCAGAAATGTGGTCGGTGGTCAACTGAGAAACCGGGGATCTGATTGCTCAGGAGCAATGGCCCTCGCACACCTAGATGGGTGTCATGCTTCATCATAGGGCAGCTCCTCGTTGGGCCAGCGCTGTAATGACCAACCGGCCCCTCGATGGGCTCTTTACCAGAGATCTTTTGATTTTGCCATTGTGAAGGATGAGTGGCAGTGCTCTGTGTATGATTTAGTGTAGATTGGTGTGCTGTGAGTATAAAAATAACTAAAACGTACCCTGACGCATTGAATATGTAGGTCTCCTTGTTATAATAAAAACAATGAGTGGCTGGAGGTGGATCTAATGGTCCCATCCAGCTCAAAGAGTTGTGTAAAAGTAGGTCGACCAGTTTCTTGCCAAATTGCAGTCGCTATCGATCTAGGCAATTCATCAGGACTGAGGACCTAATCTACTGATGATTGGGTTCATGAAAGTACATATGTGTATAAATACACAATCACAATCACAAATTTATATAGTATACCTTAGTTATAAAAACCGACCTGCAATGAAAAGGTAAAATAAAAACACAGATTTTAAGTCATGCCTGTAAACCTAATGTAGCATGATACTCTCAATGGTTAATCAATGCCACAGCGAATCAGCCCTTAGTAGTGCAGCATCGCCAAGCATTAAAAACCGCAGTAGACATAAACACACACAAAACCAGGTAAGTGATAACACTGGTGTATAACCCATAACTCACAAGTCGGGGATCGGAAATGCAAAAGGTGCCTGCGTAGGTAAGGGGGATAGAGACTTACCCAATTGTGGTAAGGTTAAGACCCCATCGAGTAGTGGCAGAGGCCGTGCTCATTTGCGGGCTGAAATCTAAAAGAAGGGAAAAGTCAAGTACGCCCTTCGAGAGGCAAAGATCTCCAGTATTCAACCATAAGGGAGGCAGGACCCAATACTCGCAGATTCCAGCTTGTGATTCACAATGACCTACCCCTGTCTCTGCCACCTTGGAGGTAACAGATGAGCAGAGTGGGCAGCGTTTTAAGCAAACGTGCATGCAACATGTTGCTGCTGGTGTAAGCTGAGGAGACACTGAAATACTCAGTACACTTAGTGTGTCAGACAGCAGTCGCCATGTTGGGAGTAGGCATGGGGCGCCGCGCTGCCGTATATCAAAAAGGAGTACACTGACACTGAACTATTAAGTATATATAGCACACTCGAAAGCAGGCTCCATGTTGGGAGTTGCATGGGGCACGTTTTGCATTGTATCAGTAAGGAGCTCACTGATTAACCAGTCGCCACAGCTAATAAGTCATGTTATGGCAAATAGCTTGGCGGGAAAAAAATAGAAATTTATTCAAATCCTGGTTATGACTGAAAGTGGCTGCACTATTGCATATAAAGGAAAGTCAAACTGCCAAGGGAAAGTAGAGGCAAAAGCTGCCGCCCTATTGGAGCAGCAACCATGTCAGGCAAACATGCTGATCACTGAAATGTGCGAGGGGCACATATTGTGACTGATAATGTTTTGGTTCAAGGTAGTGACTTGTGAGGATCAATAATACTCTGTTTCAATATCAAGGGTCATAAGACACCTGTATGTGTGCAGTTACTGCAGACGGAAAGTGTAGTGGGGCCCTCAAAAATGTATCAAGAAATAGAAAGTCATCAAAGGTCAGATAAGAGAGGAGACCAAGTCTCCATCTCACCCCAAGGGATATCATCGTTCAAGCCATTTTTATGTGTGGCCAAGCGGAATATGCAGTTTGGTTCCCGCCGGAACAAAGTGTTCTTGTCCGTCTGTGGGTGTGCCTATAAGATGGTCCAACACACATCATCAGGGGTATGGTTCTCGCTAGGATAGTGGGTGTTCATCTTAGTCGTGAGTTTTTTTTTTTTTTTTTTTAACAGACGCCGCTGTGGTATTCCATTATCCTAACTTTCACAGTTCGGATGGCCATTCTGATGAATCGCTTATTACATGGACAGGTAGCCATGCATATGCAGTTTTTGAATTGCAATTAGTGTAGGTCATTTGTACCCAAACATTGGTCTGATCAAGTTTTACCTCTTTGGAGGGTTCAGCAAGTGTGCATATGCCTCAAAACCAGGAAGGAAAATGTCCTGTGACCGAGGGCAGACCCCATAGGGGGTGTTTTCCTGGTATAGTGATTTTTCGTGGCCTGGTGTGTACGACCAGGTCTTTGATGTTGCCTGTGTATTTGAAGGCAAAGCGTGGGATAGTGAAAGTGAGATAATTTTGTCTGTAATATTGACCAGTGTCTCCTTATTATTTTCTGTATTTTATTGGAGTTGGGTGTAAGGTATCTTTGTGTGTGATAGGGTGTGGTTCCAACAAGGCTGCCTATTATTATTCCTCACCCTTTTGCATGCCACCTTGACACCACAAGGTGGGTAATGGCGTGCTTCTAAGTTAGAAGTAAGTTGTTGTGCCTGTTGGTCAAGTCACTGATGGTACTGCAGTTGTGGTGTAGCAGCAAAAATTGACCATACAGAAGGTTGTTCCTCAGGGATTTGGGATGATGACTATCATACCAAAGCAGACTATTGCAGTGCGTAGGTTTTTTGTAAGTTGCTGTCATCAGTTTTCCCTCACTGAGGGACATCAATAAATCAAGAAATGGGAGATCTTTATTGGAAATGTTTTTTGTGAATTGCAAAAAAGGATTCAGAGCATTAATCCAATTCCAAAAGTTGTCACATTCACCCCATCTCCCTGCCAGAGGATCATAATATCATCGCTATATCAACGCCATAACAGATGTGGGCAGAGTAGGGATTGTTGTCATATTGGATATTCTCCTTCTTAAAGTTAGCCATGTATAGACATGCCAGACTTGGCACGAATGTGCTTTCCATAGATGTGTCCTGGGTCTGATGGTGTAGTTGGTCTCCATTTTGAAAGAAATTTTCTTTTAGAGCCAAGGTAGCACATTCGATGATAAAGTTCACTGGGGTAGATGATGCCCAGTCTTCAGACAGAGTGCTCTTCATCACTTCCATAGTGGCATCTTGGGGGATGTTTGTGTAGAGAGCCTCTATGTCAAGGGTCACCAGGAGGGCCGTGTGATTTATATCGTTGGTTTCCTCAATGAGGTTTAACACATCCCTTGTATCCTTAAGGGAGGAGGTTGTTCTTGTAACAAGTGGTTGTAATTAATCAATCAATCAGTCAGGCGTTTGTAAACTGCAACTACTCACCCAATAGGGTCTCAAGACGCTGGGGGGGGAGGAGGGTAGGAGGGGGGGGGGGAGCTCAGCTCCGGGAAGTTACGGTGCTTCGTCGAACAGCCAGGTGTTTAGGCCCTTCAGGAACTCGGCGAGCGAAGGTGTCTGTCGGAGGTGGAGAGGGAGGGTGTTCCATGCCTTGGCCGCGAGGTAGGAGAGGGAGCGTCCTCCTGTTCTGATCTTCTTGATGTGGGGAACCGTCGCAAGGGAGAGCTGGGCAGAGCGGAGGGATCTTTGGGGTGCGTGGAACGAGGTTCTTGTAGGCTGGTCCGGTGTTGTTGTGGAGGGCTTTGTGTGCGTGGGTGAGGAGCTTGAAGGTGATTCTCTTCTTGATGGGGAGCCAGTGTAGTGTCCGTAGGTGTTGACTGATGTGGCAGTGGCGCAGTAGGTTGAGGACTAGTCTGGTGGCGGTGCTCTGGACGCTCTGGAGTTTGCAGGTGAGGTTCTTGTTGGTCCCGGCGTAGTGAGTGTTGCCGTAGTCCAGTCTGCTGCTGATGAGGGCGTGGGTGACGGTTTTTCTGTGTACTAGGGGAATCCAGTAGAAGGTCTTTCAGAGGAGGGAGTGGTAGCAGGAAGAGGTGACCAAGTTGATCTGGCGGTCCATTTTGAGTTCGGAGTTCAGGATGATTCTGAGGTTGCGTGCGTGGTCCGTGGGGGAGGGCGGGCTCCCGAGGGTTGTAAAAAACGGTCACAGAACTTTGATAAGGGCTCAAGCGGTGTGAGTGTTAACGGAAGGGCCAAAACTGCCTATGGTTTCGCATAGCAATAACACCCAAAAACATGACTAAATACAACTCATGCAAGAAACAAAAAAACATACACTGAGGAGGGCACAATTCCGCAGCTCCTAGCCCGGTATACCAGATCTGCGAGCTCTCACTGTTACTTGCTGTGAAAGTTTCCCTCCCCCCAATTTGGGTTCCTCATGACCAATCATATCTTTGCCTAAACCCACCAGGCCTCCACCCATGAACACTGTCAGGTTGTAGAATATAGTCAACATGAGGCCTAAAGCATGGGACAAAGCAGTAGTAGCATGGGGTCTGCAGGGGCAGTAATGGTCCTCCACCATTGTATCCCAAATTATCCCTCACACACTGTCCACACAGTGTCCATAGAGTCTCTACTTGCCACCATTGCATCCACAAAGAGGTCTGTCACTGTCCCAGATTCAGGGCTCACCTCCCTGCCAGCCCCCTGGTCCTAGGGTGCCAGCGGCACCGCTCCTGCTGTTCCGTGGGTCTCGTCTGTGATGGGGTATCAGCAACAGGTGCCCAGTGATCCAAAGACCCAGCTACGTGAATTCATTTTTTCTCATCTTCCCAGTCCCAAGTCTCTTCAGGTGCATTAATGTAGAAGGCTTTTATTGCGGTATGACTTTGAGCTTAGCTGGGTACAACAGATGATAATCCAGCTGCATTGCCCTCAACTTCTGCTTGACCACTTGAAACGATTGGCGCTACTGCTGGACCAGCTTAGTGTAATTAGGAATAATCAACATGTTGCTGGACTCATGTACACGCTGTCGCTTCTTTCTGACCTCCTGAACGATGGCGTCATGATCCTTGAAATTAAGAATCCTAGCAATTATAGACCTGGGGCAGGCCACTGCGCAGGCACGTGGCCAGGGCCTGACGAGCTCCCCCCTATGATGAAACACGATTATATTTCCTCAGCTGGGACCCAGGAGTGCAGCTAATGGTAAAGAAATTCTTCAGGATGGAGGACAGCAGGGGCCATCAAACATGATACAGAAGTCTGGGGATTAGTGTGTCTGCCTTCAGTGGCATCTCATAATCCCCAAGCATGAGAAAGGTGGAATATTAGTTGGGGTGATCGTGAGAACTCACCAAGTAATAATGTCACTAATATGTACCAGGTCCAGTTAAAAATCTTTAAACCAAACCTTAGCTCAGCCCTAGGTACCTGTGGCACAGAACAGTCGGGCTCAAATCAAAAGAAATAAGTGTAAAACATTTATCATACCAAAATAGTCAATGAGTAAGAACGACAACATGATAAAAACTCCAATTTGCAGTTTCTAATTTCTAGTGTATATTTGTATTTTCAAATAGACACCAAAATGACAAAAGTCAGATAAAGGAAACCAGAGTTGTGATTTAAAAAAAAAAAAAAGATTTTCATAAATCACTGCTTTTTACTCCAAGAAGTTTAGAAAAGTTTTTAAAAAAATTGTCAAATCACTGCTATTCATTCTTCATGGTAGCCTGTGATCCTTGAATATGAGTGACCAGGGCAAAGTCAAAGTTTCAGGTTGACGGTGATGGAAGTCTGGGTCAGATGCAGGCGTCGGGGTGGTCCTAGTTAAGATTTTACCTTCACACTTATAAACATTTCTGGTCTTGTTCTCATCAACGGTGAGGTCGGTGTTATCCTCTGCAGCTTGAGTCCAGCCATTGGTTCGATATCAGTGGATCGGAGAAGTCAGACATCCAGTGAAAGCCTTGGTTCTCACAGTGTTTGAGGCTGTCTGCAAAACCGGCAGATAGCAGTTCTCTATGAGCCCTCGGACTCTAGTCTCAGAAACTGTTATCTTTGGATTTGGTTCACAAGTTGCAGTCCTGTGGTGAGAAGGAGCCCACTCTACAATGACAAAGAGGTCCAGGACCTGAGAGGGACCTCTTGGGTGCTAGAACTCGACCTCTCTGTGACACCAGCGGAGTCCATGGTAAGTCAAGAGCGAACTGGTCAGCTGGGTACTTTGCAGGTGCAGGGTTTCTTTAGATTTTGTGTCCCTGAAGCTTAACCAGAGGCTAGCCAACTTGCCCTTGAAGTCCTCTCGCTGGACAAGTGGGAGCAGCCCTTCTCTTTCTGAAATCCTGCCTTGGCCCAGTAGGTGCAGAATGCGCAGTTTTCATTGGTGCAGCTTTACTTTTTAAGGTCCACCGGTTTAGCAGGTGCAGTCTTTCTGTACTTCCAGAGTCAAGTGGTGTTTTGAGGCTAGAATCCAAAGGAGTCACTTTTATGCAATTTCGAGTTTGTATGGGAATTACTCACTAGTCAATGGAGCTTTATTTCCCACGGGGACACCCTACCCACTTTTATATAGCTTCCCATGGGGTTGGCACTAAACAAGCCCACAGTGCATCTCTCAAGATGTCTTGAGCCATCTTTCCTGAGACATAGCCATGGGAGTGCCCCTGAGGTGTGCCCAGTATAATAAGCCACCCCTCCTTGGAAACTGGTTCTGAACAGGTGTTCAGCCTCTGGAGTAGATACCAGCCTGTTTACCTACACAAAGGAGAGGGCAAGCTAAGGTGTGACTCACATTTTCCTCTCCGAGGCAGTAGCCCCTATGAAGCTGGGCCATCTATAGCCAGCCCCTCTGGGCCATTTTGGCAGGAGGAGGTCACACCTCCTCCGTCCAGAAGACCTTTTGTTTCCATTCCTGGTAATGTGTCACACCTCTTAGCAGGAGGACAACAGGCTGTCTGGGGTGAAAACTGCTGCAGTTAATCAACACCGGCTACTAAAAGTTTGCGACAAGAAAGTGGTGACTTTCTAAAGTCGCCTTGGCATTTAAAGTTACCTTAAATCTGACTTAAAAGGTAAATCACCCTTAATGTAATGATTAATATGATACCTTTGAGTACTAGGTTTGGTGTTCCCAAATGGAAGCTAGCATTTGGTGTGTGGGGCAGTGAAACTACATATTAGGCAATGGGGCCACTGGCCTTGCTACAGTGAACATCGCAATTTTGAATTTTAACTATGAAGACTTGTGAAGTATAAAAGGAACATGATCTTCTCTTTAATATTAGGACACGGCCTTGTTGGCTACTAACCCCTCCCCTAGGGGTGACTTTAAAATGTTAAAAAGGGAGATTTTGACCTTGCAAAATGGTTTATGTTGCCATGTCGTATTAGCAGTTTAAAAGCTGCCCATAGGTTGATCCGTTATAGGGCCAGAGGAGGACCGCATCGGGGCCAGTTTTCTCAGTGAGCGCAATGCACCAGTGATTGCTAGGTTCTACCGTTTGCCCCTGCTAGGGGCAGAGCCCACCAGCACCAAATTCAGGGGCCACCACAAGTTGCCCCTAACATGCTGCAACAAACCCCCTCAGCCCCCTGCTGCTATGGCACCATGGGGTTCATCCATACCCGGGGCTGCAGCCAGCAGAACGGTTGAGACAGTCAAATATGGCTCTGAGGGCCAAGCAACATCAATGCTCTTGGCCGTGGCATCTCTCTCTCTCCTCTGACACCAGCCACTCAACGTAACACTTCAGTAATCGTCGGGCTCCTTTACCCGCCCCTGGCTAGATCCATTTGATCCAAAATGTGTTCAGGCTTTGTGTCCTTATGAAGACTTGGTTGAGCTCTTATCTAGGACTGACTTAATCCCTGAGAATCCAATAATCGCCACAATTTCTCCCTACAGACCAAATCAAAATCATATTTTATATCAATTTGTTAGATACAGTGCTATTCCTTTAAGGTGCACAAATTATGCAAATTAGATATAGGCGCAAGGCCTATTTAATCCTTTCAACACAATTCCAGAACCCATCCTGGCCATCGGCAAGGATATTTTCTGAGCCAACGCAATCTTGCATTCAATTGAGCAGCACTCAAATGTAAATCTTACCAGCACCATACAGTACTGATATAGGATGGTAATTGGAAGAAATACTTTGAGATCGCTTCTTGTATATCATAATGATTTTTGCTGTACGCCTTGATTTAGGGGTGATGGCAGTTATGACAGTATAATTAAAAACCTTAAGGAAATGAGACCTTAATGAAAACTGGGCCCTATATTGTAGCAAGAGATCAACTAGAACAAGGAAGGGTCTGGGGCTTTATTCAGTTTTTGACTGACAATAGCACACTCCACCTCCAAAATAGTTATATCCAATTTGTCACTTCCCTCTGGCAAACGTTGGTCTGGTTCTACAGGTTTATTCTTATGTAGATCAACAGAATAAAGGTTTTTGAAATGCCTGACCCCAAAACACATGGCTTGGCAATATCTGAGTTCATTATATCCCTAGGATATGAACACTCAAAATCTTTTTAAAATATTTCTCTGTTGCAGCGCATTTGACAACATTCTAAATCGATGGCTGCATCTCAAGTGTGTTTTGTGGTAAACAGATGTTTATAATTCTGACAAAGATTCCTCTGATAGAGCACAAAAATGTATAAACATAATACACAATGGAGATGCAATTTGAAAATTTCACGTCGCTCACGTTAGATAGGGACACGTGAAAGAGACGAGAGTATCAGAAGCACCGTAAAAGAGTGCTTTTAAATGTAATATACAGATACATATGCAAATTTACACTAATGCATATAAAAATTGTGAGATTTAATGTTATATGTGGAGTGGCCTAGTGTTATTGAAATGCTTTTGTCGAGAAAACATTGCATGGAAACATAGGTGGTATAGCTTGTAAACAACGAGAAATGAGCCTCAAACTTTGCAGACTAATGATAAAGATGATCTAGTTTATAAGTATTGCTAAGCGATTTTATTTCTCTTAAACTTAGAAAATGTGCACTTATGTGAATGTAATGAGTTTTGCACTAATAAGGTATTCCTAACGATAACTAATGTCATGTAATAATAATTTGTGAATATTAAATGTAATTTCTCATGGTTATGATTTTATTTCATTCAACGATGTTTTAGAATGAATAAAGCAAAGAAAATGTGAAGTCAATTTAAGGGCTTCTTGTTGAGACATGTTTTTTAGTATTGACCTTTCCCCCGATTTTAACAATGGTTCAGTGATTTAGTATATTGTTGCATTCTCTGTACCGCAATTGTACATTCTTTTACTTTTCTGAAAACTATTCCCACGGGAATAGCAAGACTGAGAACCTTGATTTCTACTGTCCTGTGTATTGCTATTATGTTTTCTTTTCCTATCACTAACTGGAGTGGACTTGGGAAACCATGTCGATGTTGTGACTATCTAGGTGACTTAATGCACACACTGAACACATGTAGGTCTTTCGATGGTGGTGTGATGCCACATCACTTGGACATTTTAGCATGAACTTATAAAAGGAGAAACCCCAAAGGAGGGGTGTCACACTCAATTCCTTTTTGTTGTTCACCGCTTTCACCGCTATCTGGAACTTTGATGCACGCACTTTGTGTGATGCCGACAACCTTTTGTTCTGACTGATTTGAGGTATCAAACCATCCTTTGGTTTTGGACTATCTGTTGATGCTACGTTCGGTGACAGATGGACTGAGATCTTTCTTAAATGGACTCACCCTTAGGGACTCATACATTTTACTTACGCTTGCCTGATAGGATCAGTTCTGTTAGTTTGGAGAACCATCCTTCTCCCTTATGGGTAGAAGTACTTAGTAACTCTGTAAGTGGATTTCGAACCATCCTTGCCGAAATGCTGAGTGCTTTAATTAAAGCCGTGATATTTTTAACCGAACTGCTAAAGAGATTACTTTTTACAATGGCTTTTGAATCTTTAATACAATAACTAACAAACTTTAACTCGCTTGAGACTCTTATTGTGTCCTATTGGTTGTCTCTTGGAACTGTGCAATTAGAGAAAGATTTAATATTGGACTTTTTGGTAAGTTGGCTGCCAATTAATGGTTTTCATTGAGCAGCTGACTGATGTGTCTGGGAACCCTAAATCCAAGATTAAGATCCATTGGAGGACTGTAACCTCAGGGTTAGACAGACTGAGAACACATTAGAAGAAAATGAGACCGAGTTTACTCTAATTGTAGGAGGGCCCAGTGCGAATAGAGTAGGGGTAGGAGAGAGAGCACGCTTCTGCGCACCAACACCTCCGTTTCTACTGCCTCATGCTGCCACACCAGGAGGTCAACCCAATTGCTGTAATGGCTATCACTACCAGCATATTTTAAAGTTTGTGTAGTTTAAAGAAAGGGGGTACCTTGTTAATTATTTCCTCATATATGGTTTCAACTTCTCTTCATCCACTTCTCTGGGGCTAATTAATAATTCTTCCAGATCGACCAGTATTCACGCCACCAAGATTGACTAAAAAATTAATTGCCCTCTTCTTTTTTGTCTTCACACCATTAAATGAAGTAGACTACTGAATATACTTCATATAATGTATATTTGTAAATGTTATTTTAAAATTTGATTCTGTTGTAGGATACTTCGTGCTTTGACCATTGGTGATGGACTCCCCACTCTGCAGGGTCACCACCCCCTAACTTTTTTACCTTCACCCCTCCTATTTTTCTGAATTAGTTTGTGTTGGCTTTTAGTATTCTGTGCACTTTACCATTGCTAATCACTGCAGACAAGCCTATGCTCTCCCCTTTAAACATGGTGAAATTGGCTTATGCCCAATTGGCACATTCAATTTACTTGTAAGTTCCTAGTAAAGGGATTCTACATTTAACCATGGCCTGTGAATTAAATGATACCAGTGGGCCTACAGCATGAATTGTGCCACCCACTAAAGTAGCCTGTCAAACATGTCTCAGGCCTGCCACTGCAGCCTGTGTGCGCAGTTTTAAACTGCCATTTCGAGCTGTCAAAATAAACCTTCTGCCAGTCTTAATACTTCTTTTTTAAGACTTATAGGTCACGCCTAGGGTAGGCCCTAAACAGCCTACAGGGCAGGGCACATTATATTTAAAAAGTTGGACATTAACATTGTAGTTTTATATGTCCTGGTAGGGAAAAACTCCTAGGTTTGTTTTTCACTACTGCAAGACCTACCTCTCCCATAGGATAACATTGCGTTACCTTATTACATTTAATAAGTGATAACTTTTGAGTGGGAGCAGGTAGGAATATCATGTGTGGTATCTGATAAATTGTAATTTAAAACAGTCTTTAATAGTAAAGAATTTAAGTCACAAATCTGAAAATACCACTTTTAGAAAGTTTGCATGTTTTTTGTTTCGTCCTAACCATTTGGTGCTTGTAGTGCGTTCCTGGGTCATATGATTAGGTGTGACTGGCAGTTGGCCTTTCTATATTCCTCCAGGACAACCACACAATAGAATGATTAGGTCTGCCTGGATGGGCCATCTCCGGCAGGATGGTGAGGCAGAGCTGTGCAGTTACACTTGCACTTCAGTAGGCTGTGCCCTGCTCTCACACAAAACTTCACTAGCCAACTGTGATTGCAGACAGACTGGGACCCAGGGCCGGACTGGCCATAGTAGGCACCGGACGTTTCCCAAGTGGGCCGCCAGGGTGGGGGCCGGTTTTGGGCCCCTGGGGGGCCGTTTTTGTAACCGGGCTGTATTTGCAGCATAGCTGCAATATCGGCCCCTGTAACAAAATCGGCCGAAACCGGCCCTGGCAAAGTGCTCCACCGCACCCCCAACCCCCGGGGGGGGGGGGCCAGCCGAGCACTTTGCCAGGGCCGGTTTTGGTTCCCAGTCCGGCCCTGCTGGGACCAGGGCAAGGAGGCAGGTAATTTCAGACACTTCTGTGGGGGGACCCTCAGACTTATTCTTCAGTTCACTTTGTGGACCTGCAGATGGACTCAAAGGACTGACTGCCACTGTGGCCTGCTGTGTACACAGAAAATGACCTGCAGATGGACTCAAAGGACTGACTGCCACTGTGGCCTGCTGTGTACACAGAAAACTGCTTTGCTGCACCAAGAAGTGCTGCTGTGCTGGCTGAAGCATGCACTGAGCCCCCAGAAGTCTGCCCTGCTGATGAAGCCCTGCTCTTCTACTTGAGCCCAGGACTTCCAGGGTGACTTAAAGGGCTAGTTGGCTGACCTCCTGATCCGAGGCTCCGGGACATAAAGGCTCCAACCATCTTGAACCCGCACCTGGACCCTGAGTGAGTTGTGACCCTCCAAGTGGTGCCTGTACCATCCTCGGCCCTTGGTGCTAAAGACGCTCAGATAGCCCAAATGCAAAACTTGGGACATAGAAAATGTTCTGCCAAAAAGTGCTCTGAGAAACGAGAGGAGACTGTGACCTACCTATTCTTTGATCTGCACAAGGTGCATTGCTGGTCAGCCTGAGTTTGCAGCAGCTCCCACTACATTCGTTTCCGCAGCAGCAAATCTTGTTCAGCGGCTCCTCACATAACAGCTATCTGGCCTCGTGGAGTGTTGTTGGCTACAGCTTAGAGCTTTGTCCTGCTGGAGATTTTCGACTTCCAAAAAAGAGACTAAATACGAACGTACCAATCTAAACCGCGACTTCATCTTGCGGCACCATGACAATGACTCCTCCTCCTTGGGCGCTGCCTTGCCTCACTAAACTTTACCGTCGCAAACATTAATCTCCAAAATTTCTTCCAAGTCTGAAGGTAAGCGGAGACCGTACCCAATCCACTTTGTATACCCGAACCACGCTTCATTGTGGTCAGCCATAACTTTTGACTTTGCCCTGGTCTTGTGCGACTAGATGTCTGTGGTTGCCCCTTTGATCTTTTAGGTGCTATTTTCCACTTTTAAAATTCATAACTCCAGTTCTCCTAATTGGATGTTTGTCATTGTTAGAGATGGGGGTCTCTAGTTGGCAGTGGTATGCGCCCTGTCCAAGTAGGGACCTTTCCTTCCAGTCAGTGTAACGGGATTACACACCTAGATAACCCCTGCTCACCCCCTTGGTAGCTTGGCACGAGCAGACAGGCTCATCTCGGAGGCAACGTGTAAAGCATTTGTACATAACGCAGTAAAAAACACTACAAACGGACACCAGAACAGTTTAGAAAAATAAAGTATCTTTATCTTAACCAAACAAGACCACAACGACAAACATCCATCAGACACTTATCAAAATATCACTTTTAGAAGGTTTTAGCAATTCTGTCCATAGAAAACGAAGGATGCAGGTGTTTTTCACAAAGTACCTTAGGATGAGTCAAAATTCACCACACAAAGCAGCCGAAGGTGAGCGAGGCGCGGGAAAACACATCGATGCATCGATTCCGGAGTCTGCGGGGAGGCGATGTATCAGTTCTGTTGCACACAGGGAAGCGATGCATCGATTTACGGGCGGCTCGGGTCTGCGGGTGTCGAACGTGGTGCACAGGTGCAATGCGTGGGAAAATCCAGGTGCTGCATGCCGATGAGGTGGCGCTGCGTTGATTTCTACAGTCGCAGACAGGTGATGCGTCAATTCTTCCAGGCGCACTACAGGCTTGCATTGGAGTCTGAGCGGGAGTTTCAGACTTCGGAAACTCAGGGCTCAGGACTCGGGCAGCAGCGATTTCTCGGGCCACACACAGGAGCTGCATCAATCTTTTTGGA
This sequence comes from Calotriton arnoldi, assembly GCA_963921515.1. Taxonomy (NCBI): domain Eukaryota; kingdom Metazoa; phylum Chordata; class Amphibia; order Caudata; family Salamandridae; genus Calotriton; species Calotriton arnoldi. The sequence continues at coordinate 201,713 of CAWUFW010007061.1, forward strand.
CGCACCTCAGCGATGCATATGTTTTTCAGCCACACGGCACTTTGCGGCGGGAAAAACGGTCATCCCTGAACTTTTTGCCTTTCTCCTGATATTTTTTTCTGGCATGGTGTTGGTGGTTTTAGGACTCTGGGCACTTTATCACTGCTGTCCAGTGTAAAGTGCATGTGCGCTCTATGGTAAAACATGGCAAGATTGGTCTACACCTGTTTGGCATATTCAATTTACCGATCAGTCCCTTGTAAAGTGGTATCTCAGATACCCAGGGCCAGTAAATTAAATGCTACTGGTGGGCTTGCAGCGCTGCTTGCGCCACCCACCAAAGAAGCCTTTCAAACCTGTCTCAGTCCTCTGCCATTGCAGGGCCTGCGCGCGCAGTTTACTGCACATAAAGTGGGTGCCACGTCTGTGACTCCCCTGTTACTACATATCAGTCACCCCTAAGGTAGGCCCTAGCTAGCCCTATGGGCAGGTTGCGCTGTAGGTAAAAGGTAGGACATGTACCTTAACTATGTGGCATGTCCTGGAAGTGACAAACAGCCATTTTGGTTTCTCACTACTGTGAGGCTACCCTCTCATAGGAATGCATTGGGGATTCCCTGATAAGTGTTTCAGTGGTAATTCCTGATCTGAGAGGAGTAGCGTGAGCAAGTTTGGTATGTTTGGAATAGTGATAATAAATGCTGCGTAATGGTGTGCGCAGATTTATTGTCACTATTTTAGAAATGCCACTTTTAGAAGTGTGCATTTCTGTGTGCTATGTGTCTTTGTGCCTACCTGATGTGTATTGCATGTCTGGCTCTGGAGTGACAGGGGCTGGGGAGGTGCAGTGGCTCCAAAGGGGCTGGGTGAGTCAGCGCTAGGCTGAATAGGCTGATCTGCATTTGGAGTAGTGGGAGGAGTAGCACCTGGGCCTGAATAGGACTGTGCCTGCGCTACACAATGCTGGCTCCGCCCCCTTGTGGTGTGTCTGGGGCCAGGACCTACACTGTCAATTGGGACTGTTGTGCACTTTAAACCAATGTTTGAGTGCCCCCCAGAACTGGTTTGGGCCGGGCACAGAGCCCTGTGCCAGGGGGAGAACAAAGACCTAGCTGGTATAAGTATTGGGGCTGTGACCCCATGGATTTGGTACCTGCTTGGAGCTGTGTTACTGAAGGGCTGCTGGGCACCAGGAGCAACCGCCACAAAGGACTGTCCCTCTGCCGGAGTACCCTGTGAGCTGTCCTGCCTGGGCCCAGCTCTACACGATGTGCTGCTCCTGTCTGGAGCACAGGAGGGACTGGACTGTTATCCTTCCTGCTATTTTGGAGGAAAGTGTCTGGAGCGCTCAAGGGTGCTCCCTCGACAGTGCTGTGACCTACGGGTGAAGCGCTTTCATTTTATTGCCAGGCCTGGCCCTTTGCTGATTGCAGGAGAGGGGCGATGCCTGCCCCTGGTGGTGTCTCGTCGTGAGGGACCCAGAGCATGGGGAGCCTCCCCTGCTGAGACGGCAAGCGCAGGATGAGCGCTCTGCTGGTCCTTGTACCTGGGACGCCCCCGTTGTGAATACTGCTCCTGGATTTCATGAGGGAGCGTGGGGAGCCATTCATTCTTTTTCATTTGCGCTCACGAGCGCTGTGCCCTGCGAGAAGCAGACCGCCAACCGGAAGACAGGCAGGGAGAGCCTGACCGTGGGCGGGGCCGGCCAGAGGAAGCCAGGCCGGAGCACGAAGCCAGACGAAGGATGCCTGGTTGTGGGCGGGGCTCCCGTGCCGATGAGGGCGAGCCCCGTGTGGTTCCCAACAACGGAGAAGTGAGGGCGGAAGAGCCGGCCCGGTATGCCTATCCTGAAAGCGCCGACCTCTGCACATCCGCCAGTGAAGAGGAAGAAGACGCAAGGCCGCAGTGGCGTGGCCGTGGCCATCGAGAAGCCACACGTCAGCTTTCTGGGGCCCGACTCACCGGAGTGAGGGTGAGTCCGGCCATTGGGGGAATTGCCTACGTGGGAGAGACCGAGTGAGGTCTTCCCGCCCTCGAGGGCATTGCGCTACCTGTTGGTAGCAGTGCTGGCCCCCCTGTGCATTACGGGCCTAATTTCTGCTGCATTGGCAGCTAGGGGGCCAGTTTGGAGGCCTCGCGGTGAGTGGGGCTGACACGGCACACTGTTGGTGCTTATTCGTGTGCACAGCTGCACCGCCAGATTGCGGGCAGCTGCAACGACGGGTGCATTTCTTTTTCCATAAAAGAAGCAAGGGTGAGTTGCACCCACGCCCCCATTAAAAGTACCTGCCGGTGGAAGCCACGTGCTCATAGAGCCCTCACTTTTGTGGACAGAGGGAATGGCGGGAAAGCCAAGACGGGCCCCGAGGAAGGCCAGTTGGCCTGGGATCACCTTGTGTTCTGGTGGGTCGTAAGGCCTTAAGGTGATGTGTGCACCTTGTTAGTGTTACTGTGGTGCACTGCTGATTTAGGAGTAATGCCTAATGTGATTTATGCATTATGTGTTTATGCTAAGTGCCATTGCCAGTAATTACTGGTTGCTTCTCTAACTGTGCATTCTAATGGTTATGACAGTGGCCCGATTGGCCCTGTAATGTATATAATCCCCAGTAAAGTTATACCTAGTGCCAGATGGCACAGTGTACCTACGTGATTACGTTCTAATATGTTTGAGTAGTACAAAGGCTATTTTGTTTATATAACCTTGTGTGGAGTTTCTTTTGTGGTGTGCCTAGTGTGTGGCTGCTGTGTGCGTGTGTGTGTTGCGCAAACACCTTACACATTGCCTCGGGGGTAAGCCTGACTGCTCTGCCAAGCTACCAAGGGGGTGAGCAGGGGTTATCTTCAGTGTGTAACTCCCTTGCCCTGACTAGAGTGGTGGTTTCTGCCTGGCTTAGGCGCAGGCCCTAGCCAACCCGAAATCCCATTTCTAACATCACCTAACAAAGCTGTTGTTGTTTCTCATCTCAAACTGATCCAGAAGTCACTGCAAAGCCATATCTGGCTTTTTCTATTCTGTGTAAATTCTTCAGTCCTTGGCTTCTTTCAGTCTGGGTTTAATCCACAGATTTTGTACATAAACTACCATAATAAACATGTTGGAAGAAACACTGACTGCCAGGGATCAGAAGCAGAACCAGAAGTAGGACTGTGACTTGATCCCTCTTTATTTTTTTGCTACCTTCACCACAATGGATCCCAATATTCTTCTTGAATTTCTGAAGCCCTTATGTGGTATAGAGGAAACTGCTGTGTAGTGGTTCATATATTCCTTTTGAATCTCTCAACAGGTACTACTATGTCCTTTCCCTTTCCAAAATCTCCGGTGGGACCTGTGGTGGCCTTATTGGTCAGATTTGCTGGTTCTCTCCAAGCATATAAGGATGCGCAGGAAAATTTTTACTCTTATATCTCAGCCTACACGAAAGCAGGTTACATTAACCCTGGTTATGTCCAGTTTGGACTATTGTAATTGGCTCTATCCGGACTCCAACATTAGTATTCAGCACAAACTCCAAGTAGTACAGAATGCGCTTGCTAGAATTACTCTGGACATTCCCAGGCACCAATCGGCTGCTATGGGGTTGGGGGCCCTACACTGGCTCCCCATCAGGAAGCACATTAGGCCCTTTTTCTCTCCAGTCCGGGGAGGATTAAAGATATGTTTCACTGGCATTCTCCATGTAGACACCTGCGTTCGGCACACCAAAACCTGCTTGCTGTGCCCAGGACTCGAAAGAAGGAATGGGGAGATAGAGCCTTCTCGACTGCTGCAAGTAGACTCTGGAACTCTCGCCCGCAAAGCATGAGGGCAATCCCACAGTTGTTGCCTTTTAGGAAAGCACTTAAAACCTGGTTTTATGCTTTATAGTGCGCTTTTTTCAGGTGGATTTGCAGTTAGGTTTTAGCTCTGGATGGTCGGTTATAGCGCCCTGATGCCTTTGGGTAACTGTTGCGCTCAACAAATTCAAATCAAATCATATTTTGAAATGCTCACAACCATCCTCACTAATCCTAATGTTGGATACACTCATAGTGCCCTTACCCATATCAGGATTGCAAAAGATTTAAGTAGTCACTGCCTTTTCAATGTTGGTGTTACCGTGTGTGCCAATAAATAGCTCACAATTAGTTCTGCATGAATAGGGTTTATAACACAAAAGGAGAATTTGAGAAATATTTAAAGAGTTCAAAAATGTGTCTCCCATATCACAACATATTACAGGCCACAGAACTATCAGGCTGTAATGGGTGTTATACTCATACTATTATGGTATAACTACTGAACATCATGGTGTCCTCCAATGATGACTTGCATATCAACTCCTGTTGGACTTACCCTGCAGAGTGATGGAAACCATTAGTATAAAAATAGAAGCGACTATTGACCCACTAATAGTGGCATGCTTCATTATTTGTATTGCTCCAACGTGAGCACCAATCATGTTGCTTAGCAGTCTCCATGTAAGCTCTTTGAGATCTTTTATGTTATGTATTGATTGGGATAACTAGGATCTGGAATTGATGGCATCAAGATTGTGTCAGGTTAGGCTTTGTAAGTGTGTATGCTTATTGAAGTAATAAAAAACCTTACCTACACAAGATTTAAAGAAAAGTCGAAGTATGAGGATGCTAAAACAATTATGGTATTGCATTTTCCTCTTACTCCCTAGTGGTCAACATGTTTTAGCCCTTCTAGGGAACTCAGTCATTTGCGGGCAATCATCAGGAACTTTCTGGCACCAATTCAGTACCTACTCTATTTAGGTCTTACGTCTATGGTGGTAGTAGCTATAGATCCCACCTTACAACATTGTCGCTGTGATCATCATTGGTATCCTGTAGGGAAAAGTTACAAAATCAGTTGTAACATTGATTAATCCCTTTAATCATGACACAATATGTCATATTCCTACCACCAGCAAAGCAGCACCAAAACTGGTAAGCTGTGAGTATGCATGTGCATTCAAATCAGGTAAAAACTACTCACCTGATTAGAAGTCTCCAAAGTGTTGCCTAATGGACACCACTAGTAGACTGTACACGCTGAGCAGAGACAGTTAATGGGGTGGTTACACTTGCCTTCTGGAATTGTTTTGAGGATGTGGCTATCTACCTGGCACCGCCAAGACCCACACACTGCCACCTTTCACCCTACAACAAAACCAACAATGAAAGTGAAAGCTGCTTATAAAATTATTGATGATGTGGCCTTTTTTCCAATATCAGTCATCTATAGGATTCTTCTCCAGCCCCATAATGCAACACGAACAACAAAGGCCACAGGTACAAAAGAACTTCTCTTTATATTGTGGACACACTTCTCAAATTTATTCTTAGGTCCTTGAAATTCATCTAGCCTATTTTCCTGCTTTGTATTCTTGCACATTTATTCCTGCTTTTTCTAAACAATCATTCGCACTACAGGTCCCAGAATCCAAATAAAGACCCAAAATGGCTGAACGACACTGGCCTTGGGAAAACTGAAGAGCTCTCTTTAAAGGGTATGAGGAAGCATTGTACATTATAATGATATTAAGAGTCCATGAGGAGTTCCATGAATTTAAAAATGAATGTGGTCAAAGACCAAGTTCTTTAAAAGGGATTGGAACTTCGAGGTGACTAGCAATATCCTTTTTAGGTAGAGTCTGGGCAGCGCATGCGCTGCTCTGCGAGGCATGCTGTATTAGAGTATGGACTTGAAGCTCCGCCCACTATTCGCCCTTATTTATCATTGGCTTGTGTTACTGTCCTTTGTAAATGCTGGCTTCTGATTTGTTAATAGGCTTGTTAGTACCACCTTGTCTTCATTTGTAACCTCCCATGAGGACTGGCCCTTTTAATTCTGTTGTTAAACGGTATGTCTTATTTAGTCTGTAAGTACTATTTTCTTTCATGAGTTTCTCCTACTGCAGGCACGACATGCTTTCCTGCAACATTCAGCGCGCCATGCGCGCTTTCTCTTTCCGAACAGCCCAGGACAATGGCGGCCGCTTCTTTGAAGTGAAATAGGTCTCGCATTTACAAGAGTTTGAGCTATTGGCATTGTAAATTACAATGCTTTTTTATTTGTGTTAGTTATCAAAACAGATAAATAAAAGGCAGTCATTTACAATGCCAATAGCTTAAACTCTTGCAAATGCGAGACCTATTGCACAGCAAATGCTTGTTCATGTATGGCAGAGGGTATTTTAATCCTTATTTTACATACTCACATTATCCTCCTTCACATAAACCGCTTAAATTCTTGTTCTTTCAAAGGAATGATGTTATGGTTTCAGGCACATGGAATAAAATCAGAATCTGTAGAACGGATTTAAACACCATGAAGCATTTAGTTATTTGTTGCAAAAAGATATATTTATCAGTATAAAGTGGGTCAAACTAAAACAAGAGCTGTCGCTCAGAACCAGAAGAAGCATGCAGAGAGATTCTATCTTTCCTGTAATGGCCTAAAACTAAACATGTTGCCATGAAGAAATGGATCAGAAAAATGAAAAGCCACTTCGCATTTTAAGAGTTTAGACTATAGCTATACTTGTGCTCAGTGACCTGTCTCTCATCTTGGCTGCTGGTTCAGGCAACAGGCATTGTGAGTTCACGAGTCCACTGTAATAACCTATTACAGCTGAGCCGCTTCAATATTTCTTTATTACAGGCGGCTAGAGACATCACAACACGACTGTAATAAGGAAATTAGGGCAGGCTTTTTTGCAGGGATCGCAGACTCCCATGCATTCCCATAAGGTTCACCTCTGCGCTACATTATGCCATATGTGTCTGTTTCCCACACAAGTTGGTTATTCTCTTGCACAATATGTAGCATTGTTTTTATAACAGTCTCTGGAGGAGAGGCCGAAGACTTCCTCAGTTTCTGGGCACCAATAAATCGGTGTCACAATGCATGTAACAATAACAACTTTTTTTTAATATTATGCTTCACATACTGCTTTGTACTCTTTAGTCATTATAAGTGACATGTATTAGCCAATATTATGCCCTAAAAATCTTAACCAGGACTAGAGCATCTTGAGTCTAAAACATAGCGGTGTGGCAGAAGTTTCACACCTACTTATTAAGGATATCTACATAGAAGTCTGACGTACATGCCTCTTTGGTAACCGAGCTAACTACCACACACTGCTGCTGTATACACCTTTTTAGTTTCAATTTATTTACCTATGCATATCATAAGAGTATATCCTAAAAGGGGAAATAATTTATTGGGTTAAGGCAAAGTGGGTAAACCTACAAGCGATAAGGGAAGCACAAATTTGGAATGCTGATTTTCGACATGGCAGGATTAAGGACTAGATCGCTTAGCACTTTATAGACACCAGGATGAAAATCCAGAATACATCGAGAAAACACTACATACAGTACATTTAAAAGCTTCTCATCTTTCATATAACGTTTGTTGTCCCATTCATAACTGTTTTCATTATCCTGCAATAGAGTAATACATCCCTTGTTACAGCTGCATACTGTAACTGTTTTCCCATCTCTACCTTGCCCTTAAGTCTTCCTTTCCTTTGCACCCCCTCTTCTTCCCATACCAATTGGACTGCTTCTATTCGAGTTGGTTTAGAATGTTGGTGGTTTCCGTCAGATCTGTCCTGCGAGTTGAGACTGAAGAGACTGATTCTGTTTACTGAATAAAAGAACGTACCTTCTTCTATCACAGCGTTACTTTCTTAAGTAACATTTTTCCTTGAGGCATTGTGTATATTTTTTTTTTAGCCACTTGGTAATTGTACGAGGCACATGTCACCACTATCATGCTTTGACAGTTTATCCTGTACCTATTCTGTTACATGTATTGTACCAGTTTTTTAAGCTAACTATTTTATTTAATCCTGTTTATGTAGAAGGAATTATAAACACTCAATGAAAACTACACAAATCTCACAAACTACCCAAAAATCAATATTATTTTGTTTCATTAACTACTTGTATAGAGTGACCTAATGTGGGTTTTGGAGACCTATAAAGAACTTTAGTATTTATTAGTTAATAAAGGTTTTAAGAAATGTGATGCCACATTAAGCAAAACTACCACTCAGCATTTTGTGGAAGTCTCTGGAAAATGACCTAGATGGCATTTTTATTTTAAAGGTCTCCATTAATTCAGTGAAAAGTTAAGTAAAAGAATACATTGGAGCAGCCACCTTGTTGAATACAAGATTTATATTAGTAAATAATTTGATGCTCTTCTACAATGCAAACTAACAACCTGTTAAAAATATGCATAGACCTAATAATTTTTAGTTGATCAATGATAGATTACAATGACAAATGCAGCTGATTCCTACTTGAAGAAGGCTACCACTGAAGTTTCATAGTAGTTCCTCTGCAGTAGTTATTATCTACCACACTTTTGCATTGGCAAAAAAGCTGACGGAGAACATTGTTTGAAAATGTGTCATCAAAATTTAAGAGGATTGCAGAGAAATATAGCTTCATCTAATTGAAGCAAAAGACTAGGCCAGTTTAAAAATGTAGCTTTTCATTTGTCTGTAATATTTGTATTTCATATCATTCAGAGTATAGCTAGTTAAGATATATGTTAGACCCGGGATCCCTGGTTGGCTGAGGTAAATAGGGACCCGCGTTTCCACGTCCGGGAAAGGAAGGTCACCTTCTGAGAGAGCCCCCGCTCACCCCCTTGGTAGCTTGGCACGAGCAGCCAGGCTTATCTTCAAGGCACATGTGTAAAATATTTGCAACCACGCTCACAGCAACCCAATGATGACACCACAAATAGACTCCACACGAGTTTTATAAAAACGAGTATAAATTTTATATAAAAAGATATACGATAAGACCACACGATACAAATCCAACATATGAGTATGTGTAATATTTCTCCTGGCTGGTTGTTAGGCCAGCCAGCCCTTGTAAGTTCTGACGATATTAATGAGCACTTCTAAACATTCCACTGTAATCCTAATACCATGTTATGCAGTTCGTAATGCTAGAATCAGGCACTTGTGCAATGTAAAAATAAGGCAATGCGTAACGCAACAATCAGGCACTTTGCAATGTAAGAATAATGCAATGCGTAACGCAACAATCGGGCACTTTGCAATGTAAAAATAATGCAATGCGTAATACAACCACCAGGTACGTCGTTATGCAGAAATAAGGCAATGCGTAATACACTAATCAGGTAGTTAATTATGCAAGAGTAATGCAATGCGTAATACGCTAATCAGGTAGTTCGTTATGCAGAAATGATGCAATGTGTAATACGACAATCGGGTAGTTCGACATACAGAAATAAGATAATGCGTAATACACTCCGGCACCGATCACGGTGCCTTAGGCCACTCCTTCTGACTCGCAGTCAGCCTCTGTCAACAGTTGCCCCCAACACGGGTATGGTGTAACAAAAAGTGCAGCTCCGCACTCCTTCTGACTCGCAGTCAGCCTCTGTCAACAGTTGCCCCCAACACGGGTATGGTGTTACAAAAAGTGCAGCTCCAGCCCCGGTACTGCCACTCCCTTGGCAATACGGGCCGCGATACGAGCCAATGCAGAGGCTCGCGCTGCTGGACTGAGAGAGAGGCCGAGAGTGTCTCCCTTCGAGCCCGCACCCCGCCCCAGGAGTCGACACACGTTACAAGGGGGGCGCGAACCCACTCTCCTCTCCTCGTCCAACGACTTGGGCCTCCGATGCAATCTTTGTGAATTGGCAACGGCAGGCTCGGGCCGGCGGCTCAGCTCCTCTGAGGCTGCCGGTCCAGGCTGCTACTGCTACGAAGATCTCAGGCTGCCACAGTGCACACGCACACAGCGTTGCTGAGACTCCCTTGAGCTTCGGGTGCACGATCACCGGGCACTCCTCACGAAGGTCTCACGCTGCACAAAGCACACGCACACAGCGTCGATGAGACTCACTTGGATTCCGGGTGTGCACGATAACAAGGCAATCCTCACGAAGGTCTCACGCTGCACAAAGCACACGCACACAGCGTCGATGAGACTCACTTGGATTCCGGGTGTGCACGATAACAAGGCAATCCTCACGAAGGTCTCACGCTGCACAAAGCACACGCACACAGCGTCGATGAGACTCACTTGGATTCCAGTGCACATGATAACTGGACAATCCTCCCAAAAGGTTCAGGCTGCAAAAAGCACACGCACACAGCGTCGCTGATGTTCGCTTGGACTCCAGGTGCCCACGATCACAGGGCACTTGTTACGAGGGTCTCAGGCTGCAACAAGCACACGCACACAGCGTCGCTGAGACTCTTCTGGAAACTTTTGTGTTCCTGAGTTTCCGCAACAGGGAGCCCGCTCACCTCTGGCCCTTGGGGATAAGTTACTTCAGGACACAGCACAGCAAAGTCCTTTCAAGCAGGGGGACACAGCAAAGTCCCTTTAGCCTTTCCTTGGTTAAAACAGAAAACTGCAGGCCAGCCCCAGAACACACAGCAAGGGTCAGTCCTATCCTTCAGTCTCTTCAGTTGTTTCTTCCTTGGCAAAGGTTCCTCTTGACCACGAAGTAGCTCCAGTCTTGTTCAATCTTGATCAAGCCATTCTCCAAAGTTCAGGGGCTTCAGCTCTCATAGTTATACCCCTCAATGTCTTTGAAGTCTTTGTGTTCAGGGGGCACTGACCCCTGTTCAAACCAGTTCTGGGTGCCTCCCTGCCAGTGAAACTTTTATTCCTTTGATACAGGGGCGTAACACAGGCCCCTGCAGCCCCCGCGGTGCAGGGGGGAACCCAACCTCCAGAGGGCCCCCTCAGCCCCGCACTTCGGCTGGAGAGCTCCAGATTGAGTCTGGAGGGGGTCCATCCACGTACCCTGCAGGGGGGCCCCCCTCAAGTTTCGTTACGCCACTGCTTTGATAGTGGGGGTCTGGATCCTCAATCACTCAGCAGGGGCCGGAGCCATTGGTTTATGGCTGCAGCCCAGGCCTCTTCACCTCTAAGAGCTACTCCTCCCCCTACACTCCAGATGCAGGTCAGCCTGTTGCTGTCTCACCTCCTCCACCTGGGTCAAGACATTCCCCAGATCCTATCACTTTGAAATCCAGACAGTCAATCCACAACCAGGCAGAGACACACAGAGATGTTAGAGCACAAAAACCCAGCCCCTTCTAAAAGAGTGGCTTCTAACCACACAATGCAAAAACCACCTTCATAAAAAGATGTGTTATTACATTGTGAGTTCAGGCATACTAAACTTCACCTCTCCATCTTAAGCCTTTGGGAAGATAGGCTGGAAAACATATTACACAGCCTCCCCATTCTGTCCTATGGGCGAGATGTCCTTTCAACAGTGAAAAACGAAATGGAGATGATTTCACTGTCAGGACATGGTACACACCTTAGTACATGTCCTACCTTTCACATGCACTGCACCCTACCCAGGGGTTACCCTGGACCTACCATAGGGGTGTCTGATGTGCACCGAAAGGGAAGGGTAAGGTCTGGCAAGTGGGTGCACTTGTCAGAATAACATGGCAGTTTAACAAACTGCGCGCAGGCACTGCAATGGCAGTCCTGAGTTCCCTTTTCAAAGCTACTTGTGTGGGTGGCACAAATAGTGCTGCAGGCCCACTAGTAGCATTTGCATTACCAGCCCTGGCACACATAGTGCACTTTACTAGGGACTTTACTAGTAAGGCAAACATACCAATCATGGACAACCAATTACCATTATACTTTATACAGGGAGCACTTGCACTTTGACACTGTTTAGCAGTGGCAAAGTGTCCAAAGCATCTAAGTTGGCAAAACAATGTCAGAAAAAAGGTCTAGGGGAAAAACAAAAAGTTTAGGGAACTTTAGCCATAAGGGCCAAGTCCCACAATATAGCTTCAAATTTGTCAGTAAATGGTAGCGTTGTTATAACAAGGTTATAGGGGAAACATGAAACCAACATAATAGTTGTTCACCCAAATGAAAGGAATGATCAAATTAAACAAATGATTATAACAAGACAGTGGTTCAAAGCTAGAAAATCATAACCGATACTAAGAATAGTATCACCAGAATGGTTCAGTGCTTGATTAGCCTGATTAGCCACGTGTGTAAAATATTTGCAATCTCATTTCTACAAGGCTTTGACAAGGAGTGAACACATTACTCAGGCTTGGATTCCTGAGCCACAGTTAAGACATTATACTGCAAACCATCAAAACCTCCTAACTCTACAGTACATAAATCTAGGAAATCTAATAAAAATTGTTCCTGTATGTGAGTATTGAGAGATATAGATATCTATCTAATCCAATCCTGGTAAACTTCAACTACAGCTTTATAATTTGTTCAAGGCTGAAGGATTTAATCCCTCAAACTGGCATACTTTTAGTTTGGTCACTGATATGAACCTCTACAATTAGTTTTTGAGTGTGAATCCTAACTATCGGGTATATTTAATTGTTATGGGCTTCCAGTCCAGAATAGTAAGGGAGCAAAATCAAGACTGAATTGGGATGGATTCTGAGGACGGTAAATCAGCAGAAATTCAATTTTGTAGGATTAGGTTTGAGTTGCTGTAATGTCATCCAGAACTGAACATGTTTGAAAAAAAGAGTGAGGGGACAGCAGTATGTGCAAAAACCCTTTAATGTAGAGGTGAATATCAGCAGTATACAGAATGAATGTTTGACTATTTTGGTAAGGAGCTAAATGTTTGATGTAAAGGTTATACAGAGTGAGGGAAAGGATTGAGCTTTGAGGTACCCCTTGTTTGAGGGGGCTGGAGTTTGATACTATTGCAATTTTTCATGGTATTTCTCTATGCATGGACTGTGACATCCAGCACATGTGAGTTTGAAGAATTCTAAGAAGGATAGAGTAGTTGACTGGGGAGCAAGTATCTAAAATTGTGTTCTTTTTAGTTGAAGTAAGCGAACAATTTGATACGATCAATCATGAGGACCATTGTAATACATCATAAGAAAATTGATCTTCTGATGATGTGTAGAATTTAGTAAATCAGGTCATCCTTTCAGTGACAACAAGGAGATATTTGTATTCTGTGGGTCTCACCCTGTGGTGGGGTTTCATGGTTGATCATAGATTATTGCTTTGAAGAGTGAGAGTGCAAAGGAAATGGCCTGACCCATCAACCATGGTTTAGATCAACAATTTGAGAAAACCTTCCTTTGTGATTAGTGGATCAAAGATAGATACTTTTGAGCATAGCTGCAGGATATCACTATATAGAAGAAATGAGAAAAGCTGGAGCAGCTATGCCATTTAGGTCACCTCAATGTGAAATGAGCTCCCCTAAAAAATATGTTGTTGGTAAGAGGGAGAGACTGGACGGTGAGAAACACACCCAATTGTTCATAAATAGATACATTATCACCCGGTGAATGATAGAGGAAATGTAATTTCATTTGATTGGGGTCAGTGGACATATGTTGATAAAAATTACTTTTTAATATTCCAGGGACCGATGGTATACATTAAGGAGAAGTTGCAAAAGAGTCCTACTTATTTGTATTCGAAAACCCGCAAATCGCTAGTGATGGTGATTAAATATCTCTTTTCAGAATCTGTGTGGTGTACAACCTTTACAGAGAATTAGGATGCATGAATATTAAAGTCACATTAAATAAACATAAATAAACATATGGAGAAGGCATCTAAAAATACAGTTCAGATTATGGTTTCCATTTGAAATGTCTGATTTATTTTATACAAAAAGATATAGTTTCCAAACACAAACTTTTATAAAGTTTCAAATAGACTAGTGTTAGACCTGGCATCCTTGGTGTGGTTTTCCCCCTAACTTCTTGCCTTCAATACTCCTGTTTGGTAACTTTGTTTTTGCTGGTTTTAGGACTCTGCACACTTTAACACTGCTAACTAGTGCTAACGTACCTGTAAGTCCTGAGTAGAGTGGCACTACCTGTGCCCAGGGACTGTAAATTAAATGCTAATAGTGGGCCTGCAGCACTGATTGTGCCACCCACTTAAGTAGCACTTTAAACATGTCTCAGACCTGCCATAGCAGTTTTAAAAATGCACACACAGGCTGCAATGTCGACCTGGCAAAGTAAGCCTTTTGCTAGTCCTAAACCTTCCTTTCTAATACATATAAGTCCCCGCAAGGGAAGGCCCTGGACTGTCAAGTGGGCAGGGTGCGATGTGTTTAAAAAGTAGGACGTGTACTTTTAAGTTTTATCTATCCTGATAGTGAAAAACTCTTAAATTCGTTTTTCACTACTGCAAGGCCTCCCTTTCCCTCAAGAGAACATTGGGGGTTACCTTTTTACATTTAATAAGTTGTAATGTAGAAATGGGAGCAGGCAACCAGGTCATGTTTGGTGTCTTTGGAATTGTAATGAAAAATCCTAACTTATGGCGCAGTTGAATTTTACATTACAATTTTGAAAATGGCACTTTTAGAAAGTTGGCATTTTTCTGCCTTATCCATTTGGTACCTGCAGCCTGTCTCTGGGTCACCTGACTGGGTGTAGTTGATAGTTGGGCTTTGTGTATCCCTCCTAGGGAGCATAGGTGTGCCTGGATGGACCATCACTGGCAGGATGGCAGGGAGGAGCTGGGCACAGCCCCACTTGCACTTGAAATGGCTGCGTCCTGCCTCCACACAAAAGGCTGCATACCCCCTGTAGTTAGTCTGGAGCCAAGTCCGAGAGGGCAGGGCACCTCTGCACTTCAAAGACATACCTCTAGAAGCTTCTCCCCACTACAAAGGCACAAAGAAGTATAAATACTGGACCTTCGATACCAACACTTCAGTACACTTCGAGACCTGTGGATACTCTGCCAGGAAGAAGGACTGCTGTGCTGCTGAAAGGACTGCCACTCTGCTGGACTGCTGTTATGAAGAACTACTGCCATGCAGTGCTGGCCTGCTGCTCTCTTGCATGGGGGAAGGACTGGACCTGCATCTTTTGACCCCAGGACCACCATAGCAACTCCGGGCTAGTTGGCTGGCCTCCTGACTTGAGCCTCAAGGACAGAAGGCTCCAACAACCTCGAGCCCAGCACCTGGACTCTGCCATCTGTGAGATTACCCTGCCAAGTTTTGCCATCCCAGTCCTGGACCCTTGGAAGTTGACCTGAGATGCTCTGCCAGTCTCTGTGGACCTAGAGGAACCAATGCATCTCCTCTGCTGTGTGGTACAACCCCGAGCAGAACCGACGCATCGTCTTCTGCTGCATGGATCGGTACCACTGTAGCCCATCACCCTATTGAACCCGCAGCTGCACAACGCATCCTTGGCACAGGCCTGCACATCCCTAGTCGACGGCAACCTCGACGACAATGCAGGACTCTGCATTGCAGCCTCTCTGCTCCTTGGAACCGATGCATTGCCCCAACTGCGCATCCTCAATGCCTGACTATACACTTCACAAGCCCTCGTTGACAAGATCCTCGTTGACAACGCAGGACCTCGCATTGCAGCCTCGCCGCATCTCGGATCCGACACATCGCTTCAGCTGCGCGACGCATCTGCGACGCTCATCCTTGCTACACAGCGCAAGCCAGGATTTAAGGTACTTTGTTCAGCGGGCCGGAGTCCCTGAAGCCAGCCAAAACTTGTGACTTTGTCCTAATCCGGCGCGATCAGATATCCACAGTTGGCACCTGGTGCTTTTTGACGCTATTTTCCCTAAAATCTTTAAAATTGCATATCTCTTGTTCTACTGATTTTTTTTTTGTCATTTTGGTCTTGTGTTATTTATTACAAATTACTCTATTTTTCTAACTTGGTGTGGAATCCTTTGTGTGGTGTTTTTCACTTTATTACTGTTTGAAATGTTGCACAATTACTTTACACATTGCCTCTGAATTAAGCCTGACTGCTCTGTTCCAAGCTACCAGAGGCTTGAGCACAGGTGAATTTAAGGTTGGCTTGTCTCTCACCCTACCTAAAGAAAAGAACAGGAAGTGAAGAAACCGGAAGAAAAAACGTTTTGGATAGAAAGGCCTCACTGAATATTTGTGGCAGTCCTTCCCATTGTCTTAAGATGATACCAACACAGTGGTCTCAACCTTGTTGGGAGGGAGATCAGAAAGAATATTCTTCTGGTCATATAAGGGGTCCAGAATCTTATGTAAAACAACCTTTTCATAGACCTTATTTCAGGGTGCACAGGTCTGGATTAAATACATCAAAGGATATTGATGCAAAACTGTATCCCGAACATCCCATCTCTTATGCCAACATGTTTCGCCCTTGATAAAATCCCTCAATAGGGTCTAGGGCCTTCGTCGGGGCAGTCAAAGGTACCCCTACCCTATATGTCTATTTATGTGGCCGAAGATCGCTTCCTTTCTTTGCTGATCTGTTTCGCATATGCAAGCGCAGCCTTGGAGTCAGTGAAGAATTGTGGTTTGTCCCCACATGTGATGCGTATTTTGGTCGGGTAAAGGAGAGCGTAGGGGACCTCCAACTGCTGAAGGAGATGCTTGGTGGGCAGGAATTCTCTTCTTTCAGCCTGCACCGACAGAGTAAAGTCTGGATAGAAGGACAAGGTATTGCCCTGATGCCTGACCTCTCCCATTTCTCTGGCCCTGCAGAAAATCGCATCTCTGTCGCGATAATTCAATAAGCGAGCGATGATCGGCCGTGCCGGGGCCCCAGGCAGAGGGCGCTAGCCCAACGAGAGGTGCGCTCTTTCGACAATGAACATTGCGGATAGTACCGGTCCAAAAAGTTCTCGCAGCAAGGATTCAAGGTAGTCCTCCATTTTTGTAATCGCTGTTGACTCTGGGATGCCAGTAATTCGGATATTGTTCCATCTGGAACGCGATTCCAAGTCTTCATTTTTGGCGTGAATTAGTTCCAGCACTTTGTCCATTTTTAACATCTTTTGGCGGTTGCTGGCGAGCGCGTCTTCGGAATCTGACACTCTGGATTCCAGCTGCGTTTATCTGTAATCATGCGCCTCAACCTTTTGATTCACCTGGTCTAGTCTGGCAGTGAGGTTGTCGATCTAGGTATCTATTGAGTGCAAACTTTTCTTGACCTCCATTGAAATGGAAGAGATGTCCTCCTCACTGACGCTTGGTTCTGTGGGCTGCCTCTCCACCAACGACGGTGGCTCGCCAGCGCGGCCCGTGTGTCTGTTCTCAAAAGATATTTTCGGCTGCTTGCAGTCATTCTTCCCCATGACTGTGCTGGGGTATTAGCCAGAGCACAGGCACTTGCGCAGCAGTTGCTCCCCAAGGACCGGCAGTAGTAGTGTCGCAGGTCCGCCACTTGCCGTCTAGTGTAGCTATCCAATCGCTCAGAACAGAGTAGGCACCAGGGTGCTGGGATATATCAGTCCTCCACCCCGACCTCACGGGAATGTATCAGTACCTTCTCGAAGGTAGACTCACTGCATTGTATTAGGCAGCTGGGGGAAAACTATCGTTTAGCAGTGTCCAGATTCCGCTGGGCCTTATACAGCTGCCCTAGCGGGTCGCCGCCTCCGCATCCTGCAGGTCCTGTGCACCTCCCGCAGCGCCAGGATCGTTGAGCGGGCAGAGAATCAAGTGCCGGGGAGGAGAGGAGCAGATTTCGCCGTAGCGCTGGGTGCAGCCGAAGCAGGAGCCAGGCAATTGCACTCTAGTTCATTAAGCAGCCGGGGGGGAAATCTTGCATCGGTGCCCGATCGATGCGGATTTTCATCCACCTCCCCAGTGGAGCAGTGCCTCCTCACCTATCCATCCCCGGTCCCGGCAGTGCCGATAGCAGGCCTCCAGCGTTCTCGCAGGGCGTCACCCGGACTTCAGCATCCGCGATTCGCACCAACCGCAGCGCGGAGCCAGGAGCCCCCGGTCGCAGGCAGGCCCAGACCGGTCCGTGGCCTTCAGCCATCCCGGCTGCCGGTCCCACACGCCCAACGCATGAGCTTCACAAGGTCAGGCACAATACAGGGCTCTGAGTCAGTGGCCCTAACGCGGTCCCCCGCACTCTTCAGCAGAGTCTCGGCCTGATTTTGGATCTCACTGCGCTGCGTCCGCGGCCCTCACTCCGCAGCGAAGCCCTCTGCAGTGGTCCGCAACTCGGGCAGGCCTCAGGTGGACTTGTTGTCGCAGCAGTAAGTTAAGCGGGCCGGGATGGATTCAGCTGGTGTCATCTCAGCTCGCTCCAGATGCCCCCGGCCACTTTCACGGCTCTCTCCTCGCAGTTCAGGCAGCTGGATAGGCCTCCACCAGATATGCGGACGCGGCAGCAGGCCTGGCTGACCAGAAAGGTTTCAGCCGTTACCCGGTTACACCAGCTATCGTGCGCTTGTGCTTTCGCACCAGCAATTTGCCTTATTACACCAGGATTACGTCGGATATTTCACTCGGCCGGGAGAGCCCACTCAAGATGCGGCCATCTTGCATCCGGCGAGACCATGCCCCCCTCCTCACTGATGGTTTACTGACTTTAAATTCAGTGCTCGGCTCTCTGTCACTACTACTGTTTTGCCCCTTGTCCTCTTCGTACTGCGGTGACCTAAAATTGGATTGTTCTCGTCTTCAAAGCTGCCGAACAAAAGTTGCTTTCATTACTTGTCGCTCTTGCAGTTTTTGAGCTGCACCTGTTGGGTTCTGCGTGCGCTTTTGGCCTGGGGACAAGAGCAGTGTTTTGAAATCACGGTGTTTTTATGTTGAGCTTCATTTATTTACAAAAGACGGGGCGGCCGCGGTGCTAACGAGGTCTCAGCAGGCCCATCGAGTTCAGACGTGACGCTTTAGTGTTCAATCATTGTATTATTGATAAGGTACGCCACTGCTGCAGTCTCCCGTGGCGCTTTGTGATTATAATATGAGGACATGGTACGCTGTGTTATTCTCCCGAAAGTGCAGTGTTTTAGCCCTAACGGCAGGCCTTTCCCACATGTCTGGTCTTTTCAATTAGTCACCTGCATAATTATGAAGGATGGAAGCGGTGAGCGAGGCGCTGCGGAATGATCGACCCCAGGGACTGACCATAAAGGCTGTTCCTTTGTAAATGTTAGTGTTAATTACATTTCACAAATACCACGTTTCCGCTGAGTCGACAAATTCAATTTTTATGTGCATTTTATGAAACGTCAGCTTCCAGTGTGGTCTTAAGTTTTAATATGAAGCAGATTGCGTCCCTCATTTTAAATACTAATTGTTGATGGCAGGATGCAACAGCAAGGCCATTTTGATAGAACAATCTGGAATCTATAGTTACATCAGTGCAGGCATAGCTTAGTAATTGATGCAAGCACAATATGCCAAAATAACAATTTTTTTTCATTGTCTGTCTTTTCTTTTTTTCTCGTTAAGCCATTATTCACTCCCAGTAATACTGTGAAAACAAATACATTTTGGTACCTGATCAGGACTGCCCGTCTCATCTGCCATGCTCATTTGCATGCCTAAACGTGCCTCAAATGGATGTTATCTATTTTGCTTTGGCTTTAAAGGGTATTTTCCATAACTGCAATATGCTGTCTGCAAAAATATGTTCCTTGTTATTCTGGTCACAAACCTCTAACTTGCTTATATGGAAGTCAGCTCTGTGTATCCTCCTCTGCTGTAAGTGCTTACCTCCTCTCTTGTGTTTATTTATTTTATGCTGTATTGCAATTGCCCCCAGGAAATATTGTATGTCTGAAATTTAGAGGAATTATCTCAGTCTTTTAGGGTGCCAGGCTTTCCGACACCGCCCACTCCGGACAGGGAGCAGAGATGGATAGAGTGGATTTGGGTGGCATCACTTAACAAAATAGGAGGACAAAATATAGACCAGGCTGATCATAATCTGGCTGCAGAAATCACAGGACCTGTGGGAGGCTGGAGCTGGAAGTAAGTAAAATAAATAAACAATATGGGAGTTGAGGTGGGGTTACTTGAACGCAAGGTTTGTCCCATTACTTACTGGTAATCTTCATTACCCTGATTAAGGTCCTCCTCGTCCCATTCATTACAATATGAGGCAGTCCTGCCTTCCAACATGTACTCTAACACGCTAGTATTTATTTTATTTCCATAGTGTTGGAAAGTGGATTATTGGTAGGGG
This sequence comes from Calotriton arnoldi, assembly GCA_963921515.1. NCBI lineage: Eukaryota > Metazoa > Chordata > Amphibia > Caudata > Salamandridae > Calotriton > Calotriton arnoldi. Next base: position 221,662 of record CAWUFW010007061.1, read on the forward strand.
CAAATGTAGGTCTGCCACTTGCAATAAGGCCACTAACTATTGGTAGGACTCAGCATAGGTCTTAGAAAATTATTCCTATGCTCAACCCTTGGTAACGTGGCTGCGAGCAGACAGGCTTAACTTCAAAGACAGGTATGTAAAGCATTTAAAAACACCAATTCAGTAAATATTTAAGACACAACACAATAAAAATCCAACACCAATTTATAAAAATAGAAAATATTTTTATCTTTAAAATGACACCAAAACGACAAAAATCCAATGTAGGGAACCGGAGATATGAATTTTCAAAGATTTAGCAAAATATAGCACTTAGAAGCTTATAGCACCATATTGGGATACAGGCTCGCGATAGACCGACCGAAAGTCAAAGTTTCAGGCTGACCGCGATGGAGCCTTAAGCGGATACCCCACGCGGAAGGTCCCGGTCTCAGTTTTTACCTTCGGACTTAGAAACTTTTCTGGAGCTTTTTCTCGCGGGGTCCCTCGATGCTCTTCACCAGGCCAGATTCGGTGAGGGTTCGCCGGCCTCGGATTTCTTCTACTCCCGGTCAAACTCTGGAAGTTGGACCGACGGAGCATTTAGCGGGACGAACCTGGATGGCTTGGCCGGCTCGCGGTTGAAGGCAGACCAGGTTGAGTCGGTCCCTCTATGGAGCTTTTTTTCAAAGTTCTCCAAACTTCTTGAACTTCTTCCTGAAGTTCCTCAAAGGGTCCCAAAGTGTCTCAAACTCACTCCAAGGCTCTGGAAGCTCCAAGATGGTCCTTGAAAGTTGAGGATTTCAGTTCCCACAATCCACTTGGACGTCACCCTTACAAATCCACTGGCAGTTCCCCAGGTTGATGATCCTTGGTGGTGAGGGTCCAGGTGAGCTCTGTTAACCTGTAGCTTGCAGAGAGTCCACTCTTTACTTCTTTTTCAGCAAGGTAGTCCACAGGGCTGTAGTTTCTGATGGTGCAGGCTTCAGAGGTCAGGCCTTAGAATTTGCACAGCAAATCTTCTCAGCTTGGCACAATGTCTTGCTTTCTTCAGTTTCAAGCAGCAGATCTTAAGGGCTCTGCCCCTCTCAGATACTTATTCCAAGTTCTCTGGGTCAAGCAGGAGGTCACTTCCTGACCAATGGGAGCAGGGTAACTCCTCAAACATATGACCACATCCTGTAGAGTGTGGCATTATTTTGTCCCAGAGTGCATCAAATCTTCCAAATCCATAATGGCAGATTTTCCAGCAAGGAGGTAAGAGCTGGCTAAACACACCCCTAGGATGGCTAATTTACAGACTCTTCCCCCCTGCATCTGCTCATACCTTCCTTAATCCTACCATCTTCCTAAGGTGGAAAGTTCAGAGTTGTAAATTACACTGTTCTCTGCTCTCCTCTTTGAAGAACATAGTTTACGACTCCTCCCCCTGGCCTGGCATTCCTATGGAACAGCACACTGCCCTGCCAGCAGAGCTGGTTGACCCCAGGGGCTCTTTATCACCTCTTCAAGGCAGCCTGGCTAATCCACTTAACTCTGACCAATCCGGGCAGACCACTGGAAGGCTGAATCTGGACTTACAAACAAGAAAGTCTTAACTTCTTGTATGTACACTTTAGGAGAAATTCAACAATATCATATTGTTGAATTTATTAATACCATTCGGGAAGTCTTTGAATGGCACTTCTAGCCCTCTCCTATCAAGAGTTATTAGTTAATAACTTTCTACCATGTTCACCTATGTAACAGGGGATGTGCAATGGGAAAAATGACTTGGGCCATTTTTCCAGCACCAGGACTTACAAAAACATATTTTATAAGTACTTTGCTTATATCTACAGGACCCCCACCCCATGGGACAACTAGGGGAGACTTTAGGGGTTCTGAATCTGTAAAAATATTGCAGATCCTCACTTCACAGATCTCCTAGCATCATAGTCGAATTTGGGCAGCACTTTATCACAATGTGGGGAGTGAAATGTGAAATTTCACTTAACCCAGGGCATATAAAACTCATTTTATAAGGGTCTACCTTATAGATACTTGACCCCCCCACCCCTGGAACACCTAGGGGAGACCCTGGGGGTCCCTAATATGCCATAACATTGTAGGTTATCCATTTTTAAGTGCCCCAAACACCAAAGTCGAGTTTGGGCACAATTTACTTTTTAAAAGCAGTTCTGGCACCCACGGCTACTTTTAAAACTGACCTCAGGCCTCAGCAGTGCACACATGCAAGTGCAGAAAGCTGTTGGCCTCTAAACTGCCATGCCCTACTACATACTAGGGACTGATAGGTAGTTTCAATTCCCCTGCCAGATTATATACTAGGGGCTTATAGGGTAGGTCATGCCAATCACAGGGGTACCCCAACCCATAGTGTACCCTAGTGTATGTAGGTGTTTTCACTGTATTCTAAGTGTTTTCAGCAAAGCACTGGCCCTGGGCCTGGTCAGGCAAAGCCCAGGGTCAGTCAGAGTCAGTTACCACCAGTACCAGTCAGCAAAAAGTTGGGGGGTGCCCAGGGCACAGGATGACTTTGCAACACATAGAATAAAGGCCCTTCCCACCCGCCTCCATGCCTGCTAGTAACCAGACCAGACACATAAAAAAAGGGGGGAGGGAGACAACAGGACTGGGACGAGGTGGACCTTAATCAGGATAATGAAGATTACCGGTAAGTAATGGGACCTTACCTCCTCATAGGTCCTCCTCGTCCCAGTTGTTGCAGTCTGAGGACTTAACAAGCCCGAAGCTAAAAAAAAAAGAAGATTGACCCACAGGGAACCATACTGTAAAGAACAAGCTCATGAAAGGGCTGTAGACCCAAAACCCACAGCGAAAGCAGCTATTTAAGCAAGAAACACTCCCAGTGGAAAACGCCGAACAAAACAGTGAGGCAACAGCCAAGAGGCCGTCCGACAGACCCCTGGAGAGAACTCCCAAGCACAGGCCAGGAATGGTAAACCGAACAGAGTGAGTGTCACCAAACCTTGCCAGGAGGAGCCAGGCCTAAAGAGCCAGAAGATTGACAAAAAGCCAGCCAGCCACACCCCTTCACTGAGAGAAGGGGCTACCGGGGCCCACAAAGATAACAGGAGAAAAGCGAAAACTGAAGTGCGCGGCAAAACAGAAGAGTCCGCTGCACAACCAAAGATGAGAGGACCTGACCAACACCCCACCAGGAAACACAGGAAGAAGCTCCTGTCAGAAAACACTGCCAAACACCTGTAAGAACCAAGCATGGACCCAATAAGAGAACCAACCTACCAGGCAAAAGCTGTAAAGAGGGACAGGACATCAGTAAAGCCCCGAACTCTCCCAAACACCGGGCCGAAGGAATGGCCAACATAAAGCCAGCGAGCAGACACTTGCAGCAAGCCCAACACAACGGCAAAATGGAAAAACGGACGCAGTGTAAGCATTAGTCCACCAAACCACCATACCCAGCTTTGGGAAAGACCAACAGTGGTAGCTCAAACAAAAAATAGGAAATGCAATGGGCAGTCAGCCAGGACGACCTGGAGAAGCCACACAAATTACAAAAAACATCCAGTTAAGGGGGACTTCATGCGCAGGCCCACCAGAACATGTATGTATCAATCAACAAGAGAGGGAGGGAGGAGTAGCCACTCTTCTTCCCCTGAATTATATTAGAAAACAACAAAAGAGTGACAGCCAATTCCAAAGAAAAGGTACTTAGTTTAAACGAAACTGTGCAAGGAAAAAGCTTTATTTCTTAAAAGAACCCTCACTCACCAACCTAGTTGGTGACATGCTTCATCATTGGGTTCCCACCAGGAGACCAGTGTCTCCCTAGTGTGCTTCGACGCCTGGATTACAGCGGAGCAGGATATTATTGTGCAAAGGTGATAGTGCTAAGGGTAGTGCTATTTAAAAGAATGAAGGTTTTGCCAAAACTCAATTTTAATGATGGCAAAATCATCAATCGTTAAAATAAAAGTGAAACGGACGTACGCTGGTTAATTAGGTACACCAGCCCATCCGATTTAACTAACAAAGTGTAAAAAATGTGGTCGACATGTTTCAGCTTCTTACTGGCAAATTAGCTAAGCTTTCTTCAGGACCGTCACTCCCCGGCGGTGTACGCACACTAAGGCGTACCTAACCAGGGAGTTAGTGTGTACAGTAAAACTCACGGTTTTACCGCTGGGGGATCTGGGATTTCCAAGAGGCCCCTTTTATTGTGAAGTACTGAAGTAGCTTCACGTCATGAAGTCACGGCGGGGATTGTTTGCCACAGAAACTTTCCGATTAAGAGTTGTCCCTCCACGACCTATCCATGCGATCACCGTGGCCCCGGTGATCGCATGGATAGGTCGTGGGAGGGACAACTCTTAATCGGAAAGTTTCTGTGGCAAACAATCCCCCGCCGTGGACTCATGACGTGAAGCTACTCCGTACTTCACAATAAAAGGGGCCTCTTGAAATCCCAGATCCCCAGCGATAAACCGTGAGTTTTACTGTACACACTAACTCCCCTGGTTAGAGTACGCCTTAGTGCGTGCACACCGCGGAGTGACGGTCTGAAAAGCTTAGCTAATTTGCCAGTAAGAAGCTGAAACATGTCGATCACATTTTTACACTTTGTTAGTTAAATCGGATGAGCTGGTGTACCTAATTAACCAGCGTACGTCCGTTTCACTTTATTTTAATGATTGATGATTTTGCCATCATTAAAATTGAGTTTTGGCAAAACCTTCATTCTTTTAAATAGCACTACCCTTAGCACTATCACCTTTGCACAATAATATCCTGCTCGCTGTAATCCAGGCGTCAGCACACTAGGGAGACACTCTGTCTCCCTGGTGGGAACCCAATGATGAAGCATGTCACCAACTAGGTTGGTGAGTGAGGGTTCTTTTAAGAAATAAAGCTTTTTCCTTGCACAGTTTCGTTTAAACGAAGTACCTTTCCACCAGAACATGTGCCATAAATGGGCCCACAGGGGAGAAAACGCCAACTGGAACATTAAAAAAAAGAAAATCCAGAAAGGGAATCATAAACGACAAGCATCGCACACTGCTGCTGGTGGTGGGACTCGAACCCTTGCACGGGGGGCCTGTGACACTAAAGGCACAAGACCCTGGCTATACGGCCCTCCAACACCTGCAATGCTGCCATTGAGGTGCAGCCCAACCAGGCATAAGCACAGAACCACCAGCGAGGGCCCACAGGAACAACCCAGGGTGCCAGTCTGCCAGTCCGCCAATCTAGGAGGGAGCCGTGCTAAAAGCACAACTGCAGAAGGACCAAGCCCCATGAAACAGGACACTGAAAGTCGACAACGGGCTACTGCCTTCCCCGCAGCCACTTACACAAAAGAGACCGCCCCTGGGGACCAAGTGCTGCTGGAATTACTCAGCACTTGACCAGCACTCCCCCGGCCCCCCCAACTGCTCCCCCCCCACCCCCCCACCTCGGTGCAGCAGCATTTTAATTGAGATATATAACATTGGCGAAACATACCAATGGAATAACTGAGAAATATAGTACATTAAATGTTAGAGATTTTAAATTTAGAGGTTTTATACTTCAATCTTTCACATTCTAAAAGTGCACCGATTGGCATTGGCACTGCAAGGAAAGGATGCAAAATGTATTCTTCTCCGCTGTGAGTCATAGGCTTATGTGGCATTGTGCTCACAGTCCCACACACATCAGGTCAAGAGAAATATAGAGGAAATTGGGCACATTTCTCTCTTGCCCACTTTAAAGTTTCATAATGACATATGGAGGTTTTTGCCCACATATGATCATTGTAACGGTACACATTTTAGAAAAATATATCTCTAGCTACATTACATCAACAGTGGCCTGTGTGAGGCCACTTCCTTTGCCAGGAACTCTATACACGTGCTCCAGTTGTTGCCTAGTACATGAAGCATACGAACAATGAGGCAGAGATACTATTCTTAGTCTGCATTGGAGGTACAAGGCAAGCACAGGACTCTAAGGTTTTGCAATAGGCAAGTAGTAGTGGAGCTGCCATCGGAAGCCCTGAGTCAGAGAAGTTTTATGGCATGGGCAAAGTGGGCTCTGGCCTAGGTCTCCAGCCTTTCGGGGGGGTGGCGGGGGCTGATAGACGGGGCCGGACTGGGAACAGAAACTGGCCCTGGCACACTGCTCAGCCGGCCCCCCCTGGGGTGAGGGGGAGTGCAGCCGAGCAGTTTGCGAGGGCCGGTTTCGGCCGATTTTGTTACAGGGGGCCGATATTGCCGACCCCCGGTAACAAAAACGGCCCCCCAGGGGCCCAAAACCGGACCCCACCCTAGCGGCCTACCGGGGAAATGCCCGTTGCCCGCTATGGCCAGTCCGGCCCTGCTGATAGAGCCCGCTATGTTCTACAGGCAGTCCTGTCCTGATAACCTTGAATGATTCTTAAACTTAGATTGTTTTAAATACGGTTTTCCTTTAGTTCATTTTATAAACGGGTAATGTGTGAAAGTTTATTACAGACCTTTTGCAGACAAAGGTTGATTTTATGTTTTTCACCATCATGTAACTTCCATAAAAAAGTTTCTTTTAGATCGAAACAGGACCTCACATATGAGAAATGGGAGGGGGTCACAGAGATTATTTGTAGTGACATTCACATTTAGAATTTGGCGAGTATGTCTGTGCACTGTCAGCGACCTGGCCAAAGAGAGCATGAAAGAGCTGTGATTGATCATGGGTGCAAGCTGTTCCGAATGGGGCCCCCAAAATACGTTTGGCCCAGGGCTCAAAAAATCCTTAAGATGTCCCTGGCCTGAGGAGCAATCTTCGCTTGCAGCTGTTCTTTTAGATATGAAAAACTACTTTTTTGTAGTCATGTACCACTAAGGAGGTAAATCCCCACCCTTGTCAAAATAGAATCTTACTATGCGAAGCGGTGACTGATTGCCACAGAGTTATGTTGTTATACAAATGATACGTTCACGCTGTTACCCTGTCTCTCGTAAGCTTCAGTAAAACCACCAAGAAATGTTTTTTCTTTGAGGCATGCTGTACCCCCAGTGAGTAAAAATAATCAATTGGGGGGGCGGAGCTTGCCAGCGCCGAAGATGGCCACTTAAGCGGAGAGCTCGCATCTCGGAAAAATCATCCTACAAATATCCTGCATTAAACCGAGGCCGCCACCCCGCACATCGCATGCCCGTGTAGTCCGGAGGCCCCTCTTTCACCCGGGATATTCGGACCCTGAGAGGTGGCGATGCACGCGAGGATTTGTGCGGCGGGCTTGTTGGGCCGTGAATCCCCGGACTAAATTTCACTGGGAGCCGACCGGAAGTGGCATCGAGCCGGGCTGCAGCGCTGACTTGACCCGGCCGGAACTGCCCGGCATCGAAACAGCGCTCAACGAGACTGCAGTGCGGCGGCGCACGGCTCCTGCTCACAGTGAGTTGCTGGGAGCGGACAGGAGGCTCGATTTGGGGGACGTCGCTGTCGCTGTGTGCCCTGCGGAGGGGTCCCGTGTGGTGCTTGGGCCGGTGGCGGAGGTGCTCTTGACGGGGCGCGCCTGCTTTGATGTGCCTCCGGACACTGTGTGCTCTGCCTGTGAGACACGCACTGCCCAGTTTCACTGCCGCGTCTGGGGTGCACCGCTGTGAGGGAGCCACGCACTTTTCTTAACTATTTGCCCCTTATTGCATGCCGACTCCTGGACTGCACGGCAGAGCACCGCTTGTTCTCCGTTAGCCACGGCTACCTGAAATCGCTGTGGACGGACCCTGCCGCTGCGTTGGTGCCATTTTTGCCCACTGGGGACACAGGGTTCGCCCTTGAGACCTGGGGACTGGTGTCCCACCTACACTGGAGACATACGGTGCCACCTTCTTCCCCCACCGTGGGTGCGTTGAGCTGCGAGAATCACCAGGCGAGGCGTGTTGAAGGGTCTGTGGCTGCGGGGACATCCACGCTGGTCATTTGTGTGCTCCTCGCTCTGCGTGGTGAGCGGTACTGCCGCCTCGTTGTACGACATGACGATCTGTGCCACTAGCTGCCCCACATACCGCGATCCGACGCAGTATTGCAGTGCTGTGTTCCTGTTTGCTGTGGACCTGCTTCGTCTGGAATTGATAATTTGACGGTGGAGGGCTACGATGGGCAGAACAGATAAGTCGCAGCAGAAACTATCTTTCGAACAACGTAAACCCAGAGACAGTTCCCGGACGGTTGAAGAGGGAGAGCGGGATGAGGAGCGAGAACAATCGTCTCATTCGGGGGATCTTAAATCCATACTGGCATCAATGGAAAAAGGCCTGCAGACCTCACCAACGGTATTGGGGACGAAGATCGACTCTCTTTCCTACCGTATGGACCGGATATCCGAAAGGATGGACAAGCAGGCTGAACGCCTTGACATGGCGGAGAGGCGTGTCGCGGAGGTGGAGGAGGCACAGTCGGAACTGGACACCGGCCACAAGCGTATGGATCGTGCGCTTCAGGTGCTGCTGGACAAGACGGAGGACTTGGAGGCGAGGTCTCGAAGAAGTAACCTGCGAATTACTGGCCTACCGGAAACGTCCTCCACGGGCAACATGGAGCAGTTCCTCGAGAAACTCCTGGTTACGCTTCTTGGCTCAGACACCTTCTCACCCATGTTTGTGGTCGAGCGAGCGCACCGCTCCTTGGGCCCTCGCCCACCTCCTGGAGCCCCTCCGAGGCCCATAATAGCTAAGCTACTCAATTATCGCGACAGGGATGCTGTGTTGAGAATTGCACGGGAAAAATCAAATCAAAGGCATTTATACAGCGCACACATCACTCGAAAGACTTTGCATAACGAAGGGTCACAACTCGCCTTATTCCCAGACTTTACCGTGAAGGTGCAGGAAGCGCGTCGACAGTTTGTGTCACTCAAGCAACAGTTAAGAGATCGAAACATTGACTATGCGATTTTATACCCGGCTCGCCTGCGTGTCAACCGTCAGGGCAAGTCGCATATCTTTACTGACCCCAAGCTGCTGCAAAAAGCCATCAAGGACTGGACGAAGGAGCAGAGAAGTAGCCCGGAGAGGGGGTCCTTGACTGGAGCGGAGGGAGGCTCCCTGGAGGAACAGGACTGATCTTCCCATTGGTCACACAGATAAGAGTTACATAATAAGGGGACTGGGCCAAGTGGTGCTAGTCTGTTGACTTTATCAGTAATAGGGTGCGACAGGGATGTTTTTGTTGTATTCATTTATGCCGCTCAGTCCTGCTGTGTTATTACAGGGTTGCATACAGGGGTGCATAGAGCTAGCAAGTTGGGGTGTGTGGGCCTTTGGTTAATGCCTCAAATGCGCATTTGGAGTGCGGAGGACTGTGGATTGTTGCCCAGTTAGACGACGGGGTATAGTTGGCAACCTCCGCCCATGCGTGTTACTCACACTTGGGGGTTTTGGTATTGTTGTTTCTTGGAGGGAGGGACAGCTCTTTTTTAGTTAATTGCATCGCAATGTATGTTTTGTTTCACGAGGTATTATGGGTACTGTTTCGTCAGGTCCAAGTTGGGGGGATCTTGATGTGGGAGGGGGGTGGAGGGTTGTTGAGACTCAAATGTTGCAGTACACACAATTTTAACCTTTTTCACTTGTTGCACAGTACCAAAGCATTTCGCGATATTGATGTATGGCGATGATGTCTGACTCTGGCGCCCGCGTAGAGGGGAATGGTCCAGATCTCCCAGCTGACACACTTAGAGCACTCACATGGAACGTTCGAGGACTTATGACCATAGGAAAGTCCGTAAAGTCCTCTCATATCTACAGAGACAAAATATAGATGTGGCACTCTTACAAGAAACTCACCTCCCACCTAACTCCCTATGTTGAGGTTAGAGGTCTGCTTGGTAACATCCATGCTGCTGGCTTCACCACACACGCACGAGGAATAATTACATGGATCAACCCTAGGTCAGCACTCACCATCGACCCACTGTTCACTGATACGGAAGGTAGATTCGCCATTACTAAGTGCTGTGGGAAGGGCATGGACTTACTTATTGTTAACGTATATGGCCCGAATTTTGATAATCCTGACTTCTTTACTACACTAGCGGACAAGGTGGGCACTTATGGCGAGGGCCATCAATTGTGGGGGGTGATTTCAACCTAGTTCGGAGCCCAGTACTGGACAGATCAGGAGGGCCTGAGAGGGGTACGACTGCTGCTGCCAGAGTGAGTGAATGTGCGCTGATTAGATTCGACTTGACTGATGTATGGCGTTTGAAATCCCCACACTCGGGTGGTTACACGCACTATTCGGCTTATCACAACTTGCATACACGTATTGACTATTGGTTTGCAGCTAGGTCACTTAGTGCCAGAGTCCAAACATGTCAGGTTCTACCACGGACGCTTTCTGATCACTCTCCGATTCTACTGGTGCTGGAGGCACCTAGCAGACATATACCCCCATTCACGTGGCGGTTCCCTCCCTACTCCCTATTAGACGCAGTTTTTAAGGAGGAACTCGCTGTGGCCATTGAGACCTTCTTTGAAAAGAATGTGGGCTCTGTGGATGATACCAAGTGGTCTGGGAGGCATTCAAAGTTTACATTAGGGGGATCACTATCTCAAAGCACTCGGGGGTTCTCCGCTCCATTCGCCAGCGTCTTACTGACTTAGAACGGAAAATTAAGATCCTTGAGAGACGGTTGCAGGCGGACATAGAGAGCTCAGATATGGGGGAGATTGCGGAGTTGCTAGCTGAATACAACACAGTTGCAGATGATGAGATTAGGCATCTTGGTAAGTATGCCACCGCCAGGGCATACGGTGAGAGCGAGCGGCCTGGGTCGGTTTTGGCTCAACTAATTAGAAAACGTAGAGAAACGTTGAATACTGTCTGGGTTCGATCCGCTGAGGGTGTGCTTTTAACTGAAGTCTCAGATGTAGCTGATAGATTTCGTCAATATTATTCCGGGCTCTATGCCTCTAGGAGCACTGCGACGGATGAGGAGATTGTCAATTACTTGTCCTACATACGACTCCCATGGCTCACCAACACACACAGGGAATTTCTCATGCGGCCCATAAAAAAGGATGAAATACTTCTCGCTTTATCTAGCATGAGGACGGGCAGCGCTCCGGGATCTGATGGCCTTATGGTCACATTTTACAGGGCATTCTTAGACATATTGCTCCCGCAGTTGACCACGCTCTTTGATGACATGTGCGTTAGAGGGCAGATGCCACCGTCCATGTCTGAGGCAGTGATAGTGGCACTCCTCAAACCCGGAAAATCCTCGGAAGACTGCGCTTCATATCGCCCTTTGTCACTGCTAAATGTGGATACGAAGATCTTTGCGAAGATCCTTGCGAATAGGCTGGTCCCCCTGGTTCCCCTCTTGGTTGCCCCAGAACAAGCAGGGTTTGTACCTGGCAGAAATTTTACTTACAATGTACGCACGGTATTTGGTGCCCTGCAACATATCAAGCCGGACACGCCTGCTGTGGCAGTCTTCCTAGATATAGAGAAGGCATTTGATTCGGTGGAATGGCCGTTTATGCGACATGTCTTGACCAGAATGGGAGTGAGCCCAGTCTTTTTACAATTAGTGGGTACGCTTTACAGCAAACCCACCGCCCGCATAAAAATAGGCAGTATAGTGACAGATTCCATTCGTATAACACGTGGGATGCGGCAGGGCTGCCCATTGTCCCCATTGCTTTATGCTCTAGTGGCAGAACCTTTGGCTTGTGCGCTGAGGGAATATCATCAACATCGCGGTATCAGCTTCTCACGTTACAAAATTATAGTATCCACATATGCTGATGACACCCTCCTCTACATTAGACACCCGGAAGATAATCTAACAGCCGTGGTACGAGAGGTAGTGCGGTTTGGTGGGCTTTCAGGTTTACACGTCAATTGGGCAAAATCTATCATCTTCCCTCTCACGCCAGGTACCCTTCGTTTTGAGCTAGACTACCCTCTGCAGTGGACCACAGACGCGATCAGATATCTGGGAATCAAAGTACACACAGACTCTGACACGGTATTTAAAGAAAATTACGGGGTGGCCTTCAGCAAGCTGGAAGATGATGTTGAGAAGTGGATTAAGCTTCCGCTATCTCTTCTAGGCAGAATATCCATCATGAAAATGGTGGTGGTGCCGCGACTTATGTTTTTATTTATTAAAATTCCCATGGTACTACCACGAGCCTTTTTTGACCGTCTCACCTCATTGATGGTCCGACTGGCGTGGGCGGGTAAGCAACCGCGCGTGAAGTGGCAGATTTGAGTACTTCCCTATTCCATGGGCGGGCTTGGTGCGCCGGATTTTAATTTATATTATAGAGCAGCCCAGTGCTCGCATGCATACTTTTGGATGCATGGCCACTTGGATATACCACATCTTCGCATTGAGTCGGCGATGGCCGACCCGTTTCCACTCCCTGCTATGCTGTTTCAGGCCGCAGATCGTAGGACATGCATATTAGATTCTGTAAATGCCACAACACATGCCTGGCACTATCTATTGCACTTACAGGCGGGGGCAATACTATATTCCCCATCATCTTTATTAGAATGGTGTTTGTGGTTGCCCCCCTGTAAGGAGAAAGGGGTTACACGTGCTCTCCAAGCAATGGGTATACGTGAGGTGGGGGAGTTGTTTGACGATGGGGTTGCTAAACGGTGGGAGGACTTTGATACAGATAAACCGGAACTTACCACATTGACGAAATTCCAATTTCATAGAACGAGACATGCCTTGAAAGGGCTACTGGGGGACGATTACCTGGAACCGCCTGAACTAACTGCCTTGACTCTCACTATACGAGCCAAATCTCCTAAGCGCATGGTAGCGATCATTTAGAATTCATCCATGTCATATAGAGCAAATCAATACACCAAGGTGCGCTTGGAATGGCAAAGGGACCTGAATATCGAAATAGAGGATAGTATGTGGACCTATTGCTGCTCCAGTACAAAGCGGATCTCACTTAATGGGCGACACCGCCTGGTACACTTCAAATTCCTAAATAGGGTATACTATACGCCGGAGCGGCTACATAGGTACGGTCTAAGGGATAATGCACGTTGTGATAGATGTAATGCAGAACCTGCGGACTTTCTTCATTTAGCTTGGATGTGTCCGGGTGTCGCCGCCTTCTGGATCTTGATTTTTAAGGAATTAGGTCTGATTACAAAGATCCCCCTCGATCCAGACCCAGTGCTAGCACTGCTGGGTTACTCCAAGTCAATTCCAAGGGGTGTTCGTAGACTCATAGACATGGGAATACTCATGGCAAAACGTAGGGTGGCTATTAACTGGTTTCGTGGCCCTCTTCCTACACTCACACAATGGAAGAACGACATGACATACTGCTCCACACAGACCGAGATTTTTAGTGAGCTTCTCCCACCGCGGAATAGACCTAAAAACATCTGGGAATTATACAATACTTATAAGTACACATCTGCTGATGGCATTAACAGCCCGACTTCCCACGCATGAAGTTAAGTTGTATGTGATAGAAGGGTGTCCTCCCCTTACTTCTTGGTACAGACTGCTCCGGAACAATTGTGGTTGCGCATCATAACCTGAGGGGACATCTTTTACCCTCCTGAAATGTACAACGCCTGCTGGTGGGAACTATATATGTCTGATATTGTTCATTGCTCTTTGGTACAGGTGCTACTCGCTATGGATGGTCATATGCTGAATATTTGTGTAAAGTATAATGTACTGCTGCACTGTGAAGTCTCACTGTTGTATGTTTTTTTTTTCTTTTTTCGAAAAATCAATAAAAATAAATAAAATAATAATAAAAATAATCAATTGGACTCCAATTAATCATCAATATTTCTTGATACATCTTCACATTTTAAATATGACAATTTCCCATCTGCAATCCAATTAAATTATCCTCTCTGCTTTTCAAAACCTTTCAACCTCTTCAGGATGAAATATAATTGTGGAGAAGTGTGGCTCAATGGTTAGAGCGGCAGACCCTGATGCAGAGATCTGGCCCGGGACCAGGGTTCAATTCCCGCCTCGGCGGGTCTTGGACTCAATTTCCTCGGACCTGATAATTCTCGCCTCGGTGCCTATTCTAATCATGGGTCCCACTCTGCAACTCTGGGCAATAGCTTGCTTAATCTCCACAACGGCCCCACCAGCGCTGGGATGCCTGGCTTCACCTTGGGGGTGCCCAGGAGTGGACATTTCACAGGGAATAGCCAGGAAGGGTTCCACAGCGGTATGCGTATAGCGCCAGGATGCCCCAGCTGGGGTGGCAGTGCGCTTTACAAGTACGAATTTACCTTTACCTTTACCTTTACCTTTTGAGAAAACAATATGTCTTAGGGCACTTCCTTTTCAAAATTGCAAAACAACTTCATTTTATAGAAAGCATTTAGTTGTATATCTAAATAAGTCTTTCAAGCCTGCTTTTAAGCACAAGCCTGTAACATTATGATTGAAGATCGACACACAGAAATATGCCGTCCAGATCCTCTCAAAGGAGCATATAAAATGTGGACATCCAGATGCAATATATTTCTGTTTTTTCTGCAGCTACAGTTTCAAATGTCCTCATTGTTTCCTCAATCAAACATATTCCAGCATTTAGGAACATATTTGTAATCTATTGTGCAGTAACTGAATGAGTAAAATGGCACAAAAATGGATATTCAAATGATTTTGGTTCTATATAGATTTTAGTGTTTTCTTTGTCGGTCCTCCATAGAACAAACCGCAAAGGCTATTGCATTTCATAAGTACAATGTTTACTACCACAGGCAGTACAATTTCCTAATTCATCTTGATCTCAAAGCATGTTTCTTATGAAAATAACTTGAACTAAGATGAGAAGAAAACATTTTAAACACACATAAATAAAAAAGATGATTAAAAAAAAAAAAAGAAGTAACTTTTGTTGCAAGTCGAATAAGCAATCTGAGGGAATGATTATTTATATACTGAAGTAGTCTCAACCGTCTTCCAATGGAAGCAATTTGATTTTGAGAAATTCAAATTTGATCAATCCATACCCTGTGTTGGGCAGACTTTAAAGAAAACCCCTTAACAATAAATTGGAAGGACAAATATTACATTCTATCTAATCAGACTATATATATCATGAAAGTGAAAATGAAACTGCTATGGAATTTTTTTAAAAAGACGGACACAGGGACATGCCCTTGTTTAAACTGTGTAAATTAATCATATATTTTAAAAGGGATTATAGCTCTGCACCCCTATTCTGGGAAAAGGCTGACCTTGAAAAATTATGCTACATGTGATGGCAAAAAAAAAATGTTTTTATGCAAGAAAATGCTCTGGTGGTTTGTTTTGATGTTCGGATTACAGAGGGAACTGTAAAACAAGGTAAAATTAACATCACTCAAATATGGAAATGAAAACATGAAATTACCAGTGGCTAGATATTTTATTCAATTCCTGTGATACTAGAAGCTGTTGGATGGACGAAATGAGGGAATACGAAAGTGCATTATCAGAAAAGATAAATATATTATATCAACATTATATAATCTTTGCACCCAAGAAGGTTAAATGAAAAGACTGATTTAATTTTTGTGTGAATTTTGGATACAGAAGGAAAGAGGAACTACTTAAGGAATGGGGAAGGCGATCACCTACTTACCATGTAAGAACAATGTACTCCATTTTGGTAGGACATCAGTGGTGCATTTTCATCCGTACAAATAAAGTTAGCCACTTGTGCTGAAAACAGTTTTGAAGACTTTTCTAGTTGTAAAAATAAATGATTTGAAATAATGAAGTTGTATTGAGATTTTGAAAAGCAAACGTTCTTATGTATATTGTTTTCTATTTACAAAAATAGAGAGAAAACAACTTTATTTCCCCCTGAAGATGGGGCTGAAATGCCTTAAACCGCATTGCCAGTGACTATATATTGGCTTATGTGAAGACGTATACCACGGGTACTCATAGTACGGCCCGCGGGCCGCCAGCGGCCCGGCAAGCCTTCCTTGGCGGCCCGCGAACCTTGCAGATATCCTACCTGTGTTTTTTTTTTTTTTTTTTTTTTTAAGTGTCAGCAAACACCGCCGGTTGCAGCAGCGCTCTATGGGGGCCGGGCGATTCTTTAACAGACCATTCACTTGTTAATGAGGCTTTGTTGTATTTCACATCTTCTTAGCGCCCCTGCATCTCCACTCGGAGTGGAGATGCAGGGGCGCTAAGAAGGGGTGAAAGAACAACAAAGCCTCATTAACAAGTGAATGGTCTTTTAAAGACCTGTGAAGTACTCGGGTGGAGCTGTGTGTGTTCCCGGGAAGCTGTCTCAGCCCGGGCTGACACACACGTGGGGTGAGGTGACAGAGGGTGACAGAGAGAGGGTGACAGAGAGAGGGTGACAGAGAGAGGGTGACAGAGAGAGGGTGACAGAGAGAGGGTGACAGACAGAGGGAGGGAGACGGAGAGAGGGAGGGAGACGGAGAGAGGGAGGGAGACGGAGAGAGACAGAAAGAGAGGGAAACCGAGGGAGGGAGACGGAGAGAGACAGAAAGAGAGGGAAACCGAGGGAGGGAGACAGAGGGAGGCAGAGAGAGACAGAGAGGGAGGGAGACAGAGGGAGAGAGGGAGGGAGACAGGGAGAGAGGGAGACAGGGAGAGAGGGAGACAGAGGGAGTGAGACAGGGAGAGAGGGAGACAGAGGGAGGGAGGGAGGCAGAGGGAGGGAGGGAGGGAGACAGAGAGAGGGAGGGAGACCGAGACAGAGGGAGGGAGGGAGACCGAGACAGAGGGAGGGAGACCGAGACAGAGGGAGGGAGACAGAGGGAGGGAGACAGAGGGAGGGAGACAGAGACAGAGGGAGGGAGACAGAGGGAGGGAGACAGAGGGAGGGAGACAGAGGGAGGGAGACAGAGACAGGGAGACAGAGGGAGGGAGACAGATGGAGGGAGACAGAGAGGGAGACAGAGAGGGAGACAGAGAGGGAGACAGAGAGGGAGACAGAGAGGGAGACAGAGAGGGAGACAGAGAGAGAGACGGAGACAGACAGAGGTAGACAGACGGAGGGAGACAGACGGAGGGAGACAGACGGAGGGAGACAGACGGAGGGAGACAGACGGAGGGAGACAGACGGAGGGAGACAGACGGAGGGAGACAGACGGAGGGGGAGAGGGAGGGAGACAGAGGGAGAGATAGAGAGAGGGAGGGAGAGAGAGATAGAGAGAGTTAGGGAGACAGAGGGAGGAAGACAGAGGGAGGCAGACAGAGGGAGGCAGAAGGAGACAGAGGGAGACAGAGGGAGACATGGGGAGGGAGAGGGAGACAGACAGAGGGAGACAGAGGGAGACAGAGGGAGGCAGAGACAGGGGGAGACAGAGGGAGGGAGAGGGAGACAGACAGAGGGAGGGAGAGGGAGACAGAGTGAGAGGGAGACAGGGGGAGACAGAGGGAGGGAATCAGGGGGAGACAGAGGGAGGGAATCAGGGGGAGACAGGGAGGGAGAGGGAGACAGAGGGAGGGAGTCAGGGGGAGGGAGTCAGGGGGAGGGAGTCAGGGGGAGGGAGTCAGGGGGAGGGAGTCAGGGGGAGGCAGAGGGAGACAGAGAGGGAGACAGAGAGAGAGACAGAGAGAGAGAGACAGAGAGAGGGAGACAGAGAGAGGGAGACAGAGAGAGGGAGACAGAGAGAGGGAGACAGAGAGAGGGAGACAGAGAGAGGGAGACAGACAGAGGGAGACAGACGGAGGGAGACAGACGGAGGTAGACAGACGGAGGTAGACAGACGGAGGTAGACAGACGGAGGGAGACAGACGGAGGGAGACAGTCGGAGGGAGACAGACGGAGGAGGAGAGGGAGGGAGACAGAGAGAGAGAGGGAGGGAGAGATAGAGAGAGGGAGGGAGACAGAGCGAGAGAGAGATAGAGAGAGATGTGTGTATGCCGGGTCTGGTGGCTCAGTGGACGAAGGCGTCCGCTGCAGGGGCCTGTGTTCAACCTCATGGTCATAGGTTTTTATTTTGCTCTAGCCCCGCCCCCCTCCCCCACTGACCCCGCCCCCACCGGTGCGGCCCTCGGCCACAAACCACACTGTAAATTTGGCCCCCGAGAGAAAGTTTGTGAGTACCCATGACGTATACAGTAAAGCATGTTAAAGTGAGGGATGAATTGCAGTTTAATCGAATTTTATCTTATTGGGAAGGTGATGTTTATGAAAAGGGATATTTCCTGGGGCCTTTACTAGAGAGAGTTCGTATTGGCATGCATCGTAGATTGTCAAACGGCGGAGGGTGAGACATTTATCTTGGTCTTTCTGTGACTCATCCTTGTCAGCTTCTCCACAATGACCACACAAAGACTGATTCTCCACAAAAGGACCCACAGGTGTGATTCACACGAGAGGAGTGATACCATGTCCCATACTTCATTAGACCCACTTTCTACTTATTAGAGCACAAATTAATTGTTGAGTATCCAAAATAAACTGCTAGACATCTTTCTAAATCTGAATCACCTGCGTAAGATGATACAAGCCTGCAAACCACTGTCTTACTCTCTCCACTGGCACTGTACTCCCAGGGACCGATTTCCTAACCATCATCTCCTGTTCTTTCTCATTAGAGACACTTACTCCTGAAGAACCCAGCATCCACACCAACCCTGAACAATACTATAAGTTCCCAGATCCCACAACATATCCGATTACCACAATTTCAAAGGTTGGATGTCCTCAACCCAAAGATCATCCTGCTCAAGTAACTTCAAAAGAATCTTCCCTCTCAACCTCCTTACCTGTCTCCTATACATAACATCAAAGCTGCCCTCCTGAACTGTGGGGCTGCACTCATCAAAGACTTTGAGTTTTATGCTTATGGACTCCTTTAAGCCTGGTTCTGCTTATCCTCTATACCTTTATCTCATCACTACAATACTAAATCCAGATGGTGAGTGGTTGCGTTCATCCACAAGCAGTCACTACAATGCAAACAGATTAAATCAATAAACTTGCTTGAGGGCCTTGCTATGGAGACTGACCTATAAACCACAATGGCTTAACACCTTATACTCCCGACATGTCAATGAATATAATTTCAATGATCGTTGCCTTGATTTTACCCCTGGTTACTTCATGTGATCACATTTTCCTGGGAGATTTCGACTTCCACTGAGAAAGACACACACCCACACATTTCTCCTCAAATCCTCCCTTTTCAGACATTACAGTAACCTACTGTGACTTTGCACCTTCCCTGCCCACAATAAGGGACCTACCATGAATGTGTTTTTTATAAGAAGCACTGCAGGCAAACCTCTAACCCTCTTAAATGGGTTGGTCAAACCACTTCTTCATCCTGTTCAAAATACTGACATTAACACACAAGACAGTTATGGTCAAACCTAGAGACCTCACACCCATTGACAAGCATGTGCAAAACCATCAGGCCTGGCTTTAATGTGCGAATGTATGATAAAACACTGGAATACAAGTACACAGACTTTTGTGCCATGTTGCTGTGCTGACTATATATCTCTGCCCCTCTGTCGGTGCGTTGTTTTTTATTCTCTCAGCTTGCTGTGCTGTGACTGCGTATTCCCCAAGCCTGTGGAGCTTTTGCTATGCAGCACCACAAGCATAGGGTATGAAAATAGGGCGCATATATATGAAGCGCAGAAACAGGTGGCGCTGAAAAATGGCAGTTTGCGTGCCTTTGTGCACATATGTTTGCATGCGCTAGCATCTTGAAGGAAGACCTACTGTCTTTACCAATGTTAATTTTATGTGGTGTATACGATATTTTAAGAAATACCCTGGTCAGATTATTAAAATACTTTTCTTTTGCGTTAGTCCTGGATGTAACTGTAGGAAATGAATAAATGTGTGTGGGTAGATTGTGCATTCTTACTGGAGTAAAGTGCAGGGGAAACCTGCACTTTACCACAGGAGAAAATGTGTCTTAATGAGAGTTGCATTTGCAGGTGATTTCAATGGAGTGTAAATACACTTGTTTAAAAGCACGCTGCTGTATCAAGCTGGTAAAAGCTTTGTAGGATCAGTTAATAGCTTTGAAGGTCACATGAACTTTTTGCAGGTTGTTTGTCAAGGCAGATGGACTTCAAAAGAAAACATGTAACTTTTATGTGCTTTGGTTAAACATTATCAGAAATCATTCTGTGGATAAATAATGTTCTCTGCTTGTTCGGTTCCTAGAGAAATGAAGACGTTTGGTTGAACTGACATGCTACGCCCATGTGGTTGATTATTTATATATATATATATATATATATATATATATATATATATATATATATATTATTGCTTAGTGTGCGGAACTGTTTGTTTCGTTTGAGATACTGTGCTGCAAACCGTACTTGTTGTGAATGATTACAAAGCAGGTTTTTTTGTATTGTAATTGCATTCATTTAGCGCTTACTCCCCCTGAGGAGGCATTGAAGCTCTTTTCGGTGAGTAACATGCTATTCCGGAATCCAAAGGATTAGTGGTGGATTAATATAGGGAAATATAAGTTGTTAATTTGAGCAGTGGCTATGTGAGTCTGTATGTAACACTTCTACGTGCCCTCAGATCCCGGAGACATATAAATATGGTGGGTCGCAAACACCTACATGTTAAACATTAGATTAGTATTCTGCTGTCTGCTCGGTCAATACCCTCTTCTCATCGTTGATTGACAAGTATAGATAAAAGTGTTCCTTTGCAGATCAGTCTGTCTCCCTGCCTTATCGCTTGTCTTCCATACTGACATGCCAGATCTGCACATTCATCAGTGTCAATGTGTGCCTTGGAAGGACACATAATCCCCTTGAAAGTATAATCATCCACGCAAAGTACAGATACAGAGGGATCTCTTTCCATTTTTCTCAGAGCAAGCCTCATTTTTGCATAATATTTGATTGAATTTAGTTTCATTAAGGCAAAAGTTGATGGGCATGCAAAATTATGTATTTTTCCAAGAAATTTCATAAAAATTTAATTAAACTGCGTGAAACTTTGCAAAGTTCATGTGACGGTTCTCTGTACAAATTGAGCACAAAAACACATCTTCCATTCAAAAGTCATGCAAAATAGAGACATTTATTACATTTTAAAGTCAGATGTGCGATCTCAACTTTATAGAAAAGCCGTCCCAACCAAATTCGGGTACGCTAAGACATTGCAGTACACAATTGCGTACCTGAATTTGGTCAGGGCGGCTTCTCTGTCGAGAATCTGACTTTAAAGGCATCATGACTAGATCAACCCCAGAATACAAAGAATAAACACAGCTTGGAGGTGTGTGGCAGATGGCATGTTTTGGTCCTGAGGAGACACATGAAAATTTGGAGGCGGGGTGGCGTTGAAACGTCAACACTGTTACAGGGGTTGTTTAATGTCTATAGAGTTGAATACAGTGAGCAGGATGCAAACTGTACTGTGTATCTGCATGAAGTTGGTGACCTCCCCATTGTGTATTCTACTATTTCACATCACTACACCTATGAGCAATGTGCTGTCTGCACCACTGAAAAACTGTGTTAAAAATACCTATTTGGAGAATAAATATACAGAGTCATTGTTTGTGGTGAGGAGAATTTATTGCACAATAACTTTATGAAGATGTATGACTGAGACCAATCGGACCTAACTACGTGTTAACATCCACCACTAACAGTTCAACTAGAGGCCCTATAAAACGACCATTGCGGATCTGAACTTTACAAAGAACTCCTTTAGTTCGTCAAGTCCGAAAGTGCCCTCATCTACAAATCCATTGTCAGCCTTGTCCCCCCTATACACCTCTCAAACAGTAAGGAGATTTGATCTGGTGCCTACAAAGTCAACTTTGAGACCTGGGATTGAAAAAGGCATCTGCTCTTGATTTTAAAATTGTGAGATTCTTGCTAAAACACTTAATCTCCCTTTATCTAAAAATGTAAATGAGAGAAATGCATTTGTAAATATGTGGAAGGCAGTTCAGTATTTCAAACATGTAAATCCCCACTTGATCTGTACAATCCTATGTCTCCCCATAATGTACAGCACGCAGTCAGTGTGCTTTCTTCTTTCAATCTAGCTTTAAGCGTTTGTGCAAAATGTTTACATTTAGGATTGAGTCTCAGAGATCACACTCCTTCAGAGATCTTGTTAACGTCTGCGATGGGGCTTGAGCACCATTCTCTGTTTGTGCACTCTGGGCAATGATGCAAATATTTTCTTTTATACATGGGCCTAGTATACCATAAAGTAGTATTTCATTTTTGCTAAACCTAGCTCAGGGCCCATTAGTAAGTGAAGGGCAGGTAGTGGATTTCCTTGACTGAAGGCAGCAGGTATGTTTTCTGTCGTTTATCTCTTCTTAAAAGGTTCAGTGAAATGACTTATTTGCCTACAATTGGATACCCATTGCTATTCATAGAACACCTTTTGAATTTACAGGCACTGGCTACAGGCTGGAGGGAGCAAACACCATAACGTTTGGTAAAATTAGCGGGTAAGGATTGTCTCTCTAGTGTAAGGATGATTGAATCCTTGAAGCATCTCATGTGGTCCTGTTGCATAAGTTAGCACACAGGATACTTATTTGAGAAGCTACTCCCATCCAGATTAAGCTGAGAGTCTCTGCTGGGGAAGCCGCTGTTCTTCTCAGCTTATTTTTGTGGTTGAACAATTGTCTCACATTATCAGTGTCTAAATGCATTTTTAAAATGCAAACGTGTAAGTGCAGTGTTAATGTTTTTAATATATTTGTAATTATGAAAGTATGCATTTATAAGCTGTATGGATCTGGTACGACTGAAATATGAAAAGTTACACTT
The DNA here is from genome assembly GCA_963921515.1 of Calotriton arnoldi. Taxonomy (NCBI): domain Eukaryota; kingdom Metazoa; phylum Chordata; class Amphibia; order Caudata; family Salamandridae; genus Calotriton; species Calotriton arnoldi. Next base: position 244,385 of record CAWUFW010007061.1, read on the forward strand.
GATATCTGTACTACTCCTAAAAATTATTCAAATTTAGTGCTTTAAAAGAAGTGGTTTCCGAACATGGCTCTTCAAAAAGTAAATGCGAGTGATTTCCAGTAAGTAAGCATCTGTTGTTGTGAGACACAGTCTACAAATGACATATTTTCAATTTATGGCCAGAGGTAGACAAACATTTAGGCTCTTCATAAAGGGAAACCCAGAACAAGTCATGTAAACTTTGAAACCGGTTCTCATTCTTGGACTTTATTAATAAAACGGACGCTGCTTAATTTCTAGTAATACTTGTTGTGTATCTTCCCCTCTAGTTATGGATCCCTTTGGTAAGCAGATATCCTATGTCTGAGCCTAGCATGGTCAGACATTAGTTATACTGCTGATTAAATTCGCCTGTGAATGTCAATCTCCCTTACCAGAGCATGAACTCCTAAAATTAATTCGTTTAATGTGAACTTTTACCTCAAAGTGCCCAGAGCTGCCCAACCTCATCTTTGATGACTATACACATCTTTGGACTGACACCGATAGCAGGACTTCTATGATGTTTTGTGGACGAGAAGACAAATATTGTATTATTCTCTAGTACAACCACTTTTGCATGCACTCCATGTCTGCTCTAACAATGCAAAGGGCCTCCGAAATCCATTCTTTCCAGTAATTTGTCAAATAATTCCTCTTTTTGGCTTCCTTCGGTAGGCTTCTAGAAGAGTGCTGGCAACTCAACTAATGACCGTCTCCTCCTGTACTTATTTTGGTGTATTCAGATCTGAAGAAGAGCCCCTGGTCTATGACTTGACCCAGTAAAAAGAGTCATGAGCCGCACAATATTAGTAAAATAATGCTTTTGTTGAATGATTTCAGCAACAAGCTTTGGCACCTTGAGCGCTGCCACGTCAGGTTCACCCTTTATTCCAGGAAGCCTAGAAGCATGTTGCTGATGAACTTCCCTATAAGGAGTGCCAAGTACGTGCAGGAACAGTGCTGTTGTGTTTGTTATGCCAACAACAGCAATATGTAGACCATGGCAATTTGATGGGATTAATTTATTTGCATAATAGCGTGATTCACAGTCCATTTTATGCTCTGAGATGTTATCCTATGCAACTGTTTGAGCCTATTGAATTCACTTTCCATTAAAATCGGAACCAAAATCTCAATGCATCTGATTTTCATACACATTTGAAGTTCTCTTTTGTTTCTGCTAAATTAAACTAGATTTCGCACCCCTACTGATGGGAAACTGGAGGAAGTGAGTCAGAGGCCCAAGCACCATAGCATAAGTGGAGTTTTCTTCTGCTCTGGGCAGAAGTATTCCCCTCTTGCTTCGTTTTAATTCTGTTTCTATCTATAGTAGAGCACGCACAAAAAAAGATCCACCCCATCTTTTCATTCGCACTCCTTAAACCTTTTTTCCATTTTCTGGAGCTACTATGGAGATGTTTTCCTTCATTATTCGTGATTCTCAAGAAAATCAGACTTGCGGAATCTGTTCTAGAGAATCTTTTCCATGAATCTGTTTACTCAATTTTTTTCAAATGAATGGAATTTTCAGGATTCTGAATCATTCCAAGTGATTGCCCTTCAGCTGGCATTCCAAAGCGTTGAATGTATCTTCATGACTGCCCTTTGTGTCACCAAGAAACAATTCCCATCCCAGCAAGCAGGCTGTACGTTGTAGATTCCCACCTGCAGATAAGCATTTGCCACACCAATGCAGGTTGGCAATGAATGCTCATCCCAGAAATCTATCCGAAGAGAAACTCTAGTCCAGTTTGACCAGCTGAAATGTAAACCTTTGTGACAGTGTACGCACACGCACACACACACACACACACACACACACACACACACACACACACACACACGCGCTTCCCTCACTCACGAGCTTCCCTCACTCACGAGCTTCCCTCACTCACGAGCTTCCCTCACTCACTCACGAGCTTCCCTCACTCACTCATGAGCTTCACTCACGAGCTTCCCTCACTCACTCACGAGCTTCCCTCACTCACGAGCTTCCCTCACTCACTCACGAGCTTCCCTCAGCTTACCGAACATCATCTTGGGGCCTTACTTACAAGGACGCTGTTGTTGTTTACAGAATGCTGCCCTTTGCCTCCTGGCTAGAAACAAGCCTAAAGGCCATGATGAAGTTCTTCTAGACACCCTGTTGCTGACCTTCCCTGTGTGGAAGTGTCCAGCTAGTTCAAGAGATCAGAGGTGATTAAAAGCCCCTTCAAGGCTTCTGTGCTCCTCAGCAGACACAAAAGTGGTACTGTCTGATGAAACTACATACACACGAGCAGGCAAGCAGAATAGTGACTCTGCCTGGCAGGCTCACCTCCTCTCTGTTTCAACTCTTTCTCTTTTGTCTTTTTTAACCTACTGGTCTGCCAGAGGTCTCCCACCCAGTTGACTTCTGTGGGAGCTGAAATGAGAGAAACATTAATCATACCAAGCAAGTCCCATTTTCCTGTGGGCTTGCACGCTGTTGTGGGTCTCACTACGGTCAGTGCTCTTTTCTTTCACAGTTGCTCTCAGTGGACTCTTAAGGGCCCCAGGTCACGAGATATCCATGGGAACATAACCATCTAAACCAAAGGATAACCTATCTTCCAGGCAATAGTAACTCGCTCTCCTGAATTCAGAGAGCATGTACCTTTCTTTGCAGATTAGTGGTACTCTATTGTTGATTACCACTGTGGTTTCTTTGCTTCAACTTGGATATTTTGCAATCAGTTGAATCCTGAGGTGTAAAGGTTTTGAAACCCATTACATAAAAGGTCAATTCTAGCAGAAGGATGTAAGTTCTCTATTTCACAGTTTTGTGACTGTAATCAGTTAGTGATTGCAAGTAATAAATGGGCAAACACTGCTTAAATTATTTCAATACCCCCCTGTTAACTGAATTGCTGCTATTCTGTGTTTTCAGGACGGTTTGATTGTATGCAGTCATTTGAAGATGGCAAACACTGTGTAGCATTTGTAGACACGAGCCACAGTTTTTATAACTGTTTTGTGCTGCATTAGTATTTTATTAAGCAGTGTGTTTTGTGTGTTTTAAATTACTTGGCCATTTATACTATAAACATTCATGGTTTGAAATATTATTTAAGCCTTATGTACTCGGAATTGAGGCTGTACATTCACATTTTAATTGCAATGGTGATAGTTAAGATGTGCTGTATCTCCACTCACCTCACACCACCTCCACTGAGCAAACCATTGACTGCTCAGCCACAGAATCAGTAAGAATTTGATAGCTAATGTTCCATCACAGACTGAGTACTTAAGAGTCCTAGTTAGTATTAAAGATAGCACTCGCACCGTTGATTGTGGCTAGTTGTACTTAGGCCCAGGGACATCTTAAGGATTTTGGGGGCCCTGGGCCAAACTTATTTTGGGGGCCCCTGTTTAGAGCAGCTTTAAATGTATGATCCAGTTTCAGTTCTTACATGCCCCCTTTGGCCAGGTCACTGACAGTACACAGGCGCACTGGTCCAGATTCTAAATGTTTTGTACATCTAATATTCAGGGATAGTGAGGTGTGTTTTCAATATTGTAACAAGTAGCAGTTCACTAATATTACTGCAAATAATTCTTTGTGATATCCTCCCATTTCTCATATGCGAGGTTCTGTTTTGTTCTAAAAGGAACTTTTGTTATGGATGTTGCATAAAACGTAAACATAACATTTCTAAGCAAAATGTCTGTAATAGACTCTCACACGTCACCCACATTAAAAATAGATGAAAGGAAAACGGTATTTAAAACAATCTGTTGAAGAATGTTTCAAGGTTATCTGGGCAAGTCTCTGCAGAACAGAGCTGGCTCTGTCAGGGGCCCCCTGAAAGGCTGGGGCCCTGGGCCAGAGCCCACTTTGCCCATGCCTTAAAACGTCTCTGCTTAGGCCCCGGTAATATTTAAATTATACTACTGTAATTGTGGGAATTTTACCCTACGCTTGTTTTTCAAAACTACGTCAGGATGGCATGTTGCGTAATACAATGTGTCAAAAGTTTACTGAGCACAAAAATCGTGCTTAGAGCCTGACCGCAAACTACTGTTGCTTACGCCACTTGAGTTTTTGCGCTATTTTCGAATTTTTTTTATATAGCAAAATGTGTGTTTAGGTCAAAAAATTGTACCTACGACTAAACTGACCAGAGAGAAAGCCTAAGGGTAGGGTAAATAATTAAGTGAATTTTCTACATTTAGAATTGCAGGTGACATGGTTGGTACCTTGTCTGGCAGTCACCCACTGGCAATTAATGTGTCTGCATTCACAAAAGTTCAACATTCAGCTAGTCAAGCTAGAACAGTGGGATTTCTAGGAGTAGCACTTTGTAGGTCCTGTCCATAAACCCTCCTGGGTTTTGTTTATTTTTTTTATTTGGACCTCCTGATTTTTGGACACCTGCGCTCAGCTAGCCTCTTTTATTGTGACTCGCCCACTATACGTTTATTTCTGTTATAATAGACTTGAGCTATACCAGACAGTGCCCACCTTTTAAAATACAGTTTGCTAGTGCACAGTTGTGGTAAAGGGCCGTGCACTTTTAACTCATGAATGCATACATGTGGATGCAGAGCAAGGAAGACTGTAGTCTAACTCAGTTTGCATCATTTTGCGGGTAATCTTTTTGAATATGGGAATCCAAATACATTTTTATGGTGCGTGTAGACCGTATAATTTCATTGGGCAACCAAAAAGAAATGTCCCCTTTCTTTCAGACTGTAGCGTGAGCCTTAAATGTTTAACAATATTTACACTTTGGGTGAATGCTGCCTAAAATTGAATTTTGTAATTGCTCAATTTAGAAAAGTTATTATTGTGGCATTTCCCATATTTACCTGGTTCCAAAGTCATATAAAATATTTGTTTTGATCTATCAATTGGGCCATCCTTTATGCATTTTGACTTTTGTAATATTCATAGCTGCCAAGGTTTCAGATTGCTTATGTGTGACATTTTCATAATTTCAATGTAATTATGAGTGACATTCAACGACTATGAGTGACACTTTCTTGCAAGCAAAATCAAGCAATGAAGACCAGGGAAACATATAAATATCAGAAATTACACCCATTTGAGCAACGAGAAACTCCAAGTAGATCTTAAAACTGCTGTAAATCACCAGAAACTGATGAGCACTAACCTAGCAAAGAGCAGTAACTCGCAGATAAATCCTCATAAAATACATGTTTCGTGAACATGCCTGGTTCATGTTGGATGAGGTGTGTGCTAGAGAGACATCTATAAACCTTCCAGCCCCCCTGCAGTGGCAGTGTGGGAGGATCAGGTACACAGTGTCCTAATCTTGGAATTAGTCCAAAACTGGTTCACCACTGGTGTGACAACAAGGGCACAGCAAGTGAGTGCACCCCAGGTCACCAAATGAAGCTTCGTCATCTTGAGAACAGGACGATAGAAAGGTCCCCAAAATCTTGATGTTCCCATCAAAGTGAAGAACATGGGTTTGGGGCTGAGAAGAAAACTGAATGGTTCAGTCAGAGCACGTACTGCAGAGATCTGAGTCCACAGGACTTTTCACGGTGAGGGAAATGAGGGATTTCAAGCAAGCGCTCTTTCTACAAGTAAAGGCAAAGAATCAGAAGTAAATGAGACTAAACAAGACATAAAACTATGATGTTTTATTTAATCCAGAAACATCCTAACTACGTGGTTCGAAACAAGAAGTTTGCCAGTGTACCAGAAATCTCCTTCCTGTGTGTTTTCCCAACCTCGTGTTACAAATAAATCTTTATTTGATATGACAGTTCAGCTCATTGAAATCGACTCAGATCCATTCCAGGGCAGGCTCAGGGCCTCCTGCAGTGCCAAACCCTCTGCCAGCCCCACCCACTCCCATGGACCCGGTTTCTAGCGTGCTTCCACGACCTATAAATCCCCGATATGTGCACCTAAATACAGAATATTTTGCCCATTAAACCATAATTCACCCCAATCTGACACTCGCACAGACATCCCATTGTACTACTTCAGTGCTCACTCACCTGTGCCCCCATGACGTGTCCTCCTGCAGTGCCAGGGTGAGCCAGAGCATCTTTTACCAGGTTGCTGTGAAGAGGGTCACGCAAGCTGCAGTCAGTAGTGCTGTAGACTGACTGAAGTTGGCTGTCTGTGCTGTTAAGAGGGTTGGCCTGCCTGGTTGGTGCAGTGACCCCTCACTGCCACTGCGCTGAGCTGCTCTCTCGGTTTCTGTCCCCCTGATGGCCTTGGTCCGGTCTGACATGTTCTCATTTGGGAGCTATGGTGTAGGCAGGAAGCTGGAGCTTTCATGTGTGCATGTGCTGAGCTCGCTGGGGCTGCATTGGTGAGGGCTGCTTTTCACAGGGCTTGGCTCAGCAGGAATGGGGGTCCTGGGTTATGATTGTTAAGTACTTGCAGCGCCGAGATACCCTTCGAGTGAGTCACGCTATATGAAAGTTCATTAATATAACAGGGCCGGCAGGTGGAGAGCTGCTACCGATGTCTGGTGGCCGCAAGCACCTGGGGGCTGATGGTGTTGTTGGGGCAGTGTGCAGGACTCGTGACACTGCATGCAGAGTCTGGCTGATCCGCGCTCGGATCGCTATTTATTATAAAGCAAATGTTTATTCGATTTTAAAACGAAGACACCGCACTCCACTTACACTTTGCTGCAGGGGTGGCAGGCAAGCACGGCAACTCAAACTGGTGGCAATCAGTACATCCCTGATTCTCCCGTAGGCCGCTGAGCAGTCTAACGCGGGGCATTCTTCGGTCCGGGTCGGTGAGCCGCAGCCAACGTCGGCGCACTCCACAGCCCGGCCGAGGCCTCTCGGGTGCCATGATGCTGATGCTAGTCCCGACGGTAATTTAAATTGTGCGCAGTCAGCTGCGCACTGTCTGGTATTAATGCGGACACCGGGACGCGGAAGGCAGCCACCACTGACCAGACGCAGTGACTGCGTGCCGGTGCACAGCACGCTTCCAGTCCCCGCTTCCTGAATCCCCGGTCGACCTCACTTCCTTCCAGGACGTGTGGTCACATGATCCCCCCTGAGTGACTCAGACCCGCCGCGGGCGGAAATTTCAATGCAGCACTGCAGCTATAAGATACATTGTCGCAGCAGAGTGGTAAACTGTTACAATACTGAGCCTGTGCTGGTGGCAGCGCCCGGGCAGGCAAGTCTGTCGGCGGGGAGCAGCAGAGCCGGCGCAGGCGCCCTAGCAGCCTGGCGTGGCTGGCTTCAGCGCTGATACAGCAGAGAGCCACAGTGGCATTAAAATGCGTGACAATGCATTTCAGTGCGGTGATGCGGACCACCACACTGAAATGCGTTAGTCACGCCGGATGCGTGATACTTGGCAGGCCTGAATATTTCCATGAGCTACCTCTAATAATATTCGGGTTTTGAGCTAACCTGCTGGGCCAATTTAATTACTCTGGTGGCCAGCTGGCATTTCAAAGGATTAGAATTCTCCCTCAAGAGGAGGAGGAGCAGGAAGGAATCTAAATAATGCGATTAGCAGTCACTCTTTGACAAACATGGGCATGCCTTTCAACCCAGGAGACATTTCTGTAAGTTTCAGCCATTCCTAGAACTAGGACATTTGGCCCAGTGACTCTGGAGTGCAAGGAAGGTTGTTGTATGGTCAGTGGTTGCTAGCCAATCTAGTTATGGTTGTTCTGGAATGACATGTTAACTGTTTTTGTATTGGTTCTTACAATGTCAAAGCCAATAGGAATGACATAACAGTGACAGTTTGGAAGTGCATATTTTTGCTGCCATCCTGAAATGTTTTCTTATTATTGATATGTTTACTGAAGATGAGAGGTTTTGTTCTGCTGTCAAAATATGTGGCTAGACACTTGACAAGGCCAGTAAGCCTGACTTCTTATTAATGCACTACACGTGACACCTCTATCTCGCTACCTTGAGACTAACATTCTAAAAGGGATGCTTGATTTCCAGTTTGAGAGTCTGCTGTGAGGGGGCCCCAAGACACAAGAAGTGAAAGACCCCAATTGTTGAAATTAGGGCCAGCACTTACTGACTGCCCTAAGGCCCTCTCACCTGGATTTTTCACTCCTTGTCCTATTATAATGAATTGGGGTGGCAACCGCCAATGCTCAGGTGGCTAGATCCAACCTCCACGGTGTTGTCTGGAGGGAAACCTTGTTTGCTGTCTCCAGGTGGCCTTGGTATCAAATAACATGAAAGGTCAAAGAATTAGGACATTGGAGTAACAATTTTAGTTACTCTGCACAAAATGTAACCTTATATTGAAACTTCCATTCTTACAAACTAATCTTGATCTACGAAGTGTAAACCAAATGTTCAGTGCATTGCTCGTAATCAAGAAGCATTTACCTACTCACACCTTCAAATGTTTCACAATCAGTGTTATGAACATTATGGAAATAACGTTTGCAGATTACGCAAAATAAAACTGGTCCCCGTCTGCCCTAGTCACTGAACTTAATTTCCTTAGGAAGTCCAGTGTGTATCCCACATGGTGAGGCTACTGCACCCCCAAAACTCATAAATACTGCTATCAGCTCAAATAACCCAACGCTCCTTGGTTTGTTCAGACCCTACTATATATTTTTATGGAACAGTAGTGTTTGGACACTAATATACAATTGCATCTCCTGTTTTTAAGTCCAAACCTCACAGCCCCTAGTACTGTGGCCGGACCTCACTTTTAATGGTTGACATTTGTCTCTAGATTGTGTAAGGTGTTAGAGATTTTAGCTGAAAATGGTTTAACTGTAGAAATGTCAAAATGCAAATTTGCAAAGGAAAAGGTGGCCTACTTGGGGCACGAAATTGGAAATGATGGGGTCAAACCAAAAAACTCTCATGAATGCAATAAAGGATGCCCCTGTTCCAAGCAACAAAGACAAAATCAGATCTTTCTTGGGGTTAGTGGAATACTGCTCCAAGTTTATACCTAAGTTTGCGGAAAAAAATTCCCATTTGTGCCAACTCTTAAAGCATAAATTTACATTTGAATGGACTGCAAATTGTCAAACATAGTTTGAGTTAATCGCATCGATCATTGACAAGGTACCAGTGTTGGATTGTTTTGGTCCGAATTTGAATTGTTGCATCACCACTGAAGCTAGTGGCAAGGGTTTGGGAGCAGTTCTGACGCAAAAGGACAAAGATGGCAAAGAATTTATTATTTCATTTGCACCAAGAGCCCTTTCACTGACTGAAGAAAAATACCCGATTATAGAAAGGGAAGTATTGGCGTGTGCATGGGCCTTGAACCATTTCAGGGCATTTGTATGGGGATAACCTATCACCATTTTATGCGACCATAAACCTCTTGTAAAGTTATTAACAACTGAAGGAACAGTTAATGCCTCAGCAAGAATAGCCAGATTTTCAATGAGGATTCAAGATTACATTCACAAATTGGTGTACATACCCAGAAAAGATAACATAGTGGCTGACGGTTTGTCTAGAATGCCAGTTAAATTAAAAGAATGTGAAGATGAAATTTGGAAAGGTTTCCAAATTGCATTCAGACATGGGGGTGGCAATAATGCTGTGTGCAAAGAAGAGTGGCTGGAAGAGTATGAGAAGGACAGAGTTTTAGTTCAGGTTAAAGAATTCCTAGAGGGAAATTGGCCTTACAAATGTGACTTACTGGTAGAAGTGAGACCGGTTTGGGAAATTAGGTCACAACTTACTATAGAGAATAGTACTATTTTGAGGGGAGAGAGAACTATTCCTCCAGGTGGTCTAAAGAAACCCATAATAGAATTGTGTCATGAAGACTATTTTGGCATTGTACGGACCAAGAGTTTAGTCAGGAATTTGTTTTGGTGGCTGAATGTTGATGCAGATGTTGAGAGGTTTGTGAGGAGATCTTTCAGTTGTGTGGGTGCGGATAAATCATTGAAAATGTTGGGACCCCCCATGAATGAATTTCCTTTTCCTAAACTACCCTGGGAAATGGTAGCGATTGGTTTTGTGGGAACGGTGGATGATGAACAAAGTTTATCATTGTACTCATTGACATGTTTTCGAGGTGGCCAGAAATTGAGGTGGTTAACAGGGCTAATACAAATTCTGTTTTAGAATTTCTGGATAAAGTTTTTGTTTCTGAGGGTTTACCTAAAACTGTGTTAAGTGACAATGGGGTGCAATTCCTTTCTAATGAATCCAAAGAATACTTTAAAAACGTAGGTGTGCAACACAAGACCACTTCCATTTACAAACCGAGCAGAAATGGTATGGTTGAGAGATTCAACCGGGTTGTAAAGGGAATCATCCAAGCTGCTGTAGCTCGCCATAGTGATTGGGAGCAACTGTTACACAAAGCAGTATAAGCATACAGAGTAACAAGGAATGAAGTCACGGGGTTGTCTCCTTTTGTAATTATGAGGGGCCGCAATCCCAGATCTAAGTTTAATCCTAATTGGTTGCATCATGTTGGTGTTGAACAATGGTCCCTTGAGTTGATACAGATCAGAATTGCCAAACATCACCAGAAGATGAAAGCGTTTTATGATCATAAACATGGAGTAAAGCCAGTGGAAATCACTGTGGGTGATTGGGTTCGCATAAAGAAACCTGGGCATATCAAGAAAGGACAGAGTCAGTTTAGTGAACCTGGAGAAATAATTGAGGTTCTCAATAATGCCGTCAGAGTAAGCAGTGGAAAAGTATGGAGTTTGAAAAGAGTTGCTCACAGTCCTGAAGGGCTAATTGGGAGATATGAGTATAATACACTGGAACAAGATTTTCAATTGTTAGATTCAGAAGAAATAGGAATCAAAAGCCTGGAGGATGGATCAAGTCCTAGCATTACAAGTGGAGAAGATGGTGAAGATGCTAAAGATGGTGAATCATGCGAGAGTCAAAAGTATGGTGAGAGTAACAATGTAGCTGGAAAAGAGGATGCATTAGAGAGTCGAGAATTGATAGTTCAGAAGTGGGGGAATTTGGCATGAGTGAGGATGGTATTGAAGAGAACCTTGGACAAAGAGTAAGGAAGCCACCAGAGTGGTTAAAGGACTTTGTGTGTGGGGAGAAAAAGTTTTTGGAAGGAAGTGGTTAGCACAGTGTAGTCGTCTTAGAGTTGCCAACATGTACATTTTTAATTCAATTGTAATAATTTAATGACATTTTGTATTCTGTATTACTTTATTTATTATTATTATATATATTGAGGTATTTATTATTATTTATATTAAAAGGAGGGATGTATTGTGTTCTAATGTTGCCATGTTTGTTCTCAAATGGTTTGATGTTCCATATGGAATATGGAACATCAAGGCAGGAGAACGGCAGCAGTGGACTGGGGAGAGGACGAGTGAGCCTGGCGACATCAAACAGTAAAGAAGTGTACTTCACTAATTTGTGTCTACGCTTATATGGAACCAGAGGTATAAAACAGCAAGCAGGAGTGCAGGGGGAGAAGCACACATGGAGAGAAGAACACAGAATGCAGATACAGGAGGGAGAGCAGAACACCTTAAGCAGGGAGAAGCACGCAAGCGTGAAAGGCACACAAAGTGGCAGCAACACGTAGAACAGGGAGAAGCATACAAAGATGGTGGGCATTTGGGGGAACACAGAGTGGTGTAGAAGAGACCTCAAACACATTCAATTTTGTGAATTGCAGAACTAAAAAGCAAAAAAAAGTTCCATAAACTAGAGCAGTGGAAGGATGCCAGAGAGATGGTAAAGAGGCTATGCTACAGGGAAATGACAAACATAAGCTAGACAAGTTGGGACAAGGAAAGCCATTGAATAAGAAGTAATAAAGCCAACCAATAGTAACCTTTGGGCAGGCTGTAAGCCCCTGTAAATTCTTGGCAAGCCCACAAAAGGCACTTCCAGACACCTTGCACTGTCTAGAAGACTCGACCTAAAAAGGAAAATTCATACTATTGAATTACTATACCATTCCGACACTGAGTTGTCAGGCCTATTATGACTGCGCCTATCTGTGTTCCTTTACCAATCCAGTGACAATCTTTTTAGTCCCTGGAAAGGAAAGAAGGAAGTGTACGGCAGATTAACTCACATCTATTGTCTCCAATTGACTAAAGCGAGGGAGAACAACACATTTGATGGTCTGCTGTATTACTTGGAATATATTTAAATGGGAATAAATATTGGTGGCATTTGTGATGCTTCACCATGTATAAAGCTCATAGAACTAGTAGAAGTAAAGGTTGTCAAAGTTATAAACTACAGACAACTTTCTACAGAACAATTGGGGCTCGATCACAAAAATATTTTTGGCTGGTGCCATATAATGTTCTTGGTGGTAGGTTAAGGCATTGCTTGCTCCCCTAAAACCATTTACCGCCCTGTTATGAAAACAGGATTCTTGAGGTGGTAATGTGCAACAAGAAGGTTTGTGCATTATTGTTGAGTGATATTTTGCTGTGGTAGTGATGTGTTTTGGTTTATATGCTGCAGTGTTTTTGTGCTCTATTATTGCAATGTGATTTTGTTGTACTGTACTGCAGTAATTTTGCTGTGTTCTGTTTTGATGTGTGTGGTTATAATTTAATAATGCTGCATTCTGTAATTCTGTATGTTATTGTGCTATGTTCTGTTATCTATTCTAAATACTGCCATATTTCCAGCTGAAAGCAGTATATTACTTTAAAGTTCTCATGGCGAGTAATCCTTTACTACTGTCTAAAGTGGTAAAATAGTGCTTCTCAATCTCTTGAACTTCTTAAGACATCAGTCATCGCAAAATGTCAGAGAATGAGTGTAAACTTGGCACTCACAGAGCTCCTGTTATGTGATTCGGCTCCTGGTGCTCTACTGTTGAGTCTAAGTTAAGTCGAGGAGAACAGTGACTGAAATTGCCTTTACAACTAAGAAGTAATGTAGTATGAGGAAAAGTAGGATTATCGAGTTTATATAGGGACCTTTTCCTAGTATTGTGGTAAACCAAACTTCACTGGAGCAGTATGAATTTATAGTGAGTGCTCATTTCAGTTGATGCAACTCCGTGCACAGAAACAATGCCAATATAAATAGTAGTTTGTGAAATTGGCTACACCCTAGAGCATCTCTTCCTCATAGCCCTGGTGTGCTTGATTGGTGGGTTGCAGTGGCCAATGGATGTCTTTATCAAATATGAATTCATGTGTTTATGAATAAAGAATATAATTTGAGGATAAGAAGATGATGATAAATAGGATACAAGTGATTAGTATGCTTGCTAAAAGAGAATATCATTTGAAATAGGGTGCAGTCGACATTCGCAAGCTGCAAGACACAACTCTATAAGGCAAAGCAAATTTGTTGAGGAACCCCGGATATGTTAAGTTTTGAATATTGTTTAAAAAAAATGTGGTGTTGGTTTGAAAGAGAAGTACATAGTTTGGATTGAAGCGAGCAGATTTGTTTGTTTATTATGGGTAAATGGATCAGCTGAGTAAGAGTATTTTCTAACACAGTCTATGTGCTGGTGGCTAACCTTTGCAAGCGTTCTATGCAGGAGCAAACTGTACATGACCTAAAACATCAAATCACATCCGGACTGAAGCAGAGACCCGACGACACACTCAAGTAAAATGGGTGATAGCCATAATATATATAGAATACATGAAGATTAGGAGAAAGGGTTTAAAATAAACAGTCACATATTATGTTCAAGTAGGAAATCTATGAACATGTTAAAATACCTCAAGTTGGGAGGATATGAGGACAGGTGTTTGGTTCACATAGGAAGATTTTGAAAGGTGACATGTTTGATACCACTTTTATGTTGCAACTAAAGGAACTAATAAAAATAGGTAGGAGTAAGACACATGCCTGGAAATCAGGTCTTATGTTTGCATGATGAGGATGACCGTACAGTGACCTGAGCCGGCCAGTGCGGCCCCATAAGCAGGGTGTGTATGGCTGAGGTCTGATGTGACTGGCATGGCTTGAAGGTGTCTGTCTACCAGGGTGCAGCTGCTTGTGTGTGGAGGGGGGGTATATGCATATGGACTGTGAATGTTCTAGTGTTTCTGTTGTTTCTCAGTGAGAAAGTCTGAGGAGATCTGCTGAGCTTAGTCCTGGGCCCCTAAACAGGGAGGGGGGAGTATGAAAGATTCCACAGCCTGGGGTGGCTGCTTGGTTGACCATCTCGTACAAAAGATCAGGATGAACCAGCACGAGGCTGGTTGGTTTTACTGGTGTGCCATTTTATGCTTTAACAATCTCTAAAGTGCATGTGAGCTCTAAAGGTGGAGTGAAGCCATTGAGAACTCTGAACACCATCTCTCCTCAAAGTTCTGTGTGTCAGTTTCCCAATCATTGTAGGTCAGCATTATAAGACACACATCCTAATGGCTGAGAGAGCACAGTTGACACCTTGGTCCAAGCCTATGAAAAAGCACTGGGCCTTACAACGCAATCTCTTAGTAGCTTTGTCAAAGATTTTTCCACATTGGTTGTATGAACATTTGTCATTTGACGTGAATCATTGAAAGGGAGAAGACATGAACAACACATTTGGAATGGAATGGAAGGACATTTATAGAGCGCATGGCTACCCTTAAGCGTCCCAGCGCTATGAACTGACACGGAGGAGACAGAGAGCTAAGGAAACAGCGCAGTCTTTAATTGCTTACGAAAAGCCAGATGGTTGGAGACTGTGCGAAGGTGTAAAGGCAGAGAGTTCCAGAGTTTGGAGGTGTTGTAAGAAAACAGCCGACCACCACTTCTGGACCTCTTAATCCTCGGGATCTCTGCTAAATACAGGTTATCTGACCGGAGATTCCTACTTGCTTTATAAGGGCGTATCATGGTTGAATTAATGGGCGACCCAATCCCCTGCATAGACTTATGCGCCAGACATAGGGCCTTGAATCTAATGCGTTCCTGTACTGGGAGCCAAGGGAGGGAACGAAGAGCGGGTTTTGCAGATTGTCTGTTGGTAGTTCCAGTCAGTAGTCTGGCGGCGCTGTTTTGAACCGATTGGAATTTGGCGACTACTGAGATGGCGGCGCCCAAATACAAAACATTCCCATAGTCCAGTCTAGAGAGTATGAGTGATTGGACCAGTACTTTTTTGGCCTGAGGTTACAGGAGGGGCAGAACCTTTCGGGCCATTCTGAGTAGGCCATAGCAAAGGCCTGCCGTCTTCCTAGCCTGCGTCCTAAAGCTCAAGTCCTGGTCAAACCATATACCCAGGCTCTTAATTTCTGACTTCGGGTCCGGGGCTGGACCCATGCAGGGAGGCCACATGGAACAGGACTTAAAACTCAGGGTATTGCCCAGTAGCATAATCTCAGTTTTTCCTCCGTTAAGCTTAAGCTGGGACGCATCCATCCATTTTGAAATGTCCTCTAGACAGGTATAGAGGGCATGAGTTTTTTGGTCAGCTTGGTTTAGCCCCACCACCAGTTGCGTGTCGTCGGCATAGGTTATCATCCGGATTCCATAGGGGGCTACAATGGCTGCGAGAGGGGCCATATGAACATTAAAAAGCGTGGAGCTAAGTGACGAGCCCTGCGGTACCCCACTCAGCAGGGAAGTGGGTTTAGATGCAATATTCTCTTCAAACACCTGAAAGGTTCTACCCTCCAGGAAGGAGGATAGCCATTGAAGTACCATGCCATCTACTCCTATACTCCTGAGACGCCGGATCAGGATCGAATGATTCACCGTGTCAAATGCGGCGCTCAGGTCTAGGAGTAGTATGGCTGCCGCACCTCCTGAGTCCAGAATTTTCTTGCTTTCCTCTACCACTGCTAGTAGTGCCGTTTCGGTACTCAGCGTGGTCGAAAACCCTGTTTGAGAAGAGTGGAGCAAGTTGTATGTTTCAAGGAATCTGGAGAGGGTCTGATTAACATATTTCTCAGCTACCTTGCTTATTGCAGGCAGGAGGGATATGGGGCGGTAGTTGCCCAGGTCTGCCGGGTCCAGATTGGGCTTCTTAAGTAGGGCTTTTACCATGGCTCCTTTCCATTTAATGGGAACTATTCCAGTGGACAGTGAGGCATTAATCAGATTTGTCATGTTGGGGGCTATAATAGAGGTGACCTGTTTCAGAATATTGAGTGGGGCTGGATCATTCTAACTTGTGAAGACAATGTGACTCCACAATAAGGACCAGGAATCACCAAATATGGTTAAAGCGTTTTGTTTTTGATTACCAATCAATCCAGTATATAAGCAAACTAAAAATAAGTTCAGTAGGTACATCGATACAGCAGTAAAGCGGAAGTATCTCAGTAAATTGGGCTGCAATAAAATGAGATACAGAATAGTGATAGCCACAATAATAAAGAAACAGATTAAAGCAAACAGGTGTTCGCTAGAGAAACTTTCCTTGTCTCTTCTAAACCTAAGTCAAATATAGGATCATCTATCAAGGGTCTCTAATTAGGGAGCATAGAAGGTGTCCGAATGATCAGACTTCAGTTGAAGGCTTGGGAAAAGGAAATTTATGTTTAGCATTAAGCTTCACACCTGCAAGGATATGGCAAGCAGAGAGATCTGTACTGCTCAAAGTCTAAAGGGATTCTCATGTCTTCCAACTGTGAGAACACAAATTAAAAGTCACAGGAGATTCAGAAATGTCCTCATCTCCTTTCACACCACCAGGAACCAACCAAACCATTACTCAAGTGCATCTGCAACATCCCTTCAGTTTCCTATCGCATCGATACTTGGACTGTAATTCTCAACCTTGAACATCTCTCTGTCCTGGTACATGATGAACAGAAAGCCTCTTTTGACTATTAATTCTCCATGTTCACTGCCAAGTTTCCCCTCCAAGCCTCACTATCAGCAGTCTATTACAAACAATAAGCTTTTCTCTAATTTACGACTCTAATCCCTTCAAAGATTACCTCTCATTAATATGTTTAAATGCTTCAAACACGTTAATATAGTTAAGGCAAACAGTGAATATAATGTCAAATGCAAGTATGTAATTACATTTCTGTGACGTATAAGGGTGGAGCCTAAATTGTGCTGCTCCATTTATGTTGTCAGCGCAGCCATACACCTAGCAGACCGCCAGGTGACCAGATTCAAGGAAAGCCAGAGCAGTCTGTGAACCATTAGAAGATATATGTAGGTTAGTTCCCCACAGCAGTCCATGCAGGGCCGGACTGGGAATTGAAACCGCCGTGGGGTGGGGGGGGGAGGGGATAGGGGGGGGGAAGAATGTGCTAGTGGTAAGCTTTGTGCCACTTTTGTTGCAGGTGGCCGATATTGCAGCTATGCTGCAAATCTGGCCTGCAGTAACAAAAACGGCCCCCCCAGGGGCCTAAAACCAGCCCCCACCCTGGCGGCCCACCGGGGAAACGCCCGGTGCCCACTACGGCCAGTCCGGCCCTGAGCACATGTAATACCATCCTTGCTTTCCAGTTTGCTGTTTGCATTCCAGAGACTTTGATAGAGCCGCAGAATACATCTAGGATGAGTTGGTTTACTTCCTATGAAGGAAGTATGGAGGTGCCAGACTCCAAAATGAGACAACTAGAAATTAAACGCGTGAAGTGCCTCGTTTGAGGATTGATATCCCGGATATTAAAACAAACTTTGTCTGTAGCAAGCCTAAATCCATGCAGTCTTCTGTACATTCAAAGCATCTATACAGCATGTCTTTACAAGTTCAAAACTGCCTCAGATTGCAAACATGGGCCACTTTTTAGCTATCTAATTCACTACGAAGGACCACTTTTATTTTGGTGCATGGTTCTATTTTCAGTCTAGTTCCGACCTTGACGAGGGCAAAGAAGAAATGCTCCAGTGGCAGGAAAGCACAATACAAAGGAAAGTCACCCAATAAAGACCAGGGAACTAAGATAGACAAAAAAGCCATCCAGTCTTGAGCAAGGGGCAGACCGGAAGCTCAGTCTCTGTAGTATTGTATGCAGTTCTGTGTGAGAGGCTGTCTGTAGCGAGCCCACAAACAACCACTAGCCACCCGATGACATTGACACTGCAATTCTTGAAATGTTGCTTCAGAACAACCCATAGTATGTGGGGCGCTGTATTTAAAAATAAAAACGCGGTACTAACCCTGTGAAAGCCCGCTTTTTGTGGAAAGCATGAACCCTTTGTACAACATCAAGTGGGGAAAAAATGTGTATTTTTTCTGGCTACAGCTAAGATAAAATACTCAATCAACTGCCTCATTTTTAAGCCTGGGCGTAGTTCGCGAAGTAGCGCTACGCGAAGCTGCGCAAAGTGCAGTTCGCACTACGCGAACTACGCGTAGCACTACGCGAACTGCGTAGTGCACTGTTCGCAATGATTGCACAGTGCCGGATGCTTGTCCGCACTGTGCAATCATTGAAAACGGCATCTTGCACAGTGCGAGCTGTCTTTTACTGCCGCTCGAGTAGATTTTTACTCGAGCGGCAGCTTTCTCAACGCGGACTGGTAGTTTCTCATCGCGAGCGGTCGCGAGCATACGCGACCACTCGCAATGAGAAACCTGACCTCCCTGCGTCGAGAATCTCGCCGGGATGTCATTTTGCTTGCTCGCGGTCGCCAACTTGACGTTGAGGACCGCGAGCAAGCAAAAATGACCGCTGCACTACGCTACGCGTGTTTGCACTGTGCTACGTGCAATTCGCGTTGTGCGAAGTAGCGCAAACTTCGCAAACTACGCGAGCGTAGCGTAGTGCTTTGCCCAGGGTTACTCATTTTGTGTTTATGCGAAGTAAACAGAGTAGAAATGCTCGTTTCAGCAGTGCAGGTTACTTGAGCTAATCTGAAGTGCCCAGAGAAACACCTTGGCTGTGCTTTCCTTTCAATGTAAACATCTCCAGCCTGGTGTTGCAGGAGCTGCATGCAAGCACTGTCGGTCAAATAATGTGAGCCCAGGGTTGAACTGCGCCTTTCTTTCAGGCGAATATTTACACCGCAGCTCGCTCACACCCTGCCTAGGCGACAGGTCCTTTCAGGCGGCTCTTTGCTCCTCTCTCGGTAAATACATGGGCTGGCTTTAATTCCGTACCTTTTTTATTTTAGCTGACTTTTTATTTAATATTTAAATTAATGGACTGCACGGTCTTCCTGCAGAAAGTGTGTTTTAACTCTTCCAATATACCGAGAGAACAGCCTTTGCAGACACTGGAAATAGACTGGTTTCAGCCTGTGAACAGCCTTCGTTTTATAGCATAATGGAATATTTACTTGTAAGAACATCTTTTCAGACCCCCAGCAGGTTCACACCAATTTAAGTAATTACTACTTTGAAAATGTTCTTTCTAAAGAGCATTTGATCCCAAGGGTGTTTGCAAGAGTCAAAATTGCTGTGATGCAGTACCAAGGGACCAGGTAAGCAATCTGATAATCTGGCACTTAGGAGTTTATCCTGCCATGAATCATGTGGCTTACACGAGATGTGCCATCCTAACACCACCGCTTTTAAGTGCCTTTGCAAGGCCTCTTGCCCCATCTTTTGACATAGGCTTCAGGGCGCTAGATCTGATCTTTGTCAGTGGGACCGAATATATTGATATTTATGAATTTTGCTGGTGTCTGTGGGCATTAAGCAGATTACAATATATGGGTCCCAATTACATTTATAAATAATATAAATGGCCTTGGAATTTTAGTGCAGTGGTGTGAGTATTCCAGTATGAGTCAAAAGATGGGGAGTGAAAGAGTTAATGTTTTGAGCTGGAAAGAGATAGCTTTAGCTCTTTGCCAGAGCTCTTGTAATCCGAAACAAACAGTCTAGAGGTACTTACTCTCAGCCCCTTAGTTGATCTTCTGAACGGGTATTTGATAGGTCAGCAGTTGTGTTAACCCGTCTGTGAAGTAACTCCATTGCTCATCACTAAGAGAGACATTGTTAACGCAGACACTGTCATATTCAGTAGGAAAGCGCTTTCCATTGTGTTTCACTATTACAAATGGGTCCCACCTATTTAATCCAAAAGGATCTTTTGCTTTTGATCACCAGGTTTTTTGACCTTTACTGTAAGTGGGTCTTGCTAACCAAATCTCACACATGGCAATTTCATGGTAATGTGTTTACCACCAATGTCCACATTTTACGATAAGGCCACCGCGACGCAGCTAGGATGAGGGTCACTGGGCAGATTAGATGTGGACACGTGCACACATGGATGCAGGCTGCACATGACACTACCGTCGTGCGCTGCCTGGTAGCAGACACTGGTAACATGCCTCTTGCAGTCTTAAACTGCAAATTCAACTTGTCAACATATCCCATTTTGACAGGCCTAAACTTTTCTTTAAAATATTAATAAGTCACCCATATTTCTCGTAAAGGCGGAGTGCATTATTGCTCCTAAAGACAGAGTGCATCATATTTAATGCAGAAATTAATGCTGAACATGTCCTTACAGTGAAATATCCCCAAAAGTTATTTTTACTGTAGCAAGGTTAGCTGCTTCCACAGGGAAATATTGGACAACATTGTTAAATTTAAAATGTGCTAAATTCGGATTGGCAGCAGCTTGAGAATTAATTCAAGGACTTATTTTCATAGTTATTCAAAATCCAATTTTATGTTGAAATCAAATTTTGTCTACTTATTGAGCAAAAGACACTTTTAAAAAGTTACAATTTTTCTGCCTAAAGCTTGTACGAATTCAGCTGTCACCTGGCAGCTTGATGGCTCTCCTGCAATGAGATTTGTATTGTTCCCAGGGCCTGGATGTGGGCAGGTGGTGCTTTGCCTTGAAAGGGTGGCCTGGTGGCTGTGCCCGAGGATTAGTTAAACTTCACAGGGGTATTTCCTGTCACAAGCAGAGGAACCGGACACCGAGCTGCACCCCTTCCCTTGTCGCTCTAGCCAACTTGGCTCCAAACCCAGTGGGAGGGGAAGCTTCCCCAGAACCCAATTGAAGGGACAACAAGGGAAGGTTTACCAATTATTATTGCCACACCTCTGGGTGGGCACAGGAGCTGTGCACAGGGGAAGAAGGGCTCTGCCATATTGGATTGTCCCAGAATACTATGCAAGATAGTTTGGACTGGGGTGGAGGGATGATGCAGCATCTGAGGCTTGGCCAGTGGTGCCTAGCATCTATAACTTTCCCCTGCACTTATAAACCCCTGCACAAGGGAGGGACAGATCATGAACCAGGACCTGGACAGCAACATCACCAGTATGGTGGACAGTTGGAAGAAGCCACCTGATGCCCCTGAATGACTTAGGAATTCGCCTACAGCTGACCCGCAGGACTAGATGGGTCTCTACAGGGCCAGTAGTGCAGGCTCCCTTATGCCCCCTGAGGACCAGTTGTTAGAAGATTAGGACTCTGCTGCCACTCTGCAGTGCCCTGCAAAATCGGATGCTCTGGGTCTTGTGATTGTGGGCAGGAGGGTGTTCTGCTGGCTACAAGCAGAGGTGCTGCACAAGAAGCTTCCATCATCAGAAGAGGAGCACTAGAATGAGAGGAGAAGACTGGCACAGCGAGGAAATACAACCAACCAGCTCCCAACAAATTGCTCCCTGTTAAGATTCGAGCAAATTGGCCCACTTACCTAAGCTGCACTGTAGGAAAGCGTGCTGCTAAAAGTTTCACTGCTCTGGGTAGAGCGCCCCATAATGCCCTGTAAGGGTTTTCATTTGCATATTTATCATGATGCCACAAGGAGGGGCGGGGCGCTACCAACATTTGTCAGGAACTGTTTAGGGGCCCTGCAGCATTGCAGTAGCCCCCCTTGGATAATTTTAATAACTTACCTCATTTCTCCCAGGTCCTAGGATGCATGACCTGAATTAAAGTTACTTTTAAGCACTCCCAGAGCTGGAGCTTGAGAGTATTGGGACCCCTAATGGTCAGTGTTTAGGGCCCAGGGGTCTCCAACCTTTTCTGTACTGAGAGCTACTTATGTTCAATGAAACACATTTTGAGCTACTAATATTATTAGTGTTGTATAATTTCAATTTTTTTTTATATGTATAAAAATTCAATCAAGCAAAAGCTTTCTAATTTAATAAGCTGGGCTGCACACAGGTGAGCTACTCAGAGGTAGTTAGGAGAGCTACAGTAGCTCACGCACTACTGGTTAGAGACCCCTGGTTTAGGCTGTTGGAAACTGACTTTGGGGGCCCCTAGCAGGGCCCCCGTCCCTCCACGACCTCCTCTATGAGGGCAGGGGGACACCATACGTGCCCCCACAAAAAATTCATGCCCCCATGTGGCAGGCACCATGAGGTGCCTGCCACTGGGTGCAGGGATGTCTAAAAACATGTCTTTTGGCATTGAGGGTTGTGCTGCGGCCCTTTTCCGGGCCGCAACACAAGCCTTAATGTGAAAAGGCATGTTTCCGACTGCCTCTATGGCGGTCGGATCCTAATTTGGTGGTTGGGATTGCCTACTACCTGTCGGCCAGTCCTTTTACTGCAACAATGCCGGTCGGACGCTCGTCCGACCGGCATCGTAAATAGGGCCTTAATTCTGATTTGTAATGCTTTATTTACAAATTATTATTCAAGAACATTGCATTGGTTATATTAATGATGAATGCATTTACACATGATTATTTGTTTCATTGATTTTAATACCATGTGCTTTAGTGTTTTATTGATGTGGTGACCCGTTGACAAAGCCAATAGGCTTGCCTTGTATATTGATGTGGTGACCCTTGACTAAGCCAATATGCCGGCTTTATTTAAATGAACATCTATTATATTGTGATGTTTTTTCTGTGTGGTTCTTAACTATTTCACTTTTGTGGACACCCACTTGATCATTATTGGAATCCGGGGACCCCAGCGTAAGCAATTTTGATGATTTGAACCATAAAACAATACACAAAAATAGGGAAGCACGCATTCATCAAACAATTAAATGATTACATATTTAATTTAATTAATAAATATTTAAAAATCTAAATTTAAATTTTGATGGGAAGGTTGAAACGTTTCTAAAATCAATTGCTAACAGTTCAAAATTCAATTCAATCTTCATTTTTAGCCTCCAAATTCAAATACCTTCACATTTTCACACCTTTTCCAATTTGTGATTGTGCATCTTAATTTATTTATACCTTATCAATCTGTTATTGTCATATCCCTGGACCACATGTTAAGAACCACTGATCTAGGCTGTGCCTTGAAAAATGGGGTAGTTCAACCTTAGATAGAAAAGACAGAAGCCTTGCCCTAAATAGCCATTGCAACTACAAAAGAAGATATTGAGGCCTTCCTTGGATTCTTTGGGTATGACCACAGGTTCATTCTCCCTTTCTCCACAATAGTTTCCCCTCTTACCCCACTTATCCAAAAATGAGCAGCTAATAAACTTCCATGGGGTGAAAAGGAGGTCTCTGTATTTTAGTCCCTCCAAAATGCACTGGCTACCTTTCCAGTTATGTTGATCCTACTTCCAGAAACCCTATGTCCTACATGCTGCTGCACCTGGATTAAACACCCGGAATCCGTGGACTGACTCCATCCAATCCTTTATATCAGTCATAACTTAAAGCTTCAAGAGCTACCTTGTGCCGCTCTGGAAAATAAAAACCTAGCAGTGAAATGGGCGGGGAGTCACTGGCCTACTACCTCCTTCACCTCTATTTTGTATACAGACCATGCTCCATCAACATCATTTTCCTGAAACTCAAAGCAAGAGTTCATTAGTTTCCCACACACTCCCAACTTTTCTTTAGATGGTTCGCAGGGCAAGGTCACTGTTACGGTTAAATAAAAGATACGTAGTCCGGTGATGTAGTTTAGGATCACAGCTTTATTCTTCAGATAGGATCCATATTAAGTCTCATGCTAGGCCTCATACAATGCCCCACCAGGAGCAGCCTCCTTGCCGCTCAGCCCTTCCACACCAACTGATTCCTTCTTACACTCAAACACTCTCAACATTCTGATGACATCACATAGACTGAGCAGCAAGGCATAAGGGCAACAACAGAGAGGATGCATCATTCACTTACTAGATTACAACACATCCCCCTCTCATCAAAATTGAAAAAATACAAGCATGCGAGATCATAGCATATACATGCAATATGACTGACAATAAATAAATGTGCGGAGGTGGACATACACACATACGAAAGTCAACGAGCTTCAAAAATAACATAACGCTACAAGAATAACATCAATCTTCAAGAGCATCGTCAAACACCCCATCCCATCTTGAAAAGATGAGAGAAACACAAAAGTGTTGTGTTCTTCAAATCGCACGCCCAACACTCGAAGGCGTACACTCTAAGAGTAATTATGCAACCCCTAAACACAGGGCGATACACATACCACAACCAAAACAAGGGTAAATCCAGAGAAGCTAAAGAGAAAGTAGTCTTCTCATGTGCGCACCCGTAACGCACAGTCCAAACACCTCTCACGAGGCAACAACCACTCACAGGGTACATCCAATACAAGTAAGACAGAGAAGCTACACAAAAGGTAGATCTCTCACGTGCGCGCCCGTAACGCACAGTCCAATACCTCACACGAGGTAACCAATTCAGAGGGTAAAACCAAAACAGGGAAGTCAAAGAAGCTTCAAAAGAAGGAGTCTTCTCATGTGCGCACCCATAACGCACAGTCTAACACCTCACATGAGGTAACAACCAATTCAGAGGGTAAAACCAAAACAGGCAAGTCAGAGAAGCTTCAAAAGAAGAAGTCTTCTCATCTGCGCACCCGTAACGCACAGTCTAACACCTCACACGAGGTAACAACCAATTCAGAGGGTAAAACCAAAACAAGCAAGTCAGAGAAGCTTCAGTTTCAGAACATGAAATGACCAGGGACACTACACTCTCTCTCCCTCTATTCATACAGATACAAAACAAGGACACTACACTCTCTCCCCCCTCTCATACAAATACAGGATCAGGTACCAGTGAATGGTACAATCATCACATAAGAAACACACATGAAATTGAACCTTAAGGAATGACGCAATAAAAGCATCTGAGCACAAACAACATTATGAAAAATGCACTGTCCCAAGAAAACAATAAGCTAAAATAAAGAAGGTAGTCACCGTTGTCAGTAAACAGCTAAAGTCTGGAACATGTGAGCCACAACCAGGAAAAACAGTACCTAGTAGGAGGATCAAGCAACAATAACAACAGTTCAGCAGAAAATCATGACTGTCAGAGCGTCTTCAATTTCTTCTTTTGAATTAACTGGATCACCAAATGTCTACGAGGTAAGGAGGCGGTCAGCGGACATCAGAAAACGCCTCAAGATGTCAACCGGAATACAACTGGAATACAGAGATCCTCGAAGTGCTTGGTTGGCAAAAACATGGTTGGCAAAACGGGAGCGTGCATCGGCAATAGCCAAAGGAAAAGATGGATGCCAGCCACAAGATGGCGGCACGTTTTCAGCGTGGTGCCGGGTGGCTCACGGCACGCTGAAGCAGCTGGGCGTCTCTCAACAGGAGCAAAAGAAAAGGAGAAAGAACGTAATGGGGCACACATCGCGCGACAACCTGAGGTAAGTGGCACGCGCTAGATGTGTAATTCAAACTGCAATGCGGCGGTTTATATTCAATGGCGCAGCAACAAAGTCTTGACAGGAAAGCGCCAAACACAATGGAAGTAGTGCCACAGCAAAACCCTAGATGATCAGAGCAGTGCCGATGCCGCACAGTACAAAACGCTGCAGAAGAGTGCTCAAAGGGCACAAGACTGGGAACACGACAAAACTACTCTGAGACTGCCCCAAGGAGCAGGAGGGCAGACTTCCTCCAAGACAGGCAGGCAGTGGACAGTAGACAGGCAGGTAGGAACTGGCACCTTAGATCACTGGTAAAACGTTCCCAAAATCCAACAGGCAGCAGGAACCAACCCAAATCCAAATGTACAGTACTCACTAGTACACGCAAATAATGTCCAGGTCACAGATGATGTTCTCTGTCAACATGTTACAGGACAGGAACAGTTCAGCAAAGACAGGCAAAACAAAGATAATGAAGGAAAGTCTAAGACAAACTGGCACTTACTGGTTGGGGCGACCGATGAAATGGTCACTGGTGGGGCATTAGGGGTGCCAGATTTGTTCAAATCCACAGGTTGTAGTTTCTTCAGTTTTAAAAGTCCAATCTCCATTGAAGTAGCACGCAGGTTCTTTAAAATCGTCGCCAGTGTTACGGTTAAATGAAAGATACGTAGTCCGGTGATGTCGTTCAGGATCACAGCTTTATTCTTCAGATAGGATCCATATTAAGTCTCATGCTAGGCCTCATACAATGCCCCACCAGGAGCAGCCTCCTTGCTGCTCAGCCCTTCCACACCAACTGATTCCTTCTTACACTCAAACACTCTCAACATTCTGATGACATCACATAGACTGAGCAGCAAGGCATAAGGGCAACAACAGAGAGGATGCATCATTCACTTACTAGATTACAACAGTCACCTCTGGGTAATGTTATTTTTTTACCCTACTTCTCTGATAATAGCCAGTCCGAGAATCACCTTAGGAGAGACATATGTTATGGGTTGCTTTCTGTCGGTGCCACTCATGGGTACACAAGCAGATAGGGGGTTTCTGTCACTTGCCGGACGTCAGGCCTAATCCTGTGTCGACTACTAGCACTTACCTGATAGCTTTGACCTCATGACTACCCGGAAATGGTTTCCTGGGAATTCTTCCTCCTGCTGCTTTAATGCCCTGGGTCTCGGCCTCTTCCTCAACTACAGGAGGACTGTGGATCCTGTTGGCTTCCATGGTGAGCCTGGCAGTAATGAGAAGGAAGTTTAGCTTCCTCTCCGTCCACGTTTCAGTACAGTGTGCCAGTAATTTCACAATGGTCACAAGGGAGCAGAGATGGGAACCAGAGGCACAGACCGAGGTCTGCCAGGATAATAGAAACAACTGGAAGGGGTACAGGTATGTGAAGGAGGGACAGGCATGTTACTTAATGTGCACCAACAATCAGAAAATTATATGATTGAGCCTCTTTATTTTTTTGTGGCTGGTCAAAGCTACTGGTGATTCAGCATTCCCTCGAACAAACCTTGCAGACTTTACACAGGGACATCAATTAGGGGTCACCAGGGGTTACAGCTGCGATCCATGTCTTGCCCCTTGCATCCCTTGGTACTGACTTTGCGACCCTTGCCCTTAGAGGTGTCAAAATCAATGACACGGGGGCAGCTCCGCATTTCTTATTTTCTGCCCATTTTTCATTATACTAAAAGTGAATAATATTTTATTATTCACTGTTAGTGTAATAAAAAATGGAGCACACTTGCAACAGGACCTTTAGTGGCAGCTGTGGTAAATAAAATTTGATATATAACCATGTTGTGTGAGTGGCTTGTGGATGAGCGTGTTTATTTGAGAGGGTATGTGTGTGTGCGCATGTGTTTCTGTATGTGTAAGCATGTGTTTGTGAGCAAAACTGAATGAGAGTCAGTGACAGATAGTGAATAAGACTATTATTTTATGCAAGGCAATACTGCACCAAAGTTGCTGTGCTGCCCTGTGTCGAAGGGAGAGAGAAAAAATGCCAACGCACACACCATTACACCATAGTGCAAGGCTGTGTACGTTCTCTGAAGCATAGGTTTTGCACTAGAAGGGTTCCTTTTCAATACAAAAACTATGCTTCAAGGCTTTCCCACTTTGTATGTGTGCTGTACAATGCAGCACACATGGAAAGTTGGAAAAACGAGGATAAATAAAAACATTTCTCCTCGTTACACTTGATTTGCGTACATTTTGGCTCCTGGCTACCAATATTTGTAGATGGGAAGTTGCATCACCCATGGAATGACCCCTTGACACGAAGTTGCCCTATGCACTGCTTTGTGTAACTTTGCATTACTTTGGGATGCTACCCAAAGAAAATCCTGATTTGAGTTGGATGGTAAATTCCACCATAATACATAGCATTGACTTTGTATCACATAAGTGATACAGACCTTATGCAAAGCGCTAGTAAACCTGAGTCTGAGTGTCAATAGGTATGAGTGAAAATGAGTAAGACTGAGTGAATGCATGTGAGTGAGTGAAAATTGATAAGAATGAATTTAAAGGGGGTGTTCGAGTGTGAGTGAGAGCAAGAATGTGATGTGATGCTCATGTGTTTGTCTTTGGACCTGGCATATTGAATGTAATTAATGTCTTACAGAGATACCTAGAGCAATATGCTGGTCCTGGCATACTTGCAGCAGTTTTTAGCATGGCCGGCAACAAAATACTGGCACACTGGGGGTAATTCTTGGTATAAGGGGTGCCAATGATAAAATACTAAAGGCTTTCTAAAGGTAATTCATGGAATATAGAGCACCCATGGAAACATACTGGCGTAATGGAGGACATTCTTGGCATGTGAACACCATTGGCTAAATGCTGTTTCTAGCACAATGGAGGTAATTCTTGGCATAAAGGTGGGCAACTGGGCATAAGGGTGGCAACCATGTCAAAATGCTGATCCTAACATACTGAAGTCATTTTTGATATAGGGATCATCTATAGTAGATGACCAGCATACATTGCAAAATCCTGGCACTGCCATATTTGTCATGTTTGATAGAAAGGGGCACCCATGCCAAAATGCTGGCCCTGGCACAAAGGAGATAATTTTTGACATCTAGGGGCACCCATACCACATTTTGAAAATAATGGGGGCAACTCCTTTTAATTAGCTTGGCACACCATGAAAGGATTTGAATATCTAATGAATGCCTTTTCAGTGCCTATCGCATTTTAGCAAATTTATGTGAAATTTGTGCTTTAAAATGCACTATTTTCCCCCCATTTCTTTCAAAATTTCCTCGGGAGGGGGAGGGGGGAGAGAACACCCTCCACCCCCCAGAAGAGGTCTGCTGACTCGCTTTGCTCGCTCACTACAATTCAGGGCAAGTATTATGCCCCAGAACTTTCAACAATGAAGTCAACACCGTAATATAGGAGGAATCTAAAATAGACATTTGTCTGCTTTATGCTGTCATACTAATAATGCATTTATTATGAAACTTCAGCAATGTCAGTTCTTGTGATGTTATGGTCATGTGACATGCCTTAGAAAAAGGTCGGGGTCATATGTCACTTCCTGTGATTTCTTTAGAGTCAAAGGTTATGTAATGTGACTTGTACTTCCCCTGACATTTTGGTGAATCGACGCCTATAACTCTACATAGCATGCCAAACAAAAACTACTTGATATATACTTTTAGAAGATAGTGTAGTGAATGATGTAGAATAGAGATTTATTTATTACACAGCTGATTATAACAGCCTAACACATGATGTTAGGTATAAAGGGTAGTGTGTTTCTGTATTAATCCTGTAGATGTGCTTAATTCTTTGTATTCGAACATACCATGAAAAAGCTAAAGTGCACCTTCTGTGTGTATCCACTTACCATGCCCTACTCTACTAAAGCAAACCTCTTATTTTTTTGGTCGCAGCCTACCAGACAGCACAGCTGTCTGGCTTGCTAATGACATCTTGGGGACTTTCAGAATGTTGACCAAGGAATGCATTCTGCCCGTTGCTTGCCATTGGCTTTGTGGTTTGAAACTAACAATTTCTTGCTTTGGATTTGCTGGCTTTATTTGTTTTAGGCTGTTCAACTTGAGTTTGTGCCTTCCCTTGCCCAAATCTTGTTTACAGTATCCTTCCAAGTGCTCACTTTCGATAAACAGGCCTGTGAATCTTGTTCTTATCTTGTTACATTGGCTGTGCATTCAAAGACCAAGGTCAAATGTCAGGCGTTGTCTTCCAAGTCTCTCGTTTCTTTCTCTGCCTTCAAAGCAGTAGCAGCTGGCAGACAATGAGGGTTGAGGGGCGGGGGTAGGGTGGGGGTGGCGAGGGGGGAGCGCGGGAAAAAATTAAATCGGGGGAAAAAAAAAACACCTCTTTTGCCGTCCGCGTTTTTCTTCTGCTTCTCTGGGAGTCCTGGAACCAGGAAGCACCCACGCTTCCCACAGCCAATCACAACACTGCATTGCAGCCCTGTGATTGGTCTGAGTGACATGGATCAGCGCTCAGATGGGGACTGGGGGCCTATGCATGTTCCCCACCAGGCTGTGTAATGCAGTCTGGTGGGGAACATACAAAGTGCGCATGACTGTTTGGCCGGGCCAAGACGGCTGGCCAAACAGTCATGCACACTTGAAGTGTGTAAACCACTCCTCCCCCTGTTCCTCCAGCCCCACCCCACCCCGCCCTAACCCAGCCCCAACCCTGAGAAAAATAAAACGATAATAACTGTTATTATCGTTTTATTTTTCCTGCTCAAAGAGCAGTGGGGCGAGACTCCACCGCCTTAGTGGAGGAACCGCCCCTGCTTCAAAGTAAGAAGATTTAAGTGACAATCTTGATGGATACTGGGGGTAGAAAAGAGTATTTTTTTCTAGCACACCAACATTTAAATGAACTGTGTATTTCAGAATGTATCAGAATTAGGAACACAAATGAAGCACATTTTTTGATCTTTCTGAAGTGCGTTGGAAACAAATATTTTAAGATGATCAAAACAAATCAATACACTAGGTGATGCAGTTTCCACACATTTTTGTCTGTGCACTGTATAGTTTTATTAGTAAAACTTGATGTCTTTGCAAATGTAATGCTAATTTCAATTGAAAATATGTTGTCTGTAATGGCAGTGTGCCACCACATCATGCATACTCCACTCTGTGCCACTCCACTCTACTCTGCACCACTCCACGCTACTGCATTCTGCACCACCCCAGTCTATGCCACTCTACTCTATCCTATACCACTCTACTGTATGCCAATGCACTCTTTGCACCTCTACTCTACTGCGCTCTCGGCCACTGCGCTCTCGGCTCTCCGGCCTCGCCACTCTCCGACCTCGCCACTCTCCGACTTCGCCACTCTTCGCCTCGCCACTCTTCGCCTCGCCACTCTTCGCCTCGCCACTCTTCGCCTCGCCACTCTTCGCCTCGCCACTCTCTGCCTCGCCACTCTCTGCCTCGCCACTCTCTGCCTCGCCACTCTCTGCCTCGCCACTCTCTGCCTCGCCACTCTCTGCCTCGCCACTCTCTGCCTCGCCACTCTCTGCCTCGCCACTCTCTGCCTCGCCACTCTCTGCCTCGCCACTCTCTGCCTCGCCACTCTCTGCCTCGCCACTCTCTGCCTCGCCACTCTCTGCCTCGCCACTCTCTGCCTCGCCACTCTCCGCCTCGCCACTCTCCGCCTCGCCACTCTCCGCCTCGCCACTCTCCGCCTCGCCACTCTCCGCCTCGCCACTCTCCGTCTCGCCACTCTCCTCCACTCAACGCCCACTGCACTCTGACACTATACTCTACTCTACACCACTCTATGCTACTCTACTCTGCACCACTCTACGCTACTCTATTCTACTCATCACGACTACACTCTATGCCACTCCACTCTACTTTGCGCCACTATCCTCTGCATCACTCAACTCTATACTACTCCAATCTGCACCACTCTGCGCCACTCCACTCTACTATGAACCACCACTCTAAACTACTGCATTCTACGATGCTGCATACTACACTGCTGAATTCAATGCCACTGCACTCAATGCCACTGCACTCAATGCCACTGCACTCAATGCCACTGCACTCAATGCCACTGCACTCAATGCCAATGCACTCAATGCCAATGCACTCAATGCCAATGCACTCAATGCCAATGCACTCTAAGCCACTGCACTCTAAGCCACTATACTCTGCAACACTATATGCCAATACACTCTACTCCTGTCCACTCTACGCCACTCTGTGATACCACACTGTGCCACTCCAATACATTACACTGTGCCACTCCACTCTACAACGCTCTACTCCACTCTTCGCCATTCTACTCTACGATACCCCACACACTCTCCTCTGCGCCACTAGCTTTTAGCTATGCTGAACAGTAGCCACACTGGTGTACAACATGGCTAAAACACATTGTCAAAGCCAATAGCTCTTGCATAGGCAATACCTATTGGTTTTGCCAATGCTTGTCGTAACTGAGCACAATATAGCCTAGATTCAATCAGCAAGTTTAATGGTGAATTCATCATTTGAGAGTCTTCAAGTTGACAAATCAGGTGACCATATTTCTCCAGTCATGTACTTTATTTTGTTTTCTGAAGTTTTACTTTAAACTCAAATAATCTAAAAGGGAAAGCAATGTAAAAAAATAACTTATTTATGCGTGTTAGTGTGCCCAGAAAAATCTGTTTTATTGGAAGTGAAGCCAAGATGTCCATTTTTAATGAGTAACCGATTGGTGCAGATGTCCAGTATGCCTGCAGTTGAAAGAGAAGAGAAATGTGATCGGTGCCAGGTGAGTACTGTGGCCTCAGAAAGCCTAGGCATGATTCCCTTCCCTGCACATCGGGTGCAGCTTGCTGTGCAACAGAGTACATAGATGCTGTTTCTCCAGCCAGATCCTGTAGATTATTCCTATCGCCCAAAGCAGAACCGGCTGGACACCCTCTCTCAAAAGCAGCCAACAGCACCCTGCTGTATGCAATTAGTGATGCTTTACTCTAAACTGGTACCCCTCCAGCTATGTTCAGTGCATGTCCACTGGTTGCATCAACAGTGTCTTGAAAATTGGTCTGAATATTTTGCTTTTCAAGTGGGATAAGGCAAATATGCAAATAGTGCATTGTGTTCTCAATTTTGCGAGCGCGGAGTGCAGAAAACTCCGCAAACTCCATGAACGGAGCAGAGTTCACCGCCCAGGCCTACTAAAATGCAGTTTTTGAATTATGGTTGCACCATTTCTTTGTCCTGTTGGTAAATATGGTATATAGCAGGTATTTTCTTGCCCTTGTTATAGACACTCTTGACAGAGCCAAAAATGTAACATTTCAGATTAAGGGAAAGCTTTGGTAACAGGGTACTGTAGTCTGCATCCGTTTCCATAGATTTGTATGTTTAGACCTTCTCTCATTCGTTTATTTGGGTAGTCTGTTCCTTCTTGTATTTAATTTTTTATTTTCTCTTTCGCAATTTATGGTAAAAGAGACATACAATATATGCCACTCTGGCTTCACAGCGTTCAGGTTCATTAATGACTTTGCTGATACACACATTAGGCGTCTTGCCTCGAGAGTGCTTTAATGAGTTACCGGTGCCATTGCAAGTTCTATCTTTTTAGACCATGTATGCAACAGATGCATTACACATGCTACAGTGTGCACGTGTACTCCTGTGATGGTTCATGACACAGTATTTTGCACTAATTCAATGCCTCTAGCATCACCTGTCCTCAGCACTGCCATCATTATATTCACCAGTTCTGCTGGTATTCTTACAAACACCACAGTGGGACTTGCAAAACACTCTAAACTTTAGGCTCTGCAACTTTATACTGCATGCGCTTTGTTGCTAGTGGAGTCTGCACAGCAGTGGTTACTGTGACTCAAAGGGAAATAATCCCAGCCCGCTGATAGACCTCCGTAAAAAAATTGTTGTCCAGAGATTTCCATTTTTGATTTGTGCTTTTGGATCATTGGAGAAGTAATTTAGCTTGGGTAGACATTGCTGATCCGGGCTGAATTTTTCTGGACGACGTTTTTAAAAATGGTGGATGTGTTGCAGTGATGATATATTATTTCAGGAACCATGAGACGTATATACTTAATTTTGGTGTCAAAACATATGTTTTGGGGGTCCAGTAGTTATATAGAGACAAAATCAGAGCAACCCTTCCATCATTTTCCAAAATCCCGGCCATAATAGAGGAAGAAGAGACATGCATAGAAATGAAACATATGATGGTTTTTAATCCATTTATGTATACAACAAACAATGTTTATGATCTGAATATGAAAAAAAAAAATGTTTATCACTCCTGTTTTTAGTCACATTTTCATAGTTCACTTTATTTATTTGTTTTGGCAATTGCTCATGGTACATTTGCAGAATGTTGAACATTTGAGAAGAGCATATCGACAGGGACATCTTTTTGTAGCACAGGGTTGGCAAGTACATGTACATGTAAGTTTTGTGGGTAGAGACTTAAAAACTTTTGTAGATTCTAGCACCCCATCAATATCTTCCTTACGAAATTCACTCGGATCTTTCTCTACATATGCATGATCCAAAACATTTACACAGCTTCTGATCAAGTAGAATGTTCTTTTAATATGTCCACATACAGCATATGACATCAGTGGAAGGTCACTTAGCAGGACTGATCTCTTGAACTCACTGTATCAAATGTGTGACAGTCTGAACTCATTTTCCACACATGCACAAGGTATTTTTTTTACATCTTTAAAGTCACATTCTACTACTGTCCCAGCAAATCCTTTTAGAAACTTCACAGGTTCAGCAGTTAAAGCTCCAAGCTTTGTTCCAATTTTGCTCATAATGTCATCACCCTTAAGAATATGTGCCTTGAAAAGAACACTGGGCATCTCGGGGTCACGTTTCTTGAACAGAATATGAAGCGGGATTGTGTCTTTTCTCGCCTGTTCCATAATGTATCCATGACTCTGACAATCCTTGATGTATGAACATTGCAACAAATCTAAGTAGCATTAGACAGTCATTTGACCGTACAATGACTCGATTGGAATAATTTTGAACAGCCCATTCAACATGTAAATGTGAAGTGCACCGCACAACCACAATTCCACAGAAAGTTAGTCCATTCTTTCCAATTAGCATCCAAAGCCATAAGAGACCCAATACAAAGTCCACTATCTCTCTACGTTTTTGTCCAACTGTTATCCATGGAATTATTCAAACAAGCACCTATGGATTCTTCTGAGATGCTTTTTCTTTACCTTCATGTGGTGTCCTTACACTCTTCTCTCACATTCTCTATTTTTGTCATGTCCCTGTATGCACCTTTGAGGCAATTGCTTTTATATGGTTTTTAATTGTGTATATGTACTATTCATTTTAATGCTTTGTATTATACACTATGTGGTTTTTGTATGATTTACAGTCCTGATGAAGTCCACATGTATTGGACGAAATGCGTTGGCTGTTCTGTGTTTTTCCTATGAGAAATAAAGATTACTTTGGACGCAATATGGAAAGAATTCACTAACTTTCTGTGGAATTTTGGTTGTGCGGTGCACTTCACATTTACATATTGAACTTTTCGGATCCTCTGATAGCTCCTTAGAAACAGCGGGTGCAGTGGATGTGCACGCAACGTTGCTCTTTACATTGTATATCTGGACTTGTTCTGGGGAATAAGGAGGGAGGTGCGACTGCTATATAGGCTTGCTGTTTCATTGTTTTTTAAGCCCATTCAACATTTAGCACAACACGAAGGTCAGCTTTGTCCAATTTGTTAAGTTGTTGAACAATATGGCCCTTACCTTTTGAATACATCTCTGCGTGCACCAACTCCTCATTGACAATCATTCCACTTGCAATAATTGGAAATTCAGTGTTCACTGAAGCATCAGCAATGCTTTGGCGAGTTAACATCTCCAAGTTCATCTTGTTCGAGGTTGTCAATACTGACTGGACACTTTTTTGCTTCTAAAGATTTCAGCCTCAGTAAGTACATCTTCTATGCCACAGCCACTGAGATAGCTTCCTGCACACCTCAATGCAACTTTTGTCGTATGGAAAACAATCCTCAAATTCTCCTGGATTATTGATAAAAAAGTCGGCTACAACACGAAAAACACCTTATCACAAAAAATTGGCAGGATAGGCTTGTCTTCAAGCTGAGCACACACATTTTGGAAATTTATTAGAGCTGTGTATACTGTTGCATAGTTTGTGACTGCAGATGGTATTTCTAGTAAAAACCCAACCTTCTTCAGTGGGACGGTATTCTGGGAAAGCTTGAATTCCAGCCCATGGAGGAACTGGCTTTTCTTCATCCTTCCGTCCACTCCGAATAAGCGACATGATAAATTCATTTAAATCAGCTTTGTAGACTGGAGCCTCAGGTAGAAGAAGATCCCTGTCCTCAGCCACTTTGAAACTTTCTGGTAGACTGGGACGTGCTGATGGCTTGTAGTGATTTTGCACATGTTGGCAAGGCAGTTGGGCTATAAGTTTGCCGCTTTGTTTGTTTACGCCTACAGCTGACACAGCATATTTTCTTCAAAGCCATCATCAAGGTTGTTGGCTTCTGTTCCGACCCCAAGAACTTTAGTTTGTTACAGTTTTGCTTTGCTAATATTAAACAATGATGTAAAAAATGTTAAGACAATATCAGACATTCTTGTTGACTCCCATGTTTTGCAGAGCTTTGGGGCATCACAAAATTTGCCATTAAGTCCAAAATCTAAATCTTTCAGGACATTTCTTAAAATGGTTCCTGCTGATTTTACTGCATCATGTGATCGTATTTTGGCAGCAAGAACTTCAGGAATCAAATCATCTGAGAACACCATAAGTGGCTCATTCTTCTTTGTTAGACTGACAACAAATTCTGTCATTGTACATTCTCACCAGATGAATCTTAATTTCATTGTAATGGATCAATACAGTTTCATTAATGTTGACCATTATTTCTCTGATCTGAGTGTGAACTCATAGCCAGCACACGAGTGGCTTTAAAACTTCATTTGCTTTTTCAAAGAGTGCAAACTTAACTGAACACTGGTGGTTACATTGCTGCTGGGAGCTCATTGTACATTCATATTTTCGAATCTATGCATGCATTAAATTCGGGTGGGCATACAAATCTACTGCAAATACATTCACCTCACTGTTTCAATGAGGTACTCGGCTGAAAAGTTCATATTGGAAGAAACTAGATGCAGATAAAAACATGTTTGCCCTTTGAGACTCACATATTCTGTACTTTGTTCTTTCATCAATCCCTTTGGCCCTTTTTTCTGGCTAAATCACAGAAAACACATTGAAGATCCTCTGCTTTCTGATCAGTTGTTGGAGGTGGACGAGGGGTAGCCATATATCTTATAAGGGGATAGGCATTGGTGTTGATTGAGGTCGCTTTCTCAGAAGACTCAGATTGTTGTTGTGATTCACTGGTTTCTGCAATTTTTTGATAAACTTTTTCCAGGCTTTTTTCCATTGTATACAACTTGCTTAGCTCTTTTGATTTCTGTCTTCCCTGTTCCTACTTATAACTGAATGCTTCCTAGCCACAATGCATGACATTTACTTTGATCATTATGTAACAATGACTGGAGAAAATTACCAAGAATGAAGAAGTGTTGCTCTACGTCGTGCTCGCCTGTCTTCATAAATATCATCATGCAACACGTAGGTATACACCTAAACTGGACAGTGGACTAACTCACCTGCGTTAGGCACCAACCTCAGAGGGTATACCAATATTCTGTGAGATACAAAGCAATTCTGTGTGCAAACTTCAAAAGTGCCCTCTGTCCAAAGGCACCACCCTTTCCCTCAGGGTCAATCGTACATATAAGCTATATCAAAGCTGCACCACTTCACAAATGTATACAATCAAATCATATTTTGTCCAGTCCGTTTTAAGAAATTATAGGGTTCCTGCCTTATTGATTTTTTTTCTTAAAAAGAGTCACAGCCAACGCGTTTCGTTCTGCAAACAGAACTTCTTCAGGGCGTTCCTCTATTTCGCGAAGCCATTAGGTAATTGATACGTGAGGTAGTAGTCTCTCACTTCTAAATTTCCTTTGGAGATTATACTCTTATATCTCATCCGTATATCTCGACGTCGCCTCTAAGTAAGACGTTACGTGATGACCTTTTCGTATTCGCACAAAGACCAATTCGGAACCGGGTGTGGTGTTGTGATATGATAATCACTCTGATTTCCCAAATGAGTATGTACATTGAGCACAGCACACACTGTACCTTACAAAGGGGCCAGTGCGCCCAACTTAACTTCTCGGCGTTCCAATTCCCGCCCGTGGTCTTTGTGCGAATACGAAAAGGTCTTCATGTAACGCCTTACTTAGAGGCGACGTCGAGATATACGGATGAGATATAAGAGTATAATCTCCAAAGGAAATTTAGAAGTGAGAGACTACTACCTCACGTATCAATTACCTAATGGCTTCGCGAAATAGAGGAACGCCCTGAAGAAGTTCTGTTTGCAGAACGAAACGCGTTGGCTGTGGCT
The DNA here is from genome assembly GCA_963921515.1 of Calotriton arnoldi. Lineage (NCBI taxonomy): Eukaryota > Metazoa > Chordata > Amphibia > Caudata > Salamandridae > Calotriton > Calotriton arnoldi. The sequence goes on from CAWUFW010007061.1 coordinate 282,285, forward strand.
CTTTTTAAGAAAAAATCAAAGCAGGAACCCTATATTTTCGGACTGGACAAAATATGATTTGATTGTATACATTTGTGAAGTGGTGCAGCTTTGATATAGCTTATACGTAGGTATACACTTGGCTGCTGCCATTTCAAACTCTTAACATTATAAATCAATAGGTGGCTTATGGGGTTTACCCACAGCACAGGAATGCACAACAACACTGATAGAGACAGTTTCCACACTAATTAGGAACTAGAATCCCTGGGCCAAGGGGTCCTCTCCTTGCCTAAATATATTTTTTTTAATCGCCTTTTGATCTAAATATAGCCTTTGTAGGTGCTAGATCTGTTCTGCAGCCCTCTGGCTGTAGAGTTCAACTGAGCAGTGTCATCTGCATTTAGCAGAGATTTGTACTTCATGTTGTTCAGGTTTGATGACACATAAATTGTTCTAGACTGCTCAGTAAACAAAATGCATCACATTAAATGTGAAAAGGGTGGATGCCATACATGCATAAAGGCATAGTGGTATTAAGTCACTTCTTGCTTAAATTTGCCCATCACGATCGGCATGCCAGTCCATGTCTCTCACCTTTCTTTGGATTTCAAATAATGAATCTGATTTCTCTTCTTTGGTTTCTTACACCTGGAGCAAATCGACCAGGAGTCCTGGGGTCTTTTCAAATATGGTTAGAACTAGTCCCGGGTGGAATTTAAATTATGATGGCATAATGTGCATATTTTTAGCAATTTCACATTATGCTTATTACGTGAAATTCCTGAAATTACGTCATTAAACACTTAGACCCACTCACAGACAAGATTTACACCAAGTTCCTAGCAACAACATAATGTATGCAGCTGTTTGGCTGTTTTATTTTTGTTGCATTAGTTTTTGGAGGAAAAGGTTTCCTTGCGTCAGAAATTGACAAAATACAGCATTTCATGCTAAAATGTAGCACAAAATGACAGATTTGCATTTAGCATAATTACATATAATTTTGCCAAAATTCTTCCTACTTACACAAAATCAAATTCCAGAAATCTGTCACCCCCACCTATGACCATATACAGTAACTACATATTAGTAAAGGAAACCGGAGTATATGATCAAAGGAGAATAATTATCTCTTGCAATACATTTTTATATCAGTTAATTGTTATAAATTTGTGAATAAACAAACCATCAGTTCATAAAGCCTCAAAAGCTAAAGGTCCTGTTTGGTGCAAACCTGTCAAAAAAGGGCAACCAAACCGGTCAAAAAAGGGCAACGACACAATGATGTACTTAAATGAGGGGTGCAATTAAAGTGTAAAAAAAAAATGTCAGTCAAGAAATCCCAGCATTTTCTTGATGTGTTCTAGTATTACTGTAACTGGAATTAGTAACAATCTGTAACTATAAGTTTGTTGACATTTGACCCCACAAGTGGAATTGGTGGAGTAGTCATCCAGACAAACTATTTTGGCACCAGTGAGTATGAAGCTTGTCTTCTTATCTTCATTGTTGGATTCCATTGACCAACCAGCACCGATAATCCAAACAGGCTTGAATTTCAAAATTTCCAAAATTAATAGGCTACAGCTATTGTTGAATAGTAGTTCGGTTCCAGAATCAATATCTTTCTTTTTGTGTAGAATTAGTTTGCTCAACCTCTACTCTGATGGATGGGTCAAAACTTTTTTTTAACTCATTTGCCCTGATGAAGGCTCTGCCAGTGCTGTTTATAGAGCTGAAATGTCAGCCCTTACCATAATTGCCGATCATTAAAAATGTAAATTATTCTAATAGTGTAAGTTTTACAGACCAATCGGGTTATGTTATTGGCTTTTTTACTTGAATTTTATCCCTCACTTAATGCACTGTGGCTCGCTGCACTGTTACTTTCTTACATCTCAATCTTTCTTGTAAATAAACCTGTAAAATACCAATCCCCAGGGCTTTTGCATAAAACATGACCTTTAGGTTTTGAGCCTTTATTGTATAATGTTGATCTATATTACTAAGCTCTTAAAGCAATCCAGAGGGAACATCTTTATATAACTTTTCCAAGTGGTATAAACTTTACATGATATTTGCGGACCCAATATTGCCACATCTGGCAAATGATTAGTCTGCGTCTCTACTTATGGCTATATGTAAAGAGTTGGTGCTGAGGTAGAGGTTTAACGTTTGAAGTCACTACCTAGATCTTTAGACCTAAGTTTAGGGCATCAAAGTTCTTTTTCTTTACATCACCACTCCGTAGTTAAGCTCTGTGCATGTGAATTCCATGGACCTTTGCATCCAGAGCCATGTTAATGAGATATACTGTAGTATGTCTCATTGACCTGATGCCATTAAACTTTTTATTGGTGCTTGTTCTACCTGTGTGGACCAATACCCTTTCTTGTTAATTTGTAACCCTGATAGGTGTAGGAAATTACCAACTTCTAAAGTTCAAAGAAGCACACATTTCAGTTGTTTTTATCTGCATCAATAATAATTGTTTGCCACTTAAACTGAAACTATACTTTCATGTTTTCCGGGGAACGTTTTGTGTTTTCTTTTGTGCAGCTCCTGTTAATTGTGCGCAGTTTTGAGTTCAATAATTAGACATTTTAACTCCTGGACAAGGGAATCCTGTCCTTGATCTGGCTCACTTCCAAAAGCTCCTCCCTTTAATGTCAGGTGACGTTGTCTGAAGGTCATTGCATTTTTCCATTTAGCTTTAGCTGATAACATGGTCCTGTGTTTTTTTTTTTCTCACACTACGTCTCCTCTTCATACAGCTATATGCCCGCAAAACATCAGTGTTTGTACTTGCACAGTAATGGCAGGTGAGTAGGAACTGTTGATGGACAGGGTGCTTCTAATGACCACACCTTCCTCCTCACGCATGTTTTCGATTGAATTTCTAAAAGCAACCGCGCCTCTTTGTGTAAATGGATTTGATGATTTCGGGGATGTTTGCTAATTCCATGTGGGGCCAGCTTTCCCAGTGCCTATTTTAAGTAAATGGAAATGAGACTAGAAACCGGACTACGACGTCTTGGTTGTTTGATCACATTGATCTCTTGACTATTCCCCGTGCATCTTAAATAAAGCAACATATAGCTGTGTGGCTATGGTTCGGTTACAGAAGGCCTGGGTGTTTAATTCTGCACACATTTTCATTGTGTAATGCCAATTTTGGTCTAGAGCTTGTGAGATAAAATTGCTTTATTCTGCAGCAGCGAAATCACATTTTGCAAAATAATATAGGCTATATTTTAGATTCCTTTTTGCGCAATGTATGAATTCGGAGCAAAACGTAAAGCACTTTTCTGCAAATATGATACACATAGCCTAGGTTGCTTCCACAGAGGAATCCTCTGCTCTTGACCTGGATAATCATCTTAAAGCACTTATCGCCACCTTTCAGCGGGTACCTAGAGACAGAGAGGAGGTAAGCATATATAGATGGATCTATAGGCAAGCCATTCCGAAAAGGAAGATGACAATTAGACAAGAAGCCTGGGAGAACTTGCATGTGGCCAGCATCAAAAATGAAACCGGTCTATTTTGGAAGATGGACAATGCCTCTTATTTCAGTGACAGTCAAAACACTCTCCTGGACTCAGCTATATCGCCCAATAAATAAGTTAAGCACTTCTCCAGGTTATATGATGACCATGTTGATCCCGATAGTGATCAGGACATTGTAAGAGTGGATTTTCAAGTCTCCTATTCAGGCCTGCCACCCTTTACCATAGAGGAGGTCAGAGCTGGAATTAAACCGAGTACGATTGTTAGAAATGGGGGTCTCTAGTTGGCAGAGGTTAGGTACCTTTGTACAAATAGGGACCCTTGCTTCTATTCAGGGTAAGGGGGATACACACTTTAGATAACCCCTGCTCACCCCCTGGGTAACTTGGAATGAACAGACAGATTTATCCCAAAGGCAATGTGTAAAGTATTTGTACTCAAAACACACAGTAATACAGTAATAACACCACAAATGGACACCACACCAGTTTAGAAAAATAAAGTATCTTTATCTAAACTCAACAAGACCAAAACGACAAAAATCTAACATACAAGTATTAATAAAATGACTTTAAAAAGGTTTTAAGCAACTGGATCCATAGAAAACTATGGATGCGTGATTTCTCTCAAAGTACCTGTTGCGACAAAATTCACAAGGCCAAACAGCCGCAGCGATGGGAGGCGTTGAAAAACAAAGAGATGCGTTGTTTCCTGAGACCTTGAGGATGCGATGCGACAGTTCTGCTGCATGTAGGAGAGCGGCGCGTCGGGTCCGGTCTGTAGGGGGAAAGCGATGCGTCGATTCCGAGGCGACTCCGATCCGCAGGTGATGCGTCGGGAAAACTTGCGCACAGGTACGATGAGCGGAAATCCGGGATGCATCGGCAATCGATGCTTCTGCGTCGAGTGGCGCTGCAGCGGTTTCTTCAGCCACGATCCCTCGATGCGTCGGTTCTTGCAGCGGCGACAGGCGCTGTGTCGGTTTCGGCAGCGGCGATGCGTGGAGATTCTTCTCACACCACGGTGCTGCATCGGGAAAACTGCAGCAAGAAAGAGCGATGCGTCGATTTTCTTGTAGCTGCATTGCTTTTCCAGCTCCCAACAGCAGAAACAACCTTCAGAGGCCCATGACAGTCACAGGCACCTCCTGGCAGGTCAGAACTCCCAGCAAGGAAGTTCAGGGGAGCTGGGGGTGAAGTTGTTGTGTCCCTGAGACTTCAAAACAGGAGGCAAGCTCTACTCAAGCCCTTGGAGACCTTCTTCAAGCAGGAGACACAGCAAAGTCCTTCTCCTTTCCTTGGCAGAAACAGCTACTGCATGCCAACCCCAGACACACAGCAAATGGGCAGTACTTCTCCTCAGTTTCTCCAGCTCTTCTCCTTGGCAAAGGTTCCTCTTGATTCCAGAAGTAGTCTAAAGTTCAGGAGTTTTAGGGCTAATATTTATACCCCAAAAATTTCTTTGTTCTCTTTGTACAAGGGTCTCTGAGCCCAGTCCAAACCAGTTCTGTCCTCTCTTGTGCAGCTGCCCAGCAAGAGGTGGAGACAGCATTGTGTAAGGCAGACAGGTCCTATTGAGGTGCAAGGGAAATCTCCTCCCACCACTCTAAATGCAGACCGGGCCTATTCAGTCCAGCCCTGACTCATTCAGGAAAGGCAGGACACACATCACCCCCCCCCCCCGGTGGCTGTCTGAGAGAATGCACCTCCCCAGCCCCTGTCACTCCAAAACCAGACAGTCAATACACAAACAGGCAGAGGCACACAGAATGGTTAAACAAGAAAATGCCTACTGTCTAAAAGTTGAACATGAAAAAAGATGCAAGAATGCACTCCTTCCCTTTAAGTTTAAGTCGTTTGTCTAACTTGATTGAAAAATTATTTGAATAGATGCGTGCGAACAGCCAGTGATCTGTCCCAGTGGATCACGATTCTATCAAAGAAAACTAAACAGGGCACGCAATTGCTCACCCAACTGTCGCACTGCAAGATACAGGAATATTTCCATATCCTAAACACTTTTTTCTTTCTTTTTACAATAATCCTCTTTTTTCAAAGTACACCAATCAGTATTCAAAAACCTTCATCCAAAGTTCATCCAAGCTTCCAGTGTCACATACGAAAGCAGTGTAATTCCAGCATAATTCGTTTCCTTTACTATTTCAAATGTCTCCTGCATGCCCTCCGGGCCTTCAAACAGCGACACGTTGAAATGAATCATACATGACTGGTTAGCTCATAAAAAATATTTATTACTTTCCAACCAATGCATTTCAGGCCGCAAAGGCCTTTCGTCAGGGGTCACTAAAATGAATGATAAAACAAACATCTCCGTCATCTGCACAAGACAAACTCTCTACATAAAAAGTGAAATAATATGACACAAAATAAAATTACACACCCACATAGTTCTACCCTCTATTCACCCTTACTAAAAATCGAAACACAGAATACTGGTCATATCCCTCCTCCAAATACTCCCTTACCCAAACTCTAACAAGTGAAATAATCCGGCGTGTGAAAACTAAATGAAAATCCCAATTACCTACTCCCCATCCTAACAATGACTGCATCCCACCGTAAACCCATCTGTGAAACTCCGCTTATGCTCATAACAAGCCCTAGTAAATCACCTTCAAAGCCGAAACCGGGATCCTCGTCATGACGTGCAAAACATTGTGTCACTGCCAGCATTCAGTTTGACTCAAACCTTTCCGTACGTTATTTTATAAGCGCGTGCACTCGATAAGACAGGTGTGTTTAGTCACATGACCTGCTCCAAATAAAATTCAAACGTTTAAAGAAACAGCTTCCAAAATTACTACGTGAGCACAGAAACAATCCCCATTCAACACCCACTGTTTTGCGTGCACCAGCATCCCAACCCTGCTATACACACCCCAGGTTGAGTTTCAACCCTCCCAAATCAAAACATAAATAAGCACTAAGACATACCCAAAATTACATAAAATAAATACAGCTTCAAACGATACATGCAATAAATTAAAAAGAACCTCACATATCTACTGATTTGAGACGCCCATGCAACTGACTACGTTGTTACAGTCCATTATCATTCATGGTCGTTATATGAGCACCACTCAGATATTTCATGTCCTCACGCTGCCTCCGGATTGAGATCTGTATGCACAATCAATGTTTGATGCTGTTCAATACTTGTCCGTGGGGTGCAAACTTGAGACATTTGAAATAGTAAAGGAAACGAATTATGCTGGAATTACGCTGCTTTCGTATGTGACACTGGAAGCTTGGATGAACTTTGGATGAAGGTTTTTGAATACTGATTGGTGTACTTTGAAAAAAGAGGATTATTGTAAAAAGAAAGAAAAAAGTGTTTAGGATATGGAAATATTCCCGTATATTGCAGTGCGACAGTTGGGTGCGCAATTGCGTGCCCTGTTTAGTTTTCTTTGATAGAATCGTGATCCACTGGGACAGATCACTGGCTGTTCTCACGCATCTATTCAAATAATTTTTCAATCAAGTTAGACAAACGACTTAAACTTAAAGGGAAGGAGTGCATTCTTGCATCTTTTTTCATGTTCAACAAACAGATTGTCCCTACGTCAAGTTTGCACCCCACGGACAAGTATTGAACAGCATCAAACATTAATTGTGCATACAGATCTCAATCCGGAGGCAGCGTGAGGACATGAAATATCTGAGTGGTGCTCATATAACGACCATGGATGATAATGGACTGTAACAACGTAGTCAGTTGCATGGGCGTCTCAAATCAGTAGATATGTGAGGTTCTTTTTAATTTATTGCATGTATCGTTTGAAGCTGTATTTATTTTATGTAATTTTGGGTATGTCTTAGTGCTTATTTATGTTTTGATTTGGGAGGGTTGAAACTCAACCTGGGGTGTGTATAGCAGGGTTGGGATGCTGGTGCACGCAAAACAGTGGGTGTTGCATGGGGATTGTTTCTGTGCTCACGTAGTAATTTTGGAAGCTGTTTCTTTAAACGTTTGAATTTTATTTGGAGCAGGTCATGTGACTAAACACACCTGTCTTATCGAGTGCACGCGCTTATAAAATAACGTACGGAAAGGTTTGAGTCAAACTGAATGCTGGCAGTGACACAATGTTTTGCACGTCATGACGAGGATGCCGGTTTCGGCTTTGAAGGTGATTTACTAGGGCTTGTTATGAGCATAAGCGGAGTTTCACAGATGGGTTTACGGTGGGATGCAGTCATTGTTAGGATGGGGAGTAGGTAATTGGGATTTTCATTTAGTTTTCACACGCCGGATTATTTCACTTGTTAGAGTTTGGGTAAGGGAGTATTTGGAGGAGTGATATGACCAGTATTCTGTGTTTCGATTTTTAGTAAGGGTGAATAGAGGGTAGAACTATGTGGGTGTGTAATTTTATTTTGTGTCATATTATTTCACTTTTTATGTAGAGAGTTTGTCTTGTGCAGATGACTGAGATGTTTGTTTGATCATTCATTTTAGTGACCCCTGACGAAAGGCCTTTGCGGCCTGAAATGCATTGGGTGGAAAGTAATAAATATTTTTTATGAGCTAACCAGTCGTGTATGATTCATTTCAACTTGTCGCTGTTTGAAGGCCCGGAGGGCATGCAGGAGACATTTGAAATAGTAAAGGAAACGAATTATGCTGGAATTACGCTGCTTTCGTATGTGACACTGGAAGCTTGGATGAACTTTGGATGAAGGTTTTTGAATACTGATTGGTGTACTTTGAAAAAAGAGGATTATTGTAAAAAGAAAGAAAAAAGTGTTTAGGATATGGAAATATTCCCGTATCTTGCAGTGCGACAGTTGGGTGCGCAATTGCGTGCCCTGTTTAGTTTACTTTCTAAAAGTGGCATTTTAAAAAACACAATTTTAAAACCATCTTTACTAAAAGATGTGTTATTAAATTCTGAGTTCAGAGAGCCTAAACTTTATTTCCCTATCTTTTCCCAATCGGAAGTTATATTTATAAGATGTTATAAATAAACTCCTATTCTATCCTATGGGGCAAGATAGCCTTTCAATAGTGAAAAACGAATTTGGCAGTATTTCACTATCAGGACATGTCACACACACCAGTACATGTCCTACCTTTCACATACACTGCACCCTGCCCAAGGGGGTACCTTGGGCCAACCATAGGGGTGCCTTACATGTAGAAAAAGGGAAGGTTAGGGCCTGGCAAGTGGGTGCACTTGCCAAGTCGACATGGCAGTTAACTGCGCACAGACACTGCAGTGGCAGGTCTGAGTTGCCTTTTCAGAGCTACTCGTGTGGGTGGCACAATCAGTGCTGCAGGCCCACTAGTAGCATTTGATTTACAGGCCCTTTCACAATTCAGTGCACTTTACTAGGGGCTTACCAGTAAATCAAATATGCAAATCAGGGAGAACCAATTGTAACAACAATTTACACAGAGAGCATATGCACTTTAGCACTGATTAGCAGTGGTAACGTGCCCAGAGTCCTATAGCCAACAACCACAGGTCAGAAAAAAATAGGAGGAAGAAGCAAAATGTTTGGGGATAACCCTGCAAAAAGGGCCAAGTCCCATAACGATGAATAAGGCTCCCGGAACGGATGGAGTTCCATTGTACCTATTTAGTAATAATATCGATCATTGGGCCCCACTCATCACGAACGTGCAAGAAATGCTATTACCATTGATCCACTTAAATCCTGCTCCAATCCTACTACCGTCCTCATATTTAAAAAGGTCAACAGATCAGATCCACGTTGTTATTGCCCTATTTCCTTGCTTGATTCCACAAGCAAGGTTTTGGGAAAGATCTTGCTGGCTCATTTGGAGGCCTGAGTAACCGAAAAGGGTAGCTTGTCTCCGATAGAGTATGGGTTTATGAAGGGTCTGGGCACGACAGTGCAGTGTCTAATTCACAGGGGAAGAAGGGGTGTCTCTCAATAGCTTTCATAGACCTCACTTCTGCCTTCGACTGGGTGGATAGAGGCAAGCTCTGGCGCAAAATGCTTGGCATGGGAATGGAGGAAGCTTTGGTTCACTTTTTGGTGCAAATGCACGAGGATGCGATGGGCCTTTTTAGGTATGGCACTTATGGGGAATGTACGGACCCTGTCAAAATGAAGCATCAAGGGTGTGTGCTGGCCCGGATATATATATATATATATATATATATATATATATATATATATATATATATATATATATATATATATATATATTTTCTGGAGATTTAGTTGAATCTGTGCAGAGCAGACCCTCCCAGGGTTGGCCCAAGAAGACTCCCTGCTCTGCTATATGCAGATGATTGTGTCCTGATGTCCAGGACAGGGGTGGGCTTACAACTGAAAAGATTTGTCTCCTACATGAGCGAACTGGGCCTGCAGACAAATATTGCTAAATCTCACACCATGATTTTAGGGTGCACAGTTTCGAAAACCAGAGCTTTCTATATTAATAAAGAAAAACTTGCCTGTGTCACAACTTTTAATTATCTGGGCATCCGTTTTGATCATACAAGTTGCTCGTCTCACTTAATTGAAGTGAGGATTGCCCAGTTTAATCAAACAGAGGCCCTATTCCTGTTTGCTGGGAAGCTCGGGTGCAAGCCGATGGATGCCGGAGGAAAAGTCTATATGGCTTGATGTTGCTCTGCTATTGTCTGTGGTGCTGGGGTGTGGGGAAAATGAAAACATGTTTGTCAGAAGGCTTTTGTCTGTCCCTAAATTCCTGCCCTCATTCCTTTGGCACATGGAACTAGGCCTGTTAAGCCTAGAAGACTGAATTAAGCTGGCATCACTTAAGTTCTGGCACTCGATGTGGGCAAAAGATGAAACCGCCTTAAACCAGGACATTGTAAAAGATTGTCTAAAGTTAGATAAAGCCCACTGTATATCCTGGTTAAAATATGTGAAAGACCATTTGTATTGCTAGGGAGATCTGATCTTGTTGATAGTCCACAAGCGATCATATGTTTCTCTAAACAACAACTAAAGATAGATTTCCTGGCCTTTTGCCGGCAGCGAAGGCAAGCCAGGGAGTTGGGGATGTAGAGTGTCTGCCTATATCCTACTAGTGACTACGGACCATATGGAACCTTATCTATATTTTCCTCTACAGCACTCACAGAGATTTTATTTAATATGGTTCAGATTTAATATAGAGCACTTCCTGGTCTCATAACCTAACAAAGCTTTTCATGAATTCGAGCTCCTGCCATGTTCTTGTGACTCAAGCTCTGCCCAGAATACACTTCATTTCTTTTTCTTTTACAAGTTATTTGTTATTCCTAGAAAAAGGTTTTTACTCCCACTCTTGAGGGCCCAATATGTTAGGTTATGTCAGCCTACTCTGCCCCAACTACAGCTGCTATTGTCTCAATACACCTATTTGATGGTGTATGAATTAATCTCTATGGCTTTTAGACTGAGAAAAATGGTGGGGGAAATAACACCATATCTTACTACAGTGCAAGAAGTGTGTGAGGGGGATGATTGATTATCAGTGAAATGTGATCAAAATGTGCATTTTTGTATATTTATTGTGGTACTTTTAACATTTTTATAAGCATGTTTTAATGGAAATTTCTTTTATGTGGTATATTGAATTATTTTTGGTATTTTAAACGTGGCTTTGTGTGTCCTTGCTTTAATGCTTATATGGTTTTTTATCAAACAAATAAAGCTTGTTATGACTGACTAACTGATCTTTAAATGTTTTTGTCTTGCAAGGTTCACATTACATGAGCAAAAGGTGTCCGTGACTGTCCTGTTGCTGTATGCTAGTGCGTCTTATGGAGATTTCTGTGCTATGCGTGCATTGCCCAATTCTTCTTGTTGGACTTGGCCCTCTCTGCAGGGTCATTCCCAAAGTTTTTGCCTTCCTCCTACTTTTTATTTCTTTTTTCCTGAATTTGTTTCTGTTGGCCTTAGGAATCTGTGCACTTTGCCACTGCTAACCAGTGCTAAAGTGCTTGTGCTCACTCCCCTAGCACATGGTCAAATTGGCTCATACCTAATTGGCATATTTAATTTACTTGTCAGTACTTTGTATAGTGGCACTACATGCACCCAGGGCCTGTACATTAAATGCTACTAGTGGGCCTGCAGCACTAATTGTGCCACACACTTAAGTAGTACTTTAACATATGTCCCAGGCCTGCCATTACAGCCTTAATTATAGTTTTAAACTGCCACGTCGACTTGCCATTAAAACGTCCTTGCCAGGCTTTAAACTCCCAGGAAGAAAACAGGCCTTTTTGTAGATCGCCCCCACACAGTTTCCCCACATTTGGACTACTAGATGTTGATTTTCGACTCTGACGGTGCACTGGAGTCTGCTAACCGTCCCAGTGCTCTTTCCCTAAAACTGATGTGTGAATTGGTAACCCCAATTGGCAAGGGCTTTAACCCCCTTACAAATTTCTGGTATATGGTACTAATGGTAACCATTGCCTGGGGTCACCAGGGCCTGAAGCACTGTTTGTGCCACCCTGAGTTACCCAAGTAAACTACTGACTGCAGGCCTGCCATTGCAGACTGCAGGAGCAGTGCAAACTGCTCAAACTTGACTTTCCCCTTACCGTGTGTGGCAAAGTCAATGCACTTTTTATTTTTTTAATAAACAAATGTATTGAGTTTCGAAATAGCATAACACGTGAAAATCACATCAATCAATACATCACCATCTGTGGAAAGGACATGATTAAAGTATCTTACACAGTTGCCGCATTCATCTCTCAGTGCCTATAGTTAAACTAGTCCAGTAGAGCCTCATGACCGTTAAGACATCCAATCCATACCCGCCTCTCCCCATCATTTGCCTCATATCTTATGGTATTTGGCAGGCCAGCCTCTGGCCTTATACAACAGCTTCTCTAGGGGGCTGCACCAGTCCACTCTACGACTTAACTGAGGGACTGTTCGAGGCGCAGCAGATTTCCAGTGAGTGGCTATATCTCTTTTGGCTACCATGGTGGCCATGCCCAGCAGGGCCCTGTCCGCCCTCGTACCCCATGCACCCTCCAGCACCCACAGCTGCAGTAGTGTTCGGAAGAGGTCAACTTACCATCCTAGTACTTTTGAGAGTTCCGCAACCACTGCCTCCCAGAATCTTTGAATAACGGGGCATTCCCAGACCATGTGATAGAAGTAGGCAGCAGTTTGAGAGCATTGAGAACATCTGGAATGTGGAAGGAGGTCCACTTTATGCAGATGGTCTGGAGTAAGATATGCACAATGGACATAGTACATTTAGACCAGTCGGAGCCTATATGAAATCATGACCCTGAGAGCCATCAGGGCATCTCTACAGTCATCCTCCTTTGGAGGGCCAGCCCACTCCTCCCATCTCACTCAAAGGGATCCAATAGCATTGGGGGCATTGATAATAATAGTGCAATCGACTTGAGAGACACCTCCCTTTCCGATGGTACCTAGCGTAATCTTGGCCTCAAGTGGGCTAAATTCTGGGAGCGAAGTGCCTTGTGTAATCTGGGCATGTAGGGCATGACGCAGTTGGAGGTAATTGTGGAATTGGGTCTTGGATAGTTTGTATGTGGATTGAAGGTCCTGAAAAGAGTGCATATGTGTCCCTGCCCATACATCTCCCAATAGTGTAATATCTATTGCATCCCAGTGACTAAAATCCTCTAGAGCCGACATCTCCCCCAGCCATCTGCCGTGCCACAGGGGAGTTTGTTGCGAGAGTGTGGTTGCCCAGCCCGTGTGCATCAGACCACCACCCAAGAAACACCATTCGAGCCACTTATAGCAATGCTGCAGGGATTGTGACCCTGTATAACATGGACATCAGGCTGGTGAAACCCATAGACGTAAGCTCAACCCTGTACGCAGGGTCAGACCACCCCGTGAGCCAGTCATTTATGATTATTAATTGTGATGCCAGGTAATACAGGTATAAGTTCATCGTGCCAGGACCACCATCATATGGGCCATGTTGACATTCGGCGTACGCCAATCTGGGTCTTGCATTGTGCCATAGGAAGCGTATGGCCAAGGAATCCATCTACTGAAACCAGTGCTGAGGTATCAATTGTGATAAATTCTAAAAAAGATATAAAAGTCGTGGGAGGACATCATTTTGTACAGAGCTATCCTGCGCATGACATGTCAATGCACTATTTTTAATACATGCCAGTCACCCTTAAGGAAGGCCTCCTAAAGCCCAGTAGGCAAGGTGCATTATATTAAAGGTGTGGACATGTAAGTGCTAGCTTATATGTTCCTATAGTGGCCTTTGCCATTAAAAGACACTATAAGTGATAGACGGTCCCATAGGATAACCTGGGCTGGCACCCGGGCAAACCCAAGGTTGGCAGCTCCAATATGGTGAAGACGATGTGGCATGCACTCAGTTGGCTACCTTAGAGGCTGCCCACCTGTTTGCCCCAGCTTTTCCAGTGCTCTGGCTGCCAGCCTGTACTTGCTGGTCTGAACTCTCCCTGGAGTCAGAAACAGTGGCCTGGACGGGAAGGAGGTCACATCTCCCTCCCTGACAGGCCGGCTAGTCAAATGGCACCTCAAGGCGGTGAGCTTCAAATGCTGCACTGCCTGTGATATGGAGCCAGGCTGCCTCATAAAGGAAGAAACAGCCCTCCTCCTGCCCCCATGCACATTTGCACCTGGGCATGCGGGAAAATTAGGTAGTTGGGATATGTACACCCCAGAAGACTAACCACCTCTCTAGGGTGGGCAACCAGGTTTGTACAGCTGAGAAAGACTTCTGCCATTTAAGAAAATTGTAGAATAATGGGTTCTTGTAGAAAAAGTGACATAAACCCCCAGATTTGGTCACTTCAGGGGCGGATTAGCCGTTTGGGGTCAGTTGCCCATCAGCCACTTGCACCCATGCCCCTAACACCCCTAAATCTAGGATTTAAGGGCTACCACTGACACCAGACCTGATCCAACTTGCATCAAAGAGGATAAAGAAGAGACCCGAGTCTGAAGCACCAGGACTTGCACAAACCAAAAGAGGGAAACTCTGCACTATGGCAACACTCCTGGAACTGCGTGATCGAGGCTCGTCCTAGGCTAAAGGTTGGTTTTCCCAGACAGAGCAAGAAGCAATTTCAGACTCCCCTGGTCTAGTGGCACTAATCTCCTGCAAACTGCAGGTAAAACAACGCTCTGGATCTGAAGAATAACTAGCCATTGGGGCCTCCGAGGGATTGCCCAAATTCAGATGGTCTAATGCATTGTGGGAACTGTAGTCCTGCCCACCACAAAGTTTCAGGCAGCTACTGCGTTCCCCTGGACCTCTGGATGTCGAAGTAACCATCTACTGTGCTTACCACTACCAAGGTTTATTAGTCTCAAGTATGGCACCTGACCTCTTCACTCAACACTGCATCTAGAGGGAACTCCATACCACTTTCTTCGGATGTCAGCAGCAGTCCCATTGTTGATATTTTGCACCCTTTCCCCACGCAGCACTGTGTGTAAAAGCAGCTCTCCCGCAGCTCCCATTCAGCACCAGGCACAGCCAAGACAACTCTGCACCCGAGTTCCATGGGCCGGGTAAAATTGAACTGACTGTCATGACTTGGTATGGGACCCACATCATCTTTACCCTCCTTGGGTTCCACGCAACTCGACCTGCAAGTGACCGATTGTCACTATCACTTTTTCCCATTGACCGCATGCAAATGTTTTTTAGTACTGAATAATTGTGATTTATGTTTTCTTCTAAAATCCATAACTCCGGTTACATGTATCTAATCACATTCATTTTGGTGTCTAAATTTGGTGTCTAATATAAAGATCTGCTTTTGTTTTACAAATTGGTGTTGCATTTCTTTAGAGTCTTGTCAATTGCTTATTGTCCAAGTTGGTATTCTGAAATGCTTAACACATGTTCCTCTAGTAAAGCCTGACTGCTCTTTGCCACTCTATCAGGATTGACCTATGGATTTATTATTGTGAATCCGAGGACCATCTTTGGGGTCTGTGAAGCCTAATCATCATCACCATATAATACTCCACATTCCCCTTTTATTTCGTATATGTCACCCCTAAGGTAGGCCCTTTAGTGTCTTTGGAATTGTGGTGAAGAGAGCCCTATTTAATGGTAAAGTCGGGTTTTTGATCACAATTATAAAAATACCACTTTTAGAAAATGTTGGCATTTTTCTACTCTTATTCCTTTTGTGCCTTTGACCTGGCCTGGGTCACAAGGCTGGGTGTAACTGACAATTTGTGAATTCTTCCCAGACAGTTAATACAATAGAGGGATTAGGTGTGCCTGGATGGGCCATCTGCTGGCAGGATGGGGCAGAACTGAGCACAGCCCCCTTACAACTGAATAGCCTGTGCTCTGCCTTCGCACAAAGGGCATAACAAACCTGAATTGTCATTTCAGCCAGCTTGGAGCCAGGGCAGGGGAGGCAGGAATTCCTTGCACTTCAAAGCCACTGTTTAGAAGCTTCTCCCACCTTCCAGGACCACAGCACCAGTTTATAAAAGTAGGACCTCAGACACCAACTCTTCAGTACAGTCCTGGGCATGTGAATACTCTGCTAGGAAAAGGACTGCTGTGCTGCTACAAGGACTTCAACTCTGCTGCCCTCTTGCCTGGGGAAGAATAACCGGACCTGCTACTTCCTCTTGAACCCAGGACCCCAGAGTGACTAAGAGCTAGTCTGCTGGACTCCTGATCTTAGCCTCAAGGACATAAGAGGCTTCGCAACCAACTCCTGGACCCAGCTGCAGCAAGTTCCTGACCCCCAAGTGGTGCCTCTCAGGTCCTTGACACTTGGTGTGACTCACAGGCTCTCTAAATCACGCTTTTGGGCTCTTTGCGACCACGAACAGGCCGCGCCGCTTGCGCCAAAGTTTAGTGTGAGCCGCCGCCAGCCAGCCTCTTCACACAGCAAGCATTGATTGCCCGTGGAGGACTGCCAACACACAGCTTCAGCCCACCCGTCCACGACGCCCACCCTGCTCTTCACACCATGCTGACCACAATCTGCGACACTCTTTGCTCCCTGCGGCCCTCTCCAACACGAACAGGACTCTTGGCATAGAACTTGAGAATGTAAAACTTCAGCGGGACTTATATGGGATGTACCCAACCTGTGCTCCATCACGGTCCACCTGAACTTTTGACTGTTACCTGGTCCAGCGCCACCAGATATCCCTGGTTGGTGCTTTATGCTTTTAGACACTATTTTATACTTTATTCTTTAAAAATTCATAACTCCAGTTCTACTGATTGGATTTTTGTCATTTTGGTTTTATCTATTAAATTAAGCTATATTGTTCTAATCTGGTGTGGGATCTTTTGTGTGGTGTTTTCACTGTTTTACTGTTTGAAGTGTTACACAAATGATTTACACATTGGTTCTAAGTTAAGCCTGACTGCTCTGTGCCAAGCTACCAGGGGGTTGAGCACAGTATAATTTGGGTTTGCGTGTGCTTTACCCTGACTTGGATTGTGGTTACTGCTTGACCAAGGATCACACCCCAGTCAACCAGTAACTGAATTTCTAACACTAATCGTAACTCATCAAATGGGTTGAGAAATGTGAATATATTCACGGGTCTCGTAATAAATAATAGGTGCAACAACTATGCTCGGGTCTAGTAACAGATGCTGCAGGTAACTTCCATCACCTGTACTTTCCAATAAACTTGGGTATTAAAAATAGACAATACAGAAAAACTTCACGATCGTGGCAGCACTCTTTGGTTTTGTAATTTATTGCGGGAAGAGCTAGCATTGTTGGAATGTTACCCAGTAGCTACATTACACGACAACGCACGAGCTTCAGTAGAAAAGATGCTGCATTTGTTTTCTTATTCGCAGCATTACGAGGGGCGGGGCATTGCAATGGAAGCCGCGTGCACGGCACAAGCAGTTATGAAGCAGTGTACTTGCCTCAGTGATTCATAATGGCGGAAACGCATAGACTCATGCCTGTAGCTGCCTGCTCCTGTTTTTGGCAGTGTCAGCTTGTGTGAACTCACAGCCGGTGTTTGGGTGTGGAGAATGGAACTCTTTGAACTCTTGCATGAATCCTGTAGAGTGGGATTGTGGGAAGGGCGTGCAATCATTATTTATAATATACTGATGCCATGCGCTGTAAACTTGACAAGGGGGTGGCTGCCTTAACATGTTTTTCTCCCTTTCATTATGGATGAAGCAAACTCTAAATTCAAAATGTACTTTTTCTATGAAATCCTAAAGTAAACATGAATTTTGTATTTTGCATTCTCCTTTATTTGTAGTGCTGGGTGTACGTGGCATCCAGTTTCAGAAAAGCAAGTGACTGGCGTTCTCAAGAGAGCCACTTGAATTCATGGGGTCTGTTATACTTTCTTTGACCTTTTCTGCTCCAGGCAGGAGGCGCAAATTTGCTGCTCCAACTTTTAAATCCATTTTTAAATCCAGTGGAGGAGATCTGGCCAAACGGCCAGAGCTGATGACTTGGGAACTAGGGAAGCAGGTTTGAGTCCTGGCATTGACTCAACATCCTGTGATTCTGGACGGATCACTTTATCTGCCCGATATCTAAAAAAAAAACAAAAGAAAAAGTGACCTTGTGTAATGTAATCTGGTGCTCATGTAAAGCGCTATAATGCCCTCGGGTTAAGTTCGCCCAGTGCTGGAAAAGTAGGGGATTCTGGCAGCTATGTCTGGCTGACCAAGGGAAACATGCTGAATTTGTCCTGGTGTCGTTTGTTTGACATGAGGACACATTTCAGCAGCGTCTACACGTCCGCATTTCTTTCTGAGCAGCAATGTGCAGACGGCAAGGGGGCTTTTTTATTTGCACTTCCAGCGAGGCTCAAAACGGACTGTTTTAAGGGCCATCCCCCCTGCTTTTGTTTGGGGATAATACTGTTTAGGAGCTATCTAGAGCCTAACACTTCGACACCAAAGCAATGGAAGGAAACAAAAGTGCACAGCAGGTTATCACAAGTTCTTAAGGGAAACCATGATTTTGAGTCAGGTTTTTAAAGTTTGTTCCGCTCCCTGTGTAAGAGATGTGCTTGCACTGTAAGAATGCACGGTTTATCTGTGTGGACGAGTAATTTCACAAATATTGATGTAAATGAAACATTATTTTTACATTTTATTCTATTAGAGCACTACTCATCCCAGTGTGGGGTTTCAGAGCACTTTACATCACACACATAGACACAATAAATCATACACTTGTAAATCAATGTACAGAAAATGTTACATAAGGCAATGTGGGTTATAACTTATATATAGGGCTCCCGGTTTTATAGTATTTATTTTTTTAACAATTCCGTCTGTATTTATCCATATTTATTTTTGGGCCAACTTATTGGTATTTATCCATATTTATTTTGTGTTTTGAGAATAAATGAAGTCGTAAAAAGGTACGTTTCCACATTTAACTGATGAATATGCACTAATATTTTGATGCCCATCGCGTTTTAGCAAATTAAGCAGCCAAATATAACAAAACATTACCATTACACCCATAGGTAAATATTATTATTATACTTCATATATATGTTAACATATGGTTGTATTTAAGCAAATCCCATCCTGTTTACTAACGGCTCATGCTGTCTGCCTGCTCAGCTGTTGGCCTGGAATTCACGAAAGACAGCATGGCGAGTCAATCAAAAGAAGTACAATTTTCAGTATTTTTCCGCTTTTAAAAATAAATGTAGACAGGGAACACATTGTTTTCTGTCTGTATTTATCTGTAAAACTCAGTAAAAACGGAAAACTGGGAGCCTTACTTATAAAGTGTACGAATCACATCTCATCCAAATGTGTAGAAATTGTATGTTAAGAGTGAACGGTCAGGATATAAAATATAACAAGTGATTATGGTTGTCTGTACTAATGAGACTTTATTACTTCCCAAAGGAACTCCTATTTGCAATATTAAAATAGCAGGTAGATAAAAAACACACTAATGATCTAAACCTTTACAGTTTCCATGCAACTCCTTGATGCTGGTAAAAAGATCACTGTGCTATATAACAAATATGTGCTCTGCAAGTTTCATGATTTGCTTTGAGGCAGACACATTAACCCTCCATGCTACTCTCAGACAAAACTATGACTGGATGAAACACCGAACACTCTCAGACCTGTTAACCACTAGAGGTATCTCACCACTATTATAATCCCCTCGAAATTGCTGGGCACACAATGATCTCTGTAAGATTTTTAGGTCTCGCCTACGCAGCGCGCATGCGCTGCTTAGGAGAGACCTTTAGCTATCGGCACAGCTTTGGGGGCAAAAACGTGCACGCGTTGCATTGCTTGCAATGGCAACGCGTGCACGTCTGGCGATTCCCTTGCGGGAGAGCGCGGCGCCATATGGTGGCACCATATGGTCACAATCATTGCGCCTTGCTGCACGCTCCCGCAAGGGAATCGCGCAGGCCCCCTCCTGCCGCGCGAGGCGCGCGCTTGTGCTGGTTTACTCTTGCAGGTCTCTGAGCCAGGGCAGCACCAATTCCAACATGCTGGATGTGCAAGGAGGTGCCCACAGGAAATGTGCCCGGCGCAGCTCCTTCTCAACGCCAAGAAGTTGTACGAGGACGCCCGGAAAGTAAAGCAGTATCTTTCCAACCTGAATGTGGAGACAGACGAAGAGAAGTTCCAGATCATGTCCCTGCAGTGCGAAGCGTCCTACAGCACTTGTGAGTGAAGTTTTCATTAAGTTGAGAAAAAGCCAGGTTGAGCTCACTACCAGTTCAAGGTGACACTTTTCCCCCAAATGTGTTTCGTGCATTCTTTGTACAAATGAAATGAAAATCAAATGCATTTTTTCAGCGTCCTCTGCAAACTCACTCTTTGCAGTGTGATTTTCAGTTGCTTTATGTTTGCCTTGTTGGTGTAGTTTTTCCGAAATTGTTTACTCGGTGAGATGAATGTGAAAAAGCTTTTAGGAGTGACTCATCCATCACCTAATGACACATATGCAAATGTTACTTTCAGAGGAAACTACAAGGAAAGGCTCGATTGAATCTGACGGTATCATCCTTCCACTTGTCCACTGCAAAAACCCCTGAGCCCGCCTTGCAGCTCCTTAGGTTTATTATTGACTACAATATAGGCTGTGCAGAGACTGTCAAGGGAATAAACTTGTTTTTTTTGACTTTATGCTTTAGACCTAAAACATGTCCCAAAGTAAGTACCTCCCATCTGTTCGTTTGAGAAAAATTGGATACCTGCATGCCTGACGTAAGATGAATTAGGGGGCTTGAAGTAGATTTTTACTGGTTGTTTCTGTCTGGGATGCAGCTAGGAATACATGTTTTGAGATCTCTGCCAAATCTCAGTAATGTTTTTTTTCCTAGTTTCCGAGTTTGACGGGTGTTGATGCGGATTTTCCTGCCCACGTTTGCCCGCACCTGATTTGTTGGCCCTGACTGGGGTGGGACTTCGTCCCCAGCTCCCCTTACTCACAGGAAAGCCCAGACTCTGGCAAGCGCACTATAAGAGCGCAGACGGTTTCCCGCAGTTTGGGATGCGCCGGGACCGAGGGTGGGTCTGTCTGCGCCCGCCTGGGCTGGGCCACCCTCTTACAACGGTTGTTTGGGCTGAGTTATGTTCTCTGTGATTAACCTACCTGCGGCTTGTCTGCAAGGTGATCTCGATAGTCAACAGTCTTCTCTTCTCTGACAGTCATCTGTGTGGGCAAAAGAAAGGGGAATGTGGTGAACATGGTGGATAAAAGGCCCAGAACTCAGTACCCTATCCAGACCTTCCATAATAATGCCATTGGGGCTTTATCTAAGGAAATAATGCAGGTGGTAGATCAACTGGCCTCCTTCCCCTCTAACGCAAATAGCTTGGCTACTTGTGCTGAGGTTCAGCCCCCGAGTTTAACAGCTCAGGCTATTTCAAATGTTCCTCTTTTAAGTAGGCCCATGGAAGAGGCGCCTTCACTAGAGTTAAAGTTTAAGTCTCATACTATAGTCGGTCCCATTCAGGCTGTTGTCCCAGAAGTGATTGTGAAACAAAGGAATAATACTCCTGTATCAATGATCCAGACACCCTTTGGGGAAAAAAGGTGGGAGGAAAAGCAAGAAGCCAATTGATTTGGGCGCCACCCTGTGGACTCAGGCAGTACCCAAACTGTCTTGCATAATACAGCCTTAAAAAATTGTTGGCGTTGTTGAGTCCCTTTGTGCACGTATATTCAGCTTGGAGGAGAGGATGGGAAAATTTGAATGGGGCCTGGGCAATATAGTCAACCTATTGGAGAACCTGGAGCATAGAATTTGTCATTTGATACCACCACCACCTAGCATTCCACCACAAGTTTCTAATCCACTGCACACCAGGCCACACCATGGTCCAGCCCAAAGAGCCCTTTTAGCTCCTGTTGATCGGGATAGTTGTTGTGATGCCCCCTTGCAGAGCACCCAGGAGGGCACCAATTGTTCTAACATCCTGCCTAACACAGGGAGCAAATTGTCTATTCCTATTAATATCCCCATCGGAGTCCCTGTAGTTCCTAATGCTTCTGTACCTAATAGAGGAGGTTCCTCCCCATAATTCTAACTGCCATCTTGCACAGGCCCACACATCTAGTACTAGCGCCTTAAATCCTTCGAAGGTTGTCCTGCAATTACACCCTTCCTCAACACCCCATGTTCTTATTTTGGTCAATGTGCCACCCCTCAAAAAGGGGGCGGAAGAAAACTACAGTATGATTAAAAATAAGGTGACCACTGGATCTCGAATCAGATGAGTCTTACCGTCGATCCTATTCAAAGAGATCATTGTGGCGCACAAGGTGGGATGGAATAGGGATTCTTCCAAATCCGGTTCAGGTGATTGCATTGTGGGCCGTTTTAGAAATCCCAGGTTGGTGGAGCAGATCTTATTTAACAGCAGGCCCAACTTTTCAATCAGGACTGACATTCTACTCCATCCCTTGAGTTTCTTTTACCCACCTCCGCGCATTAGGTCTCCCCTAGAGGTGGCATCTAGCCAGTCTTTGCAGGAGTGTTGCTCAATTTTACGTCGCATAGATCCAAATTCTGATATCCATCTTAGCAGTGGATTTGCTTCCTTAGCACAGCCCGATGAGCAAGACTGTTGTTTAGCCATACAAGAGCCTGTATAGTGTGTGGGGATGAGGCCTTGCCCCTTACCAGTAGGTCTCTTGGGATATTGTGTTGGAATGTTACCGAGGTTAGTGATATTATGCTAGACGAGCTTGAGATGAGATTGCTGAAACCCTATGGGATTATTTGCCTACAAGAGACCTTGGATGTTTTGGGAGACCTGTATATGGATGGTTACGCAACTCTTTTCATTAATGCCACGCCTTCGTCACACGGCAGACCTAAGGGGGCCTCGTGATGTTTGTGGTATTGGTCTTAAGATGTAAAATGGAGACTGTCCCTTTTGACTCATCTAATATTTGTGTGTGCTTTTCATTTTCCCCAACAATATCAGGCTGCTGGTGATAAATGTTACAGCTGTTTTGTCAATTAACGCCCCTGCTACAGAAGTAAGACATTTTTGTGGAAACTATTTTATGGACTTGTCCCATCCTACATTGATCTTATTATTGGGTGGTTTTAATTTGCACCCACCCATGCATGTCGTGTGGCCCTAATGTGGAGAGTGTTGGAGGGTGCATTTTATTCATTCCCGGCACGGGGACTTTTAAATAATCTATTTGCGGAATTTAACCTCCTTAATCTATTAACTAAGGAAGAGTTTAATTCTGCTGGTGCAGGGCCAGCATTTAAGGGTAGAGGTTTTAGTACCATTGTTGATTTTATCTTAGTGTCAACTAGCTTATTTTCCTCCCTTATTAATTTTAAAACAGTATGGAGCGCCTGCAGTGATCACAACCCCTTACTAGCAGAGTTTAGATAGGATGATTCATATGGTAAGAAATCCCCGTTGTATAAGGAGACTCTCACGAGAGCAGGGCCGTAGAATAAGCTAGGCCAAGGTAATTCCAGATGATTTTCTAAAGAACTTGGTGATAACCTGCGGTTCTAATTTTGCAATCTGTTTACAGACTGAGAGCTCTGATCAAGATATTGTGGACTCATTCAAACATATTGGCTCAGAAGTTCAGATAGCACTTACTAGGAAGGGGCGGGCTCCCATTAGTTCTGGGCCTAAATGGATCGATAAGAAATGCTCTAAGGCCCTCAAAGTCTTGCTGGCGGCTGTACATCAGAAACCCAGTAGCAAAGCTGTAATGAAAAAGGCCAGGAAACTGTATTATATCAACTGCAAGGAGTGAAAAGATGCCCTTAAAAAGTAGGCCTGGGAGCAGGTAATGGCCGCTTGCTCGATTAGGGTAGCTTGGCTTTCTGGAGGGTGGTGAATCAGCCCCTTTTTCATGCAGACACCCTGCCGAATATGGCTCTAACTATTTCGGCCCGTGCAAGGGTCTCCCATTTTGACACTATGTATAAAGCTGAAAGTTCATCTTTATCACATTTCCACCGCGCTAGGCGCTTCTTAATTGGGAGAAAGTAAGAGAAGCTATTTTGGCTCTCCCATCTGGGAAACCCCAGGCCCGAAGGTTGACCCTAGGGATCTTTATAAATTTTGTGTGGATTTCTGGGCCCCTGTTATCACACAACACTTGAATGCGGCAACTCGCGGTCAAATTCCTTCATCCTGGCAAAAATTGGTGATTGTTCCGATTTATAACAAGCATTGGCATAGCCAATAGGTCTCGCTTTTGGGACCTTATAAGTATTTAGTTATGCAGCACAATATCCTTGGTGCAACAACATCAACTGTTGCATGGCTAAACACTTATAAGGTCCCAAGGGCGAGACCTATTGGCTATGCCAATGCTTGTTTAAAATGCAGCCTCTTTGTGACCAGTTAAGTAATCTAGAATAGATTTAATGTCCAATATGTCCTTTTTGCCAATTTCTTTACAACAAATTTTTTTTTTTAGTTGACCGTCAGATTCTGCTTTTCAAGCTCCTCCTCTCACAACTCCATCCCCTTTTCTCTGCCACACCCTGACCCCTAATTTATGGTTTCCCGGAGTACATTTTTTCCACTTCCAGCACGGAGGTTGCCCTAAATGAAAGTGCAAAAAGAAATAAGTTATGGCGACTAGAATTTGTGAATTGCAGACGCGTCAGAGTTCCAAACAAAGTATCAAAAAAGATTTGCGTTGTTGAAACGTAGGTGCTGCAGAGCCGGATTCATAACATACTTTTTATCATAACCATTAAATATATTTGCATTTAACGAAGCAAAATCGAATCTAGTTACGAATTGGTAATTCTAAAATGTGTCAAATCTGATTCTCCTGAATCTAGGTTTTTAAGGACGTTAAACATACATAGTATTTCGTAGTGAAATATTAGGGACTTTTATGCTCATCTGATGAATGAAAATGCCTCAAAATGATGTTCAGTGTAACAAAAGCTTGTATTGCACGCCTCAACAGTATGCGTTGTAGATAACATTAACGCACTTTGGAAGTGGTAGGGCGGGGGCTCAATTAAAAAAAAATAATAATAATTAAATTTCACTTACCTGTAGGGCCGCCGCCTCTCCTCCGTCCTCTTCTCTTCTCCCTGCAGCACGGAAGCACACAGGCTCCCAGACTCCCCTAGCCAATCACAACGCTGCTGTCATCAGCATGACAGCAGTGTTGTGATTGGTCTGAGCGCTGTGGTTCAGCACTCAGACAGGGACTGGACTGGGAGCCGGTGCATGTACTCCACCCGGCTGTGCAATACAGCCGGGTGGAGAACATGCTAAGTGCACATGACGGTCTGGCTGGCCCCAGAGAGACGGCCAAACCGTCTTGCGTACTTAAGTGTGCATTATACCACTCCCTCTCCCTGTGACACAGCCCAGCGCCACCCTGCCCTAACCTGGCTTGGGCTCCTTACAAAAAAATAAAATTATAATGTAACATTAATTAACGTTGCATTATCATTTTATTTTTCCTTTTACATTCAGTTGGGGGACGCTGGCATTACCAGAGGCATAGTGAAGCCGTTCATAAACTGGTGTATGGTCTTCTGACGACTCTTGTAGCCACAGAGTCCTCATATTTAGTACATCTCTAGGTGTCAGACTGAAGTTGGCAATTTCTGAAGCACTCTCTTCCTCATGGCATTACATGACACATGTGACTCCATGGTGACCTCACACCACCCTGGAAGTGACAAGGTGGAACTGCATATATGCACCACCCCTGTGCACTGACATCTGCTCCTTTCTTTCTGTGCCATTCAAGACAGATCTGGAGCTCCGCTCCTAAACTGTCAGTCTTCCAATGTTCTTTAAAATTCATAGACCATGTGCTAGGGAAGAAAATGTCTACCCCCTAAATGAGAGGATTCAAGCCGGTCAGGAAGATAGTGTTATTCACTACGATGTGCATTTCTGGTGCCTGGGCTCCAATCATTGCTTAGTTGTGTTATAAGTGCACCGTGATGCAGCTGAATACGATCAGAGAATGGAAAGCAAAGTTCTGCATCTAGGAACATAAGATCTAGCATTCGAAGTAGTGGTCCAGCTCCTAGTCATGGGGCCACTCCCGCTCCGGATCACAGGGCTGTTCACTTAGCAGATTCTGATTCTGCTTGAAGTTTTAAGGTTTTTTTAAAATCTAAAGTGTGTAACATGTGCAAGAAGGCCCAGCTCGACTAATCTACCGCTCACCACTTGAAGTAGGATGAGAAGCTGCAGTTGGCACTCCAAGGGACCTTCACCCTCACAGTGTCTACTGATTCCAATCCTGTTCCATAGCTGGTCCTGGCACACCCCAAATTCCCCAGGTGGTTGTGGACCCTGCAGCAGATGCAGGCCTTCAAAGAGACGATGCTGCATATTTTCTTAAGATGCTACCAGCCGACTCTTGTGCGTCTTTGGGCCCAACAGGTTTACAGGGTCCTCCAGTTGCACTTCCACCTGCAGGCCCTTCTCCAGCACTAACTGCACAGGACACACTCCTGGTCCCATGCTGATTCAGACTTTCATCAAGTTCTAGGTTGCATGCCAGGCCCTTCCGTGCTGCTGTGAACTCTCCCAGTGCCTGTGCAAATGCCAGACTCTGAGCCAAAGTTGATCAACACAATGCTCATGTTGCACTATAAAATAACAAAGGCGCAGCCAGCCATATTTGAACCAGATTCGCAACCTCTTCCGTGATCCAAGAATTACGGTTGGAGGCCTTGTTTGGCTCTGATTCTTAAGTAATCCAGGGCATAAATCATGTCCCTCTTGATGACTATATTGATTAGGATGTGGACATCTTACTCTCCTTGCTTTATAAAGACGATTTGGACTTGATTTGGAACGTCCGAATGTAAGTGGGTTGGATGCTTCTCCAGAAACTGAGGTAGAATCCAAACCTCATCCACCAATGGTAAAGGTTTTTGTTTGAAGTTGTGATCTGCAGGGCAGCAGAAGTCCTTGATTTTCAACTGCCAACAGTAGAAAGAAAGTTAAACCTACTTTCCTTTAATCCTTTAATCAGGGCCTGCCTCTAGAGGCCCTCTATTGCTATTCAGTGAGGCACTTACGGAAACTCTTTTGGGCATTGGGGTGAAACTATATTTGGCGCCTCAAGTCAGTCAACCTCTGGGTAGGTGGCACAGACTAGCCACTGGCAACCTGTCATTTCTCACTTGGCATCCAGCTCCAGAAAGGTTTGTGGAGCCAGCACCAACTATCAAGGTCAACCCAAATGCCTTTGCTTCTGCTGCAGTGGCCAGAGACTATAAGTTCATTGAAGCATTCACGATAAAGTTGTTTGCCTCGGCCAGGCTTGGCATTATTTTGCTTAACTGAGTCTGCCTTCTAGATAGATAGGTACACCTATAAATTGTGGGACATGGCCGGCAAAATCTTGGTGACCATTTGTTTTTATGAAGACCTTGTGGCAACATTCGCTGAAACCATCAAGCTTGACAGGGTGGAGAGAAGAATGTGGTGCATGCTGATATTGATACCACAGACTGTGTGGGTCACCAGCTCAACTTTTTTTCTGGGTTGTCCAGCTGTCTGTGATGGACATGGCCTTTGATGGTTCCAGGCTTTTCAGAAGGAAAGCACACTCAGCGCTGGAACAGTTTAAAGAAAGTCATGCCACTGCCCGCTCCTCAAGGTTGCTCTCCCCAGTCCAGAAATGTCATCAATACAGTGAACTCATAGGCTACACTTACAGCTTGGCATTCAGACAGCAACAACCCTCTCAGCCCGCACAGCCACTGGCTAGACCTATTGCGTCTCCAGAGAACATGCGTAGCCGAGGCCATTTACACCAGCAGGGCAGCAGTCCTCTACGCACTCATCCTTCCTGGCTGAAGTTGCTGTCAAGTTGCTCTGATTTGTTCTTTCAGAACTAAAGCCAGCCAGTAAGGGGGTAGGATCTGTTTTTCCTCCCCTTCTGCAAATCCATATGGTCTCATGACCATCTGCTGTAGCACTGGACCATTGCAAGGTTTATAGTATAAAAAAAACAGGTCTTATAAAATTTAGATTGTAGGCTTGAGGACATTAAAACAGACTGTGCTAATGACACAGCTCCGTAAAATGCCCCTTCCATTATGCCTAATTTATTTTGCCATTTTAATGAATATTTTGGTAAATCGTGTTTCATTAAATCATTGAAAAGATTGCAAATTTTACCAATTCGGCATTTGTTCTGGCTCAGCAGTCGATCTATAAATTCAATTTCTAAAAAACCGGCAGGTCCCCCCCCCCTTTATGTTGGAGGAAATCTCTTATTTGGAGATATTTAAAAATAAATCCTTTTGATTAATATCAAACTCTGTTTTAAGTTCATTAAATGAAACAATCCCAGTTAAAGAAAAAAGTACCCCTAGTCGATTCACCCAGGCGTTAATCCAGGTTGTCCTGTATTGATCCGTAAAGATCTCTGGTAAGTTCTTATGTTAATATGCGTCTTCTCCTTATTTAATGAGTATCTGGAGATATCCCCAAACCTTAAACCTTCTTCCTCAACCATCCTAAGAGAAATATCCGGGTTAGAGGTAACCAGAGCAATTTCATTGGCGTGAGACAAAATCTTGGCATCATGTCCCTGCATGTGAACCGGGTGAATAGCCTTGTTGTTTTCCAGTTGCCTAATAAACGGGTCTACATACAACACAAATAAAAGAGGGGAAAATGGACAGCCTTGCCGAGTTCCCCTTGAGATCTTAAAGTGTTCCGTCATTTCCCTGTTTATGCCTACACTAGCAGCAGGCTTGAAATACAGGACCTTTACTGTCTGGATAAAGCCCAGGCCAATACCCATTTTCTGCATGGTAACCCAGAGATAGTGCCAGGAGACCCTATCAAAAGCTTTTTCAGCATCAAGCAAAATCAAAGCCATAGTGTCTCCTGTCACTTGTGCTCCATCAAAGAGCGAAATAACTCTTCTATTGTGTTCTGTTGTTCCTCTACCAGGAAAAACCCATGTTGTCAATTAGAAACAATCCTATGGATAATTTGAGACCGGCGCCTGGCTAAAATGTTGGAATATATTTTCGAGTCTCCATTAATTAGAGTGATCGGATGATAAGAGCCAAACTCTTGTAATGGTTTGTTTTTCTTTGGAAATACTATAATTTTAGCTGATGACCACGAACCTGGAGGAGTCTCTCCACTATATATTTGCTCGAAAAGAGTTGTAATATATTCTGTAAGTTGTCCCGAGAATACTCTATAAAACTCACTAGGGATAGAATCTGTACAAGTGGCCTTCCCCGCTGGCAAACTAGTCATGGCAATGAGGATCTCTTCCCACCGTGGTGACCCTTCTAACAGCTCTTGCTCGTCCCTGGACAATTGGCTCAGAGAGATTGAATTCAAATACTAGTTAATATCTTCCCGTACCACCTTAGCTTTCCCCATAGTGCCTTCTGTGTACAATACTTGAAAGTAATTTTGAAAGGAAGCCCTAATTGCAGCTGGATCTGAAACCAAACCATGCATTGGATCTCTGTTTCCCTGTACTTCGTTATTCATGTTTTCCTGTCCCGCTCTCATTGCTCAGTGATGTCTAATTTGTTCACTACACTCATAAGCTTTTTCTCTCCAAACCGTTAGTTTGTCTGCTGCTTTTTTTAACGAATATTTCCGATATTGCTGTCCTAGTCCATGCCACCTCCAATTAGGCCTCCTCCACCATATTCCCCTGCTGTCGTGCTATTACCAAATTCTCCGCTTTTAATGGCAAGGTGTTCTGGCGATCCTGCAAACTCTGTTTTCGGCTATCCTCCTGCTCAAAGCGAACTGTAATGTTTCCCCCCTGGATACACACCTTCATAGTGTCCCAGACCACCCCGATTGATGCGCTCCCTACATTCTCTTTCAGAAACTCCGAGATCAGCAACGTATTTCTGATTGGTATCAACGAATTGTGGAAAAAATCTTGTTTTTATTTTGTGCATGACTGTTAGAATAAAAGGTAAAGGAGGGTTTCTCATCTGTTTGACAAACACAAATGGATTTAGAGGGGTTTCTAATTGAGTCGATCTGTGTTCTACTGTCAGAGGACTTGGCCTAAAATATGAGTCTTGTATGCTTTTCTACCATACATAAGTGTTCTGGATTTGAAGAAAACTATTACTGCAGATGCTATGTTTATTACCTATCTTTAAACAATTCCCTTTACGTGGTTCCATCGTAATGAGTAGAGAAGGAGTTAAGTGTCTGGGGTGTTGGAAGCAAGTGCAAACAAAAAGATTTGCAGATCTATATTAGGTAAATTACCATTGTTCCTTTATACTTTCTTTAACCTTCCATCTTTTTAAACCTCCTTAACCCATGACGTAACAAGACGTGCTGTACTTGGCCCATCTTGTAATATGTATGTATGTATGTATGTATTTATCTTACTAATTGGGCATATCCGTATCTTCAATTAGATTGTATATCACTGTTGCCATTTGTAATGTTTACAGCACTTTGCACTTTAAAAAGCTGCAAATTGCAATTTGTAATGCTTACAGTACTTTTGCACTTTAGAAAAAAGCTGCTATGTTTCTAAGGATTGAAATGCCATCCAGGGCTTATTATAAATATGACTCCTCTCATCCTTAATTATGGATGAGACCAGTTTTAAACATGGTAATATGGTCTGGACATTTGCTTACAGCACAATGGCACTTTAAATATCAAGGTACTGTTTATTAGAACAACAGCACTTTAAACATCAGGATACGGTTTATGAACATGATAGCACTTTACATAATGAATATTAAATATCAAGGTACTGTTTGGTATATCTGGTTGAATTTTATCTATTTATCCATCTATTTGTTTATTTATTGTAAGTTATATTTAATAAATAGATAACAGGATATTGCCCTCTGACATGTATTAAACCTTAATAGACAGCAACTCGGGAATGACGGGAGGAGTTTCCGATATTCAAATCTCTCTAATTTCTAATGTACTTTCTGTATCTATCCTTATCTCCTTAGACATTCTCTCATGTCTTATTACACTTTCGTGCACTATATTGATCCCAAGTGTATTTTTACTCTTGCACACCTACTCATCCTTTAACCCTGACTAAAATGAAGTATGGAGAATACGTTTTTAATTTCATTAGGTTCTAAATCTAAATTTTTATTTGCTCTCCTCTTGGAAATATTTCACCAATTCTTATTGGAGATATTTGTTAAGTATTCTTGACCCACATAGTGAGGTGATTGGTTAAATTGTGAACATACGGGTACTTTACAGTGACTGGAAAGCAATCACAATTTAAACAAAATAAATGACATGTGATGAGTGAAATTGTGAACATACGGGTACTTAACCGTGATTGGAAAACTATAACAACATAAACAAAATTAATGACATGTAACAACTAAACACCACAAGAGTGAAGAGTTGGAATAACAATATGTGGGTCTATTTAATAATTCACTGCTTCCTATCTATTACATTGAATTAAAAGTGCAGCACGTGTGAAAAAATGAAAAAAATGTGAAAATATATAAAAGAAATTGTGTATGTGTCTCTTTAAACTGTGTAGGTAATTTTGGAGGGAATTTTCCCTTTATATGGCTTGTCTATACACACATACTCTATGACCCTGTCGAAGGCTCAGGCCGAAACGCGTAGGTCTCTTTCTGCACTGTTGGTGGCTTGAAACGAAATAAAAGGACTTACTTTGAACCTGCAGAAACCTGGCTGTGCTGTTTTTCTTCCACGCCCTTTGAGTGGGGGGCTGTCAGTGGTGAAGAAACCTTTGAGAGATATATATATATATATATATATATATATATATATATATATATATATATATATATATCCGTATTTTTATAGACTTTGAAATGGACACAAATAAAATGCCTCGATCTGTGCTACTTTCTAGCTCTTCATAATTCATGCATACCGTTTTTTTAAGATTGGCATTCTGTGTTCTTCCCACTCTTTCCCATGTAGGATTGCTATCCCAATGCATCATTTTCTTAAGTCTGTTTTAGGAGCTACATGTAGCCCGAGGAAGCAGCTCTACTCTTGCTATCAAAATCTTTTTTTTTTTTTTTTTTTTGTCCTTACTGCTTCTTAAAAATCCTTTTTCCTGACTCCCATTTATAAAACAATTAGTAAAATTATTTGTGCAATTTTTTTATAGAAATTCCCTAGGTTACACTATAAAGGCACAGACAACGAGGTAAAGAAAGTGAAAACGTTTATATCTTGCATTGTTTCTGTACACCGGTGCTCCCATATGTTGGTTAATGTATAGGAGTCTTTTCATATCGTTATGTGGCAGTTTGAGAATGCCTTCTCACTCTGTGCAAAGTCTAATGCTCCGTCTCCAAGCGTATGCTAACTTACAAACATCATATTCCATATATGGTGCATGTGACGTACCCGTCTTAATATCATCAAGCAATTAATGCCTGCATGATGACCTTGATTCAATTGAATTCCTGAGAGTTATAAAGACATTCCTCCAAGACACAAGTTTCATCAGCAAGCACAGCCTAAGAAGCCCACCACGCGAGCCTCAGATAGCTAACTATACTGCTTATCAAATACGATAAGAAAAGAAAATATCTGAAATCTATACACAATAACAAATGGTATTTCATTCTTGGGTACATGTCCAAATACATCAATTAGGAGAAATGGATGCAATCACCCCAGATCACCAAGAATCCGTTTATAGATCCTTCCCTCATAAATGGGAACGGCTATAAGGAAAATGGCCACTCTGCCTGCTTTGCTTTCTTTCTCGTGACCTATGTCCAACCTCACCTTATTCCATGGCCTTTCTTTAGCAATTTCTTGGTATTACCACCCCCCATTAACCAGCTTCTACCTTGTGGGTTTCTGGTGCATTTCAAATCGCTATTCCTCCAGATACACAACAGTACCATGGAGCTCTAGTCTTCCAGCATTGAAAAACAGATCACGAGCTCACAGCCAACTTCTCCCTGAGTTTGATGATTTATCTAACTCTCTTCTGCTGAAATCCTTCCTAGACCGTGTGCGTCTCAATACTTATTGGCAGTTTTGATTCGCCACTACTTTTTCAGTGGCAGTGCATGAGAACAGCTCCGATATATCACCACTAAATGCCACCAAACCCTGATTGCTCTAGTATGCTTGTGGCTGTCACATGAAATGGAGATTGCTGTACTAAATTGACTGTTCTCTTGTCTGCAGCCAGCAGAGAACCGAGTGACTCATGGCCTTGCTGTGGAGTGGCACTTGCATTTTGGAGAATGATGGAGCCAGGTGCAAAGTCTAGGGTCCTTGCCTCTTGTGGCTCATGGGAATGGCTGGCGATTCCAGTAGCAGTTCAAAGAAGGGTTAATGCAAGGTGGGTCAGACTGTTGTGGTGGTCTGGAGTCAACAGCAATGCGCAGCATGGAAGAACATTTGTAGGTGGGATTAACTTCTGGGCTCACACATAAAGGGGGAGGCTATTTGAAGGAAGGCATATGAGGTCCTGAGCAGTCTGTGAATTGGTCATCAGTCTGCCCTGAAGTTTCCTTAGCTTTTCCAGCACTCTCACAAGGACGGCCGTGTTACACTGGTTCGTGTTTCTCAAGGAAGTGCAGAGATGTGCAGGAGAAGCCCCACTGTCATTGTCAGCACCGGTTGGGTAGAAGTTGGTTTTCATTAATACTTTCTAATCCCAAAGTCCTCACAACAGCACATGGAGCAGATTAACCTTCAGCACTTGGCTTGAATAAGGCAGGTGGTAAGGACACCAAGTAGCCTGCCTCCTTCTCTTTCAGGTCACTGCAGCAATAGATCATTTCTTTAGTCATGGAATACATTTCCTCTGTCTTCAGAGGAAATGGGCAATTTCACTGCCTCTCACCCTGTCCTGTGCTGGCGTGCAGAGCTTCATCAAGTAATGGTGGTCCATAGTCTGGTTAACAGGGTAATTGTATATTCAAGAACTCTAGCAGGTGGGTTCATGCCAATTGGCCACTCACATCCATAGCAGTTTCCAAAGCAATTGCAGGAAAGCAGTCACTTAAAAGTGCACCATTCCTGAAGGTGGTGATCAGCTCTGTGGAAACATGTTCCCATAGTTACTCTAGCACCCCATTATTTCACAGCTATTTGTATCCGATGGCCTGCAGTTGACAAGGGACTGTTGTTGAGCCTCTGTTTCCTTAGCCAATCTTGACACAAGATGTTTGGGATAGCCAGACTGCAGCCACCTCCTTCATGTAAATGTGATGCAATGGCCATAGACCTTTGTTCGGGTGTCTCCTTTCTCAGGCTGCCCTGCAAGATTTGGCTTGCTCCAATCAAAGCAAACAAAAGACAAGCGGGTGTTAATCCAAAATTAGGCATACGTTTGCCTTCCTATTGCTACTGCAGTGCGGTGGAGAGAGCATCATAGGAGGGTATGCAGGAAATGTGAGTCATCATACATCTTATTACCACTAAAGCTATCAAGGACTACACAGACTATAGGCTTACGTACATTCAGGGTTACCCCAGGGAGAGGGTTCCCATCATCTCACCTGTCCAAATAATGCTTCACACACATGCTCAAGGAGATAGTAGTCACTATTGATGAAAGGAGTACCACTTATGGTGGACCCCTAACTTCCAACAAAGGGCTCGATTACGTTGCCATAGGAAATGGCTCCGACCCTTGCTCGGAGCCGTTCTTATGGCATCGTAATTGGCTGTTCGGATTCCTTTCTGACCGACCCATTTTGATGGGGTCGGTTGGAAAAGAATCCAAACCCGAATCAGAGAGCCCGTCTGCCATTCGGAAAGCCTCCAGTAATCCCTCGGGCGGCTCTTTCCGCCCGAGAGATTACGATGGCAGATTCCCACAGCCTTTCTGTGCCAGCCTTTCTAACACAGAAAAGCTGTGGGAATCTGACTTTGGGGACCCCCAGCAGGGTCCCCTTGGGTGCAAGGCCGCCGGATGGTGGCCTAAGGGGCAACTACGGTGCCCCCCTGTTGATCCCTGCACCCGGTGGCAGGCACCGTGAGGTGCCTGCCACCTGGTGCAGGGATGAACTGCACCTCAGCTCTTTACAATGGAGCATGCATTCCAGTCGGAATCCATGCTCCCATTGTAAAGAATAGGAATGCGACCGAACAGTGTTTGGTCGCATCCTAATTGCTGGGTTGGGACCGACGACAGGAGGTCGTTCGGTCCCAGTTCCCAAATGATGTCGGATGGACTCGGGTCCGTCTGACATCATAATCGGGCCTTTGTCAGGCAGCAAAATATAAAGCATGCAATACCATCTATTGAAGAGCACCTGACACTTGACCTCTGGAGAAGAAAGCATACTGGGCCAGTCAGAATAATGAAATGAGAAGGGGGAATGCATATGCTGATTGCATATGCATTCCCCCTTGGACCTTTCGATTAAAAAAAACAAAAAACACTATTTTAGTAATATTAATGTTAAACAGAAAGGGAATGAATAATGCCTTTTTTTTTTAAATTGGTTTTGCAATGTGGTTGTACTATAACTGGGCAATTGCAATCATTGTAACTCACCTGCAAATTATCCAAACAGCAGGCTCCTACTGAGAAGTGTCCAGATACTCAAAACAATCATTTCACAGTTGATGTACTTTGTGTGAGAAGGTGGATTATTAGTTGTGATGGGTGCGTAGTCCACCTGTCATAACAATGTGACTATTCTTGTTAGGTACAGTAAAGGTTTCAGTTATTTAAGCTGGCGCTCAACATCTGGTAGCTATGGCACAAAGCAGACTGGCTTAACTTGAGAAAATGTGTAAAGCATTTCCAAGTACCAGAACAGTTAAAAATTCAAAGACACCAACACAATAAAAATCCCACTCAAATTAATAAAAATAGAAATATTGTAATGAACAAAACAACACCAAAATAGACAAAAATCCAATCAGGGGAACAGAAGATAAGAATTTTTAAAGTTTTAAATAAGAACAGTGCCAAAAAGCAATAAGTGCCATTCGAGGTCATCTGGTTGTGTTTGACTAGGACCTACGTGTGTTTAAGGCAGAGCGGGGGTCAGATACAGAAACCAGGTTTGTCATGGTTTGAAGTTTTACCTTCAGACTTAGTCTCTGAAATGGAAGTCAAAAGTCCTCAGTGGGCCAAGGCGCAAGCTCTGGCTGAGCTGGACTCCACTAGAGCAGATAGCCATGAGATAAGGTCCCAGTGAACCCGTTGACTTGGTGGTAAAGCTCTGAGTAGGAGAACTTCATAATTCGTTCCCAAGGGCGGTACTTTGCTGGCTGGATACTTTTAACGACTTCACCCGGTGCAAATGTCAACGTTCTGACTTAGTCACTTTTTTGGAGCCTGGATTCCTCCAGGTGGGCAACGCTGGAAGATGTAGCCGAACAGGGCTCCATGAGGTCGGATACTTTCTCCGAAATGTCCCACTGAAATGGATTTGCTGTTGTGGAAAAGCTCTGAATGTGAGCAACCTGAATCTTTGGCTTAGCAGCAACACACTTTTGTTTGACTTGGCAGGTTTGTTCCGGACAGGCGGAGGTCTTTGGAGCCATACATTTTCTACGTCCCAGGTTTTTTAGGATGTTAGGAGGAGTACACTTTGACACAGCCAAGAATCCCAGGACCTTTGGAACAGCACTTGGGGATCAAGAGTCCCTGCAGGTTCCAGCACTGGTCCAGTTGGAACTTGTCAGCTGGGATCTTTAGCAAAAGGGTCTTTAAGCAGCTAGTTGTGTCCCTGTTTAACAGGAGGTTAGCCATCTGACCATTGGACTTCACTTCTTTGTCCTGGGTACAAGGGAGAGCAAGTCAAGTCTTTCAGGTCTCCTAATAGATCTCACCAGTAGGTACTCTCCTCATTCGGTCTTCCAAGGGTCCAAATGTATTCTGAAGAAGGGGCCAGGAGTGCCACATTTAGCTGATTGGTGGGAGTTACTTCTGACCCAGGCAAAAAGGGACCAGGGGAAACCTACCCACTTTTGCTGCAGTTCATGTGTGCCCTACCGCAAACAATTCTACAATGCCCCTCTCAATTTAAATCCAAGATGTCAGAACCTTTCTTCCCCTGTGCAGAGCTCCTGTGCCCACTTTAAACTGTGTGGACAGGGAAATAAGCAACCGCTCCACTGTGGTCACCAAAACCAGTTCTGAGGGTAGCTCCTCTCCCACTGGATTGGTGCCTGGCTGACCAGAGGGACAAAGAGGGGGCAGGCCCAGGTGTTAGCTACATGTGCCTGTGACAGGGTAGACCTCTTTGAAGTTAATTAAGTTCCTTGGCACAGCCCAAATGATCATCTTGTCAGAGGAACAGAACACCTGCTCACAATTAAGGCCTTTGTCTCAGCTTTGGGGATACCTCATCAAAGGACTATGGAGCTCCTGGGTGTCAGTTGGAAGCTGAAGCAAATGGGCTTCTAGAGACCTTCAAATCCAACTTAACTAGTGAATCGGGCTTCTAATAAATATGAAAAACTCCAAGAATTAACTTTGTAGTTGTTTCCTTGGCAGAGATAACAGTACTAAATATAATATTCTATTGCAAAGCTTGCCTATGGAACAGCTAACTCTGCTACAGTGAAAATAGATTTTGGAGCCTCCTCACTGTAAGGACATGGTTACCATTAAACAATTACATGTCCTTCTTTTAAATACCATGCACCCTGCGCTTACGGGCATTAAGATCTTGTTAGGGGTTACTTATTAATATTTAAAAGGAGGGTTTAGGCCTATCATAAGGGATTATTTTGACAGGTCAAATTTACAGTTTTAAAAAGGCACAGACAGGCTACAGTGGTAGGCCTCCAGTTATGTTTTCACTACAACTGAAGTGGGTGGCACTACAGGTGCTGTTGTCCATTACTGAGATTTAACTTACAAGCCTTGGGTACACTTTGTACCTTATACTAGTAACTTAAAGGTAAGTTAAATATGGCAACTAGGACTGCAGCCAATTTCGACATCTCCTACAGATCAAAAAACAGCGTTCTGGTTAACAGAGTTCAGAGTCATATAAAACAGCAGCATCAGTTCAAGCAAATAGGGGTGATCATGCAAAAAGAGGCATTTTCCTACGCTTGGTCATTCCGAAATGTAATACTGAGTGTAAGCTGTGCCCTGGAAATGAGCCACTATGTCTTGGTCACTGAGAAGATGGGAGCATTGCGCCCCCATGCAAACTTTGGTGGGCTCCTTGACCCTTAAACCTGAGACTTAATGTCTCTCTCACTCATGCTAGTCTTTGTGTGGCATGACTCCCTGGTCACAGCCTCAATGCCAGGACTAGGCCCATGGACATGTCTTTCTTTAGCCACCTATTTATGGCTTTTCTTCATGAGATTCTAAACAAGATCACCAATTTGCTTGAGCAGACAACGTAGCACGTTGTATCAGTTCATGTCCGCCCACTTGTGCAGGTGCCCTGAAATGCTCGCCTTTTAATGCACGCAGCCTTGAAGAGGGGTGTCTGCATCGACAACCGTCTTCTTGCTGCATATCCTCTTATCTGTGTGCGTTCACTCCCCTTAGGAAAAGGGCTGTCTTGAATGGGCCATACATCTTTATGTAGACGGCACATAAGCCATGCTTGTGTGTTTTTTATTCCCTCTTGAAAACATTAATTGCATGGTTGGCTAGACGGCCAGTCAGATGATGCGTTCTTTACCCAGGATTGTCAGGTCGATAGAAACTGAACGAAGAACAGCCTTTTAAAAGGGCTTCTAATTAATTTGAGTTTGTGACTGTGGAAAAGTCCTGTGGGAATCACTGGAATTGCGTGCATCTCTTAGAGGATGTTCGAAAGAAATGCTGTTTTCGTTCCGGATGTCCGGTGGCTCTCTTTAAAGTAAATCTGTTTGACTAGACAGCCATGGCAAGACCTCTTCCAAGAGCATCTGCAAATTGCTTTTAGTTGCTGTACAGAAGAAATTCACTTGATCACATGGAATTGAATCTTGAGAAAGTTATGGAATCTAGACGGAAGTAAAGAAAAGGGACAACCATATTCTTGAGTTACTTTTTTATAACTTTTTTTTATTATCCCATTTCTGACTTACTGGTGTGTTTAATCCGTTTGAATTGGACTGGAATTCTATGACGACAGAAAATGTTGCATTTGTACCCACAATTGTTATATCATCCCCTGCACGGCAGAGGTAACATGTAATGCTTGCTCCCACGCACCAGCTCCTGGGCTGCATAAATAGTCAGGTGAGAAATATAACTAGGATAATTGTAGTGATGACACCTGGTCCGTCAGGCCTGGATTGTAGATACCATGTGTGTCCATAGAGATCAGCAGACATCCACCAGACAGCAAGAGCACTCTGGATCCCTAAAGGCGAGATGCTGTCCCTTTGCTTTTCTGAATGATTCTTGACCATCATTCAACAATCACAGGCTCTGGTGGCCGATTTGGCCCATCGTCCTTGCTTCCACTCTCCGAGGCTTCATACTCTTCCACTTTACCACATCTTGCTGATTAATACATGAGCACTATAACTTTCCCAGACCTTTTTGAATGTATTCACTCGTCTGGCTTTTAATGCTTCTGCTGTGTCTGGTTTCCTTATACAGACATAACTTTTTGGTGAGGTTTCTCCTGGGAACCTAGGTAGCCTTGTCTCATATACAGTTTTGGGAGCAGTAGAGAGCTTGAACCCTACATCGAATGAGTGGACTGCTCCGCAGTACTGCGCACTGTGTACAATCAAAGTCAGTAAAATAGGGCCAAATTAAAAGTGAGATTTCATTTGAAATGATTAACACTTTCAGGATTCATTTTCTTTTCTAGTCAGTTAAGCATGTGTAACAACTTCCCTGATCGTTTTTGGTTCTCATACTTTGCAAACATAAACAAAAATATTCTCTTTGGCTCCCAGTAATTATTTATAATATGCCAGGAAAGATGGAAAATTACCCCTTGAGAGTTGGTTTGTGAGCTGTTTCAGAACCTGTGCTCCAGCTGTGCAGCTAGAGCTCCTCTGGCTTTCAGTGCACAGTGACCCTGCGGAACGGGAAAGTTGTTGTTTGTGGAGTAAGCATTAGTCACTGTGGAGTGCAGCAGGACACACTGCCATGATTATAGGTGTACGCTTTGTATTTGTATGCAGAAAGGTAACATTTAAACGCCACTGCATCCAAAACCAAATACTCACCGGCATCAATGTACAATTCTCCTACAAACATGGCTGCCCAGGCTATGCTGGCCTCTTCACTGGCAGGGAACACAGTGTTATGATGAACAGTAATGCTAAAAGTATTCACTGAAAAAAAAACAACGGTTAAAGTGGCATTATAATTAGGTGACCACATGAGTTACAATATAAGATTTTAAACTTCAAGAACAACTGAAACTCTTTAGGTTTAGTTAACTGAAGTAACTAGCACTCGCACCCCATCTTGCACAGTGTTGACATAAATTGACATTTCAGATGTCATTGAACAGGTCATGAGTGATTTAATACGTGAGGGTATACGCAGTGCATGGCGAGGTAGTTATTTCAGGCTGCGAGTTATAGTTACTTCTGTTAACTAGAACTGGTGTAGTTTAGTGTTTTTGAGCTTAAAATCTTACGTTGTAACTGACATTGTCATCTAACTATAAAGTCATTTTAACCTTTGTTTTTTTCAGTAAATTTCTGTGTTTTTTTTTAATACTTGTATCTGTCAATATATAATAGGCTGGCTTATTGCTTTTGTCAATGAGTGACTACATCAATATGCAAAACAAGCCCATTGGCTTTGTCAAGAGGTCAGGACATCATTGCAATGCCTGTCAAACATTTAAATAAACCATTTAAGGTCAAAATAACATTAAACACGAGTCTTTCTTTTACGCTCCTCAGGCTACATAATGCATCCATAAGACCAATCACAAGGACTCCTTGCATCCCCAAGCTGAAGTGCAAAATTTCTAGCTCTGGAAATAGTTAAAAATAACATCAACCTTTCCTGGGGGCATGTTCAATAGTCCCCAGGAAACATAGGGTTCATTTTTAAAAGTATTTCTGGGAGGCTGCTGCACTCTCTGCAGCTCCCCACAACACATAAAAAACATGCTGGCGGTGCCCCTGCCCAGACAGAGCCACCACCATGCAGCCAAATATATGTAAATTATCCTATGAAGGGCATTATGCTTCTTGCCAGGAGCATTGAATAATAAATGAGCAGCTCCTGCTGCGTATTTAATATTATTTTCCTCGTGTTTTTTTGTATTTGTTTTATTTATTATTTTTGTGGGTGTCCTGGGTCCCACATGTGACACACACACCTTTATTTTTTGTTGGGTGCTGAAGGGGAGCCCCAGGGTCTGGTGGCTCCCTGCAAACAGCCCCATTCTGTGGGGCTGCATAGGAGCTAACCATACATTCTTTTTTTTCTTTTTTCTTTTTTTTTTTGACAATGGAAGCCCATGGCCACTCTGGCCCCATCCAGCTCCTTTGCAGGCACCCATTGGGGTGCTGCTGAAGCCGGCTTTGCTCCCGCTCGGCTGGGAGCAGCTTTTCATGAGAGCGCAGTAGGGGAGAAATATTTAAGCAAACACGCAGTTCGAGCCCTCCCACCACATGGGAGCTCTGAAGTCTTCACTGCCGGCACTCTTGTGGGAAGAGAACAGTGTCCCTTGGGGATGGGGTCCCAAGGACATAATTAGTGAACCGGCCAACCCCGGGTAATGTGATCCCCAGGGACATACATTGGCTGGTGGAGATAGGGTCTCATGTCCCCCACCTCCAAAATGAAGCACAGTGGGCCCTGGGGGATGGGGTCCCAGGGACTTGAGGTCCCTGGTGCCTTCAAATGGCTCGGGAAGGGGACTGCACATGCCTCTGGGATTCTCCCCATCCCCCCCCCCCCCACTAGGACAAGGGGGTCAGGGTATCCCTAACCTTCCTCCCTATGTTTTTGTAAAATATTTTTTCAGGACAGGGGACTTAGTCCTTGATACTTAAAATGGTTGCAGCAATGTTTTTGGTGATGTTGTGGCAGACATTCAGAGCTTACCTTTTTGATTTGTCGGGTCTGTGGATCCTCCACAGAGTGGAATATACGTACATTTTTAAGCTTAATTTTTCAATAACTACTGAACGTATTTCCAGTTCAAGAGCTAGCTTTCTGCCAAAGTTGGTGTAATTCTGTTTAGCCGTTTTTACAGCATCGCTGTTCAATTTTCTTTTGGAGAATTGCATGAGGGAAATGTATTTTGGGACCTCTCCCTCCATTTTTCTTGGCTCCTGTTTGACATATCGCCCCAAAACTTTCCCAGGAAGAAGCTGATATGGATAAGACTTTTTGGGGGAAAGTTTCATAAAGATGTGTCAAATGGCGCTAAAGTTATTAGCAGACCAAAAAATCAATTTCTTATGGAAAAGTGGTCCTAATTATAACTAACCAGTGGAAACCACCATTGGGTTCCCAGCAGCCCACATACTGCCATGGGCGGTTCTGTCCAGTTCTGTGTGTTTTAGCTTTTAGGTCTTTGGATTGTGGGAAGTGTGGTTCAGTGTTTCCTCCAAGTATGATTTGAATGCCGATCTTCTGAAAGGAAAATACATTTCTTGTAATGTTACTCATGTGACAGTGTTTTATACCTGCCATATGTTTAAGGCTATATGTGGACTCATCTTATTGTGCCTGTGTAGATACCTCTATGTGGTTTCATTTTCCCGACATCCCCATGATGTGTTGATAAATTTTGTCTTCGGCAAAGTTTATATGCTGTTTTATTGCAATTTCAGAAAAACGACACCTCTCAACGTCTCTGGGTAAATATTAGACACTGGCACACCAGCAGTTGCACTCTGTGAAGGGAAAGTTGACCAAGGAAGAGGAGGGATTTCTGCTTCCCTTCCCACGCACAGCTCAATTTTCACCTCTGCCAGTCACTTCTACTGAGGTGTTGAACAGCCAGGTCTTGAGTTTCTTTCTGAAGTCAGCCAGGGAGGGTGCTGTTAGGAGGTGGAGGGGCAGATCGTTACAGGCCATGGCGATGATGTAGGAGAAGGAGCGGCCCCTGCAGCGGCTGCGATGGATGCAGGGTTTGTGGCCGTCAGAGGAGGAGCACAGGTGTCTTGCAGGTAGATGGAACTTGAATCTAAGGTTGATGTAGGATGGTCCTTGATTGTGTACAGCAGAGATCCTCAATCTGTTGGGCACAACCCCCAGGGGGGACGCACATTCCCCAGCCTCACTTGTGCCTGGAATCCAAAACCTTTGCTTTCGTTTTGAAAGAAGACAACCATCCTTGGACGGCTAATTTCGGTTGTTAAAAATGCTTCAGCTGAAGTTTCATTAATTGAGTCTCCTGTGCTGTGGAAAGCCTTCATGCCAGGGTGCCTATTTGCCTGAATGAAATGCAAATGTGCGCTATTAGTTAATCTGCAATTGTAAAGTGTGCTTGGACCCGGTTCTGACTTTAATTGATAGAATCACTCAAAGCTTTTGGTGACAAGATTTTTTTTTTTTTTTTGAGTGGTGGTGCAAAGAGTTAACTGGGCTGTGAAGTGCGTGCTTTTAATCATAATTGTATTTACACAGCCCTTAGCACCCCATAGGTGGTGTAGAAGGGACAGTTATGTAAAAAAAAATGCATTACATACGCTCTGGTATTACTAAAATCTACATTTTGGAAGCACCATTTTATCGTAAAACTATTTGCACATTTTGTAGCAGTCTATCATATACTGTGTGTAATGCAAGTATAAAATAATGACTTGGATATTCACAGTGCTTTCTGTCACTGGCTGTGACCTCGTAGCATTAAAAATACACAAGTCACTATTCTCCACTGCACTAACCAAGATTTAATTCTGTGGCTCTCTGGTTACACACAGACCTCTACAGTGCATTAACTAATAGAGGTTTCATAATGTACTACAGTGCATTTCCCACTGAGTAACAACTTTTTTTATTTATTTTTCATTTAAGCTGATACCTGATAGTGAAAAACCAAAAAACATACTGAATATTTTTGTGTTTATTTATGATAGGCTTGCGCTGCCAAGCATCACTTTTTGTTAATTCCCGGTGGCGCAAGCGTCCCAATCATACCTATGAGGCAGCGCAAAGTCACCCTGCATGGC
Source organism: Calotriton arnoldi (assembly GCA_963921515.1). Taxonomy (NCBI): domain Eukaryota; kingdom Metazoa; phylum Chordata; class Amphibia; order Caudata; family Salamandridae; genus Calotriton; species Calotriton arnoldi. Next base: position 326,235 of record CAWUFW010007061.1, read on the forward strand.
CTCGTAGATATGGAGTAAGACAAAGCAGCGCAAGTCACTGCGTTGCCTTACTCTGCGTCAAGGAGGCGTTCCATGGATGTTGTGTGGGGGTTCCCACGCTACACTCATGGATTTTGATGCTGCCCCAGATTTACAAAATGATGTAAAACTGGGGCTGCGCCAAAACCTTATGCCTCCCCAGCGGAGGCGTAACGAGGAGAAATGTTTTCATTTCTCCTCGTTTCTTCCTCTTTCCATGTGTGCTGCATTATGCAGCTCACATAGAAAGAGGAAAACACCTCTTGGGATTGTTTTTGTTAAGGAAGGTGCCCCTTCCTGCACCAAAACAATCCTGCCTATGTTGGTGCTAGGCAGCAATTTGTGCCCCAATGCAAGGGGAAAGGACAGGAATGCACCGTATTTCATAAATATGGTGAATTCCTGCCCTTTCACGTTGACGTAGGGCAGCACAGCAAGAAGACTTGCGGTGCTGCCCTATGCCAATTTTTCATAAATAAGGCCCTTTGTTATTAGTTACACCTTTGACCACGCCCCCACGCTCACTGACCATTGGTTTGCTAAACACTGTTTAATATTCTTTCCCCACCGTAAAAATGATTTGCTGTCAGAATTGGGGGGATTTATGGATGTCGATATTTGTCGATGATGAGGAGTCCCAGGTTCTAGAATTTTTTGTCAGGAGAGGGTCCTTATGCCTAACAAATTGTGACAAGGGGGTCTCGGCATCAAAACTTTTGAAGACCTTTGGTGTAGGGCTTTGTAGGCATAGTGTGAGGATCTTGAACTGGCATCTCTTCTGGATGGGGAGCCAGTGGAGGTTTCTGAGGTGGGGGGTGATGTGGGTTCATTTGGGGAGCTCCAGGATGAGTCTTGCTGCGGTGTTATGTATGGTCTGGAGTCTTCTGAGGAGTTGGGAGGAAATACCAGTGTAGAGAGCAGTGCTGTAGTCAAGGTGGCTGCGACGAGGGCCTCCGTGTTGATCTTTCTGGTGTTGATTGGGATCCATCTGAAGATTCTGCGGAACATGCAAAGGGTGTGGAAGCAGGAGGAGGCAACTGTGTTGACCTGTCGTTTCATTGTCAGTTGGCTGTTGAGGATGATGCCAAGGTTGCATGCTTGGTCTTTTGGTGTGGGTGTTGGTCCGAGTTCTGCTGGCCACCAGCTGTGGTCACATACATGCACATTATGAATACTTATTATCAATGCTGGTCTGTTTCTTACTCTAAATTTAAGGGGTACCAGCTCCGCGGTCTGGGAGGGGACGATGTCCTCTGTAGTCACACACTAGCATAATGGAATAAAAGGGTCACTGTGATGTTTGAGGGGGTCTCTGTGAGACAAATGAACCTATGGTCCGCATACTCATTCTGAAAGTCCTCTCCTTACAAGCTTCCTAATGATAGATTTGAGCTCATCTGCTCTATAATAGGGAGCCAAGACTTGTTAACATTATCTCTTAAAAGCACTTTCAATGGTGTGGTTATAGGTGTTGATATTTAACATGATACTAGTAACAATTATCCCTACAGCAACGTGCTCAGCAGTGTGATGTTACACTAATCATAGGTTCAATTGTTTCGGTATTACGTATGTACCTCACTATGCATTTGCAGATATAATCTCCTTAGTGCGGATTACAATGACACCGGATCATTGGTGGCAGTGGGAGCCATGAATAAATCAGAGTATAGAGCGACTTGAAATGAAAAAAGGTACTCTGCGTGTACCACAGCATGCTATTATGTGCACATTTGTTTGGATTGCGAGCCCACAAAAAATTGGTATTCTGTCAGTGATACTTCAGAATTACCTTTAAAACCAGTAGGTGAAAGTTGCTCGGTGAGTGTTAAAAGCCCTGGCCCAAGTAGAAGAGAGATTGGAGGCCAAACCGGTGGTTCTGAGTTGGAAATTGAAACAAAGGTTGACCTATCCCAGCTGGAATCCCTTTTTAAAGAACAAGATGGTTTAGGACAAGTCACCCCAGTAAGCGGGAGGAATTGCCGGATCCAGTGCAGGATATCGGGAAAAGTAATGAAGTTTTTCCGATATTTAAAAAAGTAAAGAAGGGTAAAAAGCTAGCTAGCATAGAGGAACTTGTTATTAAGTCCGACATCAGTAAGAGAAAAAGAAAAATTTGAAGGCTAAAAAAGAAAAGAGGAAGAAGACTTAAACTTCCTATTATGGTGCCATAATAAGAGCCTTGTTGGGCAATCACTGACAGTAGAAGGTTTCTGCTGATACCCTGGTCATGGCAGTCCCTCCATCACTGATCCCTAATTCTTATGAAGGGATGGGTGTGACTGATGTCCCATGGTATGAATCTGAGCAGTTGGGCCAGGATAAGCTGGTGCAAGTACACGGCAAGGTCGGTTTCCCCCCAAATGCAGGAGCTGAGCCTTTTAGGTCTGAGGCCCAACAAAGATGGGGTAAGGGATCAGTAGTTCGCCCCTATAATGAAGCAGAGTGGGTTCTGCAATTGATGGATGTTTTTGCCGATATGGAATGTGTTCTTAATAGATAATGTATTTTATCTCTTTTTGAGTCCATTCCAAGATTGTCTAAAATCTCTTCTAAAGATATTTCTCTGGTGGTACTTCCAAAGGCAAGTGAGATGGCTACATCATGGCCAGTTTCCTGGGTCTATTTCTATTCCAGGATCATGGCAGGCGAAGTCATGAATTCATTGGATGAGCTTCGAAGGTCCGGTTTTGACATCTATGACTCATTCATACAAGTATCAGTAACACAGGTGAAGGCACAAGGTGGAGAGTGCGGAAGCCTAAATTAAGCAGTCCAACATGTTCCCTCATTGGGTGGGGGGTCGGGGCCATGGGCTTGTTGGGTTTGATCATATCCTAATCGTGAAAACTAAAAAAGGAAGGCAGATTTTCTCCAATTGTGAAAAAACATCAAACCAGCATTACAACACTCAGGAATGGATCACGGGGCAATACATTATAAAAATGGTTATTTCTAGACCCCTAATTTCTAGATCCTGATGATATTGGGGTTAACTTGATGTCATGGAACATCGAGGGTCTGAAAAAAAATTCTGACTCTGCAGGCTGTTATAGAGGAGAGAAACGCTATGATCATTGTATTGCAAAAGACTTGGGAAGTGAATGATGTGGCAATGACTGACTATAAGGTTTTTAGCCCTAGAGCAGTTAAGGGGAAGTTCGGCCGGCCTGCAGGAGGCCTAGTCGTAATGCTAAATTTGTTCACAATCTCAATTTGTGGTATATCAGAAAAGCAGGGAGAAAGGGGGTCAAAAGGCTGCTCAGATGTAATACTTAACTCCTATTTTCCTCTGAATAAAGGGTTGGCTAATCAGTGGAAGGAGCTGGCAGCTCTGATGGATATGGTGAGCAAGTTTTCCAAAGGTATCAATCTTGTTGATGGGCAATTTTAATGCTAGTATTCCCCATAACTCAGCGAAGGACGAGTTCGAAAGAGAGAAAGAAAATGCTCTGGGTATCCCGTGTCAGTATCTGGAGCATCATTGGGGTGATGTGAGAGGGAGACAATTGGGTTTGTTGCTTGATAGTATGAACCGGACTACTGTAATGGTAGATGTATAGGGGACCAATCTGCTCAACATACCTTTGCTAAGGGAATGGTATCTACATTGATCGATTATGTAGTGATCTCCACAGAAGGTTTTGGTATAGTTAAGGTTTTAGCAGTAGGTGATCTAGCAGGCCGTGATCACAAGCCCCTAATCCTTACACTGCATAGGGATACACATTTAAGAGACCTATGGCAAAATCGTGTACCAATTCACTATTTGAATGAGCGTAGACTGGAATGGACTGGTAAACTAAAACTTTACACTCAAAATAGAATGAAGGAGGTATTAAAAGAGCAGTCTACTTTGTCGCCTCAGCTCATTGTGCAGGAGTATGATAATCTAATTGCCTCCATAAGCAATATGACGTAAGCAGGCTTAAAGTGTGGCCAGGGCAGGAAGGATTCTTCTGGCTTGCCTAAAACACACGCCAAGGCTGCACTAAATAAGAACATAAGGGAGGTCTATAAAAGAGGTGGGGTTAATAAGGAATACCTAATTAAATGTTCTAGGAAAAGCTGTAGGAAAGAGCTCAGAAGAATAGCTTGGGAAGACAAGGAGAGTATATGGACTAAAGCAATTGTCTCCTTGAGATCGGAAATTGCTAAGGGTTTTTGGAATATAGTGAATAGAGTGCTGGAGGTGACCAAAAATGTTGTAGCAGTTCCGTTCCCTGAGGAAACATGGGTAAGTTGTATATCGGAGCTGTACAAACTTAGAGGTAGTTGATGGAGGAGTGGGATGTAGGCAGGTTGGGGCCTTAGACACGGGGGCGGTGGAGAGCCACTTGATTCAGACAGTAGGGGGTATTGAATCAATTATAAAAGGCCTAAAAAGTTCTAGGTCCCAGGGCCCTGATGGCCTTTCCTCTGACATAATTAAACTTAAGCCAATTTTGTGGGCTTAAGTCCTATCACAGGTATTTGGAGCAATAATCAGCAGCCAGGAGTTACCGAGTAAGGTAGTATTAGGGTACCACTGTATAAAAGGAGAAGCGATACCTGCTGTCTAGTTACCATATGATTACACTACTGGATATCCCCAGCAAGGTATATACAAAACATATCCTGGGGCTGTTAGAAGATTGGATAAGCAAGGCTAACATTCTCCCTAAGGTTCAAATGAGTTTTCATAAAGGCTACTCAACAATGAATGGCTGTCTAATATTAAATCTTTTGGCTGAAAAATATGCCTTTAAAAACAAGCAACTTTGGTATGTGTCATATACCGATTTGTCAACAGCGTTTGACACTATAAATAACCTGCTACTTTGGGAGAAGATGAGGAAATGGGAGTGCCCTCCAGGTTTATTAAAGGTGATTATCGAACTGCACGAAGGCTCATGGTCCTGGATTGAATTAGGGGGTAATGGAGCACTGCCCAGCAAAATTGCCACCCCTAATGGATTTAGGCAGGGGTGTATGATGGCCGGCTCCCGTTTTCTATATATATATTGCGGATGCCATGGTAGGATTAAACCTAACTCGATAATTTCCACCAAAATAGGCCACGAGGCCATTTTAGTATTGTTTTATGCTGATGATACCGTTTTGTTTGATTTTATGCCTGTTGGCCTGCAGAGGCAATTAGATATTTTTGCTGATTATTACAAGTTCAACGATCTGAAACTAAAGACAGCTAAGACTAAAGTAATGGTCTTCTCGACAGGGAGGGTACAGAAGAAAAGGTTTAAGTGGTGGCTAAATGGCGTCCCAGTAGAAGAGGTACAGGAGTATTGCTCTCTTGGTCTTCTTTTTAGATATAGCCTCAACTTTAGGCCTCATATTGACCTCCATGAGGTATGTGCTAAGGCCATTGCAGGTGCTTTATATAGGATGGACTTATCATTGGGCCCTAAGTCCATTGAAGTGCTATGAAAGACATATAATGCTAACATTTTTAGTCTGCTGTTGTATGGTTGTGAGGTGCTGCCAGTAAAATATTTGAGGAAGGTGCAGACTATAGAAATGAGTGTCTGGAAAAAATAGCTTGGCCTCCCCGGAGGATCCGTTAATAGTGCCCTGAGGTTAGAAGTGAGCCTTGCTAGAGTACTATTTAAATGCAAACAGCAGCTCCTTAATTATTGGTTTAGTCTCCTTAAAGCTGATGAGAGCTCCTTCAGGCAAATAGTAAAATCTTGCCTGCAGGAGAAGTATGCTGACCAATGGGCGGCTAATGTCCTTGATATTAAGGTCTCCTTAATTTCAAGGAATGTTTGTAGTACAGCAAAAAACAAACATTAAGCTCTTAGTAAAAGAGGGCTTCAGGAGGAGTGATATAGACGATGTGTGTAAGAGAGATAATTTTCATCATCTAAAGGTGTCAAGTTACGGGGGTATACTCCGCATTACCTGTGGGATATACTTCCATGCGGAGGTGGCTCTGAAGGTTAGGCTGTGGCAGGTGCCAGCCTTTATAAATGGAAGTTGGTTAGACGGGAATGGGCAGTAACAGTTGAGTGACCCCTTTGCCAAAATGCATCATTCACCTCTCTGCACTTACTTATAAAGTCTGCTCATATTTTGGCAATAGTAGAAGAAAATTGCTGTTATCGGCTTTTAGAATGTTACAGGTTTGCCATACAAGTCATCTAATGACCGGAATCTTAACCCCTTCCCTGCGGGGGTAATTCCCCCACGGGTGCGGGTGCGCGAGGGGGGGTGAGCGCGGCGCCGCGGTGCTCGTGACGAGACCTGCTCGTCATGAGTCACAGTGGAGCTGTGCTCATGACGAGCTGGTCTCGTCACAACCCCGCCCACTCATTAATTCTCCCGCACTGGCGGGGAATTAATCCCGCGTGGGCGGCGGGCAGCCGTTATGACGAGACCAGCTCGTCATGAGCACAGCTCCACTGTGACTCATGACGAGCTGGTCTCGTCATGAGCATCGAAGCGGTTAAGGTGCGATAATATATCAATGTGCTATGCGGTAGTGAAATTTTTGTCTGTTTACGAACGGCTAACAGAGCAGAGTGGCCCACTGCATTAGTGATATGGAATGGGAACATTGAGGCCTCCTAGTTATAATTGCTTTAATGCACAAATACTGTTATTGTATTTTGTGTTGCCATAGTTTATCCTTCATAAAAGGAATGGTATTTTGTACAATGCCAATGCCTATCTTGCCAAATTGCGCTCTGTATAAATATAAGTGTATTTTACACTACTGTCGCTCTATTTGGCACTAAAGGGATTGATTTTTGCACTATGATAATGTTTACCCTATTTAGATATGACTAATATATTTGTGTGAAAATGGGTTTAAGTTAGTGTGTTACAGGGTGGATTTTAGTGTTCCAAATATTGGCTAGACAGTAGGTAAAACCTAGCACGGGGTGGGTAGGGCTTGGTAGTAATAGACTTTTTTAGTTTAAAAATATATATGCTTTTAGGACAGCTGGAGTTCCTTTTTAAGTAGTATGTTTGATTCTATTATGTGTATGTACATGAAATGTTTGTATTGCCTTATTGGCTTGACATTAAACTGTTAATAAAATCATTCAATCAATATGTTGATGACATCATAACGGTAGGTTGTTTTTATTTTTAACGACTATAGGGTTATTTTTCAGGGATGATTCCTTATTCAGGATAACGCGAGGTTTCATGAACACATATCTTGGGCAGTGCCCGTCTGAGGACGTGAAGTTTGTGGTAATGAAACGTAAAGACTTAGTCTAGGGGAGTAGTAGATTCACAAGTTTCCCACAAAGGTTTAGTAAATCGGGACCTGAAATAGCAGAGTTTACTCTGATCTCTTCTTACGTATTTTACTTTCAGAAGTCCTTCTAATACCCGTGCTGGAGGCTGGAGCGCTGATGACATGTCCCCAGCCCCGCCCATTCATGCGTTGTGGCTGTAGCTCAGTTGGTCATGGCTGCATTGTACCACCAGCTGGTTTATTATGCCCTGGCACTGATCTGCGGCCACCCAGAGTGCATGATTTGTAACTAAAAGCAGCAGCGCGGTCGTGATGCAGATTACAGACTTCCTGTTGCACGCGACTGAGGTAATTGGATTATACCTAGGTTTACCAAGCAGCTTTCCAATGAGGCTGGGTGCTGAGCACAGCAGTAATTATGTGGCGTTGTTTCATGAGCATCTTTACCGGGAGGCAGGGCGATTAAGCCAGTCAAGGAGGGGTTACTTTGACATTTGTTCTGTCAGGGCTAGTTTGGCAAAAGTCAACATAAATCGTTTATCGGAATTTTAACTCTTCAAGGTTTTATTTTTATAATGTCATATGGCATTGTTGACGCTAGTTAAAATCTACCCCTCCGGAGTGTAAAATGAACTTTAGTAACTCATCTTTCGCCACCAGTGTTTGCGTGTGTGTTTATCTAGGTATTAAACATTTCAGTGAGCGATATAGTTACTTATGAAAAATATTTAGAAGAGCTGCGTGTGTGTAGGAGGAAAGGCAGGTAAAAAAGTGAGGTTCCTTTATCTAAGTAAAAATAACTGTATATATTTTTGTCACAAATCATTTTTACGCTTTAGCATCTGGTGATGCAACTACTGCATGTTCAAGTAGGGTTGCTGGATGACGAGGGACCATCAGCTATTGCTCCTGCAAAGTAGTCCCTAATTGGGGTGTTTCTCATGGCAAGCCTTTCGTTTCCTGGATCTGTACTTACAATTTATGAGGCACGTGTTAAATTTCATCATGAATCGTTTGTTAAATTTAGTGCACTATTGCATCACACAGCTCTTGTGTGACCAGTTGTGCAGGTCGGCTTAAGTTAGTTTTGGGGGCCGGAGCATTAACGCTTTAAATGACAAGGCATTACTTGCTCTTTTTTTTACGTTCTTTTTTGTGTTGTCCCATGTGAGATAGAACTTTCAGTGTATCCTTTGGCAATTAGCGAACGAGCCCCTTCTTCCCTGATAAACATTTGTATTTTTTTGCTTAGGTGTTTGTGGCGGGGCCAGTTCCCATGGTTCACCTCCCAGCCATTGAAATGCCAACAGCGATTCTTTGAATGTAGAACTTCTCAGTCTTGGAGAGTAGTGTGAAATCCTCTACTTATTTTGTGACCTGTATACATACACATTAGTGGCCTAAAGCTTTTCTGAGGAGCCCACTGCCAATGCCAGTTCAAGTCTGATGAACACTGATATGCCAAAGTCCCTCAAAACAAGTGCTTGTGTCAGTGCTTGTGTCCATCACCTCCAACCACCTGCAGAAATTAAGTGCTGGGTAAATCTGCAATTTGCTTCTGTATCAAGGGGGTGTATGTGAATTCTGGACCATGAGAATCTGTTTTCTTGGCAGTCACCAAACACTGAAAATCCTAAATGCCTTGTCCAGCAAGAAAATCATGACCAGAATTTGGGTTCTTAGCAATTTGAGAGGCAAGTTTTACTCCATGCGCATTCGCTCTGTTGGCCAGTGAGGTCTGTTGCTTTTGAATCAACAGTATTTTAGGTGTTCTAAAGTGAGAATCATTTAATTGTAGTCGGTTACCTGACCCAAGTGGTTGCTGGATGTTGGATACTGGATGCCGACACATGGAGCCTGCTTTTGGTGACTAACCAGTTTCATGGAAAGCTTTAACTGCTTTACTAACTTTGAGCCAGTCCCTATCCTAAAGCTTCTGTTTTCATCTTGGCCTTAACAGTTTTAATGAGAATTTACCAACAATAATATTCATGGGTAAATTGCCATTCTCTTGAAAGAAGGGGGGCTGATGGATTGTTTGAGGTGTAACAACAGAGAAGCGTTGTTTGTGTTAAAGTGAAAAGCTCTTATTTATTCTTAAACCGGAGGTTCACTTGAAAGTCACCTTTCTGTTAAGTGGGTACCTCCATGAGTTTAAAAAAAGCCTCCTCTGAATAATGCTATGCTACGCAACTGTCTTACTACACTAATTCTAGGTTTGCCCTACTAATGGGATAACCTAGACGGTGAGGGCCTGGTGGCTCTGAGCTTTAACCCTGCCATTGTAATGGGGAGAGGATGTGGCCTAAGGACTAGGGCGGTCGACCTCGAAGCTGGGGAACCGGGTTCGAGTCTCGGCAGGGACGCTCAACATCCTGCGATTCTGGGCAAATCACTTAATCTCCCTGTGCCTAACAAAAATAAAATGAATGTGTCCATCTGTAAAGCAACTGGTACTCATGTAAAGCACTCTGATACCTTCGGTTCTAGTTCAAACTATATAAAACTCAGAAAAAAGAAAATTAAATCAGGAGTATAGCATCTTAAAATATGCTGAAGACAGCAAGCCTGAATCCATGAGGTAAAGCACCTTCTGCCATACATTATAAGATTACTGTAAGTCCACTAGGAGATCCCTGTTTATATAGAGAAATTAGGCTCTCACATGTAGTGGCTCTATCTTATATGCCTATTATAATGAAATTATACATTTATAAATCTAAAATGTAAAAGTGGACTTTGTGTTGTTGAAAAGCCAAACGTAAGTAAATCCGTTCTGCTGGTTTCCTTTCCTCCAGTGGCTGTAATTGGTATTCCAGTTAGGCATGATCAGTTGGCCCACCCTGGAAGACTGTTGTAGTGCTAACACTGACCACGTAGATGGGGTGAGCCATTTGGAAAGAGGAGGAACAGATAGTATCACAAAGGACAAGAATAGCAGCCTTCCTTTTCACGTGAAGATGCTAAATGGAGACTGAAGAGAGAGAGGCCTTCTTATCCAAAAAAATGTCAGACATTTTTCTCTTCCTACACCATCGGGGAAAGCCATTCCCATATCAGGGAGAAGGAATGTTTCACCATTTCTATAGGGTGGTATCTGGGAGAGCATTTGGCACTCCTGTAGTAGAAATTTGACTTCTGCCAGTTTGGATCAGGGACTTTTACAAGAAGGTAAAAAAGAAAGTCATAAAAAGTGTCTCGAGTTTTGGAAGAAATTCTGTCTGGATTCAGTCAAAGAGATTCTTTTATCACGGACTAGTGCACAGGATAAGAATACCAGCTAACCACCAACTCCTCTTTACTCTGCATGACCTGGACAAACCTCTAAAGGAAGGAAGAACTCTGCCTAACTTGCAGAGGAAAAAAGCATGAAGGACTCCTCTCCTCTAGTACCCAAGAACCCGGGGGTGTTATGTAAGGATCATCATATTGGCCTTCAGTTCACTCTCCTACAGTTTGTGCCTGAAAGACACACATGGTAGAAGAATATATCTATCCTGTAGAAGTTCCAGCTGGCCATTTGTGGGTAGACTGTGCTGAACCTTGTGGGAGCACTGGCTGAAACAAGACCTGATATCAAGAAGGCTGTCCTGATGACCAGGTGGTTGTAGGAGAGACCAGGAGTGACTTTGCAAGCATCAATAAACAGTGGGACTGTCATTTTTATGACTTCTGGAGGACCAGCACAAGGCAGGAAAGTTCCCCAAGAAAAGTGTGACTGAGCCAGCTGCAGATTGCTGATTTATCCTACTTTTATTTTTTTGACCGGTCATTCAGTGCTATTGTGAGTCTGCTGCAGAAGTGCACACATGGCTGTGGAGCCCTTTCTGACTATAACTTCCTGCTTTGCCTTGCTGAAGGAAAATAAGAACCAGGATGCGGGGAATTACAAATGTATGACTTGGGAGCAGGGCTTGGTGAAGAGGTCACCCTGGTGGTGGTGTAACCTCGAATGTGACTTTGTCCCACTTGCAGTTTTGCCAAATCTCAATTCTTTAGCAAGAACTTGATGAGGATGTATCCGACTTCAAGGGACAGTGCCGTGTCCCTGAAGGATTTTGAAAGCCGGTCAAAGTAACAAAATGTGAAGGCAAAAACTTTGACCCACTTGGCTTACCCAACTCCTGCTCCATTATGGCTGGCCTCTAATTGTACCTAGGGTCCTGGTCCATTGCAAATATTGACTTTGAGTAGCATTTCGATGTTTGTGATGCTTTCTGCTTTAAACATTTAACTTCCATGTCCAGTTCCCTTAACCTGTTTTAACCCCTTTTGTATAATTCTGTGAATTATAATTTTCTTGAGTTTTCTAAATTGGTTTAGGTATTTTATTGTTGTTCCCAACTAAAAGTTTGTTTCTTACCACTTTAACTTAACATCCTTTTCTCGGGGTGAAGCGCCTGTTTACTTGTGCCACTGCTACCAGGAATTTGCAAGAGTTATTTGTTACACAGTGTTCGAACCTAATGCGATTATTTTATTTCATTGATAGGGGCACTCGTACCAAATTAAGAACTCTTTTTCTTATAATTAGCACTGAACGGCGAAATGCATGCATTGAGAACTCCTTCTCTGTAGGACTCTTTTTACAGCATTTACCTGAGGGTTACATGAGCGATGAAGTCTGAGACAGAGGATGAATTAAAAATGGTGCCAGAGATCAGGAAATATCTGGGGCATCTCTTCTTGCATAAAATGAAGTGGCATCAAACTCTGTGGCAGCACCAGCGACCTTCAGGTCGACCTTCAGGTTGGTGTAAAGCCTGCCAGCCACTGTTTCTACCTCAGAGCAGAGGGTTTGTCAAAGGTGAATCATGGTGGTCGAACTGCAAGAGTTCATCACAAGTGGAGCTCCAAATGGGCATGGCTTTCACAGATCCATCTTCCTCAGATACTCTTTATCACTGGGGGGACTTCGGACTAGTGCGCGTTGTACCTGTGGAAGAGGCCCAGCAGCAGTGCAGATGCATGTAGGAGGGGCCTGCACCAACCTATCACAGGTTATGTGCTGGGGAGAGACCAGCATGGATGGAGGCGGGTGATCCTGTACTTGCAACAGTGTAGCATGAAAATTGAAACCCGTGCCTGGAGTGGGTCCTGACGCTTCCTCCCTGAGCATGGCAGTCTCATTTTAGAACCTGTGGGCCATGGCTGTTGCTGCATGTGTGTTTATGAAGACCTAGGTTCCGTGCGACGCGACCTAGGTTTTAGGGGCCACGCTCCTCTATTTTATGCATAATGGGTACCAGAGATACAGATGAGCTTCACTGCAAAAATAGCGCATAACTTCAAACCGAGCATCTGAAAAACATATTTCAATATCCACGAATGTATGCAGGTGGGAGGGTTCCCGTGCAAGTTTCAATATTTGAGCACCAGCGCAGACCTAGACTGCAATAGAAAAAAGAAATGCAATTGTGTGCGACCTTGGGACTTTTCGTTTCCGTTTTTCTTACACACAGGATGATCTCATTTCAGGCAGATTCAGTCCAGGGACCTTTCCTTAATAGGAAATTGTTTGCCGAATTCATTCAATAGAGGTTCACTGGATGCTTGCAAAGAGCAGGCTGGACGTGAGAGGCATTGCATAATGTCACATTGAGATGGGCGGCCATGCTGCGTTTCTACTTACCGGGCTGGGAGAGTCCATTGAATTGAGGAACAAGCCTGGAATGTAGCCGGTGGAATGGCAGCAGTCCTCTCCTGCTCCGTGTGTCTGTCCCACAGTAATTCTGACCCATGCTCCTTTCAGGTAGCTCAGTTGTGGATTATGACGAGCTGCTACTTCCTCTAATTCATTTTAGCTATTTTATTTTAGATCAGAGTATTTCTCCAACTCGCCAACTGCAGTATATTTGTGACTAAGGAACGCGAAGCCTGATTTTTCTATCTGAAAAGCAACATTCCCCACTGAATTTTTATTTTTGAAAGTGAAAACTGTAAACAAACATTTAATCTTACTCGGTACTCTCCTGACGTCTACATGCTCACATAATTCACGTTTATCTGCGGTCGGTGAGAGCTTTGGGTGATTTCCAGCCACATTCGGCTGCCTGGAGCGGCAATACTCTTAGGGTTTTCTAGTATATTGTAAGCATCAGTATCGACCAATGATTCATTCGGTGATCTAAAGAAAATGTGTTGCATAATGTAGCGGCTTAATCCTTCCGCAGCCTCTTCGGGTTTCAGAATAAAGGAATCAATTTAGCTGATGAAAGCGTTCGCCTGACCCGCACTCCTAGGCTAAGAACTAAAATGGCTTATCGCGCCTGCTTTACATGCTGTGCAGAAAGGCAAAGTGAATTCAGGTAACCTTGTTCTCTGCAATGTCAAAACAAAAGGTTAATTGCTATTTAAGGTTAATATCAAACAATGCTTAAGTAAAGGGTCTTCAAATCTATGTGTATTAATAGGGAGGCAATAACTGCAGCTTTTACTTACATCTTCAAGTGGTAAAATCTCGACATTTTAAACCCTTTAAGTAGGCTTTGAGAAAGCTGTTTCCGGTGTCACCACGTTACCTGTGGTTGTGAAGCACCGGCAGAGCTTGTCCATCCCCTCCCACGTGACGTGAGTGGGCTGGAGGCCTATGTGTGACGCTGATGGCAATAGGATTCCACCCACACATCACTTTAATGCGAAAGGACATCTGAGGCAGAGCAGTCTGTCAGATGTCATGAGCTCTCAGGATGGGTCCTCATCCCAGGCAGTGTTTTAAATGGGCCGGTACGGAGTACCAGCACTTTTTTATTTTGAGGAGGAGAGTACCGGCACTTCTCAATAGAAATGCAATACTTTTAATTGCAGGTTACAGGCACTTCTCAGAAACAAGCAGGTACTCTGCTACAGAGTAATTCACACAACAAAGAAAAGGGACTCTATTAAAAAACTAATGAAGTGGGTAAACAGAGGAGAGGTGTAAAGCAGGGCACACACTGTGTATGTAAAACTGCCCTCACACACAGCAAGCTGTGTCATGCTTCATCATAGGGCCTGCTAACACACCTCCGCACTAGCCAACGCTGGAGGTGGAGCAATAGGGAGGGAAGACAAACAACATGAAAGAAGAGACAAAATAGTGAGGGTTCAAAAAGTGAAAAAATAATGGCAGAATAAATTGATAAAACTGGTAACAGTGTATCCCTGCTATACCTTTAATACTGGGTACACTGTCCAGATGCAAGAGATGGTCTAATCCAGACCCGTGGATGGTGGTAATGGCTTCTCATTAACAGAGCCCTACCCTCCACTCTGCTGAGATGTCGACATGTTTCAGCCGGCACGTAATAATACCCCGGCTTTCTTCAGGACTTCCACCTGATCAATCCCAAAAGGCTGCTGTCCCTACCTCCTTAAGATCCAGGAGTGAGGAAAAAGAGCACCATGTTCAGTGCAAACTCTGGAATATAGTATGGTAGAGCCCTTTGCTCTCCATGAGGAACCGAGTTTACCAAAGTCAAACTGGAACTGGCGGAGGGGTGCGAATAGCTCCCTGTAGTCACACATTCGTCAAGGTGAGCTAATGTGCAATTCCAACCCGCACTCCCGACACCGTGAGTCGGGATTGCGGGTTGGAATTGCACATTAGCTCACCTTGACGAATGTGTGACTACAGGGAGCTATTCGCACCCCTCCGCCAGTTCCAGTTTGACTTTTGGTAAACTCGGTTCCTCATGGAGAGCAAAGGGCTCTACCATACTATATTCCAGAGTTTGCACTGAACATGGTGCTCTTTTTCCTCACCCCTGGATCTTAAGGAGGTAGGGACAGCAGCCTTTCTGGGATTGATCAGGTGGAAGTCCTGAAGAAAGCCGGGTATTATTACGTGCCGGCTGAAACATGTCGACATCTCAGCAGAGTGGAGGGGTAGGGCTCTGTTAATGAGAAGCCATTACCACCATCCACGGGTCTGGATTAGACCATCTCTTGCACCTGGACAGTGTACCCAGTATTAAAGGTATAGCAGGGATACACTGTTACCAGTTTTATCAATTTATCCTGCCATTATTTTTTCACTTTTTGATCCCTCACTATTTCGTCTCTTCTTTCATGTTGTTTGTCTTCCCTCCCTATTGCTCCACCTCCAGCGTTAACTAGCGCGGAGGTGTGTTAGCAGGCCCTATGATGAAGCATGACACAGCTTGCTGTGTGTGAGGGCAATTTTACATACACAGTGTGTGCCCTGCTTACACCTCTCCTCTGTTTACCCACTTCATTAGTTTTTAATAGAGTCCCTTTTCTTTGTTGTGTGAATTAATGCTTTGTAGGAGGGCGATTTGGGACTATTTCCTCTTACCGCTCTTTCTGTGGTTGTGTACTCTGCTACAGAGTACCTGCACTTTTATTTTTCCATTTCAAGCACTGATCCCAGGGTGCCAGAAAACCTTTCCACAACCGATTTTAAACCTCCTGCAGTGTACAAGAGATAAAAACAAATACACGAGGTGGTGAAGGGAAATGACTAGCCATGTTTAAACCAAGAATATTTTAACAAGAAATTAAGCAGTGCTTATTTTGCGCCGGTGGTTGCAGGTGGGATCCACCAGCACTCGTTTTTTTGGACCGCAACTTATTTCTTCTAAACAGAGTTTTATCCAGAGCAAGAGAGGGAAAAACACAAAAGGGGGAAAGAAGGAAGAGAGAGAAGGACAAACTGTGACTTGGGTAGAAAGCAGGAATGAAAGAGAACCTGCAAGAGAGGTAAAGGGGCATGGAGTGTCTAGTGGTGCATTAAAGAGACACGAGGTGGAATCAAGACTACACCATCTTGGTATTTGGCTCTCTGACTCTTTATTGCAGGCATCTGAGAAAAAGTGTGCGCCCAGCACTTATTCTTTTACAAATTAAACACTGAAAGAACTTCTCCTTGGAAGGGAATCTTAACTCGCAGTTCATTTTTTTTTTTTTTTTTTTTTTAAGAGTGCACCATTTTGGTTTTGGCCTGTAGGGATGCCTCGTTTTTTCAGGTATTTTTTTCCTGTTTATCACATGATAATGTGAACACCAAGAGAACATTTTATAAAGTTTAGAAATTTGCTCATATTTAAAGAGTCCTAGTTCTATATATTCAGACAAGGGGTGTTAAAATGCCGGATTTCCAAATACCATTTTGCAGTCTTTTGCACCCTCTGTCATGGATTTATAGCAAGCACATTGCAAATTTGGTTGAAGATGTTAACGTAGAAATTGAAATATAAATGATTGGCATCACAACAGGTTAAGTAAGGGGAACCTCATTGGATGCTCTTAAAATCGGTGGCCTTGCTTTTTGTAAGAGGTTGAATTTTATGTTTCAAAGAATATTTGTTAACGTTGTGTATTCAGTGAGTGTATTCCATTTGTTAACATGGAGGATGCAGTTCAGTCCCATCACCACTGCCTAATGCTTGGCATTTGTTGAGCGAGGTGATGGGGAGTCCTCTTGGTTGCATGCCTTCTAATCTATGCTGATCCCAGGCAGCATCTTTGTGAAGGACAGGTTTCTGGCAGCCTTACATGTATTATCAAAATGCATTCTATTGTATTTTTGGCTGGGAAATAACTTGATCTATACTTATGGTAAGGACACCTAGGCCCATATTACATTGTGCCCTGGGGACGCAACTGGCGTGTGCACCCACTATGAGCATCTCTAGGTGCAATCATACTACAGAAGGGGCCGCAGACACTTGTACGCTTCTGTCTGTAATACAGATAGCTCTGGCACACATGATGCTCAAGCACTATCATGAGAGGGGTTACCTCATTTTGCAAGAGGGCGTCGGCCCATACAAATGAGGAAATCACTTTGCCTCTGCTCCCGTGCCATATTTCTGACATGGGCGTAGAGGCAAACATGCCCTTAGGAGGCGCACTGAAAGTGCGCTACAAAGAGGTGGCACACTTTTAGTGCGCCTCCTAAAGGCAGCCCTTTGTGGAGGAGAAACTGCGTCCCATGGACCCCTCAAACATCCCCCTACAGGTGGGTGGAGTCACTCTCTGCACCCGCCTACAAGAGGATCTCTAATTACCCTTTTTGGTGCAGGCGGGTTGCCTCCTGCACAGTGAAACACATAGCAGCTTTTAAACAGATGGTCTGTATTTCAATAGAATGCACTGCCCTGGGGGCAGGGTGAGTCTACGTCTGCCCTGGGGGAAAAGCATTCATTCTAATACGGCGCACTTTCCTTGTTTGCACAGATGCGCTGTTGGGCAAACAAGGAAAGTGCACCGTATTCGTGATACGGCCCCTGTGGACAAAAACTAACAGTGAATTCTGCCATCCTACATGTGGGCCCAGTCCTTCTACAGTCCCCCTTATGCTTCAGCCAGATTGAATTCGGACACACAATGGTGAAGCACCTGATATTTATTCTAGTAGAAAATGTGTGTTTTTTTCTTATAATAGATTTTATAGTAGTTTCTTATATTAAATCCGGGCCGTTGTATTCACTAAAAAAAGCGTCACTTGCCAACTAGCCCAAGACTCACCCAGAGTTTCCTATAAACAGGAAGCCTCTCATACTGCACTACTACTGCATGCTTCAGCTCCACCACTCAGCTGCTCCCTACACAGTGTGTGCTGTTGACAGTAAGCCAAAGGTTCCTGCTGGTTCAGCAATTTCTAGTTCTTTGAGATTTAACAGGATTCCCACCCTCCTCCAGGTCTTTACAGCCAATATTTCCTGGCTAGGACTTTACTGTAATTGCTTAATGAATTCTGAATAGTGTAGTCTTGTTTTGCTTCAATGAAACAATTAGATTTAAAACCTGAAATAGATGATTTGTAAGTTAAAAGACCCCTCCGCAATGGGTTTAGTCAGGTACAGCCTTCCGTCCTGTCACCCCGATTTTTTATGTTTTTTTTGGTTTAAAGATTTTTTTGGGCTGAGGCAGCACGGTCAAGGACAGAAAAGAGAGCTTAGTATAGACGGGACTGTGCCCACTTAAAGCACTGCTTAGCATGTTAAAAATCAAAACTACCATTCCCAAGATGCATTGTACAGATGTCTAAAATGTCAGTGTGGCTGAAGGGGCCACTCGTGACATGGGACCAATAAGCATCTATGCCTGAATACACTGTGCTGGGTTAATACTATGAACAAGAGTGTATTCCACAGAAGTCCCATTGCTCAATTTACCTCCTGCAAGTGTCCGAAAGCACTAGCACCAATTGCCTACTGTACGTGCACCTCCTTTGGAGGCTCAGATACCCCCTATCTGTCTGCATCTCCTGTTTGCAGCTGCTTGTTGAATGCTACAAGTTTGCCAGGTTTGAAATACTGAACTAGATCAACCACCCTTAAAAAGAAGCCTAAAACAAGTACAAGACCTTCCATAAGAAGCCCTAAAAGAGTCTAGCCCTCACAAATCATCAAAAGGAGGATCATGAATATTAAAAAACAATGTATTCTGTATGTTTCAATAAAAAGATTTATAAATAAAAAAAAAAAAAAAAACCCAATGTATTCTCATGAGTAAATAAAGCATTTATGTAACATGCTTTAAAACCATACTTATTATTTTTGCAGAAAGCCAAATATTCTAAGGCTGCATTGCAAAATATCTGTATGCCATATCCTGAAGCCCCTAAAGTAGAAGTCCTACTCCTACATTTCTTATCTGAATATTAAAATAACATGAATGTTTTTATTCAATATTGATTTTACTGTTTTTTTCATCTGTAATTAATTCATGCATGTACCTTTGTACAAACCATTGTAAATTTGTATATGCACTTACATTCAAATGCCTCACACATGTTGCATCCCCATTACAAGATGGCCACCACCCTGGCATTGCTCGCTGTCCCTTTTTCTTAGTGGCTGGCTAAATAAAGACCTCCTTCACACTATTTATCCAGCTGTCAGTCAGCTTGTGCATCATCTCTACTATTTGTCCTTTGGCCAGCTAAACAGCAAGGATGAAGTACTATTTTGCCGGCCGGCTGGTAATTAGCAGAGATTGTGTACTATTTGGCTGGCAGTCAGATAAATAGACACTTCCTTATATTTGACTCTAAAGGGATAGGCCTGAGCTTTGTGGTACTCAAGGCATAAGCGTTTTCCCTACCACTGAATTTACTTATGACCTTACTCTGGAGTCCAACCAGAATTGATTTGACCCAACTGAGGCCTGATTCGGTGTAGGGTGGGCTGGTCCTCAGTGTGGAATGTTTTGTGGGATTAGAGCGGGAAGGGAGCCTTCATTGGCATCATCGCAGGAGGTACATAATCCACCAAGGATTGGTAGCGAGTATCTTCCACGACTAGTAGATGCATGCTAGACATAACTGAGCACCATAGTCCTATTTGATAGGTCTAAGATGGCGGCCAGTGTTAACCCCTTGCATGCTTCGGACGGTCCCCGGCCGTCATACGTCACGGTGGGCGTGTGCGGAGGACGGCTGGGGGCCGTCCGAATCCCGCCCACTATTTAAATCGCCCGCACAGCGCGAAAATGTGCGCAGCACGCAAGGGGTTAAAGAACTATTGGTGTATTTTACTGTAAATAAATTCAGAAATTATCCTAAATTAACTCTTATCCACTTTACTTTTATGAAAGGAGAGAAGCGGACCAGCCCTTACATTCTTCTTTGTGCCTCCTACAAAATGACAAACAACTAGCTTTTCAAATTACGTGCAGCTTTCATGGGTTTGCTGTACGCATTGACCTAAAAGTAAGTATAATTAGATTTGTGGCTTATAAATGATATGTGATTAAGCATGACAAAAATTTGCAATCTGATCCTGAATTCACACTTGGCATTTCCAAGGCTATTACAGAGGACTGAAAATAAATCTCATTGTGTATTCATTGGGCTGTGCAATCTCGGGCAGGTGCTTAACTGCTTTGGAAAACTTAATTTTAGAAAGCAACTGAACCCATTCCTCTGACCTTTACTTTCAACTTCTTGGCCGGTGCTGTAGTCCGACAATATTAATCACTCTAAACCAGTGCTTTCATTTGGGCCAGAAGTGGGCACTCGCACTCGTTTTTTTGGGACCAGCACTTTTTTTTTTATCCTCAGACTGTGACAAAGGCTAAGAGAGGGAAAGGTAGCAAGGGAGACAGCAGGAAGAAGAAAATGATGAGAACACAATGAGAAATGGAGGAAACGGGCTTGAAAAGGTGGTGTAGATGGTGAAAGAGGCATGAGGTGGAATGAAAATTAGGCAACCTTGGTATTCCAGCATTGCGCGGTGCCGGGCTCCCCCGGAAAAATCTGAACTCCTGCACTTTTTTGTTATAAATTAAGCCCGAACTGTAGCATGCTCATTTTATACGTGGTCAGCTCAAAGTTTCTGATCTCTAGGTATTAATTACAAATGAATTCATTATTGCATGCACAGCAAAGAGTATGAGCCTGATCCTACCTTAGCTCATGTAAGAAACATGTTCTTCTTTACTAATCTTCATCGCAATTTTGTGTGATGAAGTTTTTTTCGAGCGCGTTGCGGGAGAAGTTGTCCGGTTAACCTATTTTGAGCTGTTTACTTAATTTGAGCTCACCAAAAGACATCATTTTTTCTAATGATAATTCATTTATGGCAGAAAGAATTATGTAATTGTGAGGCTCATTATGTAGAATTTGGGAAAAAACAGGCCAAATGGATCTTTGAGGAACTTTCTTAGTATGGTACATAAACCTAGATTTTTGCAAATACCTTAACTGAGCACTGTGTTTTCTTGCATTGTATGATGATATTTATACTTCTGTAATTGCATTTTTGGAACACAATGTCATACAAGAATAAGCCAATGAAAATATCAAATCGATGTAGCTACAAATTGTTTGCACTTGATTCAAAATATATTGGGGCATTTGCAAAAAGGATTAAAAAAAACATAGAGACTGTACACTCTCAAACCGGGGATTATTTACATGCGACCATAGTTCCCAAACTACTTAGACAATGTTTACATATATTTGTAGTAGTACAGAAAATAACGATGGTACACATAGTTCTAGATGGTAGGTATGAAGAATGGGGTTCAGTTGCAAGTAATCTGACAAGGAATGAGAGTGAAACTAGAGTTCTATTGGATATCACTTTGAATGAATCGAGAGGTGGAAAACTTCAGGTTATTGAAATCCACTTTCATGCTGTTCATGGCCCCTGCGTGATCACCTTCACACAAACTAATTGCATATATTAGTTTTTTTAATAAAGCTGTCTGCTATATTTTGTCTTTTACACAACTGTTAATAATATGTTAATAATATGTTAGTATCTTTTACTGATGCTTAGTGTTTCTACTTAAGAAGTTTACAGAGCTGAGTAAACATTTCCAGAACTTGTTACCTGATGCATATCACCTTTGGGTGCCTAATTCAGTGTTGGACTTGGCCCTTTATGGCTAATGTTCCTTAAACTTTTTGCCTTCCTCTTAGACCTTTTTCTGACATTATGTTGCCGACTTAGATGCTTTGGGCACTTTGCCACTGCTGATCAGTGTCAAAGTGCAAGTGCTCCCTGTATAAAGTGTTATGGTAATTGGTTGTCCATAATTGGTATGTTTGCCTTACTAGTAAAGTCCCTAGTAAAGTGCACTATGTGTGCCAGGGCTGGTAATGCAAATGCTACTAGTGGGCCTGCAGCACTAATTGTGCCACCCACACAAGTAGCCCTAAGAAGAGATCTGAGGCCTGCCACTGCAGTGCCTGCGCGCAGTTTGTTAACTGCCTTGTTGTCCTGGCAAGTGCACCCACTTGCCAGGCCTTACCTTCCCTTTTTATGCACATCAGACTACCCTATAGTAGGCAGAAGGTACCCCCCTGGGCAGGGTTCAGTGTATGTGAAAGGTAGGACATGTACTGAGGTGTGTACCATGTCCTGACAGTGAAATACTGCTAAATTCGTTTTTCACTGTTGCAAGGCCATCTTGCCCATAGGACAGAATGGGGAATGCTGAGTCCCATGTTTCCAGCATATCTTCCCATAGGCATAAGATGGAGAGATGTAGTTTAGTGTGCCTGAACTCAGAATTTAATAACACATCTTTTTGTGAAGATGGTTTTTGAATTGTGTGTTTAGAAACCACGCTTTTAGAAGTGGCTGGTTTCTTGTCTTAAACCATCCTGTGTGCCTCTGCCTGGTTGTGTATTGCCTGTCTGGGTTTGGATGTGACAGGGTCTGGGAAGTGTCCTGACCCCAGGGAGGAGTAGGTGAGACAGCAACAGGCTGGCCTGCGTTTGATGTGGGGTGGGAGGAGTAGCCCCCTGCATGTGAAGAGGGCTGTGTTGCTGCCCCCAGAGGATGGCTCCACCTCCTGCTGAGCGTCTGGGCCCCAGACCCTGACTATCAAAGGAAGAGGGTGTGCACTGGCAGGAAGACACCCAGGTCTGGTTTGGACCGGGGTCAGAGCCCCCTGAACACAAAGACTTCAAAGGCATTTAGGGGTATAAATGTAAGAGCCGAAACCCTTGAACTTAAGACTGAAATCCATACTGAAAAAGGATTGAAACTACTTCGTGATCAAGAGGAACCTCTGCCAAAGAAGAACAGCTGAAGAGACTGAAGAGAAGGACTGCCCTTGCTGTGTGTTCTGGGGCTGGCCTGCAGTTTGCTGATTTGACTGAGGAGAGGACAAGGGACCTTGCTGTGTGCTGTGTCCCCCTGCTTGAGAGGACTTTGCTGTGTGCTGTGTCCTGAAGTAACTTGTCTCCAAGGGCCCGAGGAGAGCTGGTCTCTTGTTGTGGAAACTCAGGAACATAAAAGTTTCCACGTGTGTCTCAGCGACGCTGTGTGCGTGTGCTTTTTGCACGCCTGAGACTGCCGTGTGGTCCGTGGTGCTGTTTACGAGGTGCCCCACGACCGCATTGCCCCCGGCAGCATGAAACATCGTCCACGCTGCTGCATTGCTGTTTGTGGCCCGAGCCGTCATCGTAACTGAGGCTGTGAGTAAAGATCGCCGCCGGCCCGAGCCGCAACGTGCTAAAGGATTTCTTGAAGCTAATGAAACTACAAGGTGAAATGGATCGTGTTCATTGTTCGTCAAAAGGAATCTGCCCAAGATCGTCAACAAAGGAGAAGGCAGCGCCGTAACCCGTCCGGCTACAGCGTCGCCTCGCAACAGAGCTGCAACGTGATTGGTATCGCCCAGCAGGACGTCCGACGAGTTGAGAGAGAGAGAGCGAGGCAGCGCACCCCCCCAGGTAAGGCTTGGACTCCGGTCGGGAGCCGCAAGCGTGTGTGGCCTGGGGAGGCGTGCAGGAGGAGTACAGGAGTGCTCCGAGCTCTCTCCCGCTGCACCGCGTTAGACGCGCTGAGTCCCCGAGCGGCCCGTACCTGCCCAGCAGTACTGGGGCCGCCATTTAAGCTTACGACCGTTGTCCCTGTTGTTGGGGCCTAGTGGTGCCCGAGTTGACCGCGCAGATTGGCTAACTGCATTATTCTTGCATTACGAACTGCCTGATTCTTGCATTTCGAACCGCATTATTCTTGCATTACGAACTGCCTGATTCTTGCATTTCGAACCGCATTATTCTTGCATTACGAACTGCCTGATTCTTGCATTACGAACTGCCTGATTCTTGCATTACGAACTGCCTGTTTCTTGCATTACGAACTGCCTGATTCTTGCATTACGAACTGCCTGATTCTTGCATTACGAACTGCCTGATTATTGCATTACGAACTCCATTATTCTTGCATTACGAACTGCCTGATTCTTGCATTACGAACTGCCTGATTCTTGCATTGCGAACTGCCTGATTCTTGCATTAAGGACTGTCTTATTACTACATTACGAACTGCATTACGAACTGCATAGCATTGCATTAGGATTGCATTAGAGATCATGAATTGCTCATTTAATACCGTAAGAACCTACAAGTGATTGCTGGCCTAATAACCGGGAAAGCGAAATATTACGAATACGCATATGTTGGATTTCTATCGTTTGGTCTCATCGTATTCCTTTTATAAAGATACCGCTATTTTTATGAAACCAGTGTGGTGTCCATTTGTGGTGTTATCACTGTTACTGGGAGTGTGGTTGCAAATACTTTACACATTGCCTTGAAGATGAGCCTGGCTGCTCGTGCTAAGCTACCAGGGGGTGAGCAGGGGTTATCTAAGCGTGTGTCCCTCCTTACCCTGACTAGAAGCAAGGGTCCCTATTTGGACTAAGGTACATACCTCAGCCAACTAGAGACCCCCAGTTCTAACATTCAGCAAGCTCCATAATTAGCATTATATGCCACTGGTGGCTGCAGTAGCATTCAATTAGATGTATTACATAGCTGTGTTTATAGCTGTGTCTTTCAGTGAGTCTTACATTTAGATTAATAAAATCTATTACTGTTAGATTTATGCTTTATGTCAAGCAGCTGAAAAATGTCACAAAGTGTGTGTGATATGCCACAGTCTGTATTGAGCTATAAATCGGGGGAATAATGGGTTAGTCAAACAAAAATAGCTTTTGACCTGAAATATCTAGACAGTCTAATGTCTGTCTGTGGTTGTTGCTTTTCAGCCACATGTGTCTCTTCTTCAGGCCGTTTGTTTTTATAACTGAAGGATTATTTTCCTTTTAAGTACAACTTCTGGTTTTATAAGAGGTATAGTATGCCAACAAGAAATGGATGTATACTCCACTGTTTTGATGGTTCTCTACATCGTAGGAGCACTAAAATTGATATAGTAACTATGAAGATCACAACTACAGACATTGGAACTGAATTGATTACAGTAAATAATATAATTTAATTAAGGGTAATGGTTAATTTTATTTTACTTATTACTTTAGAAAACGAATAAGATACTTCTTTTAATCAAATGTACTTAATAGGTACTAGGATTAAGGCTAGGTTAACAGTATTTACTGGGGTTAATTTAATGTAAATTAAGGGTTAGAGTAGTTTTAGTATTGGGATAATTATATTTCTATACATTGACTTAATGTAAATTAATTAAAGATTAGGATTAGGTTATGGATAACTTCAAATAATTTAAAGACATCAAGAATGAATAATTAAGTTAAATTAAAGTATTTTAGGGATAAAGTTAGTACTAGAGTTAGGTTAAGTATAATTAGATTTTTAATTTAAATTCATGCCAATCTAGCCACTGCTATTGGTGAAACACACTCAAATGATTTAATAGGTTTTGTTTCACTTCATCTATTACAATAGTTTCTCGCTTTGTGCATCTTGGGAATAGCAGCTGATTTTAACTAAATTGTATGTGTACATCCCTTCAATTTACCAATCTTTCCATTAACCACTTTAAGTAACTTTTTCAATGTTCTCTTTCTGGTGTTCTTGCTGTGCCCTACCACTAGAATCTTATCTTTATTATTAGGATCTAAGAATATGTATTAATTATTGATCACTTTACCCCAGTACTGATAAGGCTTCTTTTGCTATATACAACTTGCAGGTAGCTTTACTAATCTAAAATGTTGTACCCCAGGCTATCAATGCGATCATCAGTGTAGTCAGATTGAAATCTGCTGGTTATAACTTGTCACCTATTTTATGCACAAATGTATTCTTCCAGGCACTCTCTGCTATAACGAGGGACCCAGAATCTGCAATAATGTGCAGTGAATTGCCACAATTTGTCATCATACAAACTGACTTTTTAAGATTTTGTTCCCAGTCCTTAATGTTCAATACTACATTTTGTACAGGACTTTTGGTTTCACTGTCTGATGCACTGGAGTTGCCCTGTGCAAAACATGATGCACTGTTTTTGCCCTTTCTTCGTGCAACCCATTACAAAGGATACATTACATTTCAAACTCTTTGCACTGTGTGCAGGGCATTTCATGAACTGAGCTCTGTGGTTGCAACTACCACATCAATAGCATTTGATGACACTGTCTCTTCCAAGATGTTGTTTATTTGACTTTATCATTATATATATTTATGGTTCAGTTTCCTATCCGATATCATGTAAACAGTGTTTTGCTATAATTTGCTTTCTTCTAACTATGCAGTTTTGTCACAACTCCCTGACAGCTTGCCCTCCCTTATAATTGCAACAGTGACCTTGAGCGGTGAGTCACCATTAGCTCACTGTTTGCTGTTTGTATGCATCACCACTTAATCGGGTATTAACTCATCATGTAATGTTCTGAACGTACAGTTAAAAGCTAGCTTCTTTAAATTTGGCACAGTCTAATTTTCACCTTATTTGCAATTAAAGAACTTGAACCTGGTTAAGACAACACCAACAGTGGGAGAGAAATCTTCATCCAGTTCTGCTAGAGCATTAACAAAACGTCTCCCTCACCTGCTTCCCTCTCCTTTTGAATTTGATTACAAACCCAAAGGCCGTGTGGATGTAGAGATTGCAACAACAGTTTATTTTTATTTTCTGTAGGGAGATTTTCTCAGTCATGGATTGGTAGCTTTGGAAATACTCTTTCCATTCTTGCCAGTTTACCCTAGCTTCCTTTTGGCAGGTAGGAAAACATGTGATGGCAATAATTTTGACGATTTGGCAGTAAAGAGGGGTGTAGTAACTCTTAATTCTTTCCTGTCACCACCATCCTTCAGGTTTTTAGCCCTGGCCGGGAGGTCCAGGAATAAAGTTTCGAGCAGCGACACCTCGGAGCAAGTTTTTACTTTCACTGCACTTTTCTTTCAGTGATCCCAATATACATTGGCAAGAAATAAATGTATATTTTACATGTTTGTATTGTCTTCCCCTTCCTTTTGCTCCACCCCAGGCGTTGATCTGCGTGGGGGTGTATTGAAGCAAGCCCAATGATGAAGCATGTTACAACCTTGTGGGTGAGGGCAGTATTTTTACACTAAGCACCTGCCACCACCTTGACCGTCCCTCTCTACTCCTCTGTGTGTGTATCAGTCTGTGAACAGGGAGGCCGGGGTAGAGCATTCAGCCTCTCTCCCTTTTTGTCTGTGTGAGAAGAATGATAATAATGAAACATTTTGTGATTTAGTCATGCTTATTCTATGGACAGGATCTGACCGCGGTGCAGTTCAAATTAAGGCAATGTTTTAAGTAGTACCAGTGCTGTTAAACTTTTCCCATTCAACCGCGATAAATTGTGAACACATTTCTTACTTGTGGTTCATTGTATGTGGATATGGTAGACACTTTCACTTATATACACCTTCATTTTTTGTATTTTTTTAAAATAAAAAGTCTGCCATGCACCACACGTCTGTTCAGTCTTTACTTCTGTATCAGTTACTCACGTCGTGTGTGCTTCTTTCGAGATGGCTGCTTGGCATTGCACAACCTGTGTAATGTAGTGCTGAATCTCTGATGTGCACACAGTCATGTTCTGAGGACGCACAGGTGAAGATAGAGTATCAGAGCGCTAGTGTGGAGATACTCAAGGTGGTAGGTTGCATGTGCATTTTCAAATTCTTACACAGTTTCCCACTTTCTGCTTGCAACTATACTGGGCACCAGGTAGAAGCGTTGATCATAGTCTGGTTCAGATTCCTCTGTTTTTTGGTAAATTTGTGTTTGTTCAGGGGTTGAGCTACTCATTGACACCCTGCAGTAAGATGCCATTCTTATTCTTCAGGAGTAAGCTTGGTTATTCGAATGTACAACCCCAAAATGTGTGAAGGACTCTAAAGGGTGTTCAAGAACTTTTGACTAAAATTGATGTTCATTCTTGTCTTTTATTTTTTGGGACTATTAAAACCCACCCAGCCGCTGGTCCTATGCCATGTAATACACCTTCAGTCAGTCCTGACTGTTTAATCAAAAGCACTTTGCACATTGAGAGTTTTGAGCTCATAATGACCATGTTAAATGGGAAACCCAAAATGCAGTGTGCTGTTGACTAAAATACAAATGCTATCACTGTCTGTCACTAAGGAGGTAATGTTTGCATTACTGGCTACAGTGTTTGGTAGCATCACTCTGCCACATGTCCAAGACCCTCCATTCTGTATACCTTAGAGATGAGTCCCACCGTTCAACCTTCCCTCATTCTTAGTGCATGGCAGCACTAGCAGACCAGGCTCTTGAAGCTTTAATGCCTCAACAGACCTTAACTGTCAATTTCCCCAAGGGTTCGACTGCTTTGTTGACACCACCACAGGGGCTATTGAAAAACACTACTTTTGACCGAACTCCAAAAGTAGTGATGGTGTCCTGGATAACGGATATGCACCATGTACCGATGCCATACCATCAATGAACTGCAAGATTGTTGGCTACGACTGAGTCTTTGTTGGTTGTTTCAGTGAAGTCGAATATCTATTTGTTTTTTCTTGCTACTGCCCGAATGATCCCACGAGTAGCCTATTACACAACACTAGTGTATGGCACTTTGCAACACTAGAACTTTAACCAGGGGGACATTTTCATGCCCTGTTATGTGTCCTGCAATTTGTATCTGTCATGATGATGATAAAGTAACTAACAAGGTTGAAACATCGTCAACACTACAGCAAATAGACTGGGACCCATTATGTTATGTGGAAGATTGTACTGTGAAATTGTAATTGAATCAGTTATTGATATGATCTTGGTATTTTGCTATTTGTACATACACACCTTGAATCACAATTCTTGTTGCACATCATTGTTTGATCACTGGGGGCACCAAGTAATTGTTTCACTTCATGAATAGAGTATGTAAGCTTTATTTTTCTTTGCTTTGATTGAAGGGGTTGTGTTATCTTTCACAACTTAAATCGACAGTATTCAGCAATTTGTTTTGATTCAAACTTATTAATTTCATATGAAATGAGTTATTAGTGAACCATTCTCTTGCGGTCACATATATCCATGTTACTAGTTGGCATGCTCTTGTTTTGTGTGTGTAATCTATGGAGAGTTAGGCGCAGGTGCTTGCCTAAGGCCAGGATCTGCAACCAACCCCAGTGCACACAGCTGAAGGTCAGGAGATCAGACTATGTGGGAAACCTTGCTGCACACGGCCATCGTGTGTGTGTGTGTGTGTGTGTGTGTGTGTGTGTGTGTATATATATATATATATATATAATATGTATGTGTGTGTGTATATATATATATATATATATATATGTGTGTGTGTATATATGTGTATATATATGTGTGTGTATATATGTGTGTATATATATATGTGTATATATATATATGTGTGTGTGTGATATATATATATATATATATATATATATATATACATATATATATATATATATATATTATATCAGAGTGGCAAGATTTATACCAGATAAAACAGAAGATTAAGATAGAGAGCATTACAATCAAAGGTAAAGATCGGTAGAAAGTTGAGTAGCATTATGATTGCTTCTTTCATGTGCAACAATGAAAGTCTACAAGTCTGGTTGAATAGCGATAAAAACAAAGCTCTTGTTCACCAGTGTTGAAATCCCTTGGTTCTTGCATTGATTTGGCCTCACTCATGGATGCCAACCCCTGTCCCTTCTAATCCTGGTCAGTAATCTAAGTCACCTTTGACAAAGCTAGACTTCAGAGCGCTGCTCAAAGATCTGAAAATTCCTATGTTCTGCCAGACCTATGGCCTTCAGTGCATTTGGCATTCACTTAATGGGCACTTATTAACCTGTATTATGTTTTATACACACAAAGAGTAGAGAACTTGACATGCCTTTCAATGTTAGTCAAGCTTGCTTTTGAGTAAAACACACTGTGATGAGAGTATAGGCTCTCAGCCTCCTGCCTCACACCCAGTCAATTCATTATGTGGTTAAATGTACAACACCACATAAGCACACATAAAAACCCAGTTTCTCCCTACTTCCCTTCACCAATACTAAAAGACCACAACTTGCCTTCCTTTGTCGGACCTCAACGGGCTACTTTTCTCGTGACTATAATTAGTAAGCTATTAACAGCCTACTTTATTCCCTTCATTATTACTTTCCCATAGTTCAGAGATGCTTTTTTTTTAAACATTGGCTTCCATAACTATTACTTAGATAATCTTCGAGGAGGATCTTCTTTATTTGCTGTTGTATCCATAAAACCCAGACTGGTGAACTTGCATTCTCCCTTAAGCACTAAAATAAGTAACTGGTTGCAAACCTTGAGCACATAGTCTTGTAACTTTCTTTAATTCAGAGAATACAGATCTGTCTTCTGAATGATAGTCCCCTACCTTTGACAACTACACCTGGTAAATACCTACTATTTTCACCTTTCTCTTTTCTCTGCTCCTTTACTTTTCGACATACAAACCAGTCCAGTGATTTTTAAGACACCTCATCACTGCCATTAGTGTATACCCAAACTTGATTCCATTATCACAGTGTGCTCCCATTGTCAACACTTGTGTCCTTTGTTCTGGTTTTTAAGTGTCCCACATTTGGCAGTGTGACACAAGTACTCTGTATCACCATATCACTGCTACGATTTTCGATTGCGTTTCTCATTATCTCCATATTTGCAATTTATGGTTAGGCGCACAAACCCCATGCAAACCATAACTGACCCACCAAATTCAATGCTCATGACCTCACCATTATTAAAACAAATGCAATTACAATTTTTTTAAATCATCTCCCAGATGAGAATAAATATCACATTACCCTTACCACCTTGACAACGACAACTATAAATGTAGTCTCATTAACCGGTTTGATTAGGTGGTGTTGTTTAATAAGACAAGTAAGATTTTAGTTTTAGAAGTTATTCATTGGTATAAATATTAAGAGCTAATACTCATTTCATTAAATGAGTGAGTTATGGTTTGCATGGCGGTTCTTGTAGGAGTTGTGGCTCTTACTTAATCACGTTGACTTCTATATAATGCTTCTTCTATAATGTGCACTTTGAGGCCTTTTAGATATAAATTATGAATGAAAAATGTGAGGAATGTTTTTGTGACTTGGCTTTTTTCCACCCTTATGTTTCTGAATCTCATTAGTTTTAAGGCACCTTGACAGGGCATTCTCAGAAATGTTCCAGCTTACCTTCTGTTTGTTAGATCTTAGCCTTGCTTTGCATGACAATAGTTGATGCCAGGTGTACCATAATTCTAGATGTCTTATTTTTGTGAGATGTGTACATACCTTCCTTTCATATTTGAGAAATTTGTACTATTTTGGTGGTCTGCGCATACTTGCTTTGATCCTTTTAATGAGTACAGAGGAAAGTTGCAACATACTGTGAATGGGCCGGCTGCGTTGACTTAGGGCAGGCTGTGCCAACCTTGCCCTCGTGGAGTAGATGGTGGTAATGTTCTTTTCTTAGACTTTGACTTTGGAAATTCTTTTTCAACATTTCACGTGAAGTACTGGTACATTATTTATCTACGCTGCCATTATATTTGTTTGTATAGCGCAAACTGCACTACTAAATTGCTTCTGGACAGCTATGTGAGAGGTGGCAGGGTTAAATAAATGTAAAGGGGTACATAGGTTACATAGAACTCTTGGATGTGATTGCCCATTACCTTGACAGATGGTCTTGGTTAGACTGACCATGTCTTAATATGCTATAAAGTTATGGTAACCTAAGGCCGCAATTAAATGAAAGAAAGAAAACGGTTCACCGAGTTTCTTCTATTTTTGGAGAACTCATGAATAATTTGAAGACATTTTCTGAACAGCGACAAAAAAGACCAAGCCATTCATGCGTCAATTATGTTCCATTGAGATATAATGGGAAAATAACAAAAATGAAATTCAAGAAAGCAGTGGTGCTCATTTGTTTTTACAGTGATGCACAGTGCTCAATGAAAAGTGAAAGTGTGTATAAAAGACAATGCATGACAAATGTAGTACAGTGTGTGGAAGGGCTCGGCTGGGCACAGCCTGTCTACACAAACTATACTAATCCATAATTTCATGTTCCAGTACCCCTACTGACTGATAGGATTCCTTTATAACAAGAGGGTTATAATCAGGACAAGAAGTTAAAAGCACGGTAACCAAGAAATTATAAGCACGGTAACGAAGGTTAAAAAATGATTTAATTGTGTAGAATTAGTTATGATTCATAAAGTGGAAAAAATGCTTGATCGTGTTACTTACAATAAAGCTCTATAATTCAAATTTAACCAAACTGCCCTGTTCCATGATCATACAGGGAACATTTGAACACATTTTTAGAGGACAGTCTGACCCTAAAGGTCCTGAAAGGGAACCCATTACTACAAATCAGTGATTTGGACTTAATATGCAGTGTAAAATATTGCTGCACACGTGAGTGTATATTTAAGTTAAAGTCCGCTAAGATGCTTACAAAGTCCTACATAGTCAAAAAAATGTATAGAACTCGTTTTTTATGTAACATTTTTTTGATTTTCACATAACATGAGATAATCAGAACTGACAAACTGAGCAGCCACAGTAGAGATACCTTTTATTCCCCTCCCCGTAAACCCCCCTTAAATAGAATTAGTTTTAAGGCACATTTAAAAAAAAAAAAAAAAGATAAACAACGATGGAGACCTTACTTAAGTCATCCTCCTGGGAGATTTGATCATACCTCTAATACGGTTTGGCCTGTGCTATGTAGCTAAGGTCACATATATGGTATCCAGCGCTTCTGTGTTAACCTAAAAAATATATTATAATGACAAATGTGGTGGATAGAGTTCTTGGATACTTGGAGCCTGGTAGGACTTATTGAGGGGCAGGATTTGCCTTGGTTTTATAACATAAGAATAATTACAACATATATTCTATATAGAGATTACAGGGGCAAATAATGCAAAAACGGTGTTAGTAACACATACACTGACAACTAGCAACAGTATTATGAGTTGTCAACATGTGATAGCTGGTTTGATAACAGAAAGATGCGTTGTAGGCGTCCCTGGCATTGGTGAAGCGCTGCAGTCTGTGGAATATGGTATCACTTGTATTTGTGTATGGAAACAAATTAGCACCTGCATGCTGAACATTCTATAGATCTGCCCAGTGATGAACAATAATGCAATGATATTGCTTCACTATATTTTTTCTGTAGTTTGCTAGGATTGATGTATGTATGTAATTTATGGCTGGTTGGGTGTCGGCCCTCAGAGAGGCACCTATTCATTCCAACACATTTTTAATACATCTGATACATGCAAGGAAGATGCAAAGTCTAGGCATCATCATTGCTGGATGTTAGAAGTCTGTACATCTGCTGGACTACATTTGCGTCGCTGCATTTGGTGCTCTTTCACCTTTTGGAAACATAGCACTCTTGTGGTTGGACAATTTCTTTGTAGCAAAATATCAATACACAATGAGAAATATAAAATGGCACACGTATGGCCATTTATTTGCTAGCCTTCCTATGTGCTGCTTTGAATCAGTGCACCCAGCAAAGTCTAGTGCTGCTGGGCATGACTTAATGGAGACTGTTGAGCGATGCCAGCGGAAGACTTGACACTATTGATCAATCATCATAATATCAGTATGTTATCAGGGTACAGGGGGAGGAAGGAATGGGACGAAGCATGAAAGTTCTATTTTAAGGGCTAGGTTGGTTGCCTGTTGCATGCACACAGTTTCTGATGAGCATAGTGAGACTGTCTGTAATGAGGATCCACAGTAAATAAAAGTTGGGAGTTTTTGGGGAATATTTCACAAAGGGCCCGATTCCGATCTCGCTAGGAAAGCCCTCCGTACGACTTGGATCTGGAGGGCTTTCCGAGCGAAACGTGCTCCGGGGGTCCGAACGAGTGAGTATGATGCAGCCGTATGCTTACGGACTCTTTTCGCTCGGGCTCCCATTGTACTCTATGGGAGCCTGTGTACAGACGCCTACACAGGCTCCCATAGCAAAAAGGGGTAGGTGGGGAAAAGCGTACACCATGTGGCGGCACCCCAGGGTGCCCGCCACACTGTGCATGCCTGGATCGGTGGGACCCATGGGCAAACCCTCGTGACAGATTAGGAGTGCCCCGGGAGAAGGGGAGCCTGCTACAGCCACCCGAAGTACGCTTCCGACAGCCGTTTTGTCTCGCTGAGACCGAGGGGAAGTGGCTGTCCGAATCGTGCATCGTACTCGCTTGGTCAGAATTTGGCTCCATAGCGCAGCATGATTCGGCTACGAGCGAGTCGTATTGACAGGTTCG
Source organism: Calotriton arnoldi (assembly GCA_963921515.1). NCBI lineage: Eukaryota > Metazoa > Chordata > Amphibia > Caudata > Salamandridae > Calotriton > Calotriton arnoldi. The sequence continues at coordinate 360,424 of CAWUFW010007061.1, forward strand.
GGTCCCGGAAATGATTCGGTCGGCGCGTACACGATCTTTGCATCATACTTGGTCGTTCGGACCTGTGTACGATTCGGTCGGAAACAAGGGCTACGAATTGGATCCGGGAAAGCCAAATCCGATTGGGAGGCGTTCCGAACGACATCGGAATCGGGCCCAAAGATGTTAAAAGCCAAGTAAGTAATAAGGGTTGTGACACTGCTGCCTTTGTGTGGCACCCCTACAAACTTTGTGATGAAACCCAAAAAGTTATAACTGGTTTTAAAAATCAGCCATTCAATGCATTTGCTATAAGTTAAAGTGAGGGGAATATGTAAAAAAGTAGCCATTGTGTTTCCTCGCTTGACTAGCTGTTATTTCGTACAGCATGAAGACTCTGTTCACTCACCCAGTAGTGCTTTGTGGCTTTCCCTTGGGTTGGGGCCGTTAACACATGTTATTGCAATACACTGCATGAGGCAGAAGGTTCAAGCATGTGTATGAAGTGGGAATCATTTTCAGAAAGTTTGTGTTGAATGTGAACAATGCCTTTGTCACATTTTCAAGGGAAAGTGCGACGCATAGCTTTCCCCCCAGCTTTTAATAAACCATGGATGCTTTTGATCATTGAAAATGAAGTCCAATAGCTTCTGATCTACCAATGATTGGTATTCTGGGCAAAATAAAATTATAGCATCCTAATTTTGCATCGTATGCAGTTTCAAAAATACTATTCTGCACATATAGGCGAAGCCGCCACATAATGAATTATTAAAGTAGTGATGCTCTGGCTTTGATATTAAAGCTCAGTATTCACTTGTCCACTTGTTATTCATTACACTGATGGGTACCAAACATCTTCTCAAAAGAGGTTGCTATGGAAATAATTCGAGGGGCCACTAAGAAACCAAGTTCTATTTCCCAGTTGTCTTGCTCTTTTACATGTTTTTTGTTGCGTTTTAGTTTAATTGCTTTAAAGTGGAACTGCTGTTGTATTGATGCGTTTATAACGAAGTCTCACTGTTCTGAAACCTTGGTAAAGCACATCGCCTATGCAGAGCTGAAGCTTATTTCTGATGCACGGTTTCTGGGAATATGGTAATTAAAACTTCATGAAGGCCATGCAAGGTCAGTAACTTGAAAGAAGACACAATTCAAAATTAAATGAAACGGGGGAATAGTAGAACATGAGAGATCTGCAACAAAGTGGGGGTTTCCTAATATTTAATCAATGTTGAGTAATCGCATGAAAATGCTGTTCCTGCGGGATTGAAAAATGAACGTCAGATTTGATAGGCGTGAGCTGAATGTGGTGATGATATACATCTGTTGTGTCTTAAAACAATGTGTGCATTAACATAATTCATATATGATGTACATGAGCACATCCTTCTTTATAAAATATGTCCAGCACCCAATGGAATGAATATGGTCAAATTTAAACAAATATATTTGGCGCATACACAATAGTGCCCTGATTATCCATGATGTACACAATAAAAACAATGGCTTTTTAAAATGCAATAAAATCTAAAATGTAAATGTTATCCTAAAAGCCTTCAGTTGAATTTAAAAGTAAACACTCTCATTTACCAATGGAGCAGAAACAGGCACATTTTCCATTTTACATAACTGAAAATCAGAAACATCACATAAAGGAAGTTTTAAGGCACACTTATGTACTTTGATGTTTATGGCCAGGACAGTGCCACGCACTGCAGGTAGAGTCTGGTGAATTGTACCAAACGAAAAGAATGTACATAGCGACTTTCTAGGGCATATTATTTTATGAATTCGCCTTGGCAAAAGTGTTTAAAAGAGATCCACACTATAGGTTTTCAAGAGTAGAATGGGGCCAAGGCCGGACTGACTTTTTATTCCATCGGGCATTTCCCCAGTAGGTCGGAGCCACTGCAGGTGTGTTTTAGAAGTTAGAGGCATCTGTTGCTGCACCTGTCAGTTTCTCCAGCTCCCCCGGAATAATGGCAGCAGCAGGAGAGAAAGAGAGAGTGGAGAGAGATTAGAGAGAGGAAGGGGGATGGCCATATGAAATGGCACAGAGGGGAGGAAGTTCGCGGGCTGGTTTGAACATTTTTGCCAGGTCTGCTTTTAGTTCTCTGCCTGGCCCTGAATGTGGTTATGGGTGCATGCTTGGGTCAGGCAGCCCATCCAGCTGTAAAGCAGCCCGGCTAGATTGCGGCTAGAGTGGCAGAGTCCAAACCTGCTCATACCAAAGCATCTTCATTCTAATCTGGATCTACAGGGCTCTTAGTGGGAATCTTCTAATCTCTCAGTCCACATTTTTCAGGCACCAATGATCCGAGTAGTTTAATATTTACTTCTTATGGAAGTATTGTCCTTCGATGATCCGCCCTGGTACAATCCCCTCTGCTACCACTACTGGTTTGATTCTTAAAAACAAGCACCTAGGTCGGAACTGAGGTCAGTACTAGACTATTTTGAGCAGGTAGTGCCTATCAAGTGACCTATAGTGTGTGCCTACAGTAGTTTGGCTTAAGGATCGGAACATGCATTTGTGTCCTGAGGAGTCCCGTCTAAGGAGGATTGTCTGAGTAACTCACTGAGAAGCATTTTTAATGGGACTACTTTTAATGTTGACTAACCACTGCTTGGCTGTCTGTAATTCAAAGACTCTAAGCCTGTTCTTTTCTCCACTGAAATAAGATGCATTGTGGTTGGCTGGCACCTCCTGGTGGGAAGGCAGTGTGAGGTGGATTCTTCAGATTGTAGAGTTATTGGTTGTGTAGTCCTCACATGCAGTACAGAAGAAATTCATTTTGAATCTTGGTCGACTAGAAGCCAATACATGGAGTAGGGTTTGTGGATTTATGTCTTTTCTGGGTCTGGCCCAGCCTTACAGCTTGCACCCGTTGTAGACTATATGTTTTTGTGAGTTCCCTATAACCTGTGTCCAGGAGATTTTAACTTGAGATCCTATCCACACCGATTAGTGCCCACTTAATTTATTTTGAATGAAACAGAAAGGTCGGCATTGAATAGAACAAAAGAATTATTCTTTCCAAGTTTGGTTCCAGCAGCCCCCACAGTCAAAGTGCACTGGAATTTGATAGCCTCCCCTCCCAGTAACTCACCTCCGCCTCCTTTACGTTGGTCCTATTTCCACAGTAAAAGTTCCCTTTCACCATAACATGGATGTTTCAGATATTTTGTGAAACTGGCTCCTTGTATATTGTGGAGATTCAGTGAACATGGTGTACTCCTGGAATACTGAAGGGTGAGCATGCAAACGTTGCTTTTGACTTTCCCACAGTCCATCAATACACCTTAGAATCAACCAGTATTGTGGTAAGTGCCCTTTACGCATTTTGTCCTCTCCACAGCATTTTCCAATCTTGGAATATTGGAGTCAACTTCCAGTATTCCCACAAACACTCCCAGAACATAACTCCTTTCATAAATGTCATGAATTGATACTGGGTTTCTATTTTTTTAAGTTCTGTTGCTGATATTGTGACTGCACATTGTGACATTGCCATTTAGTGCCATCAGTGCATGTTCGGTTCTTAAACATGTACCCTGAAAATTGTTGAACCCAATTACATTTTCAGGAAGGGCCTGGTAAGCTGACGAAGCAAGGGCACCAGTGGTGTGGACATTAAATGTATGTGGGCTACAGTGTATATTTTCACTATCCAGGTATATTTATTTTATTTATTGGGGTTTTATATAGCGCAGACATGACCCGAGAACATCAGAACGCTTGACAGAGATTCACACACGCAGCAAATGCTAGAGATACGTTTGGAGTAGATATATGTACATAGTGACAAAAAGTGATGCTTGGTATGTGACAAGGTATATACATTTTGAGGTAGAATTACAGGTACACATAATTATATATATCGCATTGCAGTGCATCGTGTCAATGATCAGTCTTCAGGATGAATGATGTAGTTCTGAGACAGCGGGGATCAGACTCATGCGGACAAGGGAAATTAGAGGCACAGTTTTCCTTGTGATGGTGTTGCACCGATTAACTTAGAGACTGCGAAGCCAAGTGCCTGCAGGTTGGTCAGGTGCTCAAGGGGGTGGATTTAGGTATTTGTTCGAGAGTAAGAGCTTCAGTTTCTTCTTGAAATGCGGAAAGGATTGTTTTTCCCGCAAGTCCTGGAGAAGGAAGTTCCAGATTCTAGGAGCATTCCCAGAGAAGGAGTGGGTGCAGGATTTCTCTCTTAAATTTTGGTGGAATCAGGAGTAGACTGTTGGAGCTTTGTAGGTGTCTCGTTTGACCGGCTTTTGATCATTTATTTGTGAGGAAGATTGGTTTTTCAGTGTAGAGTGATTTGTGAGTTATGCAGGCAGTTTTTAAAATGGCCCTTGCCTCTATTGGCAGCCATTTGAGTTGCTTGAGGGTGGGAGTGATGTGGTCAAAGATCTTTTCCCCAATATAAGTCTGGCTGCAGCTCCTGGGCGGAGCTCGCGGAGTTTCACTCCGCGGAATTCCGCGGAGTTGCCGATTAACTCCGCCAAATTCCACGAAGTTCCGCATGCGAGCGGAGTACTGGAGAGTAGCTTTCAATGGAGTTAGATAAGATTTTGGGGCGTCCATGATCATTGCGTTTCCATAGTCCAGCTTGGGTAGGACTAGTGATTGCACTGCTGTCTTTAAGTCTTCGATGGGGATGAAGGGTTTAACTTTTACAAAGTTTTTCAGCTTGTAGAAAGCGCCATGACTGAGGTGTATGGCTCTACCATTGTTTTATGGGTAGGCTGCAGGTTAAACCACTGCAGTGAATCGTGTAAAGGAAAAGTGCTTTGCCGTGCAGAAAAACTGTTTTTATACATGTGGTAAATAATCTTTACGTGTGCCCTGCAAGCCCACAGGGTTGGGTGATTATTTTCTAAAGGTGGAACGTATTAAAAATTTAAGAAAAGTATGCTTCTTTCTCCCATCGTGAAAGTTGCTAAAAGTTGTGTGTTACTGTGGATGCCAAATTGCCTTTTCTCCTGAGCATGCCTATTTATTAAAAAAAATAATCCTTTTTTGTAACGTTGCTTGAGAAAAGATGAAATTTGAATTCAAAGTTACTTCTCACTCTATCCACACATGTAATTCAGTGGTGAAAGTAGATTTTTAATTTATTGGAAAAGTAACTTTTAAAAGGTGTACTTTGTGCTGTCAGACCAAACTGGTATTAAAATTTGTTTGGCGGTCTGTTTCCACTCCAGTGACTTTAATTAGCATTCCAGATTAGGCGTGAATATTTGGCCTCCTGGAGGCCAGGAGCAGGGATGCTGAGCTGAGCAGATACATATACATATACAGATGGCAACTAAAAGTAGAAAACTCAAATAGGGGCTCCAGTGGACAGAAGACACTGCCATTTCCGCCGTTAAAACGTTTGAGACTTACTTCTTTTTTTCGATTTCTAAAGACTGGGACACAGTGTTGATGGTTCCCTAGGGAAATTTCCAGACTTGGCCAACTCCTAGCCTTTTACTGCAAAACAAATGCTTCAGTGGGACCTCATAGTGAAGGTATCTGGCATTGCGGAGCCCAGCGTAGCTACAGTATTGTGCCTTGCTTTTCTGGAGGATTCTGAGAACCAAAAAGAGCGACAGGGTCAGACTTTGGACGGGATAAGCTGCAAAGCTACTCCAGTGGCAGGACAATATTGGCAGCTATGAAATATGAATTTGTCCCCTATGGAGTTTTTAGTGCCAAAACTAAAACCTTCAACTGAAGTTTTACAACCACTTATCTGACTTTGAAGAACCTTCACTGTTTTCAGAATCGACAATGCTCCACTGGATGATTTTGATAACCAAAAAAGTAACAGTCTTAGAGTAAAATCTTTAGCCAGTGTGACACACTTGGCTTACCTCAACCCCGCTCCTTCACGGTCAGCCTGAAATCATGTTTAGGTTCCAGTATACCATGAACATTTACTTAGATGTTTTTCTTTTCTTGGTGTCTTTTGCCTTGTAACTTTACCAGTTCATACTTCTGGATCCCCTCATCTGATTATAACCATTTTTACTGCTTTTGTTCTTAAATATTTATTGATATTTTTAAATTGTTTGGCAGTTTTATTAAAGTTAGTTCTTTATTGTTGATTGGTACTCATTGAATTTAGTGCACATTTCACTAGGGAAATACCTGTACGATAGTTACCAGGGATTAAGTAAACCTTCACTTAGACCTGAGCTGTGATCATTCATTTGGTAGGCATACCCCCTCCCAAATTAATATCTCGGTTTCTCAGAACCCCACAATGTAGAGTTTATGTACTATCCTGTTACATAGCGGAAGCCATAAACCATACTTCTTGCTGGAGAAACAGACTATATCATTCTCTGGCCCCAGATCCATTGGCTCAACCATTTCGTCTGAAGAATTGGGTATTAAAGCTTTTGAAATGCTCAAAGAGTGAATGCTCTGCAGACCTCTTCTTATAAAGATCTCTGTACCAAGGCCTCTTTGAAGAATGCGATGTAGTGACCCGATGATTATTATCCATGTTCAGTACACACTCTTGTAAGTACCTTTATTGGAGATGCCTCCCTAGCAGCAGAACTATGAGATGAGCCAGAGCCTGTTTTTAGATCTCGCAGACCTAGCGCTGGAGCGCGCATGCGCTCCTCGCTCTGCGAGGCTTATTGTCATCGATACACTTTTAGAAGGGAACTTGAAGCCACGCCCCTTCTTCCCATTGGCTTGCGTCATAGTTCAAGCTAAACGCTGGCTTTCTATTGTAAAGGAGGCTTCTTAGTCCCTCCTTGTTACCGCCCTGTCCACTTTTGGCCCCGCCCACCCGGACTGGATCGTTTACTGGCGGAGTTACACGGTCTCCTTTGTAAGTCTGTTGGCACTCTTTTATTTTCATTTCCTGCGCGGTCCGCTTCGGCTGCGCTTGTGTTTTGTTGCTCAGTACACATATTTTCATGGATCAGCAGGGCGCCCACTTCATGGACGCCACATCGCACTTTACGTTTTACAGACGCTCTCCTCCCCCTGCAACTGTTTCCCTGGCAGAGCGCAGCACCCGCTTCATGGAAGCCATGCTTTAACTTTTATATCGAACATGTTTGAGTGCGTCAGGAAAGGCGTTCACATTTTCATTTTTACACTGTGAAATCGAGGATACCTACCGCAGATCGATGCTTGCACGACTACAAAAGTAGCCTGATTTGCAGCCTGCATATTTAGAGGCGCCACGCTTCAGCTTTGCACATGGGCCCTCGTCAGGAGGCCACACCTTTTTCCCATTATTTATGCAAAACATAACTGCCGCTCTTCGGCATGGACTGCGTCGGTAGGCCATGCTACTTTATTTATGCATAACACCAAAAGGCATTCCCCGGCATGACATACTGAGCAGAGGCTGGGTGGTGGCGGGGATTGCATCTATCCAGGGAGGAGGAGTGGGCAGCACCAGCAGTAGGCATTGCGTGCTCCAGCTCACCATGGCCGCCACCAACATAGACAGATTTTCTGTGAGTACTGCAGCACACGTGTCAGTTCGCATTTGCCGGTGCCACCCATCATGTGCATATGTCACTTATGAGCTCTGCTGTTTTGCAGATGGCAGGGAGGTGGAGGACACTATTGCAATTTTTTAAACCTTACGGTGTAATGTGATCGTGTGTTTGCCTGAGCTTTGTTTACGATCGGTCACCATGTACGTGCAGCTGGCATCACCCCTTCTTCCTCCACCCCCCCCATCCCCACTCCCTGTTTCCTATCCCACCGTGTCCCTGTTCCACCAGCTCTTGTGTCTATTTCCCCCCCACCTCCCCCGCCACCCCATACGCTCGTTTTGTTTACCAATGCAACCAGCAAATCTGTCCGGGCATCACGTGATCTTTTTGCACAACCGGTTTCTTTATTCCGCTTTCAAACGCCCCGACCAACTCGTCCTAGTGTCAGAACCGTATTGTCGTCCTACATTTCTATGGGCCATAATCGCAATTTAGTATTGCTGTCTGCATTTTTTTTTCCCTATATACCCCACACTCCATATGTTGGCTTTTAGTTGGGCAAAATGCCGTTTTCTACCCCTTTTGTAAACCTGCTTGCTTGTTTGTGTGCTGTGAATTTTCCATGCATCCAGAATTCGGGCTCTCCTTTAAAAACTGTCATAACATGTTGCTCCCATCTCCATACTTCGTAGCGTTGCCTCATCATACAACTTCTATTAAACTGAGCCTACAACATCATAAACATAATTATTACCCGTAACGTTTTAATTTCACAGATCAAACATGACGTCTTCGCTGGCACATTCTTGTTAAAACTTGTTTCCCCTTGTCGCTTCTTTGCCCTCTCACCCACCAACTCTTCATGTTGTTGACCCCTCTTTTCCCCCACCACTCCGGCCTTCCCTGCACATAGACCTGCCCCCTTCCCCTGTCTTTTTATTAGTGCTTACCCCGTAGTGAAAACCAGTGGGGTAGCACTGTGGGGCTGTGTGCGAGGAGAACTTTGTGCACAGCCGAAATGCCAGTGCACACGTATGATTTGAGCACAGAAGCAGAGAAGAATGCAGATAAGTGAAGAATGTTGCACAAATGCTGTGAAGCATGCATGCATGTGTGAAATTGTGTGTGCAGGAGTAAACGGTTGTTTTATGGACAAATTGTGCACACACGCGTGAACACAACACTGGCAGCCACTTGCACAAGAAGCAAAAATGAGCATTTAAGGAACTGGCGGCAAAAGTGACAAGCAGAGAAAGGTGCACTGCACAGAAGTTGGTGCACATCGCAACTCTCCTCGTCATATTCCTTCATTGTCCCTCATGCTGTTCTTCTCTCACTCTCCTCACTCTCCTTCCCAAATCGTAAACACTGCTCTTCTTCTCCTAACTCTATGCTTCATACTGCTATACAGCTAACAATTACAATCCAAACCACATAATGCCACAACCCATCACATACATACACTCAATAACACATGGCTAAAATACAATACCATTAGCAAAGCCAAACACTCTAAATTAAACAAATGCGAGACCTATTGCATTTCCAATGCTTGTTTGAGTTGGGATCATTAGCGTTAGCTGCATAAACAAGCCTATCCTTGAAATTTATCAGGTCGTGTTTCATCAGTTGTGTAAACAAACTTAAACTGTGCTTTTGCAAAACAGGTTTTTGCAAAATTCAATCCCAGAGTACATGTACTGCTGTATTACTATATACAAGGCAGCCCAAGAGACAAACAGAAGCCATCAGGTGACACAACTGCCTTAAACTTGCTGTCCATGTTCATGGAGGAGGAAGTGATATAATTTAATTCAGTCTTTAATCTAGAAGTCTACACGACCGTTTAATAATATACATTTGTGACGATACGCCATTGTGATCCTGGCTGTGGAGGAAGAGGAAACGTACAAGGCACTAAACTGTGCTTGGGACTTCTATCTGAATTCTAAGAGGAGTTAGTATGTTCATTTAGAAGGGCTCTATCAGGATTATTTTGAGCCACTTCTGAAATGTTTATCTTTCTTACATGCCTATTTGTGGTTAGTAGCGACTGTAATGCTCTGCAAATGTATACAAGGTCTTCCCCATTCTACTCTTCATACTCAATTTAGCATGAAGTATGTCTTTTGTCTACACTTTGAGCTCGCAACATTGCACACAATCTCCTATACCAAGGCCATGATATGGGTAGGACTCGGTGCTTAATTTGAGCTGATGGTTTCCCCTGCTGGGCACCGGCACTTAATTGTCAACATTGGCACTTATGACAGTCTGCCACTTTGTGGTGCAGTTTGTCTAATTAAAAAATCTGCACAACAACAGTAATTATTAATTCAGCATACTTACTAGTAATGACTAATGCCTGCTGCCAAAGACATTCTCATAGCTTTGTGGGCTTGAAATATTCTGAACGGTCACACCTGTAGGAGTATGATGGCTGGTAGTTGTGTTGGTGCTGTCGTTGGCAACACTGGCAGAGGCAATGTGTTGTGCAAGCTGTAGTGGCCTCCTGACGAGGGCCATGGCACTTGATTTTTAACAAATTAAGCACTGACTAGTTTCGGTATTTAGCGTAGCGCAGTGATGTTAAAATCACATGAAGGTATTAAAAATTAATCTACCAAGCCTGGGCTTCTTTAAAGTGTAGAGGGAGAACAGATCCCTTAAAGAAGGCATTTGTTGATCAAATATGTGTAGCACCTCTCACATCTTTCTTTCAAGCAGCAGCTGTTTTGCCTGTAGTGGCTCTGTTTCTGGAAAATAATGAGTCTGGCTGGTATTTGGGGCTGACCGAATCCGTCTCTTCAGGTTGGCTCGAGGTGATCGTGGATTTTAAAAGCATTATTTTACAACCATTCATTGAGAGCACAGCATTTATCATCGCAAATTTTGGAATTAATGTTCATTGATGTCAGATAACCGCGCTATTGGTATATCCAGTTGAGAAAGATACGTGGTAGAAACTTAGGGGCCGATTCCGATCTCGGCCGGTAGGGCTCCGAATCGGATTCGGCTTTACCGGATCCGATTCGGAGCCCTACTTCCCGACCGATTCGTACGCGCGTCCGGGCGAGCGAGTACGATGCGAGTCGCCGACCGACTCGTCCGGGCGTCCCGACCGCTCCGACCGACTCGTTCCCGGGTCGAACCGCACCGACCGACTCGCTCGGACTCGACTCGCACCGCGCAATGGAGACGTTCCCGGCCGGGTAAGTACGATGCGTGCCGCGAGCAGTCCGAGCGAGCCGCGCACTCCGGCTCGTAAGAGCTGTCGGAGCCGTACTTTGGGGGTCCGTGTCGGACCCCCTGTACGCGTAGCCGCGCGAGTCGCACACAGGGGGACCCATGGGTCCCCTACCTGTGCGTGTACGGTGCGAATCGCTTCGCCGCGTACACGCTGTAGGGGGCGCACTTGTCCGCATCGCACCCATTGAGTCAATGGGAGCCCGCGTACGCTTTGTACGACCGGCTCCCATTGACTTCAATGGGAGTCCGACCGACTCGAGTCCGATTGCATACGGACGCATCGTACTCGTTCGGTCGGACTGCACGGGTCCGATTCGGTCGGAAATCTCTCCGGGTCCGGCTCGGTCGGAGAGATTTACGGCCCGAATCGGAATCGGCCCCTTAGTGTTTTAATTGTGATAGATATTCAGTATTGTGCTTCACATGTTAAGGGGATGCGATGAGGGTACTAGTGTTCAGAAATGGGTATTCCTACTCCTGGTGTTCTTTTTAATCTAGCATTGTTACTAATATAAGCAACTTATTATTCTCAACTTGTACAACTTTGAAGGCCCCATGGGCCTGGTGAGTCATGCTGAGGCAGACATGGCTGCTTGTAAGTAGGAATTTGAGGGTCATTGGTATCTTTTGAAATTAAACGTCAAATGTATGGGGACCAGATTAGAAGATCAGGCTTGGAGGGTGTTAAATTGAAAGGTGAGGCATTTTGATTTTAATTTTAGAGAAGGTGCATGAACTAAATCTGGTAAAATTTGTGACTGTTGAGAGATTCGAAATAGTAAACGCTATGTGTAGACCATGTGACAGATGGTCTGCCTGGTCAGCTCAGCTGTTAAATCATGCTATGTTGTGGCAGTGATGAGAAGCCCATTACCTTGCCGTTTCATCGTGGATGGGAAGCAGCCTCAGGTGTGCACAGAGATTGGAGGAGCGGGTACTTCAAAGATGGAGATTTCAATATGTAACAGAAGAGCAACAAAGAAAGCGGACTATCAGGAGGGGTGTGATGCAGGAGCGTTCTTCTTCATTCTGTGTTGTTGGACACTGTATGGAGCTCAACAGAGTTAAATCGGAAGTGGTGTAATTGGGTATTAAACGGAGTCTCATGCCCTGAGAGGCAGGGAGAGACGGAGCGGGGGAAGAGTTAGAGTTGAAGAGAAAGGAGGGAGGGAGGGGATATACGAAATGAACGTGAGCTTTTATGTTATGAAGGAATGTTGTGCCCCTCTGATATTATGTTGGCCACAGTTCTTAGCTTGTTGTGGGCATCTATACCAGGATGGTGCACTTCTTTGCTTTAATGTTGGCCCTGGCATAATGGTGGCAATTCTTGGTATATTGTGGGTGTCCATGGCATGATGGTGCTCACACCTGAAATAATGCTGGACCAGGTATAGTGGTAGTAATTCATGTCCTATTGTCTACATCCATGACCTGAGCTGGTGACACACTGGCATGCAAGGCACAACCATTCCATGTGTGGCAGTAGTGCATGCAGGCACTTGATAAACATGACAGACTGATGTTTGGCACCAAACGTGTATTTATAAAAAATGAAAATCTTTTATGACTGGGCAAAAAAGTGTTTTGTAATGAAAATAACCCTTTGTTTTATGGAATTGATTTTATTTTTCATATTGAAAAGCGTGCATTTGATAGCAAAATGTATTTTTGAATAAACTGAAAGCCTAATGGTTTGAGACGTAATGATTGCATTTTAAAGATCGAGCTGATATTTGAGTGATAATCAATACTGATGTCTACATCTCTATCCTATAGGACTGGTATAACCTGTACAAACCTTTAACGTCTCCATCCTCTGAGAATACCATCGATGTATGAGCCTGTAAAATCTCTCGCTCTGATGCGTATGGCCGGAGGTTGGGAAGTATGTGTGTATTTTGAATAAATTCTACTCTGTCCATTTCACTGAGATTGCCGTGCAGGACATATGACGGAGGATGTGGATCTCCATAGACATGGCAGGTTTACAAAGCAAGGATTGGCAAAGCCAATAGGCCTTGCTTTAAAGGGCCATTCTATATTGACAGCATTGATGCATGCTTGTGTTGGCCTCTTAAACAGAGGCATGCACGATTGATGTTTGCCTGCATTACCATAGTAAAGCCAGGCATTTTTGCTTTGCCAAGCTTGTTTTCTTTACTCTTTAGGTAACCCCAGTCATGTAGTCAGCCCTCTCCCGCTCCAGGGGAAGAGAGTTTAACAATCCAATGTTTGTTCCGCTACTGCAGATAGTGGGGGCCCGTCCTCGGGATGAGCTAAAAATGTAAATCCGTATTTGTACAGCGCGAGCTACTCACCCTTACGGGTCTCAAGGCGCTGGGGGCCGTCGTGGAAATTAAGTGAGCTATTGCCCAGAGTCACATGGTGCTGAGCTGAGCTGCCGCCGATCGAACCGTGAGCCCTGTGCTCCGAAGTCAGCTGCCCTGGCCGCTGCACCACACCTCTCCAGCTAAGAGAAGGGGCTTAGACAAACCACAAGGAGAAAGCGCAAAAACCATGCCAGTAATTGGTAGTAGTGAGTGTGCTTCCCTGCAACACTGTTAACACTAGAATAAGCACACGCGCAGCTGCTCGCCAGCCACAAATACAGCATCGTGAAACTCTGGTGCTGGAAAGCTTAGAGGCGCCACACATCCCTCTTTCAGAGATGGAGCAGAGAAAATAACCAAGGCAGCGCCGCTATAAAATTCGCCCCCTCCTGCTTTGCACCAGTGTAAGTGAAAAAAGATTGAGTTGAACCTTACCATGGCGTTCTCAGCCAGAGGCTGCATGAGCATCATCGTGAAAAGGGAAAGCATTGGTAAGCCTCAAAGGAAGTAATCCACAGCTCTCAAGTGAACAACTAAAACCTCCGCACTGCACATTCAGGCAGAGCCGTGCTCCATCTGGTTTTGTTTGTGATCTCTTGAACATTGACACTTCCAGTGTGTACCGAAGCTGGGCAGATAGGCATAAAATTAGTCGATGAACTAAGGAAATCTGTTGCACCAGGGCGGCCACCAGAGAGTGCCGTAAATTACTGCAAAGATGACAGCAACTGCCTCTGAATAATAAGTAGGACGCTGAGATATTTCCTTCTTGACGGTCACCAAGAATTTGTGTTTTACAGGCTAGGTGGCGCTCATCTTGAAATGTAAAGTCACCCTGCACCTTCTCAGCTACTGTTTCCATCAATACTTATTTTCACGGGTCAGTGTACATTTTCTGGTGTCAACGCTGAAGCGAGTCCCATTATGGACTTAGCTACCCATTGCCAAGTCTAGCCCCATCTTGCTGTTGCTATGTGAAGCAGGTTCATCTTGGCCTGTGTTGTGAAGCATGTTCTGGAAGCACCTTTTCCATTTTTCTCTGCGCTTTTATCATAGTTCCAGGACTGCACTGAGAGTAAGACAAAATCTTGGGTGGTGTGGTAGTCAGGACAGAGGGCCTGCAAGACAGACACATTGTAGGCATGCCATCATGGGCATGCTGTCCCAAACCATAGCATATGTCATACAGTTCTTCTGTCCTGGGAGTTGCACTGGCTTGAAAGTTTAGGGCATCACAGCATGCTCCTGCAGCTCACCTGCAACCCCTGCAGTTTACTTCTGCTTCTTGTGAAAGAAGCTGCTCTTACAAAACTGCAGGAAGATGCCACTTGGCAACCGCTAGATATAGGATGTCCTAGACCTACCACTTCTAAATATGGACCGCACATAAGAGACATAATGATATGTCTCAGCATGGCTGGCACTTTAAACAAGGGATCGCTGTGCAGTAGGATAATGTCAATGGCCCCGCCAATGTTAACCAATGTCCAGCTATTTCCCCGCTCTGTGTACGCTGCACAGTTTGCTCGATCCACAATGAACAATGCCACAACAGACCCATGACTGAAGGGTTCTGACCCAAAGCCCCTTTATGTGTTATATTATGTATTTAAATATTTATTAAATAAGTCTGGTAGACTCTGGCCCAGATCTGTTAAAATGAGGTGAAATGTAGAAACGAAGAAGGATACTATGTAAACGATAGGTCATGTGAGTTTTCATTTTCTGAGCTGCCTGTCTCCTTTTTGTTGCTTTTTAGGCATTTTGGGAACATATGCTGAAAAATGACTGTTTTGCACTGTTTCCTTCTAATTCTCTTGGGCCAAATGACCCTCAACTTTCCTGGGGAGGGTCAGGCTTGCTTGGTTCGTCATCAGAGTTCCAGTTCTTGATGAACCTCCCCCAATCAGCACCTCTGCATATCAATCAATCAATCAGGGGTTTGTTAAAGCGTGACTACTCACCCGTAAGGGTCTCAAGGCGCTAGGGGTGGGTGAAGGTTCCATCCATCAAGGAGGGGGTCTGTCGAAGAGCCAGGTTTTGAGGTTTCTTGCGAAGATGGGGAGCGATGTCTGTCTGAGGTGGAGCGGAAGGGCGTTCCATGCTTTGGCCGCGAGGAAGGAGAAGGAGCGGCCTCCCGATCTGGTCTTTCTGGTGCGGGGGACCACGGCGTAGGAGAGCTGGGCTGATCGTAGGGTCCTTTGGGGTGCGTGGAATTTGAGTCGGCTGTTCAGGTATGCTGGTCCGGTGCCGTGGAGGGCCTTGTGTGCGTGGGTGAGCATCTTGAAGGTGATTCTCGCCTCGACAGGGAGCCAGTGGAGGGTGCGCAGGTGCTGGGAGATGTGGCAGTGTTTTGGCAGGTTGAGGACCAGTCTTGCGGCGGCGTTCTGGATGTTCTGTAGCTTGCGGGTGAGGTTTTTGTTTATTCCGGCGTAGAGTGCGTTGCCGTAGTCGAGTCTGCTGGTGACCAGGGCGTGAGTGACGATCTTTCGGTGTTCGAGGGGGATCCATTTGAAGGTCTTACGAAGGAGGTGGAGGGTGTGGAAGCAGGAAGACGAGACAGAGTTGATCTGGCAGTCCATTTTGAGCTCGGAGTCCAGGATGATTCCCAGGTTGCGTGCGTGGTCCGTGGGGGTTGGTGGGTTTCCGAGGGCGGCGGGCCACCAGGTGTCGCTCCAGGCATCGGGGTTTGGGCCCATGATGAGTACTTCTGTTTTGTTGGTGTTTAGTTGTAGGCAGCTGTTTTTCATCCATTTGGCGACGGCTTCCATGCCTTCTCGAAAGTTGCGTCTGGCGGTGTTGGGCTCGTTGGATAGGGAGAGGATGAGCTGGGTGTCATCTGCGTATGACACGATGTTGAGTCCGTAGGTTCTGGCGATGGGGGCGAGTGGAGCCATGTAGACGTTGAAGAGCGTTGGGATGAGGGAGGAGCCCTGGGGGACTCCGCAGGTGGTAGGTGTGGGGTCCGAGAGGAAAGGGGGGAGTCTGACCCGCTGCGTCCTGCCGGAGAGGAAGGAGCGGATCCAGTCGAGGGCCTTGTCCTGGATTCCTGCGTCGTAGAGTCTGCGTATTAGGGTGCGGTGGGAGACTGTGTTGAACGCCGCCGATAGGTCGAGGAGGATGAGGGCTACTGTTTCTCCTTTGTCCAGTAGGGTGCGGATGTTGTCTGTTGCGGCGAGGAGGGCGGTTTCCGTACTGTGGTTTTTTCTGAAGCCGGATTGGGAGGAGTCGAGGATGTTGTGTTCTTCAATGAATGTGGCGAGTTGGCTGTTGATGGCTTTCTCGATTACTTTCGCTGGGAACGGGAGCAGGGAGATGGGTCTGTAGTTTTTGAGGTCGGTGGGGTCCGCTGAGGGTTTCTTTAGGAGGGGGTTGACCTCGGCGTGTTTCCAGTCATCGGGGAATGAGGCGGTCGCCAGGGAGCGGTTGATGGTGTGGCGGAGCATGGGTGCGATGGTGTCGGTGGCTCTGTTGAAGATGTGGGGGCAGGGGTCCGTGGGGGCCCCTGAGTGGATTGACTTCATTGTCTTCAGTGTGTCTTCGGTGGTGAGGGCTGTCCAGTCGTCAATCGCTGGTTTCCGGGTGTCGGGGGTGGTTGGTGAGGGTTCAGTGTGTTGGTTGTCTTCGTCGAAATTGTCGTAGATGCTCTTGATTTTGTGGTGGAAAAAGGTGCTGAGTTTGTCGCAGAGGTCTTGTGAGGGAGGGATGTCGGTAGACTCGCTAGTGGGTTGGGCGAACTCCTTGATGATGCTGAAGAGTTCCTTGCTGTTGTGCGGGTGGGTGGAGATTCTGTCTTCAATCGCTTTTTTCCTCGTTTCTCTGATGAGTTGATGGTGGGCATTGGTGGCGGCTCTGAAGTTGTCGTGGGCTTCTGTGGATTTGGTGTTCCTCCAGGCCTTTTCGAGGCGGCGGCATGTGCTTCTGGACTCTCGAAGTTCGGTGGTAAACCATCTGGCTTTCTTGGCGCGGGTATTGTTGTTTTTCTTGAGGGGGCTATGGTGTTGGTGCTGTCCGAGATCCATCTATGCAGGGTTCGGGCTGCGGTGTTGGGGTCGTCGTTTTCCACGATGGTTGGGGTGGAGTTGTTGAGTGAGGAGGTGAGCTGGTCGTCGGGGATTTTGGTCCAGTTTCTTCGTGGAGGCAGGTGCTGGTGTCTGTGGATGGTGGGTTTTCTGAAGGTGAAGTGGACGCAACGATGGTCGGTCCATGGGAGTTCGGTGGTGTGGCTGAAGGTGATGGAGTTTCCTGTAGTGAAGAGGGGGTCGAGGGTGTGTCCTGCTGAGTGCGTGGGCTTGGTCACGATCTGGCGCAGTCCAATGTTGTAGAGGTTGTCCAGGAGGGATGTGGTGTTGGGGTCCAGTTGGTTGTCGAGGTGGAAGTTGAGGTCTCCCAGCAGGGTGTAGTTGGTGGATGCGATGGCCTGCGGGGAGATAATGTCCGTGATGGAGTTGGCGAAGGGTCCGCGGGGTCCAGGGGGTCGGTAGATGAGGGTTCCTCGGAGGGTGGCGGTGGGGCTGGCCAGTATCTTGAAGTGAAGGTGTTCCATCAGTTCTGTGGGCTCGTCAGGGAGTGTGCTCAGGCGGAGGTTGGATTTGTGGACGATGGCGATTCCTCCTCCTGGGCGGGTGGGGCGGTCCTTCCTGGAGATCTTGTATCCTTGGGGAATGGCGATGGCGATGTCCGGTCCCGAGGTGGTGTTGGTCCAGGTTTCGGTGAAGAACGCTATGTCCGGGGTGGTGCTGTTGAGGAGGTCCCAGATTTCTGTGGCGTGTTTGTGGAGGGATCGGACGTTGAGGAGGATGCATTGCAGGGTCTTCGGTTCGGTTGTGTTCTTGTGGGCGGGTTGTGCTGGATCCGTGTTCTTGGCGGTGCTGCAGGTGTGCCGGCAGCGGTGACAGCTGAAGGGTCCGTGGGAGTCGGCTGGTGATGCTAGCTTGCAGTTGTTGTTGCGGCCTGGGTTGAGTGCGTGGAGTGCTGCTGGGTCGTAGCGTTGGCGGGGCGGAGGTCCAGGGTTCCTGGCACTGGTCGCGGTCGGGCGCAGACGGGCTTGCCTTTGACGTGCCAGTCAGTGGTCTTGCTCGCCTGTCCCCGCAGTGGCCGCCATTAAGTAGGGGTCGGGGAGGGCTGGACAGCTGGGAGGCGGGAGCGGGGAGGGGAGCTGGATTGGGCCGGTCGCGCTGGGGGGGAGGGCCCGCGGGGGCAGCAGCGGCGGGGAAAGGTAAAGGGAGGAAATAAGGGATAAAGAAAAAAGGGAAAATAGGCAGAAATAAGGCACAAAAGAGCAAAGATGCAGAAAGGTGAAAGATAAGAGGGTAGAAAAACGAGTGAAAACAAGTGAAAGGGCAGAGCAAGAGGAAGGGAAAATGAGCAGAAATAAGGCACAAAAGAGCAGAGATCCAGAAAAGTGCAGACAGGTGAAAGATAAAAAAGGGTAGAAAAACGAGTGAAAAAGCAGAGTTAGAGGAAGGAGACAGAGGTCCACTGGACCACCAGGGATGAGGCGCAGGGAAACCTGCAGGTGGAGGAGGGCCTCGATCACCAACACTCGAGAGTGCAGGGGCAGGGGCAGGCCTCACTTAATGGTGGTGCTGCGAGGGTGGGAGAGCAATTTCACTGACAATGAGTCAGTGGTCTTGCATATCAATACAGTTGTGTGAGAACTTTGGGTCCAATTTCTTTCTTCTTCTTAGTAGAGAACTCGACCCCCTGGAGGAGGTCGGGCAGGTCTTCACTTGCTCGCTTGGTATTTTCTCTCCACCACAAGTTATAATTTTCTGGGAAAGAAACATATGTTTTTAATTGGTGTTTGTGAAACTTATTATGGTCAGCCCACTGTAAAACCTCCTTCCCTCCCTAAATGTAGAATTACTCATGTGGAAAAGTCCATCAAGTGGGTACATGCAGAAATGTATTGTCCATTCATAAAAATGAATGAATCTGCTTCTTTGAATCAAGCAATGGAATGTAAGAATGTAAATGCACATTTTTATGAATCTAAGTTATGCTAGGATGCCCAAAACATTTTGTGAACTAGGTACTAAGTAAGTATGAGATTGTCCACATTTGGCTACCTTAACTTGACTTATCTTCCTGGATTTATGTTCTCTAGGATAATTCTGTACTATAAAAACCCCCTGTCTTTTTGTTTTCTTGATCTGTCATTTGTGGACCTCTACAATATGTGAGTCTCCTGAATGTAGTCTTCACCACTGTAAGCTTCTGTTAACATGGATTTGGCCTGTGACTATCATAACCTACTATTTAAAATTGTCAGATGCTGTGACAGCTTACATAAAGAGATCTGAGCAGGTTGCGCGCAGCTCATGTTTATAGATGTGTGCACTCCAGAGGCTCAGAGAAGAACAGCTTGTCTGCCCCAGCCTGGCATCTCATGCAGGTAGCAGTGTGGCAGGTGGGACCCACATTACTTTGGATGTGACCTGATAATGCCTTATCATTAAATTGGGAATTTATCAACAAATGGCCCCTTTATTCTTGAGTGAAGTATACAATCTGTGGTGTTTAAACTGTTTTTACAGTTTAGGTGAAGAGTGTCTAAAATATAACTTTTATCACATTTTCTGGGTCACAAGCACGTCGAGAGTCCGTTTTAGTCTATTTATGTTTGCTTATGCATTTGTAAAATTGGACATATTTCTCTGAGCCAGCCTTAATGGAATTCATACTATGAGGAACCCTGATGAGCCTATAAATTATTCTGCTGTTTAGCTAGCAGTTTAGAGCTCCCATTGGAATAGTAGACCGGTCCTACGATATCAAAGTTCTGCTGGCAGAACAAGGTGATTACCCATATTGCCCTGGCAACATCTGTCAGGATATTAGTGCATGGGACAAAGGGAGGGCAGGGGAACCTCTGTCTCCAGCCACAATGGAATGGGGAAAGGCAGGGTCTTTGTACTCTTGGAGTGAAGAAACCAGACCTGATTGGGGGGTGTCTAGCAAATAGAGTTGTGCTGTAATGCCCTTCAAACCTCCAGTTTTGTTCTTCCTGTTCCATGGAAATGCCAGTTAATGTTGGAGAAGTGCTGTGGATTGTGGAGAGGTAGGGACTTCAAGCTTCTACAGCTGTTCTTAAGCCCATGCCCAGAGAATAGTTGAGAAGAAGAACAATAGGAGGAGAAAGACAGACACCCACTCTAAACTTGTACTGCTGGAATTGTGTTGATTTATGTTTGCAAAGTTGATGGCACTGGCTTACTTCATCCCTTTTGGGGTCAGTGGAGGTTGAACTTGTTTGGGACAATGAATCAATGGACCATTGACTTCATATGCTCTCCTTCCTGGTTGTGGGTGTCGTAGCAGGGGCTACTCCAGGCTCCAACTGGAGCTAAAGGTCTTGGGTGCTTGGAAAGCACAGGAGGAGTGATCTGCCCTGAGGACTGTGGAGTGCTGCTGCAAGACGTCCCAGTTTCCTGTGACTACCAAGCCCTGGACAGGAGGGCAGGTCCAAGCTCATACATCCATCTGCTGCTGCAAAGGAGGAAGCAACAGTGCTATGGGCTGTCAAAGGCCTCCTAAAGTCAGGCAGAAATAAATATCTCAAATTTGTGGGTCGGGAGATCCCATAGAAATTCTCCTGGTGACTGGAACGTAGCACCAGGAGCCAAACACAACCAATTCCATCTTATTTGGCCCATCCAGGCTCGAAATATATAGACAAATCCCTGCCACTTGTGAGCTGCCGTTCCTAGACTGCAGTGGGTTCACTTGGGCCCCCACTACCAATGAGTGAGCCCATGTATGTGGTCCCCATAGCCGCAGGGACAAAAGCACCCGCACTTCAACCCTGTGGGAAGCCCCTAAGTCTATGGTGCGGCTTGTTCTGTTAAGGGTACCAAAAATGGTGGGTGTCACGGGTCCTCCTCTCTGCTCTCATGCCTGTGGCTGAAGGGGAGAGTGGAAAGAGAGGAACAGCTGGCTCCCCTGCCTTGCACTGAGGATTGTGTGCTGGGGCAGAGGAACATGCTGGTTTTAGCACATTCCTTGCTGTCCCAATGAGTGTGCCATGGTGCCCCAAAGAAGGGAGCGGGACACCTATACCAAAGTCCCACAACAAACTTAAAGTGCTAAAATTAAACAAAATATTACCTGTGGCAGCCACATCAAAGAAGAATGTTGTGGGTAAAAGGAGTGCCCCTGAAGAATGTGCATGTTTGAGGTGTGCCGCCCCCAGAGGGCTAGGCACAGCACCAAACACATCTTATTGTTTTGGGGACCACCAAGAAGCAGTGCAGACCCCCATGCCAGTGAAATTGTGTTATCCTAAGTCTCCCAGGGTATTGAGTTACTGACCCTGGGAGGAGCTTACGTTGTTTGAGCACTCCCAGGGCACGCTCCGCAGGCGGAAGACACATTTTGTTCAAGGTACTAAGAAGTTTCTTGGCAAACTATTTTCTTAATAAAAATAGGATTTTCATGGACCTATTTGTTGATTTGCAGTGGTTACTACTGAAAACATGTCAAAGCCAGTTGGTGCAGCTTTTTGAAAAATGACAGTTGAAATGCGTTCATATTAGTGGTAACAACTTGAAATGTTCATTGTCAATGAAGAGTCGATATTCATAACGAGCACCCTGTGACGTAGCCAGTAGACCCATAATATATATATTTTTATTAACTCTATACCCCATGATCTGTTATAGGCTTAGTAGTGTGCCATGGTTTTAGGGGGTAGGGTCTGCTGGTGCGCCACCCACTAAAGATGCCTCACACCTACAGAGTCTAGTCTGCATTTAGGGGAATAGTTGACTTCCGTAACCTTTCTTTATTGTGCACTCCCTGAAATTTGCAAAGCATTTTAGAGAAAGTTCCCACTGGTTTTTCCAATTGGTATTTTGTATGCATTCGTGAAGTTGTACATAATATTTAGGTGTGTCTACTAATGTATTGTCCCTTTTTAAAAGAAAAGGCATGACTGGACATAGGGGCACATACATCATTGTTTTTGCGGTCGCAAAGGGACAGATTCGCAGAATCTGCCCCTTTGCGATCACTAATTCTTGCATTTGGGATGTATCATCCCAAATGCAAAAATCGCTATTTAAGTAATCGCAAAATTTGCGATTACTTAAGTTACGATTACATTTAGGGAATCGCAAATTGCGATTCCCTAAATGCAATGCAACAACAACAAAAAATAGCGATTTCGATTTTAAGAAAACGCAAATTACCATCAACTTAAAGTTGATGGTAATTTGCGAAAACTTCGAAATATGCACAAAAGTGCATTTTTCAAAGTTCTATGTTGCACACAAACATGCCCTTGGAGCATGTGTGTGTGTGCAACATGTTTTTTAATTGCACTCTCAGGGGTGCATCAGGGTGTCCTTTTGGCACCCTTGCACCCTTGAAATTGCATGCACAATTTGCGAGTACCTATTTGGTACTCGCAAATTGCGCATGCAATTCTCATTCATTCCTATGGGCCTTTAGGCCCATAGGAATCAATGGGAAGCCATTCCTTATTTGCGATTCGCAATTTGCAAGTCGTAAATAAAGAATGTGTAGGAATTGCACATTTTTTTGCGATTCCTACATGCATAGCATTTTGCGATTCCCAAATAGCGAATCGGTAAAATTCGCAATTTGGGAATCGCAAAATGCGGGCTTGATGCATGTGCCCCATAGATTTATTTAGTGTAATGGTTTCATTGCTGAGGCCTGTGTTTCTCGCCCCCTTCACCTCCATGAGTCCGCCTTACCCGGCTGTGCCTCACTATCCAGAGGGAAATGGGGGGGGGGGTAAAGTGCTAATTGGGTTACTTGGCCTCTAGCCTGAGGGTCTGCAGGGCCCCAAAAGTAAAAGATGCCACTCATTACACCTGTGGCCCAGTAACTATGATTGCTCTAGGACCCTTCAAACCGAATTTCTCACGTTCTCGTTACAGATTGTACAATTTATTTATTTTATGGAACATTCTTTAGACCTCTGACTGTTCCCTTTTTTCTTTTAATGTACGTGATCCCACATTACAGTTTTGAACTCTGGTTTGTTTGTGTCTGTACACTTTGTACGCTTCATCTAATGGCTGTGTAGGCAGGAAATGCTTTCGAATCGTCGTCTGTTTTTCTCAAAAAAGAAAAAGCGAGGCAAGAATACGGGTGATGGCCGTGACTGAATCAGCTCTTCAGAGCATTACACTTAACAAGCGTCAGTGAAACAGCCAAGTGCCAAATTAAATTTAAATATATTGTTCCTGTTCCTGCAGGCAGCAGTTTGCCTTCACAGAGAACGAGCTTGCCCTACTTACTCTTAAACAGGCTCTCTACCGCGCCTGCCTCTCTTGGACCAGTGGGCGCGCTTTTAATTGGCATAGGAGGTTCAGCGGACCAGTTTTTCTTTCACGTGATCTTGTAGTCTTGCAGTGTGGAAATGTGTGTCTGATTTAATACCCTTCTAATCTGATTTTAAATCTCTCAAGTTAAACTACGTTTCTTGTTTGAGGGGGAGAAATCAGCAAAATCTCCTTGAAATGTTGCAAAACACCAGAAATAAAACCATAGTGTGGCAACATTATGTTTTATAGCTGTGTTCAACATGTTGAATGCAGAGAAGTAACACAGGCCCCCGCGGCGCAGTGCGGCCACACCCGTCGGGGAGGCTGTCATTCAGCACAAATCCTGTAAGTATCTGAGAGCTAAGAGCGGCAGCAGGGCCGGCTTTAGCAGTGGTGGCGCCCTGTGCCACAATGTTTGTTGGCGCCCCCCAATGACCACATCTACCACGGATTCCCTCTCTACCACCATTTAATAGTGCTCCTCAAGTCTCTATAACCACTCTCTCTCAGACTGATTTAGTTTTATAGCACCACTCATACCAGTGTAGGGTGTCAGAGCACTTTAAATCACCACAAATTGGCACAGAGACAATCATACATGTGTAAATCAGTGTATAGGAAATGTTACATAAGACGGAGGACTACAAGGTGTAGGAGTCACATGCCATCTATACTGGTAGGCAGTATAGTTTAAGAGTCCTTGGTTTCGAAAAGCACAAATTCAAAATTTAAAACATAACATCATTGTTAGGGGTTCTCTTTAATAATAAAAATGTATTTCTTCTACCCAAATGAACCCTTTTGCAAGTTTAGGGTAATGAAAGACAGGGCAAAAAGACATATAGCGCTAATACATATCTTGTAGTTTGCATGCAGCTCAAATAGCTCACTATGCTATATTAGGATTTTAACTTAACTGTAACAAAAGTAACAAAGGATCCCTGGGACACAAGCATCAACCCACTGACCTATTTACATTATATGTACTTTGTGATCTGCATGGTACACATTCTTTGCAATAGGCACATTAACCCACTGCACTACCTTACCATGAGTTAGAACTTCCACTAAACAAACCTACCGTCTCTCTTCAGCAGGAACATTAATTACGGGAGTGATCCTGACGTTTTTATTGATGGCTGAAAATTGCTGGAAGCAAGGAAAGCGGCAGCAGGTGCTTTTAAAACGAAAATATGCTTGCAACCACGGCGCCCCCACCCCAAGTCAGCGCCCGGTGCGGTGGCACCGATCGCACCGCCCTAGAGCCGGCCCTGAGCGGCAGGGCTTCTCAAAGGGGGCAGACGCCCCATCATTTTGCAATACGCAAGTAGTTGAACGTTTGTAGCTGAAACAGTGTGTTAAACAAAATGTGTTGAAATCCTAGTATGGTGGATGCAGCTTAGCCGCATAAAGTGGGAAGCAGTGACGTGTTGTTTACAGTAGCGGCTGCTCCGGGGCAGTAGTGGTGGGGTAGGCCGGGAGAGGGAGGGGGGCTAAATAGAAAAAAAAAAGAAAATATCCTTACCTGCCGGCTGGCTGCCACCTCTCCTCCATCCTCCTCTGTAAACCAGAAGCACACAGGCTCCCAGACTACCCTAGCTAATCACGATGCTGCTGTCATTGGTCTGAGCGGCCTGTTTCGGCGCTCAGACAGGGAGTGGGAGCCTGTGCATGTTCTTCACCCAGCCTGTGTAGTACATGCTAGGTGCGCATGACTGTTTGGCCGGCCAAACAGTCATGCGCACTTAAGTGCATCAACCAATCCTTCCCCCTGCTGGCTGTGATGACAGCCAAACCCCGCCCCAAAACTGGCTTCCGCACGGAAAAATAAAATGATAATAACATTGTGTTCTTGTCATTTTATTTTTCCTTTTTGCACTGCTGGAAAGCAGTGGGGCGACGCTCCTCCGCCTTCGCAGAGGAGCCGCCGCTGGTTGTTTATAGTGCTTCAAAACAGCATGAAGTGCTGTTTACAATTATTATAATAGATGAGAGCCTGCAATCCTGTAAAAATCTGTCTCTAATTTTCTTACTACAATTGTGACATAACTGGTCAACTGTAATAAGAAAATGAGGTAGCTGCTCAACTGTAACAACTTATCATAGTTGGATTGTAACATCACAATGTCTGCTGCCAGTAGACACTGTGAAAAGCCGTGCATGGAGCAAAATTACAGGTTCTGTTTCAGCAGTATAAACGAGCAGGGGCTTTACAAGTAATATGAAGTATTTTCTTGAAGTGTATAGTCCTTAGCAGAAAGCAGTCAATAATTGCAGCATGTTTTTGTTGCATGGCTGTAGTCCATGAAAAGGAATCTGTGTTACCGCACATTATGAGCCATAGTTATTTTTTTAAAGTGACTTGCATTAAGCTGTAAATAATGTTTTAGCAACACCTTCCTAGCTGTACATTGTCAGGTTTAATTTTGCACTTCTAACTCGATTATTGCACGTTTGCATCCATTCTTATTCATATGAAGGAGAAAGGTACCAGGATTTAAGGTTTTTGGAGGAGTGTAACTGGAGTGACCATGTATTATAAGGACTAAAATAGGACCTGTTACAAGCACTTCGTAAGTCATCTAGTGTTTTCATGACCTAATGAAGGAACTCCGCCTTCTTTTTGCTATATAGTCACAGGAAATCCTTGGAAATTAACTGCATATTTAGTCCTTGATCAAATACCCTGCACTGGAAGGCAGGTAGGAGGCAATATCTCAATTTGTTGTCCTGCTTGACCCCCCTGTATTTAAAGTACCCAGGAGAGAGTTGTGAGGAAGTCACTGACCGGAGCAGAGTGGAAGTGAAAATCGGCCCTTAATGTGTTTTACCTGCACTTCAGCTGGACGCCAATGAAGCTCTTCTCAAAGGCGTTCAATCCAAAGGCGATCAAACGTATCCTAGGGCATACAGCAAGAAACGAGCACAAAGCACATCAGAAAGCAATAAGTATTGCAAAGTACATGGAAAAGTAAGTCTACTAACTAAATGCTACAATGATTTATGCCACAATACTTCCTAGGGGTTAAAAAGAAAACGTTTCTATCAGTTTTCTTAGTGAGAAGGACGGACATGAAAGACTTAAAGTTGACCAGGCCAGTGTGCGTTGGAATATTAGGTACTCTGGACAACATAACCATTGTACTTCTGACGAAAATCGATCTTGTTCTGTGCCTCCCACACCCAACGTTTACATGTTACATACATCTGCTGTTTGACCTCTGAAGACTTCTGATTATAGGACAAACAAGATTTCATCTTGGCATTTGATCATTTCTTTTTGAAATTTTAAAAACGATCTGCAGATTGGATTTTTATGAAATAATGTATGGTTAATTCATCCTTATTTGTTTTCTTAATGTTATTTCATGTCTCTTTTATGTAGTGGTACGAATAAATGGATGTTGGTTAGTTCTATTGTATTGCAGTATTGATTTTGGTTAAGCATTTTTATATGTTTCCTTAATCAAATATACATTTATTATATATTTTATGCTTGCCTTTTTAGGTCTTTCTACCGACAGCTTTAGTAGCCCGAGAGACTTAATATAATAAATGAATAGTTTAGGTACAACAAGTGGAATAATATTGAGAGAGTGGGCTTTGGGTAAGATCTCTTCAACCTTCTTCTCTTATGTTTTTCATGGTTTGCTATTACTCGAAAGGGCTGTCCATCAAGCTAATGGCGTGTCATTATCTCATTACTGTTCCCCTTATATTATTGCGACAGGCTTCAAGAAGGAGTCCTACACAACCCTTGTTTCCCAAATTCGCTTGGTTCCCTCCAGTCATCTGCTTCTGTCCTCACTTGCTTTTCTCCCCTTTCTTTACGTGACACTTTCATTCTCACTCACATACCAGCTTGCTGTCCTCTTGCCTATCATCACCTTTCTTTTACTCCACCTCCTGTCATGCTCAAGTAATTCAAGCACCTATACAGCCACAAATGTGAAGTCCTGACCTTTCAATGTCTCTTAAGGACACCATGGATACACAAGGTTTAGCAAATCGTCACACCCCTTAAAAGAGCCTATCAACCAACCAGTAACTCATGCTCCTATGCGTGCTATCCTGCTATATCTTTGACACTGTCTAGAGACACACAGGCCACCTCCACTTGAGGGAAAGTATAAGATGTGCTACCTGTCAACACTTTCAGATAGACAAGGTACCACCAGAGGATGACCAAGCACCTACCACCAAAAGTTCACAGCACACCATCTGTAGTTTCTGTTGTCTATCCTAAGCCAAATCACTCAGACTCAGGAAGAGACTCGAGCATCATTTGTTATCCACCTTTCTATTATGTTTGAGGATCATGTCTGATCTAATTTAGAATTAGATCATGAAGATTAGTATCTCAAAGTGTCACTATAATGGTGTCTTCACCTAGGAGACGTGCACAGCTTTTAAGGGAACATATATACATTTTTCTCCAAGTTAGTACACATGTGGCACTAACCTTTTGGCAAAGAACGTGCACATCCTCTCTGTCACTGATTCTTCAGAGAAAGACACTGAAAAACCAAAGACACAAATATGAGCTACTTGCCTTAACCTCTCCACTGCCTCTAATAGGTTATAGAGTGTTACCATTTCGCTGGACACGTTACCTAAAAACTTGCTTCATCACTGCGGTCATCCAAGGCCGTTTCCAAGCATTACTCCATAACAAATGTTTGTGATCCCAATATCTTTATAGAGAATTCCACACCATCACTGTGGTTTCCATACAATCCAGGCTGTAATTAACCGCTCTGCCTTATTTGTCCACATTCCCTGACTTGTACTCCGAGTAGTCCCCAGCTGCACTATCATCTCCTGAACTACTTTTAGACTCCCACCTTGACATAGTCCTAGACATTTCCCCGTTGGTTGTGGCTCCCTTGAGGTTGAAAGAAGTACCGACGATGCTGCAAAATCCACCTCTATTGGGATGCCCTCATCCCATCCGCCAACAAAACCTCAAACACGCATGTCTCCACCCAGGTCTTCTCTCCTTCGGTCTCAGGCAGTGATCCATGACTTTCTGTACACTGCCAATCACCATTTTAGATGTATGCCTGTGTGAGTGAGCTCATCACCTTCTCTAAAGCCATAACTGCAACTGATGTTCACATCTCCTTTGTAGTACCAGCCACATCGCTTCTAGGTTGTCTCTCTATCCTGATAATCATCTGGAGAAATGAGAGACCAGGTGTCTGGGTCAAAACATCAGGTGCAGCATCTGTAGGCAAGAGACCAGCCACCATCACACCCAACGCCAAGCTCCATCCTCACCCTCTTTCCCCTGTACAACTAATATTAAAATAGATAGTAGCTAGAACACTGAAAACTTTACGGTTCTAGATAGTGGTAAAGAACGAATTCTCTTCACAAAGGAGTCGGGTGACAAATTGTTAACAGATCTAATGAAGATGCAACTGCAGGAGCGATGGCCCTTACAACGTAATCTCTTAGTCAAGTCGTTAAATATTTGTCCAATTGGTCGTATGAACCTTTGATAGCTGGCGTGAAGCATTGAAAGTGAGAAAACACCAACAATAAATTTCTAACTTGTGAAGCCAATATGACTCCATTATAAGGACCAGGAATCACTGAATAGAGTTAAAGGGTTCTATTTGGATTACCAATCAATCCAGTAAATATCCAAGTCAAAAGTAAATTCAATAAGTACATTAGTTTAATCGGCAAAGTGAAATATCTCAGTTGATTGACACGCAACAGAATGAGATACAGAATTGTGATGGCCACAGTTCTACAGTAACCAATAAAACTGAACAGATGTTCCAAAAACAAACTTCCCTTCTCTATTCTAAACATAGGTGTGAAATAGCGTCCTCTACATATGGTCTCTAATTCTGGAGCAAAATGAAGGTGTCCGCATGATCAATCTAAAGTAGAAGTCCAAAGAACAAGGAAACTTTTTCACACTTGCAAGAGTAGGGCAAGCAGAGAGGTCTGTACCTCTCTAAGTCTAAAGAAAATCTCTCCTAACTTCAACTATGGGAACACAACATTTTAAGTAACAGGAGACTCAAACTTCTTATCTCCGTTCACACCAGCATGGACCAATAAGAACATTACTTGAGTGCATCTGCAACATAGCTCTAAATTCCCAACGCATCAAACTGAGACTGCGGTTCTCAGCCTTGAACATCTTGGCATCCTGGTACATGACGTGCATGATGAACAGAAAGCTTCTTTCAACCATCCTGTGGCGGCTCCTCTGCTATGGCTGAGGAGCGCCGCCACCCCTCCCGCCAGCCTCAAAACTTCCAGCTCTCCCCTGCTAGCCTCAAAACTTGAAAAATAAAACCATAATAATTATTATTGTTTTATTTTTATTTTTATTTTTCTAGTTCTAGTTTATTTTTCTCATTTTTTCTAGTTCTAAGGGTGGGCCAAGTCTTGGGTGCAGGGCCATCGCGGGGCTATCACGAGGGGGAGTGGTGAGCATGTCGGTTTGGCCGGCCGTCTCAGGACGGCCAACCGACATGCGCACTGAGCTGTCTCCAACCCGAGCTGCGTTTCCGGGTTGGAGCAAGCACAGGCTCCCAGACTCTCTGGGAGCACAAATTCAGGGCACTCATGCCAGTCCTGATGCTGCTCTCATGCTGCCAGTAGAATGAGAGCAGCATGAGGATTGGAAGCAGGGGTATCTGGGAGCCTGTGCTGCAGCAAGGACTCAGAGCAGAAGAGTGGTGGGCGGCATGTAAGTTATTTTTTTCATGTTGTCATCCAGCGTCCCCCTCCACCCTCCACTCCGCCGGCACACCAATCACTACTACGACCATAGTTTGTCTACATCCACTTCCATTTTTCTCTCAAGCCTATCTATCAGCTGCCTAATACAGACAATAAATCTTTCTCTAGCTAGCAAAATAACAAACCTGCAAAAAAAGGGAAACATGCTGATAGTCAAAATGCATTTCAACTGAGGCCTGTAGTCATGCTAATTTAGTCAATCGATTTAGTGGAGCATTTAATATTCATTTCAAATACATGGTTATAGATACACACGTAACTTTTAGGAACAAATGCAGATTAGAGCATGAGCAAAAGAATACATGTCTACATATGCAACTGAACTTGAAGTGTAAGTGTAAAAAGTGAATAAAGAATACATGATTTCATGTTTAAAATGCACATTAGTGCACATGTACATAAATCTCTAGTCTCTACAATGAATACATTTCAGTAATGCGTTTTAATGCTTTACACACGTTAATAAAGTTAAGGCACACAGTGAATATAATTTCAAAGGCACGTATATAATTGCATTTCTGTGACGTGCAAGGGTGGAGTCTAAATTGCACTGCTCCACAACCCAGCTGAAATGCTATTCTCTACCATAGCTGAAGTTAATGCAAGGACCTTTTGGTTGATGTAACATGGTCTTTCTTATTAAAGCCCATTACGAGCTGCACCCTTTGAAGGTGGCCACCTCCCTTGCTTCGAACACAAGCAGACACAAAGAATTCAGGAAGGGAGAAAATCTTGGACTGGCTAAACCAGTTCATGTATCCTTGTAAAAGGAAATTCATAACAGTATGGTATTTTGTTAATAGAAGTCCTTCGTAGGCAAAACAGAAACATGCAGAGATGTGAAATAAGGACAAGTGGAGAGATTTTGCCAGACAGTGTAACCAATAAACAGGATTTAGGACATCTAGTATGAATATCTGAAGAAGAGAAAGCATAAACAGGTTTAATTTGCTCACTGGCCGTTGACAATGACAAAGTGGTTTCACTCTTTACATTCGCCCTCACTATCCCTTTCATGTGAGAGAATAACCTAGAAGAGAGCACAATTGCTTGCTTCTCTGGATGATTTCTGTCTGCTGAGCATAGGTGAGAAGTGTCTCCAACTTTGAACTTAAATCTCTGGATTCAGAGGTTTTCTCCAGGTTTAGTGGCACTACGCTCTTGCAGACCCCGTTTAGACATAGGGGTTCAGTTCCTGCTAGTGAAGTATACATGTCCTCTGGAACTTTGTCAATAAAGCTGGAGAAAGAGAAAGTTCTCACTGCCTCGTAGTGAGCCAGTAAAGAAGTTGTAACTATATTTTACTTGCCTGTGTCTTACAGACTCTCCCTGGCCCCTGGGATAGAGATGCACGGGGATCCAGGCAGTTGGTAGAGATGCCGAGAATCCCAGGAGCTTGTTCTAATTGTACATTTTGCTGTGGACCTAAACTGAGCTGTGGGGACCCTTCCAGCAGTTCAAACCTGAGGAGTGGGTTCAAGACTAGCCTTTCCTCATACTTGGAGTCTTTTGTACCACCAGAAAAAAGGTTTTTGTAAAAGTTAGGCGAATGGGGATAAGGTGTCACCTCCCTGAAATGATGTAGTGGCAACAGGCAATTTGCTTATTTGAAGCATTTAACCACAATTTTCAAACCTATAGCGGGACCACAAAAAATAAATATTTGGTCTTATGTATCCTGGGTTGGTGTTAATTTTCAGCCTTGCCCACTGAGGATTTTTAGCTTCCAAATATTCCCAAGTCAGAAGGCAAGCATTATGACTCTATCATGCTCTATATAACAGGTAGTCCATGAAGGCACCCAGGTTACTGCATCCCACTGACTAATATGGAAGTTTGGTTTCCCATTTTTTTCTATGGAATGTGTTTTTGTTCGCATTAACTCCTGATCCGTGCAACCTATTCTTCATTTTTAGCGTCATTTTGCCCATTACATTTTTGCACTAATTATGGATATGTTTGGCTTTAAGTTCTTGTTTTCATTATTTTAGGTGGTTGTATTTGTGCCTTCTTCATTTTTCTCTTGGGAAAGCATTAATTTGCTGGATGTGGAAAGCTATATGGGGTGTGCTAGGTAGTGCTCTTAGAAACTATTTTACCTAATAGGAGCCAGATAGGTTTGGCTTTATGGGAGCTCAGATGATGATGATGTCTTCTCTCTCCAATAACTTTACAATCTAGTCCTCCAGAGCACTTATAAAAACTTCTAGAGTGCAATTCACTGTGGTGGGAGTGACTTTCAGATGAGATCAGAAGTTGGTTTGGTGGTCGCTGGCCAGATTAGTGGATTCGTGGAGTCAGTGTCTAGAAGTGATGAAAAATGTCAGTTCTCTTAAAGAGACTGAACTACATTTCTATTGAGTGGAGTCTGGTTTCAGATTGATTTTAAGAAGACAATGTTTATGAACCCTTTTGACGGGAGCCCTTATGAACATTACTGGAAAAAAACATGTTTACTTTCAAGCCACAGCTTGTTACAGATTGAGTTCAATGGCAACCTGATGCTTGTGAATTTGCACAACAGTCCTTAAATTCATTCCAGATTGTACCTAGAACTGGCATACTCCTACACTAACTGTTTTGTCACCAGCGCCGGTTATGACATATTTACACATACACAGTGCCTTGAGACTAAGACTTGTAGCTCTTATGCTGGTCTTCTTTTGAGGTTTTGCTTCTCACATTTCCACTCACTATTACTACAACCCCTCCTGCTGCTATGAAATAAGACCTTCCCTCACTCATGACATTAACCACTACCTATCCCATTCTTTCTGTGTGATTAGCCAGACAAATCCAAATTGACACAATACTTCTGTGATGCAGAACAATAAACTGATTGAGGACACAGAACAACTCAAAGTCCACTCTAAAGGACTCCGTATCCGAGCAGTAAGACAACAGCATCAAAAATAGTTATCAATGCACCACTAGACAATATTTGCTGTCCAAGAATAAACAGGAGCAGAGGAAGTCTAGCAGTAGCCCAGAGCCAATCTCTAGCCATGATTATTATTAATGACCACAACAGCAGAATGTGAGTCAATGCACCCAGCCTTAACCTACATCTTCTAATTCCTTTCTAGTGACCACCCCTGCACAAAGCGACATTCATCAATGCACTCCTGGACTGTGTATTCGAACTCTAAATTGAGCAACCTAATCTGTGTTTTTGGATACCTAAACATCTGGTTTGACAGATCCAATCTACAACAAACTCAAACTACTAAACAAAAAAAAGAAATTGAATTGCCATCCACTTGTTTCAAGAGCCACGCAGAATGCAGATCATACACTCAATCCATATTTGCTTAAAAAGAAATGGAACCAATCACCTGAAGTAATCATCACAGCATATACTTCAACATAAAAATTATCAAAAGCACCTCCTTCACCAGCTACTTTGAACAACTTATTCTTGATTATTTATGATTCAGTTTAGAA
Source organism: Calotriton arnoldi (assembly GCA_963921515.1). Taxonomy (NCBI): domain Eukaryota; kingdom Metazoa; phylum Chordata; class Amphibia; order Caudata; family Salamandridae; genus Calotriton; species Calotriton arnoldi. Next base: position 393,959 of record CAWUFW010007061.1, read on the forward strand.
TGATTTGTAATGGAATTCCTAGCAACCCGCCAACTGAGTCTACTAATGACCGTAAGCCAGTTCTATCACTGGCTCATTAAAACCTTCAAAAAGTGACATTCTCAAAGCCACTAGACACAGGCAACTGCAACAGAAGGCAGGATGGCTAAAGATGATCAAAAATCAACAAGCATGGAACATCAGAAGTCTTTAATGATAGCGGAGGACAACACTGACCAGAAAAGCAGAAACATCTTACAAAGGCATTACTTTATATACAAAGTTAGCGTTAAAAAATAAATATTACAATTCACATCACATAGTACAGACTCAACTAATGGTTTGTGTCAAATTAACAGTGAATTCTAAGACTATCCTGTGCTCCAAAAGGCAGCAATCCCACTCAAGAATTATCCAATTCGTTGGCAAAACAACTTATCAGAAAGCAAAGGATCTAGAAACATACTTCCTAACAAAGAACATATCGGGCTACTCCCACATACAGACCAAATTATAACCATGACCATACACAATGAAAACTATGCTCATTCATTTAACCCCATGACTATAAAAGAAACAATTATTAATAAGTTCCATCAATATCACAGGACCACAAGCAGAACCATTGGGCCACACCCCAACCCCTAAAGCCCAAAGAGTCTTTATGCTGCCCCTCCACGGCAGGACCATTGAAGGATTTTACCCCAATCTGGCCCAAGGGGCACAGAAAGGCCAGTGAATGCCAGAGATGCATTAAAAAAAAAAAACGCACACATGTGGTGGGGGCTGGCTCGTCCTGGCATCAAGCCGCACCCCTGCCCCTAAATCTCCAACAGCCTTTAAACCTTCCTAGGTTCAGAGCATCTCACTCAGCATGGTAAGCGACAGGTATTTTGTATTCTTGTGGGTATAGATTTGACATATGCACTGGCAGAGTGGGGGTAGGTCCCATTTTTTTCTCACTTGCCATGGTAAATGGCTGAACAATTTTGGATCTTGATAAGCTTGCACCATGGAACTCTAACAACTCTTGGCATTTCTGAAACCTAAAGACCCAGGGAAACCCAGAGTGGTATGGCTTGTGTGGATCCAAACAGGTTTTCTTACCAAGAATGTCCTGTAAACGTTACGTTTTTTCCCCACATATTTATACGACACAAAACTCAAGCACTTCCAGCCAAAGTCTTAGCCCTGTGTGTTTGCAGTCTTCTCCCAATTGAAACACTGCCTTCTTTGTAATGCCATGTAGATCTCTACCATAGCTGAAGCTAATGCAAGGAGTATGGTTGGACCTAATGCACATCATTGGAATGGAACAAAACTGTAACCATGTGAAGACATCATTGACACCATCTTGACTTCACACAGTCCAAGTTGTGACTGTTTTTAGTCGTGAGTAGTAGTACCTGCCACACGTGAGGTATTGTTTTATCAGTAGGGCTGTGGGAAAATGTGGTTGAGGGAGTTTTGTGGATACCCACAGATCCAAGAACTTTCACTCAAATAAATTTGAAGTGAATGCATGATTTTAGCCAAAGGTTGACATTTCCTGGGCATTCTGAGTAAGAAAATATAGTGGAATCCACGCAGGTTACACCACCTTGGACTCCCTTAGGTGTGTAGTTTTCAGAAATGCCTGTGTTTGGTACATTTTCCGAAGTGGCGACCAAGCTCAGGCCCAAATCCCACAGCTGCCCACATTGCCACAATTGGTCATTTCAAGGCAAACACTGGATGTCTCCACATTGTGTTTTGGTTTCTCTTGTCATGGGCAATAAGCTAAGCCCCACAAGTGGGGTATCATTTTTATAGGGAAAACTGTAAAACACAGATTAGTATAACATCAATTGAATTTCTCTCCATTTTTGGATCCGAATGTAAGCCAATATACAAAAAAGAACACATTTTGCAAAATGCTTCCTGAATCATGTGATAGTATGATTAACATGAAAATTAGAGTTGTGCTGTTCCTAAATAATCTAGAGTGTAGCAATATACAAAAGACAGTAGGCTACAGAGTCAAAGAGATGGGAATCCATTTCTTTGGAATATAATGCCCTCACACACCCAGTTGGGTGTCATGCTTCATCATCGGGCTGCTCCTCGTCTGGCCGGCGCTGCAATGCCTGACGGGCTCCCAATGAGGGGCACTTTGGCGGAGATCTTTTTCCAAATAGCCGTTTGGTGCCGTGAGGGTGAGGGGCTTAGTGAGTGTAGATGAATGTGTGGTGTGTGATGCCGGCAGCAGTGGTTAGGTCCCTGGACATATTGCGTACTACGCAAACTATATGGGGAAGTTCCTCATATCTTGACCTGCCGGGGATTGATGAAGCAGTAGTATATCCCAAATATGGTAGAACCAGTACTACCAGTCATTAGACAGAGTAAGTCATGGTGGCATAAACCTCTATCATTAGTTCATTATTGTTTTTCGGTCCACCTTAGTGTAGATAGTTTTTTAACTTTAGGTCCAGACGAATCGCCTCTAGACTTGTAGAATAGGCGAGAAACATGTTGACCAACCACACGGAAGAGCGCCACACCTGAGACATTAACTTAGCATTGCGCCTTTCCTTTTTATTTTAATCAGGGTAGGAGACCCCACAATTAAAATTATTTTTGCTGGTACTCCCAACCCTGTTTTAATTCACATAAACATCACACACCACTCATTCATCTACACTCACTAAGCCCCTCACCCTCACGGCACCAAACGGCTATTTGGAAAAAGATCTCCGCCAAAGTGCCCCTCATTGGGAGCCCGTCAGGCATTGCAGCGCTGGCCAGACAAGGAGCAGCCCGATGATGAAGCATGACACCCAACTGGGTGTGTGAGGGCATTATATTCCAAAGAAATGGATTCCCATCTCTTTGACTCTGTAGCCTACTGTCTTTTGTATATTGCTACACTCTAGATTATTTAGGAACAGCACAACTCTAATTTTCATATTGCATTTGGGCATTTGTGCTGGACCTCATGTATAAAATCCCTTTGTCCCTCTATTTGTGAATATAGTATGATTAACCCCAAATTCAGAGTAGGATAAATACCCAATATTCCTTACTCTGTATCTTGGACACATTTAAAAATGCATATGTTTTCTTCATACACATTTTTCATTGGCTATATTTTACCGTATGAATTGATGCATAGTTGCTACACAATGGAAAATCACTATAAGCTGAAGCTCAGTTGTCGGCTGTGGGTAATGCATGTTTTAGGCCAACCAACATACCCTTCATATCACATAACCCAGTGACCAGAAGGGTCTGATGGAACTAACTAAATAAGACTTTTGTAAATCTGCCGCCAGGGCAAAATTTTAAAGGTTAAAACATGACCTATTTCTTTTTCTTTCCTATTTACTTTCATTATTTTTCATTTCAACCATTAGTTTCTTTGCGAAAACAACTTGTTGATTCTAAATTTAGTATAATTTTCAGGTATGTATAGCTTTCAGGGTTTCACAACTGGGCTCCTCCACAAATTGCAAGTACAGAGAAACCACAAAACATTGCAAAAATCGACAACCACTTATAAAAATGCAAAAATTGTGTTAATTTTTTTTTTTTTAAACAAAACTGCCATTTCCTGATACTTAGGAAAAAGGTGATCTTAGCACAGCAAACCTTTTGATGATTTTTTTTGTAAATCCACCCTCTCCATCTCTTGAATTTTGGCTATTTTCAGTTTCCTCCAGGAGAAACCACAAACCCAGAGTACCTTTATAATCCTCAAAGCATGGAAGTAAAAGGATGCAAATTGGGCATGCATGCCTTTTATGGAAAAAAGTTGCACACTGCCCCAAACATCAAGAAATTGATCAGCACTTTGAGACCTTAAGAAAGCAAACTCTTATGGAGTAGTCAAATTCTTCCCACTCAGCCTCTAAGCTGCATTTGATAACATGAACTATAATCTTTTGCTTAATATTAAAAGAAACTTACCTGCTACAGCTATGCGAATGACACCCAGATCATCCTTAAAAAACCCATCAGACCTCCAGAAACCTTGACTTACAAAAGGCCTAGAAGAAGTTTACAGCTTCATTCTTCAAAATCACCTAAAATTAAATTCCTCTAAAACCAAGATCCTAACATGTGGAGCATGGAAATATTATGACCAAACTACAGCGTGGCAGATGAAGATGTCAATGACTGGACGAGGCAAAGGCCTGTTCAGATTCCTTCTGGATTGCCTGAAGAAGCAGTGACTCTTCCTAGAATCCACGCAAACAAACTGCACAGTATACCATATGCAAATAGTGTCAGGTGTCTCCTTAAGACGGTCCTAGTTAGGAGGGGAAAAAAAGACATACCTCCTTGGAAATTTGATATCACTTGGCGTCTAAGCATAAGCATAAACAGCCCTACTTCTACGATGCCTAGATTATGCCTACACACTGGTTATGATACTCAAACTTCAATGAATCCAGAATGCCATCGCCAGAGAGGTCCTTAACTTGAACAGATGTGATCACGTCACACTTGTTCTGGAGGCCCTATGCTGGGTACCTGTTGCAAGATTATTATCCATCAAAGCCCTCTATATAACCTACTGGGAAATACACAGCAGTGGATAAATCTTTTTCCATTCAAAATTAAAACTTTATATCCAAAGGAGGAAATTTAGATTGAGATCACACATCTAATAATCCATCAGTACAGGGGAAACGGTATTTATAGGTGGCAGTTATTTTTTTATACAAAGCTGCATAAAGTGCACTACTCCACCCAAGAAAATAAGAATTTTCAACAACCACCTGGAATTCAAGAATAAAAATGTGACTGTTCCCCAAAACATAACTTAAGCCCTTGAAGTATTTCAGAGCAAGTGGGTCTAAAAAGAGTAAGACGATTGATCAAATGCTGCAAGGGCTGAACCCATATCGCTTCTGGAAGTGCCAAAAACCATTCAGAGGCCATTGCTGACTTTCATCCCTACACATACCTATCTATAAGATCTGTAATACATCTCTGAGTACTGCCACACAAACCATATAAAAAACACATACGCATATATGGAAAGTACCTATATGTGTGACTTCATCTCTAACTCGCCCTTTTCTGGGACACCCATACTGATATGCTATGTAGAGTCTTCAAAAAACTCCTAGCCTGTCTCTCAGCACACACATCATCCACTGTTCTCATTCCTTGTCCACCCATAATGAACAAACGTCCAGCCATGCACCCATAGGGTGCCAAGGAAACTGAGCAACACACTTGTGGTCCAACGAGAATCCTACAGCACAATATAAGTAACACATAAGAAGCAGCCACTTTTTCAACTCCTAAGAAGGTACGTTAGGCATCGCAAGGGTATGGAAAGCACCATGTAAGTCACTGGCGTAACGAAACTTGAGGGGGCCCCACTGCAACATACGTGGAGCGGCCCCCTCCAGACTCAATCGGGAGATCTCTGGCCTCAGTACTGTGCTGAGGGGGCCTCCTGGAGCTTGCCCCCTCCCCCCCCCCGCACCGCAGGGGCTGCGGGGGTCTGTGTTACGCCACTGATGTAAGTACTGGGGATGAGGTGACCAATCTCATATTAGCTGTTGACTGTGGCTGTGGCAAACCATATTTTTCAAGGCTTACATCTGAACAATATTGTAACCTCTAGATCTAATATATGTTTGTACAGGAAACCATGGAAATAATAACACACATCTTCTCCCTTGCTTTGAGAGTCAGGCTAAAAACTACAAACCCTAAAACTGCACCACAAACCTAGACAGAACTTCATCCAACTTGGGGCTTCGTATCTTTATTTGAGGAACGGTGATATTGTTGGAGAAAAATATTGATGTCTTCATCACGAAAATAGTTATATTTTTTTTGCACCTTACTCTTGCAGTACAATATATGAATCTGGCAAAAAATATCAAAAACGTAGACGAAAAGTAAGTATCAAAAAGAAGTGGCAAAAGTAATATTAAATAAATAAATTCTGCCCTTTGCTTAGTTTGGTAAGGCTGCTTGGGGGCACTTGGAATGCACAGGGCAAGCCACTGTTTCAGAACTAAAGCTGCATTAAAAATGCCAGCGGTTTAACAAGAATACTTTAAATAAAGTCCAGAATCTATGAGTTTAAAACTAAAATGTATTTATTTATTTAAGAGTTTTATATAGCGCTGGCCAGACCCGGAGGTATCGGAGCGCTTTACAACATTTATAGTGAAGAAAAGCTCCCACGTGCTGAGATGAAACCGTCTTTTGGCCAGTCTCGCCACTGGGTGTCCTGCTCACTTTACTTTACTTTGTTTCCAGCTTGAATAATGCTCGACGGGACATTTTGATGATATTTCCAGGGAATGTTATGCTGGAAAGGGAGTGCAAGAGATAAATTGATCTATCATTTTGAGATGCATACTGAATTATATGCAACATGCTTTTTCGACTGATAGCTGAAAAGTGTTAAATGGCTTCTGAAAATGCTTCCACCGCGAGTCTCGCGCGCTGGCATCAATCTGAGTAATGAACTCCACAATCCTCTTTCCAAAACTGTTCTACACCTGCCGAAGGGCTAAGATATCTGCGCCCTTCTATCATCAGTGCCTAAAAAGCAAGGAACATATTCTAGTCAGTAACGTATGCAGCATTCAGAAAGGCAATTTCCCCGCAGTTTCCTGATAAGCGAGCCAATAAGTTTGGGAAGATTTCCCAAGCATTTTACATTTGTTTAATTTTTATTTATTTATTGAACAGTCATGTTCTGCAAGTGTACATCCTTCATAAGTGGATGTGCCATGCAGAATTGACTAAACAAATAAAATAACCCAGAGCCAAGGCAAGTGAACAAATTAAGTGAAATGAGATTTCACTGCCGGGTAGAAATTGATTTTTTTTTTTTTTTTTTTAAAGAAATGAGGTGTCCACAACGGGCTTCATTTGTATTCGTGGTTCAACATGAAAATCCCCTCTTGGATATAAATTAGCCCATTTCTTCAGTAGCCAAACTATGACTGTCAGCCATGGATGTTATCGTGTCTAGACCCCTAAGTTTAAATTAAAATGTTCTGCAAAATAATGAGTAGTGAAGCACATGCCTGCATTCTGCATTTGACACTTCTGAAACCTCTTCTATTGCCTACAATGATGCTGTTCAACTCTAGCATGCTTTCCAAAGGAAACCTTTCCCATTTGAGTCAGTGTGTGCTGCTGACGATTACAATCATTCAGCCATGTCAATGGCGACTGTAGGATTACAGTTTTATAAGACAACCAACAAACGGTCGGAAAAAAACGTTTTTTGAATAAGCTCATAAAGTTGGCAGTGAAAATATAAGAACCATTGGTGAATAGATACACGTGTAATTATGATAGTTAATTATGGGTACATTATCACGGGGCCCGGAGCAAGGGTAGGACAGACGATAGTCGTGCAGCCACCCTGCCACCAGAGCAACAACGTGCTCTTCCATCCCCGTCAGTAATAGACCTTACCTCTACGCGTCTTCCACTCCGGTATAATTCTACCTGGGGTATCTCTACTGCGTCTCGTTATCAGTCATGAGTTCGTGAACCAGAATAGCGGTAGTGCTCTAATCACGATTTTTACTTCACTCTTGGTCCTGAAGAAGTGCCACCAGACCCGTTTGGGGCTAAACAGGCACGAAACATGTCGACCCTAAGCACCACACTAGCCCTATAGGATCATTATATCCAATTAGGGCCCACTACTTTTAATTAGGCTAGTGCTCCCTGAGAATAAACACTTTAGTTTAGGACTGCCCTAGACCTATTTTAATAATCAATCAATCAATCAATCATGTCACTTATAAAGCGCACTACATACCCGCGAGGGTCTCAAGGCGCTGGGGGAAGAGGGGGGTGGTGCTGCTACTGATCGAAGAGCCTGGTCTTGAGGAGTCTTCTGAAGGCCAGTAGGTCTTGGGTCTGTCGGAGGTTGGTGGGGAGGGTGTTCCAGGTCTTGGCGGCGAGGTGGGAGAAGGATCTGCCGCCGGCGGTCGTTTTCCGGATGCGGGGGACTGTGGCGAGGGCGAGGCTGGTCGAGCGGAGCTGGCGGGTGGGGGTGTAGAAGCTGAGTCGTCTGTTGAGGTAGGCTGGTCCGGAGTTGTGGAGTGCTTTGTGTGCGTGGGTGAGGAGCTTGAAGGTTATCCTCTTGTTGACAGGGAGCCAGTGCAGGTCTCTCAGGTGGGGTGTGATGTGGCTGCGTCGGGGGATGTCGAGGATAAGACGTGCAGAGGCGTTCTGGATGCGTTGCAGCCGTCTCAGGAGCTTAGCCGTCGTTCCTGCGTAGAGGGCGTTTCCGTAGTCCAGCCTGCTGGTGACGAGGGCCTGGGTGACTGTTTTTCTTGTTTCGGTGGGGATCCACTTGAAGATCCTGCATAGCATTCGGAGGATGTTGAAGCAGGATGAGGAAACGGCGTTGACCTGCTTAGTCATGGAGAGGGTGGGGTCGAGGATGACCCCTAGGTTGCGTACGTGGTCAGTGGGTGGCGGGGCTGTTCCCAGTGATGTTGGCCACCAGGAGTCGTCCCAGGCTGAAGGGTTGGAACCAAGGATGAGGACCTCCGTCTTGTCCGAGTTCAGCTTCAGGCGGCTGGTCCTCATCCATTCGGCGACGGCCTTCATTCCTTCGTGGAGGTGGGCTTTGGCGGTGTGAGGGTCTTTGGTGAGGGAGAGGATCAGCTGGGTGTCGCGGCGTAGGAGATGATGTTGAGGTTGTGCTGTCGGGCGAGGGGTGCCATGTAGATGTTGAACAGCGTTGGGCTGAGGGAGGAGCCTTGGGGTACGCCGCAGATGATCTTGGTGGCCTTGGATCGGAAGGGGCGAGGCGGACGCTTTGTGTTCTGCCGGAAAGGAAGGATGTGGTCCAGTCCAGGGCCTTCTCTTGGATCCCGGCGTCGTGAAGGCGTGTTCGTAGTGTGAGGTGGCAGACCGTGTCGAAGGCGGCTGATAGGTCCAGGAGGATGAGGGCTGCTGTTTCTCCGTTGTCTAGCAGGGTCCTGATGTCATCGGTGGCGGCGATGAGGGCGGTTTCGGTGCTGTGGTTGCTGCGGAAGCCGGACTGGGAAGGGTCCAGGATGTTGTTCTCCTCGAGGTAGCGGGACAGTTGTTTGTTGACGATTTTCTCGGTGACCTTCGCGGGGAACGGGAGCAGAGAGATGGGTCGGAAGTTCTTGAGGTCCTTGGGGTCTGCCTTGGGTTTCTTGAGTAAGGCGGTGATCTCGGCGTGCTTCCAGCTTTCCGGGAAGGTTGCTGTCTCGAAGGAGATGTTGATTATTTTCCGGAGATGGGGCGCGATGGCTGTACTGGCTTTGTTGAAGATGTGGTGAGGGCACGGGTCTAGCGGTGAACCGGAGTGGATGGTGTTCATGATCTCGCTGGTGTCCTCGTCGTTGATGTTGGTCCAGGAGAGCAGGCGGTTGGTGGTTGTGGGGGCAGTGGTCTCGGTGGTTGCCGGGGCGGTCGTGGTGTTAAAGCTGTCGTGGATGTCGGCGATTTTGCGGTGGAAGGAGGTGGCCAGTGAGTCGCACAGGTCTTGCGACGGCTGGATGTCGTTGGTGTTGGAGCTGGGGTTGGAGAGTTCCTTCACGATGTTGAAGAGCTCTTTGCTGTTGTGTGCGTTGTTGTCTAGGCGGTCTTTGAGTGAGGCCCTTTTGGCGGATCTGATGAGGTGATGGTGATTGCGGGTGGCGCTCTTGTGGGCGGCGTAGCTGTCCGCTGTCCGTTCGTGGAGCCAGATCTTCTCCAGTTTTCGGCATGTTCGTTTGGAGGCCTGGAGGTCTTCGGTGAACCAGGTGGCTTTCTTGCTGGCGTGGCTGTTGGGCGGATTCTTGAGCGGGGCGAGGGTGTTGGCGCAGTCGTCGATCCACTGTCTGAGGTTGCGGGCGGCGGTGTCGGGGTCGGAGGGTTCGGCGGGTGGGCTCAGGGCGAGGGTTGTGGTTAGCTGGTCTTCCGTGACTCTGCTCCAGCAGCGGCGAGGCATTTGTTCGGTGCGGTGGTGCGTGGTGGGCTTCCTGTAGGTGAAGTGGATGCAGTGGTGGTCAGTCCAGTGGGGTTCGGAGGTGTGGTTGAAGGAGACGTGTGGGCTTGCGGAAAAGATGGAGTCTAGCGTGTGGCCGGCGGCGTGGGTGGGTGTAGTCACGAGCTGTCTGAGTCCGAGGGTGGCGAGGTTGTCGATCAGGGTGGTGGAGTTGGTGTCCTTGTTGTTCTCGAGGTGGAAGTTCAGGTCCCCGAGGAGGATGTAGTCCGTGGAGGCGATGGCGTGTGTGCTGACGAAGTCAGCGATGGTATCGCTGAACTGTGGTCGGGGTCCGGGGGGTCTGTAGATGAGGGTTCCTCTGAGGGTGGTGTTGGGATCGGTGTGGATCTGGAAGTGCATGTGTTCGGCGGTGCTGAGGGTGTCGTCGGTGCAATACCTACTGCAATACCTACTGCAATACCTAGCCCACATACCCGCACTCACCCAACAGCTTCATCCCAAAAGATCTCCGCCACAGAGCCCCTTCGCGGGTGCCCGTCAGACATTTCAGCGCCAGTCCGACGAGGAGCAGGCCCAATGATGAAGCATGACATCCTTCGGGGTGTGTGAGGGCACTTCTTAGAAAAGACCTTTCTTTCCCCTCCTTCCCTTAGGAACTGCACACTCATCGTGTTTTCCACTAGTCTCTTGGAGCATGTGTGCAGGACCTGCTTAAATATAGATCCTGGTTCCTCTTGTCTAAATACATTTTTATTAGTCCTGGCAGCTTCCTTCACTGGCTCTCCTCTTTTTCCAGTTGACACCTTCTTGTTCACATAGGCACCTCCAGGTCCCAAAAGATCTCTATTACTTGCAGAGCACCCCAGAGCTCCATACTGTCCCCGGTCATCTTCAGCCTCTACATGGAGCTGTCTGGTGCTCTTCTTGTGGATAACAGCATCAAGATTCACGAGCAGCAACTCTATGTGAAAGTCTCACGTGTTTCAGACATCCAGTGCCTCAAATACTGCCTGCACACCATCCCCATCCTGATGGAGCTTCATTGGCTCCCCTTGCCAGCCTGTACCATCCTCAAAACCAGCTGCATCATTTACAGAGCCATCCCGACCAGCACTCTCACTTATCTTGAAGGCAATCTCACCATCTCTGGTGGTCCTCTGCAAACATGCAGCCAGGACATCATGGGACTGCAGACTAAGAAGTGTAAAATGGAAAAAACATAGCAGCATGCCTTTTTCTATCTATGTACCTATCATCTTAAACAATATACCTGTGCCCATCAGGACCACCTTATCACAGCTCCAATTTAGGAAAGAGTTTACTCCTCTTTAAAGGACACTACATCACAATGCATTAACAGTCCACTAACCAGCTACCTCTCCTATCGCTTGTTGACTTTATGCTGGACTTTGACCGTGTACTGCACCCTGCTGCCTCTTAGCTAGGTTTACGCTATCACATACATGCATAAGAAACTGCATGGAAACCATCATCTTTTCCAGGTGTTTGGCAAAATTAAACTACAAATAAGCCAGCGGGACTAAGTGGGCATTGCACTGCATGTCATTTGATTTTTGAACATTTTTCATATAGTACTCAGTGTGTGCATTCAAGTCAGTCATGGCTCGGATAGGAATGTTAGTTATTCCACATTAGTAAGTGTAGCCTGAGTTGGTATAGTGTCTGTTGGAGTTAGTGGGAGCAAATTATAAATTAAATTATTAGGAGACTTCGAGAAACTATTTATAGTATTCAATTGAGGGGTGTGTAAACACACCCTTTGGCATTAAAATAATCTTACATCTCTTCATCTGCCAGGATCAATCAACTAATTCAAGTAAGGCAATTGACTGGACTGTTTTTTTCTAAATGCTCAACGCATTCCAGCAGTTTTTTTTTTTTGGGGATACCAAGCTTTTGTAAAATATTTGTAGTAACTATTTTTACCAATATATAGTCATACATATGCATATGTAATGTATTTGAAATTAATAATACATTTGAAGAGTTTGAAATGAATAATATTTTTGTCCAATGATTAGGTGTATATATCTGTCCAGTGTGGGACAAAGTGTGAATTGATTAACTATATTTTCTGAATGAGTAAGGTTCTCATTGTAATTATTTGCTGTTGTCTGGCTGAGAATCTAAGGTTCCTAGGCTTCTCTCAAGCTTTCCATCCATAAAGTGCAAGGATAACGTGACAGCTCATTTGAGCATACAGCTACCCTACTTGCTCAATCCTGGTCTACCGTAATGTAATTGTTCTCTTGGACCACACTCTGGGACTTCATTGCCAGATAGATATTCTTCAGTCATTCACCAATATAACCTCGATGTTAGAGATAAATTGGATTCCAATATGAAACTCCAGTCGTAAGGAAAATCATTGATTCCTCTGTGAAATTTTGATTGACCGTAACAAGGACCATCCTTGGCAAATCACATAACCCTATTAAAAAAGAAAGCAAACTAACTCTTTGCAGTTTTTCACGCCACAAAGTTTTGTCACAATGGGGTCTCGCAACTGACCGTATTTGTTGCTCTAGTGGGGAAGAAGAAAACTGCCATGAGGAGTCCTACCTCAGGCCTTTGACTGCTAAGTGAAAATGTTTCATAGGAATCTGCTAGTTCAAATCCATTTGATAGCTGCATCAGCATTGTGTTGAGAAGGTAACCCTTTCTGGTGGAACTTGAACTCGAGATCCTTGGAACTATCCATTTTGCTTGGCTCTTCATAAACAACTGTCTGCCCTGGATATTTAAATATGGACTGAGCATGGCTCATCCAGATCTTTAAGAAGTACTCAAATGCTGTTGCCGGGTCTGGTGGCTTAGTGGACTAATGCGTCCACTGTAGGGGCCAGTGTTCAGCCTCATGGTCACAGGTTCAAATCCCAGCGGGTCCACTCTGCCTTTCATCCTTATGAGGTCGATAAAATGAGTACCATTGAGTTGGAGAAAAATAAACATCTGTTATTTAGCGCCAAGATACGCTTGGGTAAATGTGTGCTTTACAAATACACGTTATGTTAAGAAGCAGGCTGATCCTCTACTTTCAAGATAGGACAGGCAAAAAAGATTTGGCCATGTTGCATTTAAATCTCTACATTCTATAACAAGCCCATCAGGCTCGAATGCAGTGTGCACTGTTCACTTCAAAACACTTTAACACACTTTAACACAATTTAACAATTTATTAAACACAATATACTTATTACTTCATTTTATCTCATTTATTTGTTTTCACCCTTAATTTTTTGTGTTTGGCACTGTATTTTCAATATCTCAAATATGTACTAAGCAAAATATTCTAGAACGTGAGTTCCCTTAATACTTTTTTAAACATCAACGTACTATTGTGACATTCTTTGAAATACATAAGATGCACATCCTGTTTCTTTTCATGCCCGATGCATTTCAGGACAGTTAAGTCCCTTCCTCAGGGGCATACCTGAAAACGCAAACAAAATGTCACTTTTTAATCATTATTACAAAAAACATGGAGTTACACAAACAACCAATAACCCTTTGTGTACATACTAGTTCACAAGTACCATTTGCTACCTTTGTAACAACCTTAGAGTGAATAAACCACCTTATAACAAAGTGCTTTTGCCTGTCAACTTCAAACCTGTGTGTAATGTACATGCAATATGTGACAATAAATGCCATTGCTTAGAGACTAATGCCTCACTTCTACCATATCTGATCACCCAGTGCGTTAGATAACAACCATGTCTGAGGACATGAATTATCACCATGGTGTTAATCCAGTGCGCCTACCTAATGTGGTCCAACTGGATTCAAATTCCGTGTGTGTCGAAGTCCGAACAAACCTCTGGTCAAGCTGCTAAACAAAATCAACCCTACGTCAAAATCTCTGTTCGTGTAACGAACCATATCGTGCAACAAAACCTCACAATAAATGAAAGCTCACCTCACGGGGAGTATCAATGTTTCCTTCCCTTTTTCCCGAACAGCGTATGCTCCCAGTCAATATCTGTGTAAACAACCAAATGCCTCCAAATTAACCTCAAGAGTCGATTCGCCTGTACCATGTCTAAATAAAGTTATGACTGCCCGCTTACCGATCAGATGAAACGCCGAGTCCTCATTGTTTCCAACCATGTTACAACATTGCAGCATCTAGAGCTTCCTTATACGTGTGAACGAGATTGTTCATAGACGGTTAAAACGGACAATTCTCACCCGAGTCCGTCTGTAACTGCACACATCTTCAGGCGCCATCTTAGAGTGAGCGAAGTGTAAATAGAATTGATATAAATGACAAATCACAGAACTAGGATCTGTCAATCCGTAATAAACCGAGATGCTTGCGGATCAAGCATAAGTGCGCTGGTTACCCCTCTTGGGGAGAAGATGTATTCTTCGTAAAAAACGGCCTATTCTCACCCGAGCCAGCCTGTGTATACCATAAAACTCCACGTGCCATCTTGGAATATGAGAGGTTATATCGAACACTTTGAATAAAGCTCATAGTCCGTCATTAGATTTATATTCCAGTGATAAAACCGAATTAATATAATATATTGGCAAGAATGCTGGTTACCACTGCCTGTATTACCACAATCCTATGTGCTCTCTTCGGACATTCTATCCTGACAGCCTCCGAATGCCTCTAATGATTATCTTGTGCACGAGATAAGTCTTAAACAACCTGCTAAGCTAGACCATAGTTGTCTGCATCCAGTCCATCTCTCTAAACCGTCTTTTTTATAAAAAAAACTTTATTAGTCATCTAATTGACCTAACACGTGTCCAAGTGCCCATCACCAAATCATAACCTGCATGTATGGTGTGTAAACGATATATATAGGTGTATATTACTCTACGAGGTATATAAATGTTGCATGTCGGAGTGTCATGCTCTACTAGGTATGACATGTACTTGCTTCTGAATGTAATGGACGAATTCCTTGTCTCTAATATTTACCAATGTGAATGTGTTATCATGGTGCTTTCTCATATGAAGCAACTCCTATCGATTCCGTCATTCAAACCTTTCGGTAATAGTGTGTCCAATCGCTTAATCCAGTAGATCTCGCGTTGGAGCAACCTCTTAGTATTGTCAACTCCAGGTATAGGAGTTAGTACCTCAATAATTTGGTATCTCAACTGCGAGATTGAATGTTTTCCTTCTTGCCAATGTATGGCTAAACTGGAGGTCTTCTTTCTCGTCCTTATTGTGCTTTTGTGTTCTGTGAGTCTTATTTTTATTTTGCTTTCCGTCTTTCCTACGTACGCTTTGCCACACGGGCACTTAATTTAATGCAGTATATTGCGTTCCGGGTGTTACAATCTGACGTATGTCTTAATTTTATAATTCCTCCTGTGTTTGGGTGTGTCAAACTACCTCCAGTGATAACATTGTTGCAATGTGTATGCAGTTAAGACATTTGTTAGTGCCTTTGTATTCCTCTACATTTTGCTTCTTATCAGGTGTTGCCAAAAGTTCTCTCAGGTTCTTGCCTCCTGTGTAGGCATGTAATGGCTTTTCCTTGAATAGATCGTTAAAATCGAACTCATTTGCCAATAATTCCCATCTTGCATTGATCATTCTCTTAATTGCTCGCGAGCATGTTGAGTATTTTGAAACAAACACTAAAGCGTCTTCTTTAGGTTTGTTTAGCATAATGAACAAATCCATCCTCTTTTTTTGATTTACCCTTGTAATGCATTCCATCAGTATGTCTTCTGGGTACCCTCTTTCAATATATTTCTGTTTGTATTCTGTGATCTTTTGGGTGCTTGTGATTTGGTCCGAACAAATTCTTTTTATTCTCAGAAACTGTGAGAATGGTAGATTACGGATTAAACTCAGAGGATGAAAACTGGAAAATGCCAATGCATTTATTCCTATCAGTAGGTTTAGCATAGATCTGAGTCTCAAGTCTTGTGTTTGTTTTCATCACTAATACATCCAAAAAATGTATCCGTGATTTATCAATGGTGTGCGTAAACTGTATTCTGGGGTTCCGTGCATTCAAGAACTGTATCATATCTTCAAGTTCACTTCTTGTGTCAGCCCATATCAAAAATATAAAAAGAAGCTTTAGTGTTTGTTTCAAAATACGCGAGCAATTAAGAGAATGATCAACGCAAGATGGGAATTATTGGCAAATGAGTCAGATTTTAACGATTTATTCAAGGAAAAGCCATTACATGCCTACACAAGAGGCAAGAACCTGAGAGAACTTTTGGCAACACCTGATAAGAAGCAAAATGTAGATGAATTCAAAGGCACTAACAAATGTCTTAACTGCATACATTGCAACAATGTTATCACTGAAGGTAGTTTGACACTCCCAAACACAGGAGGAATTATAAAATTAAGACATACGTCAGATTGTAACACCCGTAACGCAATATACTGCATTAAGTGCCCGTTTCAAAGCGTATGTAGGAAAGACGGAACGCAAAATAAAAATGAGACTCATGGAACACAAAAGCACAATAAGGACGAAAAACAAGACATCCAGTTTAGCCATACAATGGCAAGAAGAAAAACATTCAATTTCGCAGTTGAGATACCAAATTATTGAGGTACTAACTCCTATACCTGGAGTTAACAATACTAAGAGGTTGCTCCAACGCAAGATCTACTGGATTAAGCGATTGGACACACTATTATCGAAAGGTTTGAATGACGGAATCGATATGAGTTGCTTCATATGAGAAAGCACCATGATAACACATTCACATTTGGTAAATATTAGGGACAAGGAATCCGTCCATTACATTCAGAAGCAAGTACATGTCATACCTAGTAGAGCATGACACACCGACATGCAACATTTACATACCTCGCAGAGTAATATACACCAATATATATCGTTTACACACCATACATGAAGGTTATAATTTGGTGATGGGCACTTGGACACGTGTTAGGTCAATTAGATGACTAATAAAGTTTTTTTAATAAAAAAGACGGTTTAGAGAGATGGATTGGATGCAGACAACTACGGTCTAGCTTAGCAGGTTGTTTAAGACTTATCTCGCTCACAGGATAATCATTGGAGGCATTCGGAGGCTGTCAGGATAGAATGTCGGAGGAGAGCACATAGGATTGTGATAATACAGGCAGTGGTAACCAACGTTCTTGCCAATATATTATATTAATTCTGTTTTATCACTGGAATATAAATCTAATGACTGACTATGATTCAAAGTGTTCGATATAACCTCTCATTTTCCAAGATGGCATGTGGAGTTTTATGGTATACACAGGCGGGCTCGGGTGAGAATAGGCCGTTTTTTACGAAGAATACATCTTCTCCCCAAGAGGGGTAACCAGCGCACTTATGCTTGATCCGCAAGCATCTCGGTTTATTACTGATTGACAGATTCTAGTTCTGTGATTTGTCATTTATATCAATTCTATTTACACTTCGCACACTCTAAGATGGCGCCTGAAGATGTGTGCAGTTACAGGCGGACTCGGGTGAGAATTGTCCATTTTCACCGTCTATGAACAATCTCGTTCACTCGTATAAGGAAGCTCTAGACGCTGCAATGTTGTAACGTGGTTGGAAACAATGAGGACTCGGTGTTTCATCTGATCGGTAAGCGGGCATTCAACTTTATTTAGAGATGGTACAGGCGAATCGACTCTTGAGGTTAATCTAGAGGCATTTGGTTGTTTACACAGATATTGACTGGGAGCATACGCTGTTCGGGGAAAAAGGGAAGGAAACATTGATACTCCCCGTGAGGTGAGCTTTCATTTATTGTGAGGTTTTGATGCACGAAATGGTTTGTTACACGAACAGAGATTTTGACGTAGGGTTGATTTTGTTTAGCAGCTGGACCAGAGGTTTGTTTGGACTTCGACACACACGGAATTTGAATTCAGTTGGACCACATTAGGTAGGCACACTGGATTAACACCAGGGTGATAATTCATGTCCTCAGACATGGTTGTTATCTAACGCCCTGGGTGATCAGATATGGTATAAGTGAGGCATTAGTCTCTAAGCAATGGCATTTATTGTCACATATTGCATGTACATTACACACAGGTTTGAAGTTGACAGGCAAAAGCACTTTGTTATAAGGTGGTTTATTCACTCTAAGGTTGTTACAAAGGTAGCAAATGGTACTTGTGAACTAGTATGTACACAAAGGGTTATTGGTTGTTTGTGTAACTCCATGTTTTTTGTAATAATGATTAAAAAGTGATATTTTGTTTGGGTTTTCAGGTATGCCCCTGAGGAAGGGACTTAACTGTCCTGAAATGCATCGGGCATGAAAAGATACAGGATGTGCATCTTATGTATTTCAAGGAATGTCACAATAGTACGTTGATGTTTAAAAAAGTATTAAGGGAACTCATGTTCTAGAATATTTTGTTTAGTACATGTATGAGATATTGAAAATACGGTACCAAACACAGAAAATTAAGGGTGAAAACAAATAAATGAGATAGAATGAATTGATAAGTATATTGTGTTTAATAAATTGTTAAATTGTGTTAAAGTATGTTGAAGTGAACAGTGCACACTGCATTCGAGTCGATGGGCTTATTATAGAATGTATGTTAATTCCCGTGTGTCGACAGCACATGTAGCGGTGTAGCACCACTGGATTATTTAGTACACAGGATTTTCCTTTTGAAAAAATATATAAACAAAAGATAGGAGTGCACCTCTCATCCAGATATTATTGCATTTAAATCTCTGACTCAATATCTTGTTCTATGAAATATTGTTTGCAGAATTACTATTTGTGAAAGTAAAGGAGGATGTATTTACTAGACTGAACTTCTTTCTGAAAGCACTAGATACTTTACTTCTGAAAGTATGTTAAAACATGATTATGCTTTAGTCCCTCTATTATACAGAACCAAGATGTAGAAGTGTGTTTTGAGAGTTATACGACCTGGACCCTTATTTCTACAAAATGCTAAGTCACTCAATCAAATACTGTTGTGTTTATGAAGGACGTTGTTTTGGGATGGGTGTGTGGGTTATAGTGTCTTAGGGCACCAACAGTGACTTCCAACATGGAGTATGTGTTGCGCCTTTAAACATTTGAGGATGATATCAGAGGCCAAATAATGCATAGAGAGGAAGAGGCTAAATTATCACCCAGGGACGGAGGTTTAGTGGTCTTGCTCTAAGCCAAATATTTCCCCGTCTGCAGTTCTCTCATGTAAATCCCTCTGAGTCTCTGGAATGTAAATAAGTCACTGGATGAGTTGTGGACCCACCTGGTAAGGCAGGGTCCTATAGGGGCCCTCTCTTGTTTTAGAATTAGATCGTAAGCCAGCAGAGTGAGTATTCTCACAATGTAACCCTCTCACGTTGATGCAGAGGATGGCATGTATTTCTTTTTGATTTAACGTGCAAATGAGATGCATATTTCTGTACACTGACTGGTAAATTAAGTATGTGGAAACAGAAATGATTTTATTACACTGTGTTCTGTTTTAGTTAACTTTAAGTAAAAGCTTCAAGACACCAAAACACTTTAAATATACATTTTAATTAATTGTATTCAATTCTCATTGTGTAGCTTCCAGCCTTTGTAGTGCAAACTTAATAACTTATAGGTTGAATCACTGTTTTGATAAGCTGAAAGAAGACTGAGTGTAATATGGTCAGTTATATAAATGTGTATTATATTGACACTGTGTAGTTATGGTTCAGTCGCAGTTTCTATTGAAAAAGGATTTTTGGTTTGCCTATATTTCTCACCCCAAAATCTGGCAGTCGCTTGACATAGTCAGCTAAGGTCTGTCATGCAAATGTATGTGCAGATCCGTGCAGGGTAAAAAAGATTAAAAGTGGATGGAAAAAAGATGTGCTTTTATATTTTTGCTCCCATTATAAATTTTGCGTGCACTTTAAGCCAAAATTCCAGAATGGACTTACACCAGATTTGGCATGAAATTTGAACTTTACTCAAAGTATGTCTTTGTCAGTTTGGTGTAAATCCATTCAGTAGTTTTGGAGATGTAATTGTTTTAAAAAGTTGCCTGGTGGGCTTAATAAGGTTCAGTGATTCACAACTCCTGTCAATCGCATTTTTCATTTTTTAATAAATGTGAGTGGAGAAGGGGACTGTAGAATTTTTCTGCCATATTGATAATTGCAAATTGGTTCAGATTTCCTACTTCCACTCTGTAGAAAAATGTTACCCACAGCATTGGGGGGCACTATGAGGTGTCCAGTGCTGGGTAGGGCCCAGACACTTTGAAAACTCTAGCACTTTCACAGGGAAAACCAAAGAAAGTAGCATGCTATTCACAAGTAAAAATGCGATCAGGCAAGCTATTTTAAGTTTGATTAGTGAATTTGCCTGCTTGAGAGCGTTGTTTGTTGCATACTTTGTGTGCTTTGTACGGGTTACTTGTGAATTTCAGTTGGTTTGCAGCATCACCAGGTTTTTAACTGTTTTTTTAGTGTGTATATATATATATATATATATATATTTTTTTTTTTTTTTTTAACTGAGAAAACCAAAGGTTACAGAGATGTTAGTGTTATAGTTAGGCTAACATTTCATTTGTACAAAACCAGAGAAATTCAGCCGTTCTAGTTGGTGAGCTAACTCAAACTCGCGCCCCCGCAATGCACTGCTTCTGACCTCACATATTACATCACTCATGACATGGTCAGTGACATCACTGATTACATCGCTGATGACCTCTCAAATAACATCACGCATGACGTCTTCCGGTGACTTTTAGTGTTATTAACAATTTTGAGTGTTAAATTATATACCGCGGTGTATTAGTGAATCAGTGGGTGTATGAGTGTTTGTATGGGTAATTCATTGGGTGCATGACTGACTATATAAGTTGGTGATTAGGTGTCTCAGTGAATGTATGGGTGAGTGACTAGGTTTTGTAAATGTCTATCAGTCTCTCAGTTGGTGACTAAGAGGTTCTATGCGTTGGTGAGTGGGTATGTGAGTGGCTGTATGGGTGATGGATTGGTTGTCTGAGTACCTGTATGGGTGTCTGAGTACCTGTATGGGTGTCTGAGTGTCTGTGTGGGTGGGTGAGGGGGTGTGTGACTACCTGTATAGATGAGTGAGTTAGTGATTTGTGGGTGTCTGAGTGTGTGTGAGCTGTTGTATGGGTGAATGTGTGTGTATGGCTGTGTCGGTGAGTGAGTGCATGTGTCAGTGGTATATGGGTGAGTAACTGTGTATATGAAAGGCAGTATAGGTGAGTGATGGGGTATGTGAGTGACTGTATGGGTGAATGAGTGAATGTGAGAGTGGCTGTATGGGTGAGTGCATGCTTGTGTCAGTGACTGTATAGGTGAATGAGCACATGTCAGTATATTTGAGTAAGTCAGTGGGTGTGTGTGTAACTGTACGGGTGAGTAAGTGGCTGTGTGATTGACTGTATGGGGGAGTGAGTGGCTCTTTGGGTGACTGACTCAGTGTGAGTGGCTGTATGATTGGATATGTCGGTGACTGTATTAGTGAGTTAGTGGGTGTGTAAGTGGCTGTATGGGGGAGTGAGTGGATGTGTGTGTTGATCTATGAATCAGTGACCGGCTGTGTAAGTACTGGTATGTGTGTGAGAAAGGGTTTGAGAATGGTAGTGTGGTAGTTGGAGTGGGTGTATGAATGATTTTATGGGGTTGTGAGTGTGTGCATCAGACACTCTGGATGATGTCATCAGTGATGTCATCAGTGATGTCATTTTGGATGTCATCAGCGATGTTATCAGTGATGTCACTGACCATGTCATGAGTGATGTAATATGTGGGTCATAAGCAGTGCATTGTGGGGCGTGAGTTATAGTTAGCTCACTAACTATAATGGCTGAATTTCTCTGGTTTTGTACAAGTGAAATGTTAGCCTAACTATAACGTCTCTGTAACCTTTTGTTTTTTTCAGTGAATTTCTATGCTTTTTTAATTCCATTTCCTAACTGTAATGTCCCTGTAACCTTTGTTTTTTTCTGTGCATTTCTAAGGTTTTTTAAATGCGAATTCCTAACTATAACATCCCTGTAACCTTTGGTTTATTCAGTGAATTTCTAAGGATTTTTAACTAGTAGTCACCTTTACAGAGTAGTGGAGAAAGGGGTCTCTGCCTCCGACCAGCTCTCAGAAATCCCGCTGTGTAGGACTTACAGGAGGTACCAAGAGGGCCTCTTGGCCCCAAGGTCCCTCAGGAGTAAAGTGTACTTCATCTCCCAACCAGTAGTGTACCTTGAGCCATGTTAGCAGAGTGGTGGAGAAAGGGGGCATGTCCTCCAAGTCCTCTCAGCAATCTTGCTATCTGGAAGTTACTGGAGGTAACAAAGGGTTTCTGGACCCCGTGGGCTCTCAACATCATAGGGGACATCATCCCCCAACCACCACTGTGCCAGGAGGCACATTTGCAGAGTGGTGGTGAAGGGGGCTTGGCCTCCGGAGACTTGCCGGAGGTTTTCTTTTTTTATTGTAGTTTTTAAAAAAATTTAAGGGAGGGGGCTGCGTGTCCCTTTTTCCCTGGGCCATTTTCGGCCCTGGGGACCACATCCCCCGGGGCCTGCCCCTTTTTATATATTTTTTTTAATGGAAGGGGGCTGCGCGCCCTCCTTTCAGGCTGATGTTCACCCCGGGGACCCCATCCCCGGGGCCCGGCCTTTTTTTGTGTGTGTTTGAGGGAGGGAGGCTGAGCGGCCCCCCGCCCGGACAATTTTTAACCCCGGGGACCCCATACCCTGGGGCCTGCTCCTTGTGATATATATTTTTTTTAAACGACCAATGGAAGGGGGGGCCACACAGCCCCCCGGGCTGATGTTGGCCACGGTGACCCTTTCCCCCGGGACCCAGCCTATAGTGTGGGTGCCCAGGGCACCCACATTGTACACGTTGGGGGCTGCGGGGGGAGCCTGAAGGCCCCTGCGGTCCCGTCCTGCTCCCCGCCTCCTGCGGGAGCCGGCATTGCTTTTTACGCACGGGGAGAGCAAAATGCTCTTGCTTGCTCAAAGCGGACCACTGTTTGCTATGGCATGGTGGGTGCCGTGCTTCTGCTATGCCATAGCAAACTGCAATGTCCCGGGGGTGGGCACTGGGGGACATTGCTGCAGCTGGCTCTGGGGGGTGGCAGTCCCCTGGGCCATGTACGGCTCCTTCCTTGGTAGGGGCATGCCATTGAGGTGGCGGTCCCCTGGGACGACAATGGCCTGGGAGGGGGCCATGTGGCCCCCCTCCCATTTCTTTAAAATAAAGTTTGGCCCCAGGGAGTTGGTCCGCGAGGCCCCCCAACATGAAAATGTTAAAACCCTGGGAAAATGGTGGTCTCTGGGGCGGGGGGTCCTCGAGGCCCCCCATCACATTAGCCCTGAGGAGGTGGCAGTCCTGGGTGGGTCTCTGTGGGACCCCCCCCCCCTAGAGGCCTACGGGGGTCAGGGTGTTTCTACCCTGCCCTCTTTTCTTGTTTTTTTAAAATGTTTTTTCTTGTGACTCGGTTCAATCGAGTCCTAAGATGGCTGCAAACACGTCCTGATTTGAAGTGTTGGCAGCCAATCAGATCTCACGCACGAGATCGGGCGGGGTCATGGATCCACCGCGTCCCTATATATAAAAGTGGGAATTTCTTTAAATTTCTCAGCAACTACCAAACTTATGTACACCATTTAACAAAGAGTGCTTTCTGGACCAAGAGGTACCTTTCTGTCAAATTTGGTGTGGTTCCATTCAGCAGTTCGGCCTGTAGCCGTGTCTAAAGTTTCCTATGGAAATTAACATGGAGAAAAAGCGTTTTAGAACCCCCATTTTTCTCGGCCCCCGCTTGACAGATCACCCTGAAATGTTCAAGACAGCAGCTGAAGTCAGCTTAAAATTAGTTTTGAAAATTTCGCGTAGATTAGTCAAACGATGACAGTTATTGGCAAATGGAAAAAACGTTCTTCCTATGGAAACTACATCCTAACTATAACTACCTACTGGCGATCGCCAATAGGTAGTTATACTTCGGATATATAAATCGCCCAGAACACTGCAAGTGTAACCACGCTTGCCTGAACAACGCATATGCATGGTTAAGTCAGATAGTTCTCTAGTGCTCAGGATGGGCAGGGAAGCGTCGGAACAGGAAGCTCCGTATGCGGACCAGGTAAGTGGGGCCAGGTTTGGGGGGGGGGGGCTTTTTTTTGGGATGTGGGATGCTTTTAGGGGTCAGGGCAGGGAGGTTGGGTACTTTAGGAAAGGTGGCAGGATTTTAGGGCTCAGGGCGGGTTAGTTTTAAGGGCTTGGTTTGTGGGGAATTTTTAGCATTGGGCGTTTTTAGGGCTCAGGACGTGTTGGGGGGGGGGGGGGGATCAGGGTAGTTTTTTTAATTGGGGGTAGGGTTTTAGGCCTCAGGGCAGTGGAAGGGGTAGTTCTGAAATGTGGGAGGTTTTTAAGGCTCAGGGTGGGGGGGAAATGCGGAGGGTTACTTTTAGGAAAGGCGCGGAGGCGGGGTAGTATATGGTAAGGGATATGGTTTTAAGCCTCAGGGGGAGGGGAAGGGGTACTTTTAAATGCATGGCAGGTTTAGGCCTCAGGATGGCGGGGTCGAATTTTAGGGCTTAGGGCAGGGGGGTTGGAGTAGTGGCGAACTTTAACCACGCTTACCCCTTTACCATTCATGCCTTTACACCTAAAATTAGAGGTAAAGGAATGCGTGGTTAAGACGCATTCGTGGTTCGGGCTGCGTGATAGAGGCACTCATGGTTTAGCCATGCCTGCCTCTATCATACCCCACACACACACACTCATTTATTACACATCCAAGTTGAAGAAAAACTGTTTCACATCAGTTTTTGATTCAGTAGCGGCTGGCAGGGAACGGGTGTGGCGGGGCAATGGAAAAAAAAGGCACTTACCTCCTCACAGCCGCTGTGATTGTCTCTCCACTGTCGTGTCTCTGGCGAGTCCAGGAAGTACACAGGCTCCCATAAGCCAATCACATTACTGCAATGAAGCATTGTGATTGGTCTCCGTGCCTTGGTTCGGAGCTCAGACGGGGACATGGAGCCTGTACGCTTGACTGTTTGGCCAGCCCAAGACGGCTGGCCAAACCTTAATGCGCTCTTAGACTGCCCACCACTCCTCCCCTTGTGCCACCAGCCCGCCCTAACCCAGCACCGAACCTCGGAAAAGTAAATGATAATAACGTTATCATTTTCTTTTTCCTACTCTGAGAGCAGTGGGGCAACGCTCCTCCACCTTAGCTGATGAACTGCCCCTGTTTCGATCATATACACAGATTTATTGCGATTAGCAAACACCAACGCGTTTTCAACTCCTGAAAGTCTTGCTCACAACAGTGAGTCTTTTGTCAGTTTTGATATATATACAGTCGACTGTTCTGCCTATTACAAAGCTTTCTGGGACTTGTAGTAATGTAATAAACATACAGTAAAATAACAAAAAATGGTTAGTGTACAATTGGCAATCATTACTTTTCTGATTCTGGCAACGTAAACTCATAACTTTTAATATACATATTGCTCCCTGTGTTGATTTATGTCTAATGTGTCAGGTTTGTTTCACCATTGTGACATAGCGACTGAGTATAGTAATACTAGTGGATATATTATATATATATATATATATATATATATATATATATATATATATATATATATATATATTATCTACTGGCGGTCGCCAGTAGATAGTTATAGTTAAAACCTATTATCCATAGGAAATCCGCGACATTCTATTTGAAATAACGTTGGCGCCGGTTAACGAATCTTCGCGAAAGTTTCCAACTTGTTGGGGCGCTCCGGTCCGCTCCTATCCTGAAAGTCTCGGGGTGATACGTCAAGCGGGGGCCGAGAAAAAGGGGGTCCCAAAACGTGTTTTCCCCATTCATTTTTCCATAGGAACCTTTAGTCGCAGCTACAGCCCGAACTGCTGAACGGAATTACACCAAATTTGGCAAAGAGGTAGCCCTTGGTTCAGTGTCGTGCCTTTTGCTTAAATGGTGTAAATCCGTTCAGTAGTTCCTGAGAAAATCAAAAGTAAAGTCACATATATATCTGGGCGGAGCCTAACCACACATGTCATCGTGAGATCTGATTGGCTGTCAGCACTTCATCCTGGAATTTCTGGCAGCCATCTTGGGACCAATATAAATGATAGTACCTCATTGAAATGCATTGTAGTGAATAGAAGATTTTGAGGGTCACCAAAAGGAGAACTATAAAGGGTGATAACAGGCTTTAGTTACATTAGAATTTATTTGTTGACGGTACCATACTAATTTTAGGAATTGTGGTGTATTCCAAGGTGATTTTACCATGTGAAAAACCTTCTGCTGGGATATCATGAATCATGTTTGAGAGAACACTATTTTCTCATGCTTGTCCCATGGAGGTTTGGAAGGTGCTCCAGAAGCTAAAATGAGAGCATATTTTCTGTAAATTCACATTATCTTTCTCACTCATGTGAGAATGAAGTCTGACATTCTCAGTAAAACATGTACATCCAACAAGGGCAGAGACTGTCAGTTGATTCCTTTGTGTTCTACTGCAGCTTCCCAGAGTGTTCTAAAGAACAACTAGAGTGCTAACAGCCTTACTTATGACAAAAGTATGGCACACCTGAAGCCATCTTGATTGGAATAAACTGGTAACACTTAAAACATTTAATTTAAAAAGGAACAAAATGATGGGGTTCATTTTGTCATAGAAATTATGGTTAGTGCTGTAGAAAGAAAAATGTTTCAAGTGTGATCTCAAATATCTTCCTGTTATATTTCAACAGGAGCAGCCTGCCAGTTGATGCCTTTGTGTTCTACTGCAGCTTCCCAGAGTGTTCTAAAGAACAACTAGAGTGCTAACAGCCTTACTTATGACAAAAGTATGGCACACCTGAAGCCATCTTGATTGGAATAAACTGGTAACACTTAAAACATTTAATTTAAAAAGGAACAAAATGATGGGGTTCATTTTGTCATAGAAATTATGGTTAGTGCTGTAGAAAGAAAAATTAGGACATATTTCAAGTGTGATCTCAAATATCTTCCTGTTATATTTCAACAGGAGCAGCCTGCCAGTTGATGCCTTTGTGTTCTACTGCAGCTTCCCAGAGTGTTCTAAAGAACAACTAGAGCGCTAACAGCTTTACTTATGACAAAAGTATGGCACACCTGAAGCCATCTTGATTGGAATAAACCGGTAACACTTAAAACATTTAATTTAAAAAGGAACAAAATGAGGGGTTCTTTTTTAAATAGAAATTATGGTTAGTGCTGCAGAAAGAAAAATTAGGGCATGTTTTAAGTGAGATCTCAAATCCTCTTCTATTTCATTAGAAAATTCTGACATGCAGACTGAAACAATCACTTTCAATACCAGCAGCAGACTACCAGTTAACTCCCTGGTGAGCAGTACAATAAAACCTTCGGTAGGTAACTGCGGAGTTGCAAACAATTTATTTTCAATGTCATAGCCCTCCAGTGGGCCTCAGGATAAAACTCGCAAGGTTAATTTTCAAAACACACTGCAGTCTCGCATGTTGAAGTTAGAAAGCTTCCCAACGTCGCGACCCCATATTTTCTTTAGATGGGTGGTGCAATCTTCCACGGCCGGACTGCCGTGCTGTTATATTTCCAAAAGGTGTCCTGTGCATGAAGACGCCACTCTACTGCCGGTAATTCAACAGAATAATCCTTTCAGGGGAACCTTGCAAGTTACATCCTGATGCAATTAGCCTGACGCGTTTCGGGACCCCCTGGCCCCTTAATCATAGGCAAGTACTAACAACCACAGTTTACTTCCAAGGAACACTCTTTAATTAATTAATTCTCTTTTTTCGGAGAAACACTCTTTAATTAATTTACTTCCAAGGAACACTATGACATTGAAAATAAATTGTTTGTAACTCCGCAGTTACCTACCGAAGGTTTTATTGTTCCTTTGAAACACTACGGATACCAGAATCCTGTCAGGTAAAATGTACCAACCCACCAGAGGGCGTAACCTGAAAATTAATTAAAGAGTGTTCCCTGGAAGTAAACTGTGGTTGTTAGTACTTGCCTATGATTAAGGGGCCAGGGGGTCCCGAAACGCGTCAGGCTAATTGCATCAGGATGTAACTTGCAAGGTTCCCCTGAAAGGATTATTCTGTTGAATTACCGGCAGTAGAGTGGCGTCTTCATGCACAGGACACCTTTTGGAAATATATATATAAAAAATACATCACTGGTAATTGTATAATGGGCAAAAGGTTTGCTCATCAAGGGGTTCTGATGACATTTACAAACCACATTTTATATTTCACGATTTATTAATTGATTTTAGTACTCCTGTAGAGGTTAATGTGCTAATATTTAAAGTGTGTTTTTGTAACGATATGTATTATTATAAATCAATGTTTAACTGGAAAACAGTTGCAAGGAATTTTTAAAAAATGCAGCACAAAATGCGCTTTTCTTTTGTAGTAAATTGGCACTAAAGAGTAGTTTGAATAGGACCACAATAAAGTAAGGACATTTTTTTGCTAATGGGCTTCTACCTTTACAAAGTTTATTTCTTACTCTGGGGAGGATTCATTACTAGATGCTTATAGCAAGGCTGGGCCTGTCAAGCGTATTGATTAATTGCCTAAAAGCAGCAATGTTATTGTGAAATCTTGCTTTTTTAACTAGTACTGAAAGAAAGGCAAAAATGCTTTTCAGGTTTTAATTTGTTTAGGGAAGCTAAATATCCTGTAAATGAATTCAGCACTGTAAATTACCAGAAATAATTCCGTTAAATCTCTTTTCTGTAAAATATCAGCTTTGAAACCACAATGTATATATATTTATTATAATATACAAAGCATACTGCATGGGGAACATGGTCAGCCAACTTCAGCTGTTGGTTCCCTTCTGTGTGAGTGATCTCATTCTGCTCAAACATAATGTCACCCACAACATTAGTTGTCCCTTTCAGTTCCAGAGATTTGTGGGCTAATGAGTTTTTTTATAATGTTTATAGCCTTTTTTGCCAGGATCCTACAGCTTCCCAGACACAGCAACTGGGCCCTCACCACATCTAGCAGTGCAATTCATCCCTCAGGTGCCTATCTTTGAATGGACTTTCATGCTTTTGAACGACGACATACATATGCAAAGCCAGTTTCCTTATTATAAAAACATTGAAAGACTGCTACCTGAGCGTCGGAGCACATGTGCAAGCATGGGCAGCCAATATTTGAATGAATTAATTAATTAATAAAGGCATTTCTATAGCGCGCAGCTACTCAAAAGAGTGTCCCGGCGCATCAAAGGCCTCTGGAGTAGGCCTCCCCACCAGCTACAATTGCAAAAAAGAGAAGGGAAGAGGGGACAACAGAAAACGAGGGCCGAATACTCACACTTATTGGTTAAAAAACAGAGTTTTGAGACGCTTCCTGAAAGTAGCTAAATCTGACACTGCTCTCAGAGAAGCGGGCAGCGCATTCCAGGCCTGAGCACCAAGGAACCCAAACGAGGAGCCCCCAGCCCGGACGCTGGAGTATCTAGGGACCGTGGCTAGATTCATCGAGGAAGATCTCAGAGTCCTGGAAGGAACGTGTCTCCAGTCATCTGGCGGTTGAGTGCCAAATAAGATGACTGGAGACACTGGTGGCCAGATGATATGTTGCCACCGCTTGCTGCACAACAAAAGGTAAAGAATTTGGGCGTCTTGATAGATGATCATCTATCCATGAAGGCCCAGGTCCAATCTGTGGTGGGAACGTGCTTTGGCCTCGGAATACGTTTTCTAATAATGAAGTACAGGGACATTAAAAATGGCAAAGCAAATAGGCTAGTATTCAATGCCAGACCTATTAGCTTTATTTTAATTAGTTATACTTTCCTCTGCACACTTCTGTCTGACCAAGCCCTCGATGCATATGAAAGCCAACAGTAACACCAATTGTGTTCAAAGTGCTGGCAAAAGGTGTGACCACACAGTACCAGCTTTAGATCGGTGTGACAGGTGCCACCAAGCTGGATGCGAAGCTCAGCGGGCACTGTTTTTTAAAATATCTTGTAGGCTTAAAAACACCTGCTGTGGAGCACCTTGTGTGCCCAACAATTTTCAGGCAATAATAAAAATGTCAGGATAAGTCTGGTAATGTACATGCTGGAGAGATCTGAGTCTTGTCTAGTGGCAGTTTTGTCTCACCATAAAGTGCCTGTTAAAGTTCATATGCCTGCTGCAAAGCAAGTGTGACTTGTAGATCACAGAATTGTATTTTATGTAGCTAGCTCAGTGGGTTACTTTTGTTACTTTCAGTTCATACATTACAGTCCTTCCACTTTAGCACAGTGAGATGTGAACTGGCTGCAACAAACATACAAACTGCAAGACATAGGTTCAGCACCTTATATTTTTTCCAGTGTCTTAAATTGTCCTTTGGTTGCTAAAAATATTTGCTTGAGGGGAAATAAATTCTTATTAGTAAAGCCAACCTCAACCACTCTGTTACGTTTTAAATCATGAGTTTGTGCTTTTCCAGGCCAAGCACTCTGAAAATATATTGCCTACCAGTATTGATAAAATTTGCCTCCTACACCTTGTAGTCCTCATTATCTTATGTAACATTTCATGTACATTGATTTGCACTCTTGTATGATTCATTGTCTCTGTATATTGTGGGTATGATGTAAAGTGCTCTGACACCCTACATTGGTATGAGTAGCACTATAAAAGAAATTGAATACATGTGGAGGGTCTCTGGAGAGATGAGGGGCACCATTATAGTGTGGCAGTGAAGGAATCTGTGTAGGAGTAGGGAATGGGAGGGCACCAACAAAGATGTCTGCACCTGGCGCCACCAGCGCTAAAGCCGGCCCTGTGACCACAATTAGCTATTTCACACTGATGTGGCAGGATTCTCGCTGTCAATGACCCATCTCAGCATGAGAAGATGTTCTTCATATTTTTGTGGAGCAGGATCAGCACTGGAACTGACTGATTTGTTTAGGGTTACAGTCCTGAAGAAGATGAGACTGTGCTGTATTGGTGCTACTTGACCTCAACAGGGAGACTAGGGAATCTTTAGAGTCATCCAAACTATCAGGTTATCAGATGACTGTCATAAGCATCAGCTATTTTCTCAGTCTTGTTTAATATGCATGAGGTCCTCCTTGTAATGTACTAAAAGGCTCATAATATGGGTATCTATTATGATAAATATGAGCTAATGAGGTAATTATCTGTCTCAGGCTTTTGGCAAATGGGCCCGAGCAATCTACCTATGTTGGAATACCACCCATCTTGGATCACAGCATTTGAAACCAGGTAGCTAAGAGCGCTCGCTCACTGTACACAAACTCACATCACTTACATTAGTTCATTATCTTATCCAGGGCAAAGCCTCACTGAATTTAGAGGAGTTGAATAAACTTCATCTGCCAGCTAAAGCGCCTAGATCCTCTTTCAAATGTGACTGCTATTCCACTCCACAAGTGAAAAAAGCTAAGACTAGCTGGGAGTGCTTGCGTGAGCATGGAAGAACCAGTTGTTTTTGTTTTTTTATAAATAAGAAAACATGTGTTTAGTCGCATTGTAGTGATACCCGCTGTTTCACTCTTTCCTTTAATCTCAAAGTACTGAACACGGATATGATTATGCTGACCGAAAAAAAGAATGGCATGTGTATATATAGCACAAAAGTTTACTATTATGTCTAGATTTGCCGTTTACGTTTGGTGATCAAAAGTTTATTATTTATATTTATTTAGTTTGTAGAGCACTTTTATCCAAATTGATGGTACAAAAGAAGAATACTAAATGACAACAAATAAGAGCATGGCAGAAGAAGAACCATGCACGTGGAAAAGCTAAACCACAAAATGTTCTTTGAGCCGTTTTATAAACTCATCCTGTGATGGAGAAAGTTGACTAGAAGTAGGAAGTTGATTCACATTCTTGAGAACAACAAAATGGAGAAACTACCCTGGGAAGCAGCACAAGGAGGATGAGGTCCAACCATAAGACTTTGTCCTGTAGAACATCAATGTCTGGCAGACTGCAAGAGAGGGAGTAAATTAATGAGACTAAAAGGAGCCGGGCACATAGCACATTTAAAAACATTATATAAGTATTGAAAAGGGAACAAAACAAGCAACCAGGAGTATGATCAGAATTCACAAATGAAACAGAGCATACGATTGGATAAGACGGCCATCTTCTATACCACGTCATTCGTATGTTTTCATGGATATGGCAGAGTAGAACCCCAAACATAGATCCGTGCAAGGCAATAGTACTGTTACTGATGAACATTCTCTTAGCCAGAGTTGATTACCATCCTATGCAAGCTTCACAGCTCCCCATGTGAACGCTTGCATAGGTTGGATGGTTTCCAGCACCGCTGCGTTGGATAGCGCTCAGACTTCCTTGCAGATGCAGTCATTAAGAACAGAACAAACTGTTCTATGTCATGATAGTGGTTTTGAAAAGTGCCCTGGCACCGCAACCTTCATTGCAGTTGTGTGTAAGTGGCTAAAGATGAACGAGATTGATCTCTTCTTGAATTTGAGATTGATCTCTTATTGAATTGAGTCGACAATAGAGAAAGTCTATTGAGTCTTGCAAATTCTGAAAGGGCTGCTGTTTCAGAGCCCACAACCTTATCAATCCGTCAACTCCTCTAGTTTGATTTTCAGCCCACTGGCTCTCATCAGGATCCAGAAATACACACTTTAAAACTTTAGCACTTTAAAACATGTCTCGGGTTCCATGGCAGCCTGTGTGCAGTTTTAAAGCTGTCATTTCGATATGGAAAAATAATCTTTTTGCCAGGCATAATCCTTCGTTTTTAATACCTGTAAGTCACCTCTAAGGTAGGCCCAAAAGACTCATAGGGCAGGGTGCAAGGTATTTTAAAAGTAGGACACGTGCTTAAGTTTTACATGTCCTGGCAGTGAAAAACCCCCAAAAGTCTTTTTTCACTGTGGTATGGCTAGCTTTCCATAGACTAACACTGGGTTACCTTAATACAATTAATAGTTGATAGCTTCAGCTTGGGACCAGCTAGAGAAATAATTATTCCTCTAATTTGAAATGTAATGTAACATTTTCTTCAATGGTAAAATCTGATTTTAAATTACTATTTTGGAAATGTGCCTTTCTGCCAGTGTCCAGGGTCACATAACTTTTAATGGCTCTCCTGTGGTGTGATGTGTGTTCCTTCCAGACAGGGGGCAAAAGGGGCTTAGGTGTAGAGGGAGTGGGTCTTCCTGACAAGATGGATAGGGAGGGGTAGTGCAATGCCCTGATTACACTTCAGAAACTGCCTACATCACACACCAAGGAACCTGACACCAGGCCTATCCTTGCCTGTTCCCCCGAGCCAGGTTGGAGCCAAACCCAGGGAAGGACTAGTCAGAAGTAGTTTGGAAGTAGGCCAGGGATTGCGCTCAAGCACATGCTTGCAATAGGTATAAAAGTGGACCCTCAGGACCTAGATTCAGAACACTCCTGGACCTGAGAAAATTCAGTAGAGCTGTCCAGCTGTCTGAAGAAGGAAGATTGGGCCTGCTTACCTTGAACCCAGAACTCCAGCTGTGAGTCCAAGGGTCAGTTTGCTGACCCTTGGGCTACAAGGATACAACAAGCTCCCAGAGGCCTTCCCTGCAACTGCTCAGCTGGCCAATACCAACTGGACCTGCCTGAATCCTGCTGCTGGTCTCTGCTGAAGTAAATCCTAGCCCCCAAGAGGACCTCCAGGATCTGGACCCATGGCTGGTGTTAGAGTGTACTCCTCCAACCTCAAATCTACCAGAACTGCACTCCAGGTGAAACAACAGAGGTTCTGAGCTCTTTGCATCTAACAAAACCATCCCCAGTTGCCATGTGAACATGAGCAGACTTCACCAAGACCAACGAAAGGCCCAAAGCAGACTACAGATGCAATTTTCCCAGATATAGACCCCAGACTTCACTGCTCAGAGCTCTTTGCGTCACAACCACCATAGTCTCCCACCAATACGAAGTTCCGTTCGGCATCCAGCTCTTCACCCCAAAGACCACGCCTCAAATCTGAGGTTTCAACTGAGCCTTGGAACTTCAGTGACCTGTCATTGACAAGACCCTCTCCAGATCCAGCCTGTAGGCCTTTCCTCCGTCGACCTCATTGACGATTGCTTCTCGCGTGAAAATTGGGCTAAGTTAGAAGGTCAACTTTCCACTGGGATGAACCTGATCCCTGTATCCGACCCATGCTCCATCGCGGTAGACCTTAACTTTTGACCTTAACTCAGTTCAGCGCGGCTCGATAACCACGATTGGCACTTTCTGTTTTTTGGCACTATTTATACTGAAAACATAAAACAAAAATTATATCTTTGGTTCTACTTATTGGGTTTTTGTTATTTTGGTGTCCTTTTGTTTATTAAACTTTACTCTATTTTCTAAATTGTTTTGGAATTTTTCTTGTGTTGAGTTTCACTTTATTACTGGTTGAGTGCCTCATAAGTACTTTACACGTTGCCTCTAAGTTAAGCCTGAATGAATTGTGCAAGCTACCAGAGGGATAAGCATAGGTTTATTTAGTGACTCTTGTGGTTGACCCTGAACAGATTGTGTTTATTACTTGAATAGGGAGGCTCTCACCCCCTCAACTAATAATCCAATTTCTTAAACCTAGTTTCTAGGACTATTTTCTAGTAGACCATCACAACTGCCATGTGCTTCATAAAGAAGCATTGTGAGACACTTGAAGCTTAGATCACAATCTCTCCCTTCTTGCTGCACAACCTGTATGAATGAAGAATCTAAAGAAAGACAGAGTGGAATCCACATTATACTTTGCTTGATTGTTATCTCAACCGTTTACCTGCAAGCACTCAATATTTTATGTTGTCGTCTAGCTGACCTTTTGCTCTGTGGTGCCAAATTACAGATTGGACACTCTGTTGGTGTTGCAGCGCAGCTGTCATTTGGCGCTACTGGTGCAGTCTGGCATAGTTTGCCCAATTATTTAGAAATAAAAATCAAGGTCCTAGTATAGGCACAAACATGAGCATGCACTGGGACAGCACAGCAGTGAAAGACAGAGCGGATCTGCCATCTTTCAATGCAGAGGGCCAGGCAGCTGTTTGAGAAGTTGGCTGGTATCCCCCACAGCTAGATGTAGAGAGTGACTGTGTTTTCATGCAGGGGGTTACTTGGGAGGACTTCAGGATCTACGTCTCATCTGCTTAGGTGCCCTTGGATGGTGAACATACTGAAATCATATGTGGCACAAGGGCTAAAGGATTCCCTCATTTGAATGGTGGCACAACTCCTTGCAAATGAATGAATACTCCCTTGATATTGCACTGGTGAGCATTTTGGGTCAGCACAATCCATATTAACAAGCATTGGAAATGCAATGGGTCTTGCATTTATTGGAGTTAGCGCTATTGGAATTATAAATGCCATTATTTTTTACCTATGCAATAGATATGCCCTCCCCACCTTAATAAAATAAAGAACTCAGTTGTGTTTTTCTTTATGTAGTACACCTGCAATGGTGCCATAGCGCTGGGAGTACAAATGGCAGTTCCGACTCCACGTTAAAACAAGCAGTGTTGTGACGGTGCAGTACCACAGGCTGTCACTAGGTGTCCCTTGGGGCCTCTTTTGGCCACATATGGTACTGCACCCTGCAACATGGCTAGGCTAAGGATATGGCGGAGCGGTGAGAGCTGCCGATTGGTGAGTTGGGGATACGGTTCGAGTCTGTTGTCAGGTTCAACATCCTGCAATAATGGGCTGATTGTTTATTTTCCCCGAGCCCATGGCTAGGTGCGCTATATAAATAAAAGTGTTTGTAAAGTAACAAAAAAATTAGCAAAACAGCAGTGGCCTCGGAGGGGTGGTGGAGGTCTGCGAGCAGTGTTGTGGGAGGGGTGAGGGAGAGGCACAGGGAGATTAAGGGATATGAAGCAACCAAAGCAGAGTTGTGGAAGGGGTGAGCGGGAGGCACGGAGAGAAAAAGCGATGGTAAGCAAATTATGCAACCGAAGTTTCATTGCACAAGTAAGCAGAACAGTAAACGAGTAATGAGACAGGCCAACTAAAAAAAGTGTTCTCTCTAAGTATAAATAACCTGAACAGTAAGAACACATGTAAGAGGGGCAGTCCTCATGGGAGGATACAAAATTCCAAAAGGAGGGACTACTAAGTGTATTTACCAATGAAAAGCCAGCATTTCTAAAGGACAGCAACAGGAACCAATGAAAAAGATGGGTGTTTTTTCAAGCCCATCTCCTAGATACAGCATGTCTTGAAGAGACAGTGCAAGCACTGCCTAGGCAAGACCTAAAAAAGGAGCTGTGCAAGTGTCTGTGTCCTCTTTTGAAACATAAAAGCCTGGGCGACAAAAAGTGGATGCCAACATCCATTGCACCTGAGGCGTAATTCTTTGATCTACTTCTCTGGTGATTCTTTTGCATGCTTACTGTACTTCACAGCTTTATGCAGATGTTTGGGTGATCGCAAAAACTTACACCAGTTTACCCAGCCTAACCACACTAAAGTCTTCATCCATTCCCAAGAAAAAGAGGTTATCTTATAAGAGGCAGACAGCAACAGGTTCTTCAACTCTCACTATTGCTGCTGAGTGTGTAGACCTTACTCTCATGTACCTCCCTAATTAAAACATGCAGCTGAACTGGCAGGAAAGATTTTGACACGGATTAGCTAATCTGTTGTTGATATTTTTTCTTCTTGGTGCTAGGCAATATAATTAAAACACGAGTTACACAGTTTGGCTGTATATATTTTACCGTTACCCGTCAAACATGCATCCAACTGGACTACAATAAAACTTTGCTAACTGTTGGTGCACACAGGATTATTCCTGAAGATCACCACCCCTTGCCTAATTAGCTGGAAATTCTTTTCTTTGTTGCAATATTACATGTCTCTATTTATGTGAAAACATGTAAGGTAATCTCACTAGATTTTAGCTACACATGATTATGAATACATTTCTGGACGCCATACTACTCCTAGTTTGAGCCTCTAACTAAAACCATAGCCTTCTAGTAGTCCTTAGACTGGCTTGAATGATTGTTTTATGTAACGTTCCACTTTAAAAACAAAGCACAGTTATTCTCACAAATATTTTACCCATCTGGAGGTACTCATCATGTTTACATGCAGCACCTAGAATTTTACTTCTAAGAAAATACTTTTTTTTAGTTTACTGTCTTCTTTCTAAGCTCCTAGTCATCAAAAGATGCTGGGTTTCCAGATGGTCTTACTTAAGGCCTCCAATCAGGCCTCTTTAGGAAAACCAGATTAAAATCTTACTATAACTCTCTGACTGGTAATGGCTTGGAAAATCATAGATCTCTTTTGCATTACACTTTGTTTTCAATTGATTTCTTCCTGAGTATAATTCTGTTCATATAATACAAAAGCACAGGGGCTCTGGCTTTCTAGAGTCATGTTGTGATCTGTTGGGTGTTTTGTCTCTGCATGCTTCCCATGAGCATCGCTCTCTGAATGCCTCACCCAGGAGAGATTTACAGTTTTGTGATGCTGTCTTATACAGGATATACATTTGAGAAATTAATTGTTCCAGTATCGGATGTATGAATAACTCCATATAGACCTAAGCATCCTCAGTGACCTACCTCCTTTCTACCCAATATGTCTCATCAGGTAAATTTGGCCTCTGACCTCTGCACTACCATTTGTTGCTCTGTCCAGAATGGTGTGCCTTATCATCAACTCTCTTAAATGGCTTCTTAGTATATCTTGCAAACATCTTCAACAGATTAATATGTTAATGGCATTCAGATTTATGTTAAAATCTAACAAATGTGGTCATCGTTGGAAAGCCAGGCACTTGCATCCAAAATTGGATTTATCAGAACCGGCCTTGTCTGTGTTTTCAAAACCCAAGCTCCGCTTCCAGGCGAGACCCTGCTTTCATTTAACTAGTGATACTTCATTGGCCCTCCTGTTTCCCTTTCATTGTCCACATCTTGGGAGCTGCTCTGGTTGCCAACTTCTCATTGATATCACAGGATCACAGAGTTGATAAATCTCTGTAATACCACCCACGTGTCCTCCCAGATCATATATGTTCTTCTCCTCTCTCAAAGAGCACAGTTATTATAGCAACAGTTGTTGCCATGAGTAACTATTACAATAGAATATGCAGTGGCCAAACCCGCACAATCAAGGTCAAGCTCTAATGAGCAAAAAAACATATAGTTTGCCTCATCGGAAGCTTAAAGAACATAGAACGTATCATATCACTAATAATGTCACTCCAATTACTCCCATCCAGAGTGGTTGAGTTCAAGACATTATTCATTATGGATGAAGCCGTTTATATCCAAGCATCTTCCTTCATCCCCAGTCTAGGGATGTTGTGTGGTTTGAGCAGACTCCTAAGGCCTGGAGCCTAAACAACTCTCCAGTGGAATAAATTTGTGAACACATCTTCTCTCTTTGGAACTCCCCTCCTCTTCACTTTCATCTGGGAGCAGGCTTTAGGAAATAATAAGGAACATATATTTGAGCAGGCTTTTGAACTATATCACATATGACTATCCTTGGACCTAGCAATTACCTGCTGGATGAAGATGGTTTGGAGCATGCAATTCTCAGACTACCAGATCATTTGTAACCCTGATTTACCCATCCATCACAAACACTTTGAAGTAGGTAAAAGCCATATTTGCACTAAATGACAGTAAACTAAATTGAAATAAAATATTAAGATAAATATAGGTGGTCTCTTACCTCTTTGATCTGCTCTCTAATTTCAAACTCTGCATTCAGGAATTACTACTAAGGTTATTCACATTAACTTTCTCTAATTGATCATGATCGATAAGAGGTAGAGGACAGAAATTAAACCACACAATTCAAATCTGTTACCTCCATTAGCTCTATCACAGTGAATAGCATGTAGCCTCCTTATTGGACAGGATGTGGTTCATGAGCTTACTAGGTTTTATCGATCAATGATTGAAAAAGATGATTCTTGCAACAACTAAAGTGGATGGAGTCAAGAAAGGGCAGAAATTGGAGAACTTAAGGGCAAGAAGACACAGCTTGGCAAGACATTAGATTCATCCTAGCTCCCTAGGAAATGCAGGCTAGAGCTAATGATATGCTAACAAAGATTGCCCATATAGCACAGTTACATCTGACATCCTTGGTGTGATTTTCCCCCAAACGTTTTTGCCTTAACTTCTCCTGTTTTGCAGAATTTATTTTTGTTGCCATTAGGACTCTGTGCACTTTACCACTGCTAACCAGTGCTGAAGTGCTCGTGCTCTCTCCTTCAAACCTAATTGGTAAATGTAATTTACCTGCACGTCTCTAGTAAATTATGCTACCTGTATGCAGGGCCTGTAAATTAAATGCTACTATTGGGCTTTTGATTTTCATTGTGCCTCCCTCTAAAGTGGCCTTTAAAACATGTCTCAGGACTGCCCCGGCACCCTGTAGTGCGGTTTTAAACTGCCATTTTGACCGAGAAAAATAATCATTTTACCAGGCCTAAACCTTCCTTTTTATTACCTATACATCACCCCAAGGTGCCATAAAGGCTCATAGGGAAGGGTGCACTGTATGTAAAAAGTGGGACATGTGATTTTAAGTGTTACATGTCCTAGCACTGAAAAACTCATAAGCTCCTAAAGTCATGTTTCACTGTTATAAGATCTATCTCTTCGAATGACTAACACCGGGTTGCCTGAATACAGTTAATAAGTGATAACTTTGGATTGGGAACAAATAGAGATATGGTGTTTGCAATAAAATTGATTGTAATTTAAAATCCTCTTTAATGGTAAAGTTGGATTTAAAGTCACAATTCTGAAAATGCCACTTTTAGAAAGTTATCATTTTCTTGTCCCAACTATTTGTGCCTTCTGCCAGTATCCTTGGTCACATAACTGTCAATGGCTCTGCTATGATGTTTGTGTATTGCACCCTGACAGTAACACAAAGGGACTTCGGTTTAGACCGGATGAGTTATCCTGGCAGAATGACTGTCAGGAGCGGTACCCAGCCCCACTTACACTTCAAAGGGCTTTGCCTCCTGCGCACACAAAGAAATCTGACACCAGGCCCGTCCTATCGTTTGTCACCCCAGTCAGTTTGGAGCTTTGATAGGGTAAGGGAAAGAACTTTCCAGAATCTTATGTGGGGGAGTCTCCCCCACACAAAGATTGGCACCAGGTATAAATATTGAACTTCCAAAGCCCCTCTTCAGAACACACCTGGACATGTGTAGGTTATAGAAGGACTGCCCTGCTGCCAGAGGACTGCCGTGCAGCTGAGAACTGCCTTGCTGTCTGAGAAGGAAGATTAGACTTACTGTCATCTGAAGAATACCCCGGAGTCGATTTGGGTCATGACGAGGGTCCCCAGCCCAAACCAAAATGGACAAATACACTGTCTCCTTGGGGAGAGCAAGAGGCGTCCCTGGAGGAGACCTTCACAAATTGGCCCACTCAGTGGAGACAACAACTCAGTAATACTGAAGGCAATTTCAGGACTATAAGGGTGCACTGGAGATTAACTTTGGAGTGGTCGGGGTCGATGTGGCCCTGCTGAGGCAGGACATCCAAATGACTGTAGACAGAGTAACAGAAGCGGAAGGTAGAATCTCTGAACTTGAAGAAACTGTACAGAAACTCTCCTCTGAGGTGGCCCGCCTATCTCAAATCCATCAAAACGATTCACGACCATGTGGAGGACACTGAAAATAGGGCTCGTCATAATAATCTCCAGTTTGCCGGGTTCCTAGAGGGGGCTGAGTGCTCATCTCCAGAAACATTTTTGGAGCACTGGATCCGGTCCTGGCTAGATGATGCTCATGTGTCCTGCTTTATCATTGAAAGCGCCCACAGATCACTGGCTCAAAAGTCTCCGCCAGGAGCCCCAAATCATCCTATGATAGCCAAATTTCTGAATTTCAGGGACAGAGGGGCGAGGGCGAAGAGTCACCCAACACATCAGTTTGGTTGCATTATGATTGTTCTGGACTACACTCGTCATGTCCAATCCCAGCAAAAATCCTACGATCAAGTGAAGCAGGAATTTTGCAGCATGAAGCTTTCTCATATGCTCTTTTATCCTGCATGGTCACGGGTGCTTTACGATTTGAAGTCACACTTCTTTGACACCCCAGAAGAGACATGGCCCTGGCTTATGTAGCAAACTCATCTTGTGCCGCACTAGCCTCCAAGGTGGCAGACG
Source organism: Calotriton arnoldi (assembly GCA_963921515.1). Lineage (NCBI taxonomy): Eukaryota > Metazoa > Chordata > Amphibia > Caudata > Salamandridae > Calotriton > Calotriton arnoldi. Next base: position 435,058 of record CAWUFW010007061.1, read on the forward strand.
AATACTCCCTCAAAGCCCAGGAGGAGAGCACCGGGGGACCTACTAAGAGGACGTGGGAACAGGGCTCATTGAATACCAAGGCCTACACGGAATTGGAGGAGGGAAATCGAAAGCACGGTGAGGCTGGTGAGCCGTGGTCCCAATAGACACCCTCAGGAGCCATCACTGATGACCAACATCTGGTGACCAGCCTCGAGCCCTAGGACAATGGAGGACTCCACCAGCAGCCGCGCTGTACATATAAACTTTGCACGCTAGCAGCATCATATCCTATTAATTTACTTTTATATGCTGCTCCTCCAGCAGAGCCGGGATGGGTTCTTTATTTTCATTGCCTAGTTACACCATTCCCAAGTTTGATCTGGTTTTAGTTTGGGGGTTCGAGCGACAGATGCTTCTTTGTGGAGGGAAGTATAGGGTGGTGGGGAGTTGGGGGGGGGGGGAGGAGGCATTTGTTTTGGCTGTCAGGTTTTGTCCATTTTGGTTGCTCACCTGCTTTCACTATCAAGCTCACACTCCACATACCCATGCAACGTACTCTGAGCTCCACTGCAGGCTTAAACACAGTGACATCTTTAGCAATGCGAGACCATCTGGGTCTTCGCTTGTCCTCTCTCACTATCAACCACCACTGCCACCATGCGTGTTTTCATGGTAATGTCACAGAACTTTAATGGGCTTCGAGACCGAATTAAATGGGGGACGATAATGCAGTTCATGCACCACATACCCCAGCATGCCTAATGCTACAAGAAACTCACTTGCAGGGTACTAACAGCCCGTTCCTGGCCCGCAAAGGTTATGACAGTGTTTCATGCTGGATATTCCCAGGGTTTCAGAGGGATGACCATACTTTCACAAAACATTGCCCTTGGTGGTTTCCATACAACAACACTGGCCATGCATATACGCCACACTCACCAGGTTGGTGGGCTTGCATATTGAGAACCCTAGGCTCACAATATAAGGCATTTTAGAGGCTATGGGAGGACCCTGTGGGAATAGGACACTGGTGGGGATGGGTGCGTTGCTGGCCAAGAGGGACACAGCCAAACATTGGAGCTCCCCTAACGCTCCCTCCCTGGCAACCTGGAGGAAAGGTATGGACTGGTGTGCAAAGCTGGAAGGGACAATATATAATGCACACGGGTGTCCCTGCAAATACGACAGGGTGGAAAAAATGAGAACTTTCCATGGTCTGGAGGGGCACGGCTAATATGGGCGGATGAAGCATCTTCATATTTTACACCTGTGGGACTAATGGGGGAGGCGGGTATCTGTGTTAAGTTTTGTATACGATGTGCCTGTCTTGTGAGAGCAACAACTGTTATATTGAAAATCAATAAAAGTTTTCTTATAAAAAAAAGACAAAAAGGAATAATTTCTGCAAAAAATTGGTTTTAGAGGGGGAATATATTTTGAAGGAGGATTAGGCCGCAGTAATGGTTTTGGGGGTAAAACTCCAGCAGAAATCTTTTCCTGCAGGAAATTCAAATTATGCCTGTGAGGGAAATTGTGCAAAGTTGACAAACTATACAAAGTTTTAGAGTTGTCACTTTGCAAAACGTCTCCTTTTCCCCTGTAGAATTTTAATTCTGTACGCCCGTTGTGCAGCACCAATACAAATCTCATTGAGGGCCATTACCTGTAGTTTGGGATATTACTCTCCTTTTTAGGTCTCACTTCTGATGGCGCATGTGCTGTAATTGGCGAGACCTTTCCTGGTTTCTTTAGTTTGAGCAGATTTTTAGTATAATTGCAGCTTTGCATTCTCGTACGATTTTAAAAGAGGAGTGGAATAAGCAGTGGAGTGAACAGATACCGAGTCAGATTTCCTCGAGCTTAGTGTGGGCTGCTTCCTCAAGATAGTTTCCATGCTGGAATAGGGGGCATCTAGGGCCATCAGTGTTTCCAGATTGACATCTAGATCACTGGCTGCCTTTCAGAGATATGAAGACCAACAGTTAGCAGGAGGAGTATAGATCACTTGGAGAGCCTTCTTTAGAGAGTCCGACTTGACTCGGAGAGTGGTATAAAAGTACTTAAGGAATGCAGCTTTGCTTTCGCTGTCTTGGGTGTGCAGACCGAATTCCAGATGAAGTAGCAAGCGACAAGTGTATTTTGGAAGTTGGAACAACCGCCTAAAGGTGTTACACTGTACCTTGTCCAGTGTTGCAGTAAAAGCCCTTGGATAGGCCTATTGGCCATAGGAGAGGCTGTGTAGCAACTTCGCCTGAGTGATTCGGAGAATGGCCTCGGCTGTTGGCTTAGCCTGCATAAAGCAAATGTAAGTGCCTGAGCCTTCCTATTAATGTGTTTGATCTTGAGGGTCGGTTTGCCTGTGTCCGTGAACCAGACACCAAGATAGTTGTACTTAGATGTTTGAGAAATCCATAGGTTGCCTAGCCCTCAGCTTATATTCTTTTGTTGTTGCACTTGCTGAAAATCATCACCTGTGTTTTGTTTGGGTTCGCCACCTATCTGTTTGCTAAGTTGTAACTGTGGATCTCATTAAGAGGGCACTGCAAACCCATTTCTGTGTGATCGAATATAAGAAGATCGTCGGCATATTGAATCATCGGCAGCCCTGGTGGAGCCAATCTTTGGTGAGATTGAGTTTGCCTTGGCTAGTGAACGGCCTATGTATGCAGTATAAAGATTAAACAGCATAGGAGCCAGGACGCAGCCTTTCTTCAGACCCTGTGTGGTAAAGATTTCTTTGGGTGCAGTGTTGTCAGTGCCAATGTTGACATGGACCCACGTGTCCGAGTAAAGTGCAATAATGTCTCTAAGCAAGCTGGCCGGTATGCCCCAATCCATCAGTTTTATCCAAAGAAGGATGCAATCAACACTGCATGCCTTGTGAAATATTCCGCTGCTTTCCACAAACAGTGGTGGCCTTGAAGTAGTTGAGGCACAGTGTGCTAGGTATGACAGGGCCACGATGTTGTCAATGGTGGAAGAATGCTGTCTGAATCCTGTTTGGTAGAAGGGTATGATATTTGCTTCAGCCACCCATGCCTCAAGTTCACCAAGAAGTATTTTATCACAGGTTTTTGGCTCTATGTCCAGTAACACAGGTAGCCTACAGTTCCCTGGGTTGTAATGGCTCCCCTTTTTGTGGGTGGTGTGAAGGATGGATCTCTTCCAGGATTCTGGAACCTTGACTCTTTCAAAACAAAGAGGTGGGTGAGGCAATTCGTCCAGAAGTCAACATCCGCTTTGAAAAGTGCACTTGGGTGGCAGTTAGGGCTCAGGGACACGTTAGTTCTCATGGCCTTAATGGCTTAAGAAACATACTCTCTGGTGAATATTGAAGACCTGAAAGGAGTAATCTAACTTTTATAGTCAGCCGAGGTAGAGGCACACGTGGGGCAGGTTGTCATTGCAGAGTTATGAAAGGCTGTATTCTAGCACGCAGGCAAGTTGTATACCAGCCATCTGGATTCCATTGACCCCTGGCAGCCGGTAATTTTAGGAAGGAGGGGGGCATACGGGACACACACGCACACATACACACTCACAGCCATGCATTCACACACGCACACATCCATTCACAACACTCATTACCAAATATTCAAGCATATACACACGCAAGCACCAAACATTAATTTGAAAAAAAAATCACACTTACCTGCAGTATTGCCTCGGGCATCCCAGGAGGCTTGGGACTGCTGCCTTCCCTCATTGGCTAGGTCAGCCAATGAGGGAAGGCAGCAGTCCCTACATCGTCACAGAGTGGGAAGGGGTCAGTGAGACTGCTGACCCCAACCCACTCTGTGATGAAGCGTCACTGATTGACACTGAACCCTGGGCGTTCAGGGCTTTAAACTGAAGCGCCCAGGTGCGAGGCAATGAGTGACGCTACCCCTCGTCACTGAGGGTGGTGGGCCTCGAGGTCCTTTGCTGATCTGAGTAGGTCACGCCCATAGGAGCTATAACTTCCTCAGCCCAGCAAAGTTCAGCTCAGGCAGCCATGAGCCTGCGCATTTAGCACATGTTTAGCTCCTGTCTGCCTGACTTGAAAATAAACAGTGTCTGTCAGGCTGACCTTTGCTCAGCTTGACAGGCACTGTTCTTGAGGGGTAAAAGGTGAGGGGGCGTGGCCCCGCAGCCCCAATGGATCAGCCGCTGCTGCCATTGATGCGGAGACTTCCTCCAGCTTTCAAAGCGTGTCCTTTTTTACTTTCAAAGAAGCGTCTTTAGTACAGCTCTAACTATGCTCGTAGACACAATAGTAGTGCATTATAGGCGGCAGCAGTCGAAGCTTCCACATGTGTGATTTTTAGGGTGTCATTGTGTGTGTGCGATGGTATGTCTGGTGTGTGCTGGGATGATATGCATTGGTGCAGACCAGCATTTGTGGAAAGTATGGTCTTTTTTTTTTTTTGCATGGTTATATCTATGCACCCGTGCGTGAATCTAGATAATGCTATGATGTGTGCACAATTGTGTGCATCTATTGTGTGATGGTGCGAATTTGTAAAATGACTGTGAGTGTGATTTGTGTGTGGGGAATGGTGTCTTATAGTTCGAATTTGTGCTGGTGCGTGTGTCTAATGGTGTTTAAGTGCAATTGTGTTCATCTGATTGCGTTAATTAGCACTGGTTTGTATGTGGAACAGTGTGTGCCTGATGTATTGTGTCTCGTTGGAATGTGTTTTGTGTGTTCAAGTGACAGTATGATGGAGTGTTTGTGTTTATAAAGAGTAACATATTGCTAAGACCATTGATGAAGATGATGGGTCTTAAAGCTGAGACCTATTGGCTTTGCCAATGGTGGTTAATGTAAGTTAACCTAACTGCAATGTGTGTTATATCCGATTTTTAATTCGATCAGCTTCCAAAGCACAGATTCTTAAATGAATTATTTGCTCCTCGTTTCCCTGCAGTGAATGGCAAGGGATACTCTGAAAACATTAGATGTAGTTTCTAGCTCCCTGGAGCACAGCTGTTCCACAAGCAAGATTCTCAAAGATTTCATGGAGCCCCAGTAGTGTCCAATTTGCCAAAAGTATGCCGGACTGCGCTTTAACCTTTGCTGACCTACTTTTCTAGATTCATAAATTTAAGAGCAGGAAGCTTCATGCACCAGCGCGTGGAGCCCCCCGTGGGACCCCCTGAAATGATGTGTCCAGCTGTGCTCGGTGGTTACAGAGCCTTTTCACTGAATAAGGAGCCTCTGTCCAGAATTCCTGAGTTCTGACTCGAAGGCTGAAGGGTTCATTAGTGAACCGCTGGATCAGTGAAGCAGTCTGGTGAAATCACTGACAAATAATGAAAGATGAAATATTAACAAGTTCAATATCACGCCCTTGCGTTTTTACATTAGGTGCACGATTGTTCTACACACAAGATGATCACATTGGTCTTCAAGAATAGGAGTAACCTGTCTTGACATCAGTAGAAATGCTGGTGAGAGTGTATTCACCTGCAACTCGTGAGGGAGCTGGAAGCTGTTGCTTGTTGCAGTGACGCGGTCTTGCACTGATGAATCGCATTTCCACCGCCCTGGCTGTATCTGTAAGGTAACCCATAAATGATGCCCCCCCACAAACTAAGGAGTCACGTCCATGATATTTATTGTAGAAAGTAAAGTGAATGGCACTGGTCTGGTTGATGAGTGGCCATGGCCGGGGCACCTTTATTTGTTCACTCCTGTGCTGAGCTGTTGTAGGGATGCTGCAGAACGGAGACCACATCACCACATTCTGCATCCTGATGGGGGGTGGGGGGGAGGGGGGGTGCGAGGAAGAGGGCTGTGGGGGATACAGGCTTTGATAGGTGACGGGCTTTGCAAGTAGTGGTAAGAGCAATGAAACAGAGCGGGTTCTGTGAGAAATGGACGAGGTGTGCGGAGGGGGCATGCTCGTGATATGGGACAGGCTTGTCATGGTCCAGCTTGTGCAACGAACATGATTTGTCAGGTAACAGTGTGTGAATTGTATGAGTTCGCATGCCATAGTGTGGGTAAAACCTGTGCAAAGGCACCGGCTCAGTGAACGAAGACTGCCACTGTGACAGGGGACAGAGCTATCCCTTGCCACAAAGCTATACAGACCTTCATTAGGGATTGGCAGGGCATCTGTCTGCTACAGCACATGTCATTCCCATATGGCCGGTGTCCACTGTAAGTCCTCAACATAGGCTGGCACCCCCCACTCTTTTCCCAAGGAGACCAACATTGATGTAACCTGTCATGTGGTAGATAGGGAACATGCAGTATTTGGGGGTGGGGGGGTGGGGGGAGATAACCAATTCAGTAGCAGAAAGCTGCTGCACACACATGAATCCATGATTGTGCCATCAATTAGCTACTGACTGATCGATCAGACACCCGCTTCCATGTTGCTCTTTACCATACTGAATAGGGTCAAGTGCTAGATTTCTGATTTGATGGATAGTCTAGTATATCTGCAGTGTTTTTCTCAAATAGTGCCTTTGATCTTTTGCATGCTTCCTATCTACCACACAACCGATTTTTTATACCTAAGCAGCAGAAACAGGTTATAAGTGAGTAGATTTTAGCGATCCAGGTCCTGAAGAAGGCCACAGACACTCTCTGAGGCTGTGAATATTGACGCATGTTGACCAGGATAAGGGGAATGATAACCATCCCTGTTTATCCTCTAGCATTTTAATTCTTACCACAGAAGACAAGAATAAAATATTTGTGTCTACCTCATGGTAATTGTAACCGTTTTAGGATTCCCTTCACCTTAACGACTGCAACTATTGTAGAAACGGAGATAGCATCTCAACATCATGACAAAACAACTCTTAGAGTTCTTAAATTGGAGCCCACCAGAGGACATCAAATTTCTGTGTTCACGTTAGGGAGCAGACACAAGAATGCTTATTGTCATAATCTCACCTAGCTAATAAAAGCTTTCAGAATTTCACTGTTCTGTGCCAGTCATACTTTTAGTTCAGTTTGAATAGACAGATAGATTATAGGACAGACCTTACTAAAAGCCTCTCTCCCTCTTTGTTGGTTATTCGGTGTTAGACATATGAACATCCATATTTGCATTCGCCTTTGCCATAGTCCCACTATGATTGGGTGGAAGTATAAATACAGAGTTAATAATATCCCAAGCCCCCCATGGTGTGCATCGCTAGACACCCCATGAGAAGAGGCCAGTTGGTGTTTAGATGAAGAGAAGTCTTCTATGATGTGACAGGCAAACGGTGACTGACTGATCAATCAATCAATCAATCACAGAATTTGTAAAGGGCACTACTTACCCGCGAGGGTCTCAAGGCGCTAGGGAAAAAAGGGGGGGGGGGGGTGCTGCTACTGGTCGAACAACCAGGTCTTGAGTAGCCTCCTGAAGGTCAGCAGGTCTTGGGTCTGTCGTAGGCTTAGTGGAAGGGTGTTCCAGGTCTTGGCGGCGAGGTGGGAGAAGGATCTGCCGCCGGTGGTAGTTCTTCGAATGCGAGGGACGGTGGCGAGGGAGAGGTCGGCGGAGCGGAGTTGGCGGTTGGGGACGTAGAAGAGGAGTCGTCTGTTGAGGTAGGCTGGGCCAGTCTTGTGGAGTGCCTTGTGTGCGTGGATGAGGAGTTTGAAGGAGATTCTCCTGTCGACGGGGAGCCAGTGCAGGTTCCTCAGGTGGGGGGTGATGTGGCTGTGGCGTGGAACATCGAGGATCAGGCGTGCGGAGGCGTTTTGTATGCGTTGCAGTCGCTTGATGAGCTTGGCCGGGGCTCCCGCGTAGAGGGCGTTCCCATAGTCAAGTCTGCTACTGACGAGGGCCTGGGTGACTGTTCTTCTTGTGTCTGTCGGGATCCACCTGTAGATCTTGCGAAGCATGCGGAGGGTGTTGAAGCAGGAGGATGAGACTGCGTTGACTTGCTTGGCCATGGAGAGCGTTGAGTCGAGGATGACTCCCAGGTTGCGTGCGTGGTCGGTGGGTGTCGGGGCTGCTCCCAGCGTCGTTGGCCACCAGGAGTCGTCCCAGGCTGAGGGGTTGGAGCCGAGGATGAGGACCTCTGTCTTCTCCGTGTTCAGTTTTAGTCGGCTGATCTTCATCCAATCGGCGACGGCCTTCATTCCTTCATGGGGTTGGATTTGGCGGCGAGGGGGTCCTTGGTGAGGAAGAGGATCAGTTGAGTGTCGTCGGCGTAGGAGATTATGTTGAGGTCGTGCTGTCTGGCGATGAGTGCGAGCGGGGCCATGTAGATGTTGAACAGTGTTGGGCTGAGGGACGATCCCTGGGGTACGCCGCAGATGATCTCGGAGGCTTCGGATCGGAATGGTGGGAGGCGGACTCTCTGGGTTCTGCCGGCGAGGAAGGAGGTGGCCCATTCCAGGGCCTTGTCTCGGATCCCTGTGTCGTGGAGGCGTGCGCGTAGAGTGCGGTGGCAGACAGTGTCGAAGGCGGCGGAGAGGTCCAGTAGGATGAGGGCTGCGGTCTCACCGTTGTCCAGCAGGATCCTGATGTCGTCGGTGGCGGCGATGAGGGCAGTCTCAGTGCTGTGGTTGCTGCAGAACCCCGATTGGGATGGGTCCAGGATGCTGTTTTCTTCGAGGTATCGGGTTAGCTGTTTGTTGACGATCTTCTCGATGACCTTGGCTGGGAACGGAAGCAGGGAGATGGGCCGGACTGATCAATGAAGCAGAAGAGCAGGTGAATTGCTGCAACCCCCATAATACTGTCAGGATGCATCTAACTAAGTTGGGAAGCTTTCTGTCCAAAAAGTTCAGAGAAGACATGCTGAAATGATTTGCCCTTCGAGACTTCACTGTGCAAATGTTCTCTTGCAATACAATTGAATCTGAAGCCTAGCGATAAACAGTTTATCCAACTGGTTTCTGTGTAGGGAAATGCATTGTACCCATTTCTTTAAGGAACCATGACCTGCCTTCCCCCAGGGTAGAACTCACTCTTCCCAGAGGATCTCTTTGACTATTCTGCCTAGGAAGGGTAGGTAGTGAAGGTGAGCGGAAAAGGTAGGCCTACATTGACCCTTGCTGAAATACTCACAGCCCACCTCATAAAACTGCTTGCACACAATCTCATACTCTCCAGTCCCTGAAGGGGCACCCTCCGGCAGGGTCTAGGACTGCTAAAGGAGCTCAGGTAGGCCTCTGGCTCCATTCAGCTCCTCAGCTGGTCCCTTTGTTCTCCTAGACTGTCATGGAGACCCACTTTCGGTTAAGAAGGTAAGAGTCTACTGACCAGTGGATTTCATGATCTCCTCAGAGCATCCTCCTTATACCCTCTATCACATGACATCTCTGTGCAACCACTGTCTGCAGTCAACACCCCCTCACTAACTTACATTTCTGTTCCTGTTTGACTTGGCCTTCCAGGCCCAAACAGTTCCTAGAGGGAGCTACTTCCCAATTACCATGAAGCTGCCTCGGAGTCGACCTCACCCAAGTCACCTTTCCTGTGTCTTAAGGGGGCATAGCCCACCTGAGCACCGATCTTCTCTTCCTGAACCCTGCCTAAGATATTCCCTGACTGACACTGGCCGATGTCTAATGCTTCTCCACACTCTCTCACTGTGTGCTTAAGGTGAGGGTGTGTGTGTGTGTGCTATCTACTTTCCAGCCTTTAGGGTAGGCTGTGCAACTTAACATACATTGTGGGCTTACCATTTATTTCCCCAAGCATGTCTGGGGCTGAAGGTGTGTGTTTGTGTGTAGGTGTGTGTGTGTAGGCATGTGTATGTGTTCTTCCATAATGGTTGTGCATAGTGTTGCAGTCTGTTTCTGATGCAGCTGGTACCCATGCATCTGCATCAACCCTAGGGCTAGCTGGTGTCCAGGGGGTTCCCAAATCTAGTATGGGTTTGAAGCATGAGATGGTGTATGCTTGAGTGAGGCATGCATTGCTATCTATTGCTTCCCAAAGACTGAGAAAGTGCCTGAAGGACCTCAAAGCCAGGGGCGGTGTGTCTGCATTCCTCTGTAGATACCAGGTGTCCACGAGGGGCCTAGCTTGGTCAGTGAGATTCAGCGGGTGTGAACCTCAAATTTCCCAACTAAAAAAGCAGTGCATCATGGTTTAAATGGATGAGATGGCCATGGTTCCCGAAGGACTGTTCCCATAAGAAGCAGGGTCAGTACTGATTTGCATTTGGTGGGTCTCTGGAGCTGATTCAGAGTTTGGCAGACAGGGTATCTCTCGCAATGGCAACAGAGTACCCTCTCCACCAAACTCCAGGTCCGTCCACCTGACTTTGAGTCTGGCAGACCGCAAGCTTTACGCCGACAGTGTAAAATGTACTCCATTGGTGTAAAACTTCCTCCAGCAGCCTAATTGAGTAGGGGCCATCAGAGGTAAGCTATCCAGCTGTCTACACTTTAGGAATGGACGGTCAGATGTTTTTTTTTATTTAATTGTCCATTACCCCCAGGTGAATCCTGGTTGTGAGGGACCATAAAATAATTTTTTTTTAAACGTCTCCCAGACCATGGGAAATAGTTTCCATTGTGTAGGGTCAATTGTTTTTTTATTTTTCAAAAACAAACTCCTGCTTTAGGAGTTTGTTTTTGAAAAATAAAAAACTTTGGGAAAGTGTGACAGCTAGTTGTCATGTTTGATGTAACTGTCTGTCAAACTTTTCCTACAATGACAGTTTAGAGATGTCCGCGAGGCCGGCACATATCTTTAAATTTTGCAGATGGAGTAATGGCAGTTTGGCTGATGTAAAGTACTCCGCCATGCTGGCTGCCTTTACTCCGTCCACCAAAACCTCATTCAGGCCCCCTCTGTCTAGAGTGGCACAATGGGTGAAACATGATTATTTGTAATTTGCTACCCCAAGCGATTTCCAGCGGTTAGACTAGTTGCAAGCATTCCTCCCATCACCTTTTGGGTGTTTGATTGCCAGTAGTAAGCCTGGGAACCTGAGCCTGGAGCACCTTACAGTGCCTACTACTGACAGTGTTTGTGAATTGCTAAAAGGAATACTTCGAGTGCAGATTTAGTACTTTTTTTTTTATTGTGAGGGGACTTAATTCTCACCCAATCTCCAACCTTAATAGTAGACTTTCGACAATCCTCATCAGAATTCATCGATTGGGGATGTGAAGTAGAATTATTTTGAGACAGAAAAGCAGGGCAAGATTGTATGTTCTTTTTCCTTTTGACTCACGACATTCTGATAACAGACCCCATTTTTTCATCCAGGCAGGACACATGTGAAAAGAAGCTTGTCTTCCTCTAAGTAGGGCAAAAGGACTGGAACCAGTGATGGTACTTGGAGTAGTGCGATGTGCCCACAACATACTTTGAATAGCCTCTTTAATATCAACGTTAGCTGAGACAGCCCACTGAACACATTCAACCAGAATACGGTTGGTGCACTCAATAAAACCATTAGCCTGTGGGTGATATAAAGCCACACGCCGGTGAGAGATCCCAGACTGGTGAAGAAAATTAGACATTTCCTTGGAGGTAAACTGTACCCCATTGTCGGATACAATCTCCTTGGGAAAACCCTCTCTAGCAAAAAGACTTTGTAAAAACCTGATGACTTCTTGTGAGTTGGGATCTGTCATAAAATGAACTTCCCACCACTTACTGAAATAATCTGCAACAACCAATGCAAACTTGTATTTGTTGGGTAGAACATTGAAAGGTCCCACAAAGTCAATGGCTAACTTCATCCAGGGACCCTCAGGTGCCTCGACACACTGTATAGGAGGTGAAACAATCTTGATAACCTTATCACTTGTACAACAAGTGATGCACCCTTCCACAACATCATTAATTTGACGGTCCATGGAAGGCCACCAATACACAGAACGAATTCTTTTCTTCGTGATGGTCTGGCCAAGATGTCCCTCGTGACCATAATCAATGATGCGACTCCTGAGAGACTCGGGGGGGGGGGGGAACAAACTTATCCCCACGCATGATCATCTCACCACCCTCCAGAGTAAGCTCATCAGCAACCTTGGCAAAGGGATGAAAATCAGAGTCAAGATGCTTCTCTTTGGGCCAACCTGATACAATAAAATCTTTCACTTTTTTAAGTATGGTATCAGATTCCATCCCACACATCCAATCACGCTCAGAAAAACAACCCACACAACAGGCATCCACCACAGCAATTAAACACTCATCATCAATATTGACATCGCAATCATCTTTCCCTAAAGGCAAAGGAGACCTTGAAAGGTAATCAGCCCTCGTGCTTCTCCCACCTGGGATGTGAGCAACGACAAAGTTGTACTGCAGCAATTTTGAACTCAACCTTGCAATTCTGGGAGTGTGGTCTTTTACAATCCTACCCTCTAAAATAGGGATGAGGGGCTTATGATCGGTGAGAAGCGTGAATGTCTTCCCCACAAAAAACATTTGAACCGCTCAACCGCCCAACAACCCGCAAGTAATTCTCTCTCAATAACCGAGTAGTTTTTTTCACTCGGTCGCAGAGCTCGGGATGCAAATCCTACAGTGTATTCCTTACCCTGCTTGACTTGAGAAATCATTCCCCCAAGACCATCTAAACTGGCATCAACAGACACAGTACATTGAAAAGAAGGGTCAAAAGGAGTAAATCTCACAAGAACCCAACTCTTTTTTGATCTGCAAAAATTCCTCTTGACAAACATTCCAAATAAAAGCCATTTTCCTTTTAAGCAGATCTCTCATGTGAACAGTTTTTGCAGAAAAATTGGGAATGAATTTAGTGTAAAACTCACACAAACCCAAAAATGAAGAAACCTGTTCTTTTGAGGTAGGGCAAGGAGCATTAGATATAGCTTCAATGAGGCTCTCTCTTGGCACAATACCATCACCTGAAATACGGTGACCCAAATACTCTATGGACTCAACACCAAAGACACACTTGAGTTTGTTCACCACAATCCCTCTACTTTCCAAACTCTCCAACACTTTAGCAAGATTCCTGTCATGCTCGTCCTTGTTCTTTCCAGCCACCAAAATATCATCTTGAAATACGACCGTATCTGAAACACCCTCCAACACCTTTTCCATAATACGCTGGAAAACTGAAGCTGCCGACGCCATCCCAAACGGCATTCTTCGGAACTGGAAAGTGCCAACCGGTGACACAAAAGCAGTGAGGTGCTTGGAGTCTGGGTCTAACTCGACTTGATGATACGCCGAGGCTAAATCAATCTTAGAAAAGTACTTTGCACCAGCAAATTTTGAAAGAATATCATCAATACGGGGAAGAGAGTGCGAGTCAATCCAAATCTCTCTATTGAGACTGCGCAAGTCAATACATACCCTGAGATTACCATTTTTTTTTCTTGCGACCACCAAGGGACTTAACCAAAGAGATGACTCTATAGGTTCAATGACCCCACTTTCACACATTTTCTTGAGTTCTGAAGAAAGATCATCTCTGATACTGAAAGGTACATTGCGTAATTTGTGTTTAACTGGTGAAGCCCCATCCTTTACTTTAATGAAATGTTTGAAACCAGTAATACAACCCAAATTATCACCAAAAGCTTTGGGAAATTTTTTTGACCAATAAACCAAACTCTCCTCTACAGGTTGATCACCCACTACAGAAACCTGTTCTGAAGTGCCAGGCCTGAGAGTAATTCCAAATAACCCCTGGTGATACCAACCAAGAATGTTGAGCCCCTTTTTGGCTACATAAACTTTCCCTTGAATGTGCCTCTCCTTAAAAACTAAAGAAGTCTCAAAAAATCCCGTTAAGTCAATTCTTCTTCCTTCATAGGAAACAGGACTTCCATCTGGAGGCTTGAGAGGTCTATTTCACCAAGTACTTTCAAACAATTCCTCAGTAATCATAGTCATTCTTGCCCCCGAGTCGACCAACAATTTCAAACATCTTCCATCCACCAAGATATCAACTATAGGATCAACACACTCATCTGAATCATCTTTTACCACTACAACAAAGTCAGTAAGGGAACTTACAACTTCACATACAGGATCATGCTTTGGTTCTTCCGAGTACACAACATTGACACTCCCTCGAAAACCACATATTTTAACAAAATGTCCCTGTTTCCCACACTTACGACATGCTGCGTTCTTCGCCCGACATATCCGCGCGTTGGGATAATGTGATGGGAAACCACACTTAATACATAGATTTTTGTTATACGACCCTTTTTTTCTGTTTTGAAAGAAACAAATCTATTCCCCTTTTGCTCGGAATTAGATTTACATTTGTCTCCCTGAATTTTCTCATTGGTATCTTTTTGATCTTTGACAGCACCCACAACATTCTTTTCAGGTTTGAGTTCTTTCGAGGACTTCTGAGATAATTCTATATTTTTTACGATGCTAATCGTTTCCTCCAAAGAAGGATTCTTTAAAGTAAGTAATTTCTCTTGGACTTTCCTGTCCCTGCAATGCACAACAATTTGATCTCGAATGAGTTGTGTAGAAAAGTGATCGAACTCACACTCTGAAGCTAAAATACGTAAAGCTGCTACATAGGATACAATGCTTTCATCGCTCTCCTGTTCTCTCGTAAAGAACTTGTGTCTAGAAACAACTAAACTGCTTTCTACATCAAACAGCTTTCCCAACATGCCCACAGCTTGGTCATAAACATTTAACTCCTCTTCTCCCGCAACCACAACAAGCGGAGGTAAATGTTCTAAAACAGCTTGACCTTCAAAACCTAAATTGTGTTCTAAAATGAAATGCTTCCTCTCCGCACTAAACCTCAAACCCCCTATTGCACCTAAATATTTTTCAAATGCTCTATACCACACTTTCCATTTGACTGTTGGATCACCTGGAAGCTGTAAAAAAGGGGGAGGGGCTTGTACATTTTGCATGGTGAAAAAGGAAGTGAAGTAACCACTTAAACAATTAAATGAAATAGTCCACCTGTGAAAGAAGGTTAAATGAAGAAAGCAAAACTACTTCGACGGAAATGTAAATAGTCCACCTGTAAAAGAAAGTTAAAAAAAAAAAAAACAACACCACTTCAACAGGAATATTACAGAATTTCACTGTGGAATGAAAGTCAATGTAACTAGTAACTATTCCGGGCAGCCGTGACATCAAAAACGAATAAAGACTCAATCCATGCCGTAATAAATAAAACACAGTCACAAGAAAAGTTTCAAAGACTGTCAAACACTTGTAGATGCTAAAAGCATAGAATGGATTTTTCCCAGCGCGATGTCTCTGGAAAACAAGAGACACAATAAAGCGCTCACCATGGACAGGCTTTGAACACAGTAAAATACCAGGAATAGCTACCGCTGAGGTTCGCTCACAGTGTACAAACGCTCACCGTAAATAAAAGTAAAAGCAATGAAGTACAAACAACTGCTGCTGGTGAGATTCCCGGTGAGATTCCACTGATAGCGTTGCGCTCAATAAAGATGCGTAGATACAGCACTCACCGCCCGCTCACCATACGAAGATAGTGAAGTACTTTGAGCTGCCTGCTGCCGGTGTGATTCTGCTGATTCCGCTCCTCTCCCGATGCGTTGATTAAGCTGAAGAACACTTCCGCTTCCCTTGATGTGCTGCACTGACGCGTGCAACCTCGGTGTTTGAGGAACAGCAGTCGCGCGATAACACACATAACATGGACGCAGATCGGAAAGCTTCCCTGTAACCAGGCAACAGCATGCACGTTACCTCTTCCTTGTTGAACGTGTGACGTTCTCATCCAGTGCGGCGACACGCACAGCTTGGAGAAAATTCCTCGGGCACGCTTTGCTGTAACTAAGCAACTGTATATACGCAAACAGTGCCTTGTGACGCGCAGCCTTCAGCGCTGACACCTACGGAGGATTCGAATGCGTCATCAGTTGAGGATAACCACAGCAAAGGAAAGACCTCTCTCTCCCAAGAGACTTCAATGGTCAAAGCGCCAGGGTAAAGCAGCATACGATCAAGCTCTCAACACCCCAGACGCCAGTGGAGAACAGCACATGATCGCGCAGACAGCAACTTTCCCTTCCAGCACGAAGAGAGACCAGCAACAGGTAATTTACTCATAAGAGCGCCAGGCACACGGGGTGAACAAGGTTTAAACAGGCTCACCAGACACGAAGTGCCAACAGCATAGATGTGAAAAGCCAGGTATGACGAGGACCAAACCACTCTTCTCTAGACCCTTCACACGTACGTTGAAACAATAAGATGCTCCATATGTGGTCAAAAGGCAGGAATTTGGTTTTCTATGCTGTGGATCTCTTTGTAGTCGAATTCCCCTCAGATGCAGACGAAGGTCTCTTGAGGATAAAAAAAACCGCAAAGGACTTGGAACACAAAAAGTCTTCACTGCACACGTGGGTGGAGAGAACAGTCCAACTCGTCGCCAATTTTGTAGTGATTACACAAGACAGGTAAGTGTAAGAGCACGTACTTTATTGACTGTTCGTCTCCACTGCTTCCAGGAACTGACCAGATCATCCTCGGATTCAAATCATAGTGTTCCATAACCATGACAATGACATCATAACCTAAGCAAGCCATAGACCTAAACAGAGAACTAGAGGAGAGACTACTACAAGTATGCCTGGGAACCTGAGCCTGGAGCACCTTACCGTGCCTACTACTGACAGTGTTTGTGAATTGCTAAAAGGAATACTTTGAGTGCAGATTTAGTACTTTTTTTTTGTGGTAAATCGGCCTTTATAAATATTTAAGTGTTTTAGTGAATTCAGGGGAATGTGCAAAACTGACCCCGACATAGCAGAACGAACTTAGGGCTCCCGGACACACTGCCAAGGCAAGAATGTAATTATTTCGGGGGTGTCACACCCCAAATACCCCCCATGAAGCTACGCCCCTGGTGTCCAACTGGTGTCGGAGCCCTCCGCACATCTACTTGATCAAGGCAGTGCCTACGGATGAGCAGGCGACTTAATAGTCCAGCATGGCACTATAGGGCAAAGCAAAGGGAGAGGCCGAGCCCCTCATAGACTGCCACATCTAGACTCTGCAGAAGTCCCCTATTCCTACCCAGCCGCCCCCTTTATCCTTCCATAGGTTAACACCATGTTTTCGTATACATCCAAGGAAAAGAAAGGTCGGAAATATTTGGCAGGGATTGTTTGTGAATGGGGGAGGTGGGAGCTCTAGGGAAATGTTAAAGCAGATCATGATTAGATTCAAGCGCCAACATTGTTCGCTAAATAGAGGGCAGATATTTCCCACGCGATTAAGATCTGGACGTTTGTGATGAGAAACGCATCTGTGCATGGTATGGGAACTGGAAATGGCATGGAAAAGCCACATTCCTTCCAGAGGATTTGAATAGAGGAAGCAGGAGTGTCGGCCATAATGCTTCACGAGCTAATTGCATACGAATGACTATCATAATGCAACGAATTACTTATTTACGCGAAAAACGTGTCCTATGCTGTTTACTATGTTAGTTATATTTATGTGTTGCCTCATAAGTTTACTGTATTATCCCGATGCGGGAAAGGGTGCTGGCGTAAAAAAACAATCTGAGAAGGTTTCTCCAAAAAGATCAAAATTATGTAGATATTGCTCCCTCATCAGGACCCGGCTGACCATTGTGTCACTCTGGCATTTCCCAGAGGGCTACAAGCTAGAGGAGCTGATCTCGAGCAGCATCGGCCGCCCTCAGAGCAGCATCGGCCGTCATGACCCACCACACCGGACTGCAGCCCTGGCCTCCCGGAGCCTGGGCTGGTAGGAATGTCTTTGCGAGGGCTGTTGTATCATTTGCAGGCCAGCCTAGCACAGGATTCAGTTTGTATGGAAGCCTCTCACCGTCTTGTTTTGCAAGATTCTTTTCTCAGGATGCTTCTTTATAAACATGTCCTGTCTTTGGCAGATAGCTCTAATGGTGAATGTGCCTGCAGAGAGCAGTGCGGGCGCCTGGCCCCGCCCCGAGAACCGTCAGTAGACTCGGGAATGATTCAAATTGATGTTTAGAACCAAAGGGCGATGCTTTGTAATTATGTTGAACAACACAGCAATGTCCAGCTGCTTCACCCTACATGACGGTCAGTGGATTGTAGAAGGACGATGCAAATAACTGAATACATATCTTTCATGCTCACATTTAGGGGCGCGGGAGACAGTAAATTTCTGGGGGAGACAAGAACAGCCTTGGGGACTTTCGAGTTACCCTATACAAATTTGCCTGTGGTCTCTGAGCTTCAGACTCCTTTAAACGTATAATGAAGTGAACTAGAAGGCAGGCATGTAGGCACAGTTTGCATGTATTCTTCCTTGTTATGTACATTCTGCAAAATAATTCCATCAAATGTGTTTAGGGACAAAGGGCGGGTAGAAGACATGGGAGGTAAGGGGTTTATAGTGTTCAGAGGAGGTAAGAGGTGAAGGGGATAAGGGGTTTAAAAAATGGGGGCATTGGGGGAATTGCTCCCCAAATAGAAAAAGGAAAAAAAAAATAATAGTGAGGGGTTTAAGGTTTGGGTTTGTCCTGAAAAATAAGTGATCCACAACTTTTCACATTGTACATTTTAAACAAGTGTCAGATGAAAAAATAAGAAAATACGGCAGCAAGGCAATTTTTCATGTTTGGACACTTAAAAACATTAGGAGAAATTCTTGATGTTCTATGCATGGCTTGCCACTCCAGCGAGCTGGAAAACGGCTTCCTTAGCACGAGAGCAGGTTTCTGCCCGCCGCGCATTATAGAACTCCTTTGTTTGCTTGCAACCGAAGTGGCTAATTTGTATGGCTATTTTTTTTATAGTGTTGAATAGGGTTGCCACCTTGCATGTTTTTTTTTTTTTTACCAGCATGACCAGTATTTGAATGCCCCAGCCGGAACAAAAATTAGGAAAATCACCTAAAGCTGGAATTTTTTCCCCTTGTCATTACATCCTATAAACAGTAAATGCAAGAAGAAAATATTTTACAATGTGTTCTAGATCTGGCATGATCCCTGACCAACAATTGAAGTAAAGGAAGACCTTGTTAAACATTATGACAATGTTCTAGTTCAGTACCATAGCCTGGCCTTTGCAGAATCTTTAAAACTTGAACAAATTACCCATATTTTTCTGTGAGAAAAATGGCAGCTTGTTTTTTTTTTTACTAGCATGACTGGTATTTTAATGTTCCAGTTGGTACTAGTATGATGAAAACCACCTAAAGCTGGTACTTTTTCACCTTATCAGTGCATACTTAAAACAGTAATTATAAGAAGAAGGCTCTTCAAAATGTGTTCTAGAGCTGCCTTAGCAGCCCCTGACTGATAATTACAGGTGCAAAAGCCATGATAAAAATAAAAACAGACAATTTTATTTAAAGTTTAATTTGGATATGATGCTGATTGTAGAAATGTACAATTGGCCAGTATTGCAACCCTTGCACCGAAGCGCTGCAGGCAGGAAATGTGCCCACCTCCTCACTTCCCCCCAGCCACACAAGCGGGCCCACCTCCCAGGCCTACTGGGGAAAAAACCCAGTGCTCAGTACGCCAAAAACAACCTCCCTCCCTTCTACTTAATGTATTCTTTTTTTTATTTTTAACTTGGCACTTTGACCATCAGACAGTCAGGTGACAGTAAATGATGGCTGGGTGTTGCTGAAAATCTGAGTCTCTGCTGTTTCTGGGCAGAAGAGCAGGAGGTGGAACAGGCAGGATAAGGCCAGGTAGCCAGGCAGTGAGACTAACAGGAACATAGCGGGCATCACGGGTAGGTTGGGCGGCACAAAGGAATTTTTTCTGGTCCTGAGAGGTCCGCGCAGTAATCCAAAGGAGAGGACTAACGAGCCTAAATAAAAGGGCAGAGAGCCCCGGGTAGGGTGGGGTGGCCTCTGTGACCATCAAATTATTCACAATAACGGAGTCAAGTCAGCGGATCAAGAGCACGGCCATTATAAGTAGTGGTTTTGCGCTGTAACGTCCCTGAGACCAATGGATATGAAAGGGAAAATTATTTTGTCCCCTCATTCCACCTACCCTTGTCTCACCGTTCCAAAATATGGGGGGATAAATCCAGGGAGTCCCCTACACTTTCTAAGCCCAGGCTCACATCCACATACTGTTTTTGTAGGAAAAAGGAGAAGGCCAACGTCATCTCAACTCACTTTAGTTTTATATTAATGCCACTGGATTCCCTTAACTTTACAAAAGCTGAACAATTTCAGAAGGACCTGAATACCATAGTGATAGCAGATACATACAAACCTCTCTGAGGTCTTTGTATGAAATTGGAGTATTAGTTGAGGGGTATAACGATCCACCTTAAGTAATAAGAACAATGCTTGTGAGAGTAAACTGCTAAAGTCACTAAACTGACCTCTACCCCCTGGTAGCAAAGGCACAGATTAGACAGGATTAATTTAGAGGCAAGGTGTAAAGTATTTATGTAGTACTAAAACAATTATAAAGTCAAAACACAACACAAGAAAAATCCAGTACCAATTTAGAAACATAGAGTACATTTTAATAAAATGACACCAAAGTGACAGAAATCCAATAAGGGGAACCGTAGATGTGAATTTTTAAGTTTTAAGTAAAAATAGCATCAAAAAGCTTTAGGTGCCAACAGTGGTTAAGTGGTCACAGTAGACTGGGACCTAAGTGCTATTTGAGGCCTACCGCGATGGAGCACAGGTCATCTACAGAAACCTGGTTTGACCTGGTCAGAAGTTTTACCTTCAGAATTAGTCTCTGAAATACAAGTCCAAAATTTCTTCAGCAGGTCAAGACCGCTGGCTGTGGCCATGAAGAGCTCAACGAGGTCTGATAGCTGTCGTATGAGGTCCTGGTGAAGCCTATGACTTTTGGAAGGAAAGCTCAGAGAGGGAGAAATTCAAATTTTGTGCTGAAGGAAGGTCCCTCACCAGCCGGATACGTTTGGAGGCTTTGCCCAATTAAGATTTCTGTGTTCGCACTTAATCACTTTTTTGGAGCTCTGATTCCTCCAGCAGGGCAAGGCTGCAGGCTGTAGCTGAAGAGCAATCCATGACCCTTCTCCACTAGCTACCGTTGAATCAGATTTGCTGCTGTGGAAAAACTCCAATTAGGGGAACCGAAGTCTTCAAACGCAGCGCATCCTTGTTGGATCAGTTTGGCAGGTTTATCTTGGTTCTCTGGAGGCCTTTGGAGCCTAAAAGATTTTAAGTCCCAGGTTTCTCAGTATATTAGGAGGAGTATACTTTGACACAGCCCAGGGTTCCAGGAACACTGGCACAGCATGTAGGGATCGAGACTCATTCAAGCAGAAGCCACCAGCAGTGTCCAGTTCAGGTCCAGTTGAAACTGGTCAGCTGGGCAATTGCAGGAAACGCCTCTTATAGATTGTTGCATCCCTGTAGCTTGAATAGGAGTGGTCAGCATTGTGATCCATGGAGTCCACTTCTTTGTACAAGAGAGAAAAGCAGTCCAGACCTTCAAGGCTCTTCCAGGGTCTCAGACCGCAGGTTCAGTCCACTTATGGTCTTTCACATGTACATTATTGTTCTGAGGAGGGTACATTTATGCCTGGCACCAGCTTTCGGGTGTAGGTGAATCCTGCCACCTCCTTAACCAATATGATAAAAGTTTACAGGAATAACCCTAACCACTTTGCAGCATTTCTTGTGTGCTTTACAGCAAACAATCTCATAGTGCAATTCTCTGCTTAAATCAAATATTTTGAAACCCTTCTCCCCTTATACAGAACCTATCTGCCCACCTCCGAAGTATGGCCAGAGAAAGGTGGTTACTTCAAATCAGTCCTGTGGGCAGCTCTCTCTCCACAAGATTTTTGGGGCTTTTTCACTGTAATGAGATGTTTAACTTTAAATTTCTACATGTCCTACTTTTAAGTATCATGCACCCTGACTTATGTGCAGTATACCTATTTATGAGTCCCTAATTAACAGTTAAAGGGAAGGTTTAGACCTGTCATAACAGTTTGACAGGCATAAGTGTAGTTTAAAAGCTGCTTTAGTCAGGCTACAATGATAGGTCTGTAGCCTTATTTTACAATGTCACTGTAGAAAATGCGGCAATGGGTGCTGCAGTTCACTAGTGACATTTAACTTGCATGCCCTGGGTACACTTTGTACCGTATACTATTTCATAATGTTGAAAGGAGTAGCACAAGCACTTTACCATTGGTTAGCAGGGGAAGAGTACTCCGGGTTTTACAGCAAACAAAAACAGTTAAGTCAAAAATCAGGGGATACATCACTTTTCTGATTTTGAACTCCAGCAGAAGAGGAATGTTTTAAATTTTATAATTATGCTCTTCTGTTATAAATATGCTCTTCTGTCCCTGTGTTGTGAAGTTTTTGACTTTAAAAACTGCAAAGGGGCAGTGCCTTGAATGCCAGCTCAGCTCTATATTTAGGCTTGGTAGTAACCATGGGACAAGGGTAAATCCAGAGCCAGACTCTTGGGTTGAGCTAGACTCGCGCCATGCCACCTGTGTTTGCCTACATGTTAAACCAAGTATCATAGATACAGTACAATACAGTCCTACCCAGCAGGACTGGCTTTATCATTGGTGGTGTCCAAGGCCATGGATTCCCTCACTACCATCCTACAGCAGTGCCCCTTCTGCTCCATTGCTCCACTCTCACATTTATAGGATTTCTTTTATAGTGCTACTGCTGAACCCGATGTAGAGTGTTGGAACGCTTTACATTGCACATACATATTCAACAGAGACAATGAATCATACAAATGTGTTAATTGATGTATAGGAAATGTTGCATAAGAAAATGAGAGCTACACGGTTAAGGAATCATGCCATCCGTTATAGCGGAAGTTGAGCATTAAATGTGAAGAGTGTTTGGTGTGGAGAAACACATGCTCTGAATTTAAAATGTAACACAGTGGTTGGGGCTGTCTATACTAATAAGAATGTATTACTACCCAAAAGACCCCTTTTTAGCAACCTTAGAATAAGGAAAGATTGAAAAAGAAAATAAGGTTCTAAATCTATGCCTTTCAGTTTGCATGCAGCTCTTTGATGTCAGTTCATAGCTCACTGAACTACTTTAGAAGGATTGTAGCTCATGAACTGCCAGTAACAAAATGTTTTTTGTGAAAAAAGCAGTAACCCATTGAGCTATCTACATAAAGTACAAAGCTGTGATCTGCATGTTACGGGTTGTGGTATGCTAAAGACAGATTAATCCTCTGTGCTACTTCCTGCTGAGTCAAAACTATGAGTAGAAAAAATACAGATCCCTCCAGCAAATTCATTAGCCACCAGAGTTGCTCTTATTATCGACTGAAAAATGCTGGGCACAAAGATATGGACAGGTTGCTCTTGTCTTGCCTGTCACGCCTGACCTGTCTGCTCTGTTCTCCCCTCCTGTCAGAAAGCAAATGATGCCCCTGGCAACCTATGAGTGACAGAACTGTTGAGGAAAGCCAATTAGGACGATATATTATGGTCTGTTAATGTGCACTAAAAAGTGTTGTTGAGAATGTAATATAAACTACGTTGTTTTATCAACCGAGTCAAAAAGGGCAGCCCCGGTTTAGGCTTTTGTTTAAAGTGTGGTAAAGAGGTCTAAAAAAGAGAAAATGCTGCCTATTCACTTTGGTTGGCAAAAGCCCACTGAAGATTTGAGCTGATGGTTGCCGGTACCAGCACTCATTTTTTGGGGTGGTCATTATTTTTCTGCGTCAGCCATTTAGGAGAGGAGGAACAGGTCCTCGTGCCAGCGCCCCCTGCGACATTTCTCCTGTCCAGCTTGCCCGCAGTCCGCTACCCTCTGCTGCCTGTCTACCTGCTGCCCTCTGGTTGTGCCTCCTCTGCTCATTTCCTGCTCTGTTTTGCCTTTTCTGCTAATTTTTTTGCCCTCTGTTTTACCTTTTCTGCTTGTTTTTCTGTCGTCTGCCTTGCCTTTCCTGCTAATTTTCTACTCGTTTTTCTGCCCTCTGTTTTGCCTTCTCTGCTCATTTTTCTTCTGGTTTGCCTTTTTTTTGCTTGTTTTTCTGCCCTCTGTTTTGCCTATTCTGCTCGTTTTCCTGCCCTCTGTTTGGCCTTTTCTGCTTGTTTTTCTGCCCTCTGCTTTGTCCTCTTCTGCTATGTTTTGCCTATTCTGCTCGTTTATCTGCCCTATGAGTTTCCATCTCGGCTCATTTTTCTGCCCTCTGTTTTGCCTTTTCTGCTCGCTCATTTTTCTGCTCGTATCTTCCTTGTCTGATTGTGGATGAAAGAGGCATGAGGTCGAATTAGGTCTATGCAACCTTTATATTCGGTGCGCCGGCATTTAATAGGACCAGACGCTGGCTCCTGAGCAGAGCCCTGGGCACCGGCACTCATTCTTTTACAAGTTAGTAAGTCACTGAAGAGACTGGTTAAACTGCAATGGGTCAGATATTGCAGACCAGTACAGCACAGCATATGAGACAAAAGAATCGATTCAAAATATTAAAATTAAACAATTTTGCACCTGAAACTATTAGAGCCAGTTTAAAAGCCAAGTACAATCAATGAAGTTGTAGAAAAAATCTAGAATGGAAAAGAGGTGTGTTGCATTGGCTCAGCTGTGGCTGGACATGTTAGGTGGCAGAACACACTAGAATCACTTTCAAGTCATCACTTAGACTCATGGGATTTGTGTCTTGCGGGAAACTGGTAAAGGTGTTTGCTTGGCAGTAGGAGTCGTTAATTGCAACCGGGATTTGACCAGCCTGTTGAAAGACAGTACCGTGGCAGCGCCCCTCAAACACGGTTCATTGCTGCAGGGTACGGCCCATGTTAGTCCTCACTGCCCTCCAAATATCGAATGTGGCCTGGGGCAGTGGACCGCAATCGCCACACAGGACCTCCTGACCCCTGCTTGAGAGAACAGGATCGCACCAGAACGCGAAATGAGAAACAGCCAGGGGCAAAAGCCAGGGACACAAACCACCCCAGCTGAGAGACTTTTAGCCTGCTTCAGCCCTAGGTGGCACTTCCCCCTTGTAAAGCACTTGCGCGACTCCAACGTTACTTTGCAGTTAGCACCGATTAGGGCGTCCAAGAATGTCAATAGTTTATCCTACATCACATGAACTTGCGTGTGTCACAAGAAAACCTTAGTGGGAATGTAACTTTACTAAGCGCCTTGAAGTATTCTGCATGACAATTGGGGTCCCTGCCACAGCTGGACTGGGAATGGAAGCCACCCCTAGCACCTCCTATCGGCTGGCCCCTGGGGGGGCTACGTAGAACCTCCTGCCCTCCTTTACACCGCTGCCGCTTTTGTTACAAGGGGTCGATATTGCAGCACTGCTGCAAAACCCGCACTCAGTAACAAGCATTGGCATAGCCAATAGGTCTCACCTTTGGGGCCTTATAAGTGTTTAGAGAGAGCTATTGGTTTTGTTAACGTTTTTAATATGTGTTGCAGAGCATTGTGAATGTTGTGCAGCATGTTTAAAAGTTATAAGTTATAATTAAAAAAGTGTTATAACCATTTGTCACTTTATATATAACCTAGAAAACATTATATACAATTGAAGTATCCTAATAAAAACCAGAATTAACACCAAAAATGTGTTCTAGTTTTGTTTATGCAAGGAAGGGGGCAGTGGGGGGAGGGGGAGTGGAGGTGGAGGGGGTGGTGGTGGAGTGGAGGTGCAGGGAGGGAGCGGAAGGGAGGAGGGTGAGTGGAGGTGGAGGGAGGGCATGAGTGAGGGAGGTGGAGGGAGTGGGGGAGTGGAAGTGGAGGGAGGTGGGAGTGGAAGTGGAGGGAGGGGGAGAGGAGGTGCAGGGAGGGAGGAGGTGCAGGGAGGGAGGAGGGAGTGGAGTTGGAGGTGGGAGTAAAGGTGGAGGGAGGGGGAGTGGAGGTGGTGGTGGGAGTGGAGGTGGAGAGGGGAGTGGAGGTGAAGGGAAAGGGGAGTGGAGGTGGAGGGGGTAGAGGGAGGAGGGAGTGGAGGTGGGAGTGGAAGTGGAGGGAGGAGGAGAGGAGGTGTAGGGAGGGAGGAGGGAGTGGAGGTGGGAGTAAAGGTGGAGGGAGGGGGGAGTGGAGGTGGTGGTGGGAGCCGAGGTGGTGGTGGGAGCAGAGGTGGAGAGGGGGGGGGGGGAGTAGAGGTGGAGGATATGAAATGACCCAAATGCGAAGAAAATGCATGGGGTCATTGCACAGCCTCGTCCTAGCCACTCTTTTGTGTGTGGTTTGAAAGTATGAGCTGGTGTTTTCACTGCAGGTAGAGAGATGGGGAGAGACATGAGCGAAAACAAGAAAGACAAGTTTTGATGCTGGCAATATGCTATAGAAATACACTTAAGATGGCACATGTGCAGTTACTATGCTGTGCTGAAGGTTGGCTTCACTGTTAGTGGGGAATCTGTGCCCTTTTCAGTGCATGGAAGATTATGTGGCCTCTGTGTGCGGAGAGTCTGAGGGGTTTCTTGCATATACAAAGTGCGGTGCTCCTTCAGTAGTACTTCTTACGTTAACCACTGTATTGCTGACACAGTGCGACCTTGGGCAAATACCATTGTCTGCTCAAGAATAGCAAATGGCCGGGCTTTCTCTTTATAGCCCCATTAAAGCATCACACATGTCAGAGCCCCCACCTCTGCCCTCTAATGAAGCGCCTCTAAAGCACCCCGCTGTGATTTTACCGCCTCCTCAGAGCCCCTCCACCCCCCCCCCCCCACACACACATTTTTCAGTTAACCTGTTTTCTTTTTCTCAGCCTGGGGCCATATGGGATCAATTCCTCTCCGAAGATCTTAGGGTTGGTTGGACTCGATAATAATATACAGGAACGAACACCACAATCTGTCCAGTTGTGCCCCGGAAAGCCGTAGAGGAGTTCTAATGCGCGCTTCCGGCGATGGAACTGCAGACCTAGGTTCGAGTCTTGGCGTCGGCTGAACATCCTGTGATTCTGGGACAATTATACCTTATGTATTTTTCATATGGCATGTTTTTCAACTTTTTAAAACGTTTTTCTAATTGATACCGATAAAAAAAAAATCAGATTTATGATGTCAATGCAACCCCGATGGAACCTCGTTGTTGTGCGGTGCAGTGTGCCACAGGTGTTTTCTTTAAGTCGTGTTTTGTTTCGTGATGTGTAGCGTGGAATAAATTGAGCAAGAGTTAAGACTGCACTGCCACGTTAAAGTTGGCAATACAACACATTAAAGATGTTTAATAATTTTTTTAGAAATAGAAGGTATGGGAGTTGTTTGACAATTTAGAGGCCAAATTTGCCATTTTAAAAAGATCTTCGTACAGTTCGAAGATAACATGAATACAAAAAGAGATAATAAAAAAGAACAATAAAAATTAAGCAGCAGCGGAAAGCAACTGATAGCCCCGTAGCTGAAGCCAGGAAGGAGGAGGGAACATGCGAGGACGATAGTAACATGAGCCAAGACCAGATAACGATCAGGGAGGAATGCAGCTGGCACAATCCGCGCCGCTGCTCGCTCCCGAGACCCCTAGGCCATGGGAGTGAAAGTTTTGAGGAAAGGCGGGACATGCACCCGTCTTTGGTCATTTGTGTGCTTTCATTATTGAAAGCCACACGCAAAGGCCAATGGGATGTGTGGGAGGAGGCAGACCCACACGGAGAAGTCTCTTGGAAGTCTGAAGTGCTTCCAAGAGGCCCTCTCCTAGCATGCGCTGCGCTAGGCAAGACCTAACAAAAATGGTGTCCATGGGCCAAAAACCAGCCCTCACCCTTCCGGCCCGCCGGGGAAACGCCTGGTGCCCGCTGGTCCCTGCCCTGAAATCTGTTCCTTCTAAAAGTCTCCTGAAGGTCTTTATATCCCATAGGCTTTAACAGAAATCTAAAATAGACCTTTATTATCTGTCCCCATCTGTCGATAAAGTTCTTTATTCACTGGACCTAGCCTCGCAACCCCATGCTGGAAAGATGGGTGGGGGGCAGATCTACGCGAGTGGGGGATCGCTGAGAAGAGGAGACTTAAACTGGTCCGCACTGACAAACGCAGAGCGTGATCTAGAGATATGGAGCGACATGCTAGACAGCCTGGAGTCGAGGGAACCCCAGACGACCATTCTTACCGGACACTTGCAAGATGCAGACACACCTCCGCCCTGGACGTGGAAGGGGGATTTATTTCCGCCACTTGAAAAATGTATGGGGATCACTGTGGGTCGAGACATCGTGCGGATACACTGGACCGGACATGCATGACCGAGCATGGTGAGGGGCATACATGTGACGCTATGCGGAATACATCATGAGAGAGCTCTCCATGCACACTATGCCCAACACACCACACACCTTCCGCAGACAGTGTCTGCCCACATTTCCCCCAGGATTGGGGACTGATAAGGGAACAAAGAAATGGGGATGTCGAGATGGCAGCCCCCCTCCCCCCCGGGCCAGCATGATGATCGCCACTGAATGCCCCCCTCCAGACAGGAATGTGCTCATGGTAATAACCAATGCCCTCCTTAAGCCAACACCCATCCTCCCCTCCCCATATGAGCTGACACTAGATATACACCTCCTAACCGCCCGCTGCCAAACCCATTGCTGTTGATTGTTATTGGTTTATTTTTATGATTTAAAATCGTTGGTCTCCAGGCAACGGAATTTGATTCTACTGCTATGAATCCGCACCTGCTGTCTATGCCACTGCCTTTGTGAATTGCTGTGAGATCATTTAATAAAGACCAGTTTAAAAAAAAAAAAAAAAGTTAATTCCTTTTCTCAGCTGTGTTACTAAAGCTATTTCTAGGCATAAGGTTGTTTCCGGTTTCGGAGTTCACTTTGGACATGTTTGTTGCGTCTCCCATCAGCCGTGGCATCGCTCAGCCTCGTGCTCCGCTGAGATGTCCCACGGAGATCAAGACTCCTGTCTGTTAGCAGCATCTCCTGGTTCTGCTGAAGGCTGGTGGACCACAGAGGAATCTCTTGCACGCCTTCTGGGCCGGCCACTTTCTCATATGGCCCTTTTGGTATATTAGAGAATTGTGTATGCTCGGTGCAGGGTACGTTTCTTGTCCTGCTGGCGTTAAGAGTGCACTGTTTTAAATCGATTTATTAAAATGTGTACATGACAATACATAAGGAATGAAAGAGGGTCACAAGGGACTCCTACATTCACAATGAATGTTACATGTACAACTTAACGCACGTGAAGCTTAATATTCAGAGGCAAGAGGAGAAACTTACTAATCACAAAACCACATGTGTGCACTGTTCAGACAGAGCTTTAGACAGTATTTTAATTGCATAAGCGGGCGAAGAGTTAAGACTATGAGGCTGTGGCAAAGGTGTTTTTTGTGTTGGGTAGATGGCTTTGATTTGCTGCAATGATTATTTTAATGCTGATATTCGTAATCGAAAGAGGATTTATAACTCCAACGATACAAATCTATAAAATACACTTGTACACTTTCTAAGGTTTGAAAATTCATGTCAGCAAAAGAAATATCCTGCCAGGCCTATAAAAAGAGGATGGTGAAAAGTAAAATATGCTGAAGGATTGTCTGTTAGGGCCAGAGGATGAAAATATTGCTTTGAAGCTTCTGTTTTGGCAGAACATTCCTTTTAAGGGAATCTTTCATTTTAGCAAAGTTGAAACTGTCCCACAGCAACCTCTGCTACAATAGAGACAGCCGGGTCTGGTGGCTCAGTGGACTAATGCGTCCACTGCAGGGGCCTGTGTTCGACCTCATGGTCACAGGTTCGAATCCCGGGGGTCCACTGGTCCACTCAGCCTTTCATCCATCTGAGGTCGATAAAATGAGTACCATTGAGTTGGGTAACAATAAACATCTGTTATTCAGCGCCAAGACACCCAAGGGTGAACATGCGCTTTACAAAAAAAAAATACTGACACGTTTTCTGTTCCTCAATTGCCTCTAGTAAGAACATTTACATTCTGGGTTTACCATTGCCATGTGGTACATCTGTGCTAGTACCATGCAATTACAAGTTAAACTCATGGGATAGGGAATTACCATATGGGACCGCCTTTACCAGTTGTAAAGCCACATGGGATTCCCAAATGCGTTGGGGTTAAAATTGCACTTTAATGAACAAACTGTCACAGAAATGACCAACATTAGTTAAGGGTTCAGGAGATAATCAAGATTTAATATTATTCCCATGGAAACTATGCAAATAAACTGTTTAATTCAAGTGAGGAGCATCAGGAAAATCCACAAACAATTGCACACTGCACCCTCATTCGTGGATTACCGAGATGTAGGGGGGGTGAACAAGGCTGACCTGTATATACAGGCAGTCATATGTTGGGCCTTCATCCAATCATAAACTGTCTTTAGTTTTACACTTTTCTTGGAGATCAGATCTGTCTAGACAGAGGAGCCAAGAAGGTTATACTTGGTAAGACCACGCCAAAGCCAAATGATCATGATCTGAAGGCTTGGTGAAAATAATTTGTAGAAACGAAATGTTTGAGTTCTTGTAATCATCAAATGCATTGTTATCACAAACTCATTTTCCTGCAAGTGTTTTTACCAAATATTCTTTCTTCATTACCGTTTGGAAGGAACTCCGATATTGAGTAGTCCCCACAAGCTAAGCAGCAGTCACTAATGCCTTCCTATTATTTCTCCTGTTAACTAGGACTCCTATTAAGGAGTAGCAGGCTGCCTCATTTCAAGGCCCTTTCAGCTCCAGGCTCCATCATGCTCGAAGGCAGGCTCTAAAGCAGACTGCAGACTCTGCAGAAGACTGGGGGAGTCTGCACAAGAAGTCCTCCACAATCCTGGGGCAAATTTCGTAGGTAGAAATGTAATAGGATCTTTGCAAGACTGTCTTCCTTCTCTCATTCCCAAGCTTGAACAGACGGTAAATAGGTCCAGAAGCGCTTTTCAAGAGGAGAGGAAGGCTAGCATGTTATAGGAAGGAATTACTTAACTTGAACATGCAGTTATTCTGTCTTCTCACTTCACATTCTTGGACATTTGATTTAGGCCTGGGGAGTCTCCCAGAACATGCCGCAAAAAAACCTTTCGAAAGGCAATACATTGCAGACTGAAGCTGTAGGGCCTGCTTCTCTGGTCAGTAATCGAATGCTATCACTTTAAAAATATATTTCTCACGTCAGTGGAAAACAGGCAAGATACCTACCACAAAGTATTAGGACAAAACCCAGCATAACCTGTCGAGGACAAAAGGGAGGCATGAACTCAAAGTCCAACTTTCCACCAGGCCTGGGTGGAGCCAAGGAAATCTCATTTCCCTCATTTCTTTTTATTGTACAGAAAGATGGGGCTGTGCATTCCCATCTGCCAAGTGTGACTAAGCCCTTAAACACCACTGACTTAATAAATTGTTGCTAAAACAATGGGGAGGAATAGTAAATTTATGCAATTCTTTGGCTGGAGCGTTTACAGCATAATTATAGATTTACTGTATTCACCAGGTAACTTGCTGTATAATTTGCATATGTCACAGAATATGCTGTTCCTAGCACAAATGGATGGAAATAGTGCTGCCAGAGAATATACTGTTTTTTACTGCAAAATGTAATCCTTCATGCTGCTTAATCCTACACACTCTTGTTAAGGCAAACTGTGCAGAGTGATTTGGGGGCTGTCAAAATGATGGATGAAATCCATATTTCACAGGAAACCCTGTAACATTTGCCATTTTCAAAATAGCAAAAGGTTGTGTGTGTGTGTATATGTGTTTATATATATATATATATACAAAAGAAGCAGAGAACTCTGGGTAGTTCTCAAGTTTAGGTGGAAAGCAGCTCCTTTATAGAGCACCCTCAACACCAGCGACACTCTTGATCTGCTCACCTCAAATATCTGCTTTTCTATCAAAGTCTTTAAGCATAGGATTAGCACAGTGCCATATGTATATTTGTGTGTATATATATATATATATATATATATGTATATATATATGTATATATAATATATGTATATATATATATATATAATATATGTATATATATATATATATATGTCCACAACACTTCACGCCACCAAACCTCTCCAAGGACGAGAAGGCAGACCCAGATTCAGTGCAAAAACGGGTTTTATTCCAGGAATGCCCGCACCACCGCCATTACGCGTTTCAGCCTCCTCCGAGGCCTTGATCACATGATGTATGTATGTATTTATATTCACTGAAAAAACCAAAGGTAACGAGACATTGTAGTTAGGCTCAGGTTACACTCGTACAAAACCAGTGAAATTCAGCAGTTATAGTTAGCTGAGCTAACTATAACTCGCGTCCCTGCAATGCACCGTTTATGACCTCACATATTACATCACTGATGACATGGTCAGTGGCATCACTGATGACATCTCAAATGGCATCACTGATGACATCATCCAGTGACTGAGAGTGTTTTAAAATGTTTGAGTGTTAAATATATATACCAAGGTGTATTGATGAACCAGTGGGTGTATGAGTGCCTGCATGGATGATTCAGTGGGTGCATGACTGACTGTATACGTGAGTGATTAGGTGTCTCAATGAATGTATGGGTGACTGACTAGGTTGTCTGAATGCCTGTACCAGTCTGTCAGATGGTGTCTAAGTGGCTGTATGGGTTAGTGAGTGGATACACGAGTGGCTGTGTGGGTGATTGATTGGTTGTCTGAGTACCTGTATGGATGAATGAGTGTCTGGGTGGATGAGAGGGTGTGTGACTGTGTGCATGAATCAGTGAGTGGGTGAGTCAATGGCTGTATGGGTTAGTGAGTGCATAAGTGAGGGTCTGTATAGGTGAATGAGTGTGTGTATGGCTGTGTCAATGAGTGAATGGATGTCAGTGGTATATGGGTGTGTAACTGGATATGTGAAAGGCAGTATAGGTGAGTGTTCTAATACATATATATATATATATATATATATATATGACTATGTATGAGTGAGGGATTGTAATAGTGGCTGTATAGGTGAGTGAGTATGTGTTAGCATTTGTATGAATAAGTGAGTGGGTGTCTGTATAACTGTATAGCTGAGTGACTAGGTAATTGAGTAAGTGTGTGAGTAGCTCTGAGTGTCAGACAGTGTGTGAGTGGCTGTACTGGTGCATGAGTGGGTATATGAATGGCTGTATTAGTGAGTGAGTTGATGTATGAGTGGCTGTATGGGTAACTGAGTGGATGTGTGTGTAGACCTATGAATCAGTGAGTGGGTGTGTAAGTACTGGTATGGGTGTGTCAATGGTTTTGACAATGTTAGTGTGTAAGTTGGAGTGGGTGTATGAAAGGTTATATGGGGGTGTGAGTGGGTGTGTCAGATTCTTTGGATGATGTCATCAGTGATGTCACTGACCATTTCATGAGTGATTCAATATGTGAGGTCTTAAGCAGTGCATTGCAGGGGCGTGAGTTATAACTGCTGAATTTCACTGGTTTTGTACAAGTGAAACCTGAGCCTAACTATAATGTCTCTGTAACCTTCGATTTTTTTTTTCAGTGAATTTCAAAGTTTTTTTAAATTCCATTTCCTAACTATAATGTCCCTGTAACCTTTGTTTTGTTCAGAGAATTTCTAAGGTTTTTTAAATAGTAATTTCTAACTAGAAAGTCCCTGTAACCTATGTTTTTTTCAGTGAAATTCTATGTTTTTTAAAATTCTATTTCCTACCTATAATGTCCCTGTAACCTTTGTTTTTTTCAGTGTATTTCTGAGGTTTTTCAAATTCTATTTCCCAACTATAACGTCCATGTAGCCTATGATTTTTTAATTGAATTTTTAAGGTTTTTAAATTGTATTTAATACCTAAAATGGCTCTATAACGTGTCTTTTTATAACCTTGTATTTTCTTCAGTGGATTAATAAGCGTAGTTTTTTTTCCTTTACATTTTTTATATTCACGACGATGTTGCAATACCCGTGGTGACATCGCGAAATCGCAAAACAAATGCAAACATTCAACAACCACCACCTCATTCAAAAATTATGACTTAAAAAATTAATTCAAACTATTACAATACACACATTACTATCTTAAAGAACATGTTTTTACACATATATTTGTAGTAACTTTTTTAAAGACTGTGGTTGAACCCTACTTCCTGTTTTCACGATGACGCTGAGCGTCGCAATGACTTTGGTAACCGCGACGATCGCGTCTTTTTTAAGAGGTGTAAAACACATATATGCACACATTTTACGGTATTTTAGACACTGGGGTTTATTACTGCACTGTTTAAAGTTATATTTTTGTAGGGAGTTTGTATAAAAACAATCATTTAAACCAATTTTCCGTTTTCGATGTGATGCGGGGCATCGCGATGATATCGGTAGCCGGGATAACCGCAAAATGACAAAACAAATGCAGACATTCAATAGCCACCACCACATTCAAAACGTAGAACTCCAAAATGGATTATAACCAACAGACTAAACACACTACTATCTAAATGACTGTATAATAGCATGTACAACTCCCTTAATATCTCTATAACACAGTGCATAGCTTTTTCAGTGTAATCTATAACTGCATTAATCACTATCAGTAAGTCTCTCATTCACTGTATAAGTATTTGAGTGAATCTGTAAAACGGTGCATCAGTCTATCAATGCTTCTATAATGAACTGTGTGAATGTCAGTGCATCTATGAGTGGGTGCATCAGTGTCACAATGGGTCTGTGATTGGTTGCATAAGTCTCTCACTCAATCTGTGAGTAGATGCATGAGTGCCTTTGTGCAGTTGTAAGTAAGTATATAGCTGACTGACTGGATCTGTGAGTGGATACATGATTGTCTGGGTGAGTGAGTGGGTGCATGAGTGTCTGAGTGGGTCTGTGAGTGAGTGCATAAGTCTCTCAGTGGGCCTATTAATGGCAGCGTGAATGTCTAAGTGGTTCTGTCAGTGGATGCATGGGTCTCTGAGTGCGACTATGAGGGGGTACATGAGTCTGAGTGTATAACTGACTGGGTGCATAAGTCTCTGAGTGAGTCTATGAGTGGATGTGTGAGTGTATGAGTGGATCCATGAGTGGATGTATGAATGGATCTGTGAGTGGGTATGAGTGTCTCAATGGGTCTGTGAGTGAGCGTATAAGTCTCTGAGTGGGTGCGTGAATGGGTGCATGCATAAGTGTCTGAGTGGATATGTGACTGAAGAGTAAGTGTCTGGGTGGTTCTGTGAGTGGATGCATGAGCCTTGAGTGAGTGGGTGCATGTATATCTGAGTGAGTTTGTGAGTGGGTGTGTGAGTTTCTGAGTGTATGAGTGAGTGACTGAGTCCATAAGTCTCTGAGAGGGTCTGTGACTGAGTGTGGGAGTGACTGTATGGGTGTGTGAGTGGGTATATGAGTGTCTGAGTGGATCAGTAAGTGGGTGTATGAGTTTCTCAGTGGGTCTGTGAGTACATACATGTGTGTGAGTGGGTCTGTAAATGGGTGCATGAGTCTGAGTGGGTCTGTACATGGGTGTATGACTCTCCGAGTGAGTCTGTAAGTAGGTACATTAGTATCTGTGTGGGTATATGACTTCCCATTTGGGTCTGTCAGTGGATGTAAGAGTCTCTAAGTGGGTATGAGACTGTACTCATGAGTCTATGAGTAGGTCCCTAAGTAGGTGCATGAGTCTCTGAGTTGGTCTATACATGGGTGCATCACTCTGAGTGAGTATGTAAGCAGGTGCATGAGTACCTGAATGGGTATGTGAGTGGGTGCATGAGTATCTGAGTGGGTATGTGACTGGATGTACAAGTATGTGAATGGGTATGTGAATGGATGTGTAAGTGTCTGAGTGAGTTTGTGAGTGCATACATGAGTGTGAGACAGTGACCAGCGAGTGTGTAAAAAATATATATAATTTTTTATGTTTTCACCAATATTCGCAGTGATGGTGCGATATTTGTGACTGTACACAGGGGGCTGCACTGACGATCGCGTCATTGTAGCGAATATCACGCTAGATTAATAAAATCAATTTTGGACACATAGTTTGTGTCACTAATACTCCCATTTCTCAACCATTGGGTCAAAATACCTTCACCCGACCCCTTATGTTAGCTTTCACAGAAATTTTCAGCCCCCTGAACTGTTTCCGATCAATAAAATGGCGGCCGCAACTTTCTGTTCAGGTTGCATCCAGCCGTTCAGAGCATTCCTGTTGGCACGTGCTTTCATGATTAATCGTTAAATCATTGCTAAATATCCGCAGCCAGAGATGTCACTATAATTTTGGGCTTAAATTTCACAAAAAGTATTGCACCAAATAACAAAAAGCACAATCTGCGTAACAGCATCTACCTTTCTGCCAAATTTGGTGTAATTCCGTCCAGTGGTTTGGGCTGTATGTTCGACAACGCGTTCCTATGGAAATTAACATTACAAACGCACTCTTATTTTGCACCCCTATTTCTCAGTCCCCACTGTACAGATCACCCCCAAACTTTCCATGACACACAGAACCTACTTTGACACTTTTTGGGGAAAAGTTCATGCAGATTGGTCAAACAACGCCAAAGTTATAGGCAACTATATACTATGTGTATACGTGTGTGTGTGTATATATGTGTGTGTGTGTATGTATGTGTGTGTATATATATATATATATATATATATGTGTGTATATATGTGTGTATTTGTGTGTATATATATATATATATATATATATATACATATATACATATATATATATATATACATGTCTATATATATATGTGTGTGTGTGTGTGTGCTTATATATGTGTGTATATATATAATATATTCACTGAAAAAAACAAAGGTTACAGGAACATTATAGTTGGGATCAGATTTCACTCATACAAAACGAGTGAAATTCAGCAGTTATAGTTACCTGAGCTAACTATAACTGACGCCCCCACAATGCACTGCTTATGACCTCACGTATTAAATCACTCATGACATGGTCAGTGACAACATTGATGACATCATCCACAGAACCACTCACACACACAGAAACACTCATACACCCACTCACACAGCCCCTCACTCACCCATACAGCAACTCACATACCTACTCACTCACCCATACAGCCTCTCAACAGAACCCTCCCACACAACCACTTACATATCCATTCACATATCCATTCACATATCCATACACACACTCACACCCATAATCACTCACACAGCCACTCAGTCATCCATACAGCCACTCACCCACCTATACAGCCACTTAGTCTCTCACTTACCCATACAGCTACTCACACACCCATCCACTCACACAGCCACTCACAATACAGCTACTCTCACAGCTACTCACTCACACATACAGCTACTCATACACCCACTTATTCACCCTTACAGCTACTCAGACACCTACTTATTCACCCATAGAGCACCTCACACATCCACACACTCACACACCCACTCAAACATGGATAAACAGTCACTCACATAATATGTTAGAAATAGTATCACTCAGTAGTAATACATAAAGGATACTAGTTAAACTTTTTAGTACCTCAATATGTATGTTTAATACTCATAAACATTTAGAAAATACTCAAAATCACTGAGTGATGTCATCAGTGATGTCACTGAGCATGTCATGAGTGATGTAATATGTGTGGTCATAAGCAGTGCATTGCGGGGGCTAAAGTTATAGTTAGTTCAGGTAACTATAACTGCTTAATTTTACTGGTTTTGTAAGAGCAAAATCTAAGCCTATATACAATGCCCCAAAAACCTTTGTTTTTTTCAGTGAATTTCTAAGTTTAAAAAAAATTATTTTTCCTAACTATAACGTCCCTGTAACCTTTGTTTTTTTTCAATGCATTTCAAAGGTTTTTCAAATTCCATTTCTAAAATATTATGTACCTCAAATGTTTAGTTTTTTTACTTAATTTGTGGGGTATATTTTTAATACTAAGTGTATTACAATGTATTTTTATTTTTAATTTAGTTATATGTAGTTAATGTAAAGTAGATAAAGATGTTTTAATGTAATTAATCAAATGTTATTTATTTTTTAATATTTTTGGAGTACCGCGGTACTTTTGCGGATTTGGAAACATAGACGGACTACTACTCAATGGTCTTTACTCCTAATTACGTGATCGGACAAATCCACAAATCTGAATCCGCTGATTCGCTGAAAATGTTATAATTTCCTGCACATAAGTACACTCCACCACTGTCATTGATAACATCAGTGTGAACATATTTACAAGTATATATAAACCAACTTATATCTTTAAAAAAAAAAAAAATTACCCATTTTACCAGGTTCACAAATCTGCAAATTTATGGGCCGGATTCACGAATTCACTCAAAAACACTCCAAAACCTTGCCTTCTGATTGGATACATTAAGACCCTACCCTTCCACATGGAAAACCACACCCAAAAGGAGTTGCTTCTCCAGTGAAGTCTCTAGAAGGAGGATTGAGAACCAGCAGTGCTGTGCTTTAACACAATGGCTGAAGCTACATTGTCCGTTCAAGATGAGCATCCACAACCTGTTGAGGATAAGGAGGAAGACACGCCACCTCGCAGAAAAGAAAGTGTTGTGTGGAAGCACTTTGCTATACCTTATGGGGAGAAGAAGGTAACAGCAAAATAAGTGCAGTGCAATATTTGTGGCAAGCAGTTATCCAGAGGCACTGCAAAGTAGTCTTCACATGGAACAAGTTCCATGTGGAAGCACCTAAGAACAATTCATGAAAGGCTGTACAAGATGATGTGAGAGAAAGCGGGTCTAGAAGGACAGTCGCCCTCCACAGAAGCCTTAGGAGAACCATCACCAGCTGCATTCATTACAATACCATCTGCCTGTAAGGAATTGAGTGACATGGTTATTCACTGCTTGAAATGCCACATGCTTGTCTCTTTTCAAAAATGTCTTCTGTGGGTGCCTTCTTGGATACAGTGAAGAAGCATCACTTAGTTTTTCTTTTTGTTTTTTGCTACGAGTGACTGCATAATGTTTGTTGAAGAGTGAAGCCAATTGCTTCTTTGCATTTCCCCATCCTTACCCTTTTTACTACTCTGTTCACTTTTTGTTAAAAAATAGAAACATTTTTTAAATCTGTTAGAAAATCCTTTTAGGAAGAAAAAAACCAGTTCTTGTTAGAACCACCATCTACTCAAACAAAGAGTTAACTCTGTGTTTCTAATGTGTTAGTGACTGTATCAGTGTGAGTGGGTGTGTCATTGTGTGCATGAGTGTATGCCTGGGTGTGTTAGTTTATGAATTAGTGAGTGCATGGGTGTGTTAGTGTATGCATCAGTATGTGCCTGGGTGTGTTAGCATATGCATCAGTGTGAGTCTGGGGATTTCAGTGTATGTATCAGTGTGTGCCTGAGTGTGTTATTTGATGCATTACTGTTTGGCAGGGCATGTCAGTGTCTGCATTGCTGTATGCCTGGGTGTGACAGTGTCTGCATTTCTAAGTCACAGGGTATGTCAGTGTATGCATCAGTGTGTGCCTGGGTGTGTCAGTGTATACATCAGTGTCTGCCTTGGTGTGTTAGTGTATGCATTAGTGTGTGCTTGGGTGTTTTAGTGTATGCATTAGTGTATGCCTGGGTGTTTTAGTGTATGCAAGAATGTGCGCTTGAGTGTGTTAGTGTATACGTGAGAGTGTGGATGGGTGTTTTAGTGTATGCATCAGTGTGTGCCTGGGTGTATAGGCCTAGGTGGAGTTCTGCTACGTGGAACTCCGTGAAGTGCCAGAAAATCTCTGCTGTGCTCCGTGGAGTTCGGCAAGCAATGGAGTAAGGTATGTTGCGCGGCTTGTACTGATTTTTAGCACTGGGAGGTTGTCCCGTGCTGTAAAACCAGCACAAATGGCAGGACATACAGCGCAAGAGGGCTCTGCTTCTTTCTGTGTCTCGAGTAGATATTATACTTGGGCGGCAGCTTCCTCAACGCGAGTGGCAAGTTTCTCAACTCGCAGGTTGTCACCTGTCACGACCGCCTGCATTGAGATCTCGCTGGCAGGTGGTCTAGTGTACGATTTTCCTCGCTCACCAACCTAACATTGGCGAGCCTCGCAATAGGAGAAACTATGCTACATGGAGTTTTTCAGAACTCCACGCCGAATGGGCAAAACTCCACAAACTCCGCAACCGGAATTTTACACCAAGGCCTAGCTAGCATATGCATCATTGTGAGCATGGGCATGTCAGTGTGTGCCTTAGTGTGTTATTAGACTCATTACTGTTTCGCTGGGTGTGTCTGTTTCTGCATTGCTGTATGCCTGGGTGTGTCAGTATCTGCATTGGTATGTCCCTGGGTGTGTTAGTGAATGCATCAGTGTGTGCCTAGGTGTTTTAGTGTATGCAAGAATGTGTGCCTAAGTGTGTTAGTGTATATGTGAGTGTGGGCCTGGTAGTGTTAGTGTATGTATCAGTATGTGCCTGGGTGTGTTATCATATGGATCAGCATGAGCATGGGTAGGTCAGTGTATGCATTAGGGGGTTCTTGAGTGTGTTATTGGATGTATTACTGTTTGGCTGGGTGTGTCGGTGTCTGCATTGTTGTATGCCTGGGTGTGTCGGTGTCTGTATTGGTAAGTATCTGGGTGTTTCACTGTGTGCATCAGTGTGTGGTTGAGTGTGTCATTGGATGCATTAGTGTTTGACTAAATGTGTCAGTGTCTGCATTGCTGTATGCCTGGGTTTGTCAGTGTCTGCTTTGGTAGGTCTCTGGGTGTCTCAGTGTGTGCATCAATGTGTGCCTGGATGTGTTATTGAATGCATTAGTGTTCGACTGGCTGTGTCAGTGTCTGCATTGCTGTATGCCTGGGTATCTGAGCTCCTGCATTGGTAAGTCCCATGGCACACCCAGTGAATACTCACTGTGTGCCTGGGAGTGTTTTTGGATGCATTAGTGTTTGGCCAGATGTGTCAGTGGCAGTATCGGTGTGTAGTTGGGTGGGCCAGTGACCATATCGATGTTTGTCTCTGTGTGTTAGTGGATGTATCAGTGTGAGACTGTGTGCCTGAGTACCTCTAGCTGTGTGTAGCTGGGTGTGTGTTGCAGTAGTGATGAGCGCCTAGGTGTGTTAGTAACTGTAGCAATCTGTCCTTGGGTGTGCATCCTCAAAATCTAAAGTTGCAGAACAACACTGTAAGGAGTAATTAGTAAGATACATTACCCTAATAGATGGTGCCAATGATCTGCATAAAAAGAAACAAAACAGAAATATTTATTAGCTTTTCAGTTAGTAGAATTACAAAAGTAACTTAAAATTTCAGCAATGCATTAAGACATAATTCTAAGAAATAACTAGACATTTCTCATACTGTAAAGGTATGTATTAATATAAATAAGCATTTCATTTTCCCTTTTTTACTGTTCTCAGCTTCTTTACTCATACACCATGAACAATGTACTTTTTAAGCAGTCATCATTGAACAATGGGGAAAAAACAATCAAAGATTGTAGAAAAACAAACTGCACACTATCGCATTGCAATTAGGGAACATTGTGCATTGCACTCGCTACAAACAAATAAACATAACACGCCTTATTTAACTATTTACAATTACAATTTTGTGCAAAACCACTTGCAGTTATATCTTTACACCAGCAAGCACAAAAGAATTGCAGTTTTATCTTTACACCAGCAAGCACAAAAGAAAGTGATGTCTGCAAGCATTTTACAATACCTTCAGGGGAAATGGTTACAGCCAAATATGTGCACTGTAGTATTTGTGGCATACAGTTACCCAACAGCGCTACCAAGAAGTACTCACATGGAACAAGTTCCAATTGGAATAACTTAAAAACAATTCTGGAATGGTGTACAACTGAATGATGCAGGAGATACTAGGTACAGCAGAATATTCTACCACTACAGCACCCTTGTGAGAACCTTCATCAGCTGCAGTCATCATATTACAAGCAGGCCGTGAAGATTTGAGTAGAAAAACAAAAAACTGCACACTATGTGTATGTAACTAAATGTTTTTGAGTGGGTGTGTGACAGTGAGTGCGTGTGTCAGTACCTGTGTGAATGACTGTATGGGTGTGTTTGTCACCCTTAACTTAAATTAATAATAAATATATTTATAACTTTACAAGTACATTTTATTAACATATTAGAATACAATTTAAACCAAACAATTAACAAACAAACATAACTTATTTGACTATTACAAATACAGAAACACACAAACTTGAACGTTTGATTAACTACTGTAGAAACTCACCCATATACTTATACTGCTGCTATTTACTTTACCTCTCCAAATTTGTAACAGAGCAGGAGTAAGTAAGATTAAAAGTAAAACATGTTATTAAAAAAACGTAATTGGACAATTAGGCGGTAACAATTTAAAGAAACATAGATAGGAAAGTTTAGAAATAGAGTAATACAGTATTTGGTACGAAAAATGAGGGACACTAAGACAAGAAGAGCAGCACTCAAACAAGAATAATATATTGAGAGGGTGGTTGATGAAGTGTTTCCTCTGAAGCACAAACTAGTTTTTTTGATACTAAACAGAATGAAAACACTGGATAAAACAGTGTTGTCTATGAAGAAAAACAAAAGGCTTATCAATAAAAGTGACATTTGCAAACTTTTGAACAGAGAATGGGAGCATATGTCCAATACTGACCGTTACTTTAATGAAAGTTACTTGCAAGAGAATAAATTAGTGTATGCAGTTGAAACAACTGGCCGATGTTACCAAGTAAAAGACAGTAGTACCAGTGCAAAAGAAGAGATCATTCCTAGAAATGTAGAGGAAGAGATAGGTGAAGAGGTACAAGGAAGTCAGACATGTTCCTGTGTATACATGGAAGTGCAGTAGTATTTATATTATTTGCCAACAATACATTGATACAGTAGTACGCCACCTATGTACTTGCAGTACTGCTGTCTATTTACTTTACCTCTGCAAATATTGGGACAAATGAGTACTGGTATTGTCGTCATGTTAAGCTTAAGCGCATGTTGTGAAATTTAGAAACACTAACTTGGTTTCTAAGCCTGAGTTGTGCAGAATATCCATGGGATCACTTACATTAATTTCTGAGAGAAGCAAACTCTTAACATTAAAGAAACAATATTGAAACTGTGGGTGTAGAGAGAGATTTGAAAGAACCACTTGTTAGTCTAGTGAATGGGGTGCCCACTAAAAAACAAACAAATCTGGCAGAAACTACTGGATGTAATAAGGCGAAGAAAGCTGCATTATATCTTAAAGCCAATAATGTGTACTATAAGGATGTAGATGTTGTCTAACATGGGAGTTGCATGGAGGCAAAAATGTTGCCTTCATGTGGACAGTTTGAAAAAGTGGATAGAAGTACATCTGAAGAAATATATGAGCGTTACATTATCCATCCACTACATTCAAAAGAGGTTATGGGGATGCCATTTAGCTGTATCACATGAAACAAGCTAAAAGAACTCCAATGAGTGTCTGGAGAAAAGTTTCTTGAAGTTGCTTTTCAGTTCTCTTTGGAAGAAAAAAGTATAAAACTGTTAGAAACACCTTCTTAAAAAACAACAGTACTTTTAACAAACATTTCAAAAGTGCCCCACATAATCCTAATAATCAGCAGTGGTGACACAGTTTCTGACTAACCCTGAATTTCAACCTGCAATCCTCTGGGGTTAATACATATTTACTGACAAAGACCTCCTTTATAGTAGGATACCTCAACCTCTTCCCCTTCTCTAGAGCCAGTATGTTGTCCCTCCAATCACCACCAATATGA
The DNA here is from genome assembly GCA_963921515.1 of Calotriton arnoldi. Taxonomy (NCBI): domain Eukaryota; kingdom Metazoa; phylum Chordata; class Amphibia; order Caudata; family Salamandridae; genus Calotriton; species Calotriton arnoldi. Next base: position 478,486 of record CAWUFW010007061.1, read on the forward strand.
CTCCAAAGACACCTCTACAATCCTCCTCAGAGATCCTCTGCACCTCTTCAGCTACTTCTTATGCCAGAAATAACCTGTCTATATCAAACCCCTTCCTTAAAGACAGGCACCAAGTCTCTGAATATATGAACTCTTTTGCCTGCACTGGACACAGTAGTGGTGCTCACACCATTTTTGCTAGACTCTAACATCTATTTGGCCTTCAAATGCACCTCCTTGGCACTCCCGCCAGCAAGACCCTTTTCTCCTCCAAGGCTCTCTTAACCTCACCTTTTCTCTCCTCTGCACCCGGCTGGGCCAGCTGCAGCCTCGGGTCCCACTCAGCCTGTCTATCCTTGAGATCCTCAGGGGACTGGGTATGGGAGGAGACCGTACTTCCTGCACTGTATCCAATAGAGAAAGTCTCTGTCTCTTTTGGAGATCGCCCCTCTCTCCTCTGGAGACTTTACCCACTCATTTCTCCACTCATCTCCCTACTTCTGAAACCCACTACCCTTTGGGTCCCTGATTCTGAGGTCAACTACAATCATGGTTCTCCCTTTTCAAGAGTGCTGAAGTAGTCCTCTTCAAACTCTTCTTGTAGTGCAGGTTGCATTCTGTGGATGTACCCCCCCCCCCAGGCTCGAAGGGCGAGCTAGAACTCAAACATGGCACATACACATGAGTAAATGAGTGTGTGAATGGTCTTCTGGGTGTGTGAGTGTGGCAGTCACTGTCTGGCTATATGAGTGATCGATACATAATCACTTTTGTGAGAGTGTAACTAGGTCTGTAAGTGCCTCTCTGACTGTGTGTGCAAATTGCATACTATTAAATTACGTACTATAAGCAAACACCCACCTCTAATTTCAAACACATTCATTCATACTAGCATAATAAAATTAATATACACTCAGTATAGCAATTCCTGTATTTTTAGTTAATATTCTCATCTGAGCAGCCTTCTATTTTCCTTCTATACTGTTTAGAAGCTACGCATTTTCTTTCACCCTACATACACTCATAATCTTTTTTCTAAATATACTTTTATGTACTACAGCCTAATTAACACACATGTAAAAGCTCTTTGCTGCTATTTCAGTTTTATTTCTGTGTCTAGTAACATCTGTTTTCTTTCGAAATCTACAGTCAGAACTCCTGTAAGCCACCTCCTCTCTCAGTAGAAAAGCAGGTAAAATGGCTACCCCTCACCATGTGCTCTTACGTATGGTGCTCTAGTTAACAAATCACAGGCTTCCTTTCAATCTTTCATTTTTGTTATACCACTTCTAAATAGTCCGTATTTCTTTAACAAAAAAAGGGTTAATTTCTCTTTTGTGTATATTAAATCGATAAAGATGGGCACTTTGTTTGAAAACCAAATGGACATCTACTGGCACAGAAAATCTAAAAATCATACACTAATAAACATTGCATACTATGAGTCCTTACAAACACTATGATGCGCCAAAATTGTGTGTATTCTCTTTTAGTTTCATAAAAAGGTTCAGCAATAATTCTCACACTTTTAAAATCACAGGTTTAAAAAGGAACTAATAATAATCCCTAATCTTCTAATACATTATCTATTCCTACCTTCTTCAGGACAAAGACTTTTTATCAAAAAATCATTCTGTGTATGTTTTACTTCCACAGGATGTCTGTGATACACTTTGAGGATCAAAAATAGAATGTCCTTGCAGGTTCAATCAAAGGGCCAATGCTTTCAAGGTTAAGATATGTTCGTTGTCAATCGGCTGATATAGTAACTCTGGTTACGATAAACTCCTTAGGAGCGTAGTATATTATGGCTGTGTTATCTGTTTGGTTATTTGGCAAATAATCCAAATTGCTGATGAATTAAAGGCATCCACCCTTCATTTTATTCGTAATTACAGGAGCTGCTTTAAAATGAGGTTCCTGGTACTTCTAATATCCAGAAATCTCACACAGCTTTTCGTCTGGCGTACGGAAGGTGTTCTAGATAGAATTTCTGCTCCCAAATTTCACGGCAACTGGTCTCATAAACAGTTGAAATTGTGCTGCATAAACAGCAATTTCATCGATATATGGAGACTATTGAACCTGTGCGGCAGTGACCACACATTTCATTCCTCCCCATACTATACCTTCATGCAAATTGATTACATCTTAGTTGACAAATCTCTTGTTCCCGTGGCACAGAACCCCAAGATTGAACCAATACTAATTAGCGACTATGCTTGTATATCGCTTGAGCTTTCACTTACAGATACGCCCCCACCCTCAAGTGTGGTGCCATAATTATGCTCTCCTGGAGGACGAAGTATCCAAGTCCAAAATTTACAACACAATCCAACAGTTCCTCACTGAAAACAGAGCAGGTGATACCTCAGACTCGGTTAGATGGGACGTGCTAAAAGCCACTCTCAGTGGCACCCTTCTGACCTTAGCTGCTTCCAGAAACAAAACCTTGAATAAACATCTTGAATCTATGAAGTCAGAGATTAAAGCTCTAAATGAATTCATTAGACACTCTGCTGGCTCACATGACATCCCTAAGCTGCGCAAACTACAATATGAGTACAACCAGATACTTAGTATTACATACTTACTACATACATACATTGCATACTAGTTTTCTGTTCTCCCCATACTTCCAGGGAATTAGTTTAAAAAAGATTGGAAACCCCGGCGCGCAGCGGACGCCTGTGCAAGTAAGGCGCTGCTTTTGTATGCTGTATGGTTGTTAATGCCCTATTCAATTTTTAACATTTTAAGATTGAAGCATTTTTAGATTTATTTGTTTACCGTTTGCTTATTCCTGTCTCTCCGGTCCGCCGCAGGTGTCTACCCGATTGTGTGGAGAGAGCATTGACGCATTGGGCTTCCTGCCGCACGTCATTCTTAGGCAGTTTAGCAGTCTAGTTTTCTGTTCTCCCCATACTTCCGGGGAGTTAGTTTAAAAAGGATGGAAACCCCGGCGCGCCGCTGGCGTGCCTAAGGCAAGCCTGTCTGCGCCCGTCCGCGCCTGAACCGGGCCCAGGGCCCGAATCCCTGGTCCTTTTTCCCCTGGACATCTCACTAGAGAAACCATAATGGCACTGAATAAAGGTAAAAGGGAAAACTGCACCAATATAGATTGCTCCTTTCTTAAGATTAACTCAGGCATTGCCCATTGTGTGATTTAAGGGTAATGGCCGAACCCAGCATGCTTTCTACTGAGATTAATTTCCACCTATATAAACGAACATTCACCGATGTTGGAAAAAGAAGAAACCAATATCAGGAAAACAGGGAAATAAATCATTAAATACGGATGCCAATAAAACAACAAACATGTTAGCCTGTGTACTGTTGAATACAAGATCCCTAATAAAGCACAGCTGCGAATTCCATTTATTCATGGAAACTCAGACCAGCGCTGGTTTTTCTTACAGAAACTTGTGCAGACACTGCTTGTGATATAGATATACAAGCTGCGTTACCACAGGGTTTCAACATCTTTAGATGTGACAGGGATCACAAGCTTGGAGGTGGAGTTGCAGTTATTACTAGAGAAGATCTTCTATCTAGCTGCAAACCCTCACTAGCCTCTTTCGGCGAAACAATATCTTTTTCTATAGAAATTACTAAGCAACAATCTTTTAAGGGCATAGTTTTATACAGACCACCTAGCCCAAAAAAAGATTTTCCGCAGGAAATAGCTTGTGTTTTGGAAAATTGTATCCTGGAAACAAACTACACAGTTATGGGAGACTTCAATTATCATTTAGAGTTGAGCTCTGACCCCGAAAATGACACACTTGTGCAAACTTTTGCGGCGCTAGGCTTAGAACAAATTGTTCAAGAACCAACACACTTGGCGGGTCACACCTTGGACGGTATTTTTACTAACAATCCAAACTTAGTTAATGTAAAAACTTCTCAGATAGCATGGTCTGATCATAAAGCAGTCTTTTTTTATCTGCTTTTTTTGCAACCGAATCTCACCAGGGAAAAATCACCATCTGTAACTCTTTCAAGAAACTGGCGGAATGTGCAATCAGATCATCTAAGTAATATACTTGAGAATACTCCTCTAGTATTAACTAACGATGTGGAGGGCGCAGCAAAACAATATAATAACTGGCTGGAAACAGCGTCTAATCAAGTAGCCCCCGTCAAAACTGTTAAAATAAAATGACAAAGTCCTTACGCCCCCCGGTTCTCAGTAGAACTTAGGAAATGCAAGCAAAATTGCAGGAAAGAAGGTGGAGAACAGACTACAAAGAGGAAGAGAAAGAAAAATATAAACAGTTGATAACTATTTATAAAGATCTTATCCTAAAAACTAAAGCAGAATACTACACAAAGAAGATTGAGGAAGCAAAAGACTCCACAAAAGAGCTATTTAGAACAGTTAGAGTGAACAAATAATTGCAATAAAAAATCTATGATAGCAAATCAAGACTTCTGTGATTCTTTAGCAGATTTCTTTCTAGATAAAGTAGAATCAATTTTCAAAAAATTTTCCAACTCGAATCTATCATCTTCTATAGGATCTACTAATCTAAGCAAACAGCCATTGGAGGTAAATAAATTAATGACTGAGTTCAGTGCCCCATTAGTCGAAGATATTAGAAATCTACTTGAAACTACCACCTCGGGCTCACCATATGACCCATGTACGCCTAACATAACTAAGTTAGCATCAGAAGTTATTGCATCCAAACTAACACCAATCTATAAAGTAATGTGTGAAACAGGCACTTTCCCTAACATCTGGAAAAACAGCATTGATACCTCTTCTAAAAAAGGCATCGCTGGACGAGAATGATCCTAGTAATTATCGTCCAATCTCCCGTCTCCCATTACCTGCCAAAATAGCTGAGAAATTCTTGAAAGAACAATTGATGTCCTTTATCGAAACCAATACACTTTTTTACGCTACCCAGTTTGGTTTTCGAAAGGGGCACAGTATGGAGACAGCTTTGCTCAAAGCCACCACAGAGATCCGGCAGACTTTAGATAATGGAAAAGGGGTTGCCCTTATCCTGCTGGATCTCTCGGCGGCGTTTGACACGGTAAATCATGAACTACTGCTAAGTCGATTAACAGCCTGTGGGGTTACAGGTCAGGCATGGAATCTGCTAAAATCCTATTTAAAGGAGAGAGAGCAAATATTAAAGTTAGAGAACTTTACTTCACACCCATTTTCCCTTCCATGTGGAGTCACGCAGGGATCCTCGTTAAGTCCCACTTTTTTTAACATTTATGTCTCCCCACTGGCAAATTTGATAAGAAGTTATGGTTTCTCGCTTACCTTCTACACCGATGACACCCAGATTGTTGTCTCTATAGGAAAAAACGATACTGACACAAGAAGTAGATTCCATGACTGCATGATGGCGGTCCATGATTGGATGAATAACAACTGCCTTAAACTAAATGCAGATAAGACTGAAGTCTTACTTTCTGGACCACAAGAATCCTTCTGGAGTCAGTCAGTATGGCCAGCAACTCTGGGCTCCATCCCTCTTCCAGTGGAAAAAGCCCGAAACCTGGGAGTCATTATTGACACTAAACTCAACTTTTCGGATCATGTGAACAAACTTACTTCCTCTGCGTTTAATACCCTCAGAATTGTTAAGAGTTATGCCTTTGATACCCGATAATCTGCAAAAAACATTAGTCACCTCTTTAATCATGTCTAAGATAGATTATTGTAATAGCTTGATGCTGACCACTCATAAGTATAATATTAATAAACTTCAGGTCCTACAAAATACTGCGGCCAGAATTCTGTTGAAAATCCCCAAATTCTGCTCGGTATCGAAAGAGCTAAATATTCTACACTGACTCCCTATCAAGCAAAGAATTACCTTTAAGGCACTATGTCTAGCCTATAAGGCAGTTCATGGTCTTGGTCCGGTCTTCCTGAAGCAGAGTTTTAAACAGTATCAACCTCTCAAAAATCTTCGTTCAGCAAAGGCACAGTTACTAGTAGTGCCTAGATTCAAACAAGCAAGATGAGGAGGTAAAAGCATTGTGTGTGAAGCTTAAAGAATATGGAACTTCCTCTCGGTATAAAAACAGCGCCCAGCCTCCTTGCTTTTAGGAAAGCAGTAAAAACTGGTTATTCAGGACATAGTACATCTATTACCCTTCCTGATACTTGCATCAATATCTGCTATAGCGCTTAGACGCCTCAGGGCAATAATGCGCTTTATAAATTTAAATAACATAACATTACAGCACAGAAATGGGTGGACGTTGCCAATGCCGAAAAATCAACCACTAGAAATAAAGCTGGGAAGGCCCTTGCCAATTACCTGAAATACTCTAAAAACAAATCCATCCCCTTAAGCCATTAAAAACAAATTAGACCGCACAGTAACCTCCCCAACTGAGATCTTGGAGGTCTTTCACAACTTCTATTCAGACCTCTACACCCCAAAGAATACAATTATTCCCAAAACTGTGTTTCATATCTCCATCAGCTTCAGAAGAGGACAGATCCCTGCCCAACTCCCCAATGCGGAAATTCACTCAGCCATTAAATCCCTCAAATCGGGCAAAGCCCTAGGTCCTGACTGGTACACTTTGGACTTCTACCAAACATTCTAGCAGAACCACTACTTGCCACTACTTGCCTCGTTTCAATCGGACGCTTCCTCCGGCCACGTCTCTGGCACGACCACTGAGGCCACAATAATTGTCATTCCAAAGAAGGGAAGGATAAACTGGACGTCAAAAACTACAGGCCAATATCACTACTCAATATTGACTGTAAATTATACACCAAAATCCTAGCACAAAGATTAGTGAGGGTGTTACTGAAACTCATTGCCCACACCTAAACCGAATTTCTGAAGGGAAGGCTTGCCGCCGATAACATCTGTGTCTTCCGTCATGCCCTTGAAAAAGCTCGGTCATTGCCCTCGCCCACCATGACGATGGCCCACGAGGCAGAAAAATCCTTTGACCAGGTCTCTTGGACCTTCCTACACGAGGCCCTCTGCAAATTCCAACTTGGCGAGTGTTTAATCAGAATGGTTATGGCCCTATACGCGGCACCAGTAGCAAAAGTTAAGATAAACAGCTGTCTATCCAACACTTTTCCCTTAGCCCATGTTACCAGGCAGGGTTGTCCTCTCTGTCCCCTCCTATTCCTTTTAGCTATCAAACCCTTCTTATGCTCCCTAAAAGTGAGGTGTCAATTTCCAATCACAGGCAGCTAGTGGCAGCATACGCCGATGACGTCCTGATCTTTGCTGAAGATGCAGAAAAGCCATTCCACATATGTCTGAAATTGAAAGTTTCACCCTTGTATCTGGCTACACTCTTACCCGCTCTAAAACTGAAAACTGTCCCATGAATATCCACTGAACCCGTACAATCCTTGGTAACTCTGGCTTAAAATGGCAACCTGTGGCACTAAAATACTCGGGTATCTGGTTTGGCAAAGACCTACACACCTCAGTTTCAATCAATGAGAGCAAAACACTCTCCATAATCACTGACCTACTATCCTCCTGGTTGCCCAAACTCCTGACTTGGTGGGGCAGAACAGAATCCGCAAAAATGAGGATAGCACCCCTCTTGTCAACTTTCATGCAAGTATACTCATCATAAACTTATCAAACCATTTCTTTAAAGGATTTGACAACGCTATTTCGAAATTCTTATGGAAAGAAAATAGGGCTAGGATCGCCGGTCCTAACCTAAAACTGAACAAAAGCAGAGGGGGCCTAAATATGCCTGACTTTCATAGATACCAACAAGCCTTCCTGGCTGCACAGGGCGACTGGTGGCTTAACAAAATCACGGATCCCCCCTCCCCTCCCTGACTACACACTGAATCCCAATTACTCTCCCTTCTGCAGCTTCAATCCACTTTGACGATTTATGGTCTTTCTAAACTACCTTTGGGCCACTCTTACCCCATTATAGCAGACACGGTAGCCTCCCTTCTATGCTTTGATAAACCCTTGTCCAACCGCCTCGCTGGCTCCACCCTTGCTTCTCTATGGCATAACCATAGAATCAAACTAGAAGTCAGAACCCTATTCTGGAAACAGTAGGCCGAAAGAAGCAATAACTTCATTGAAGACCTAGATACAACATTAAATCCCATTCTCCATGTTGATTTAAGTTCGTGCTATGACCTCCCTACAGTCGAATTTTGCAGCTTCTTAAAACTTAAAAGTGCAATCAGGAGGCTTCCGAAACCACACAATCCTGACCTCCCCGACCTCCTAAGGAAACTCAAAATAGTAGGTCATGTTGCATCCCTCATCTATAAACTCTTAGATCCTCCACAAACTCACCTTGTTAAAAATCTTATAAAGAAATGGTCACCACACCTACCGGAAGATCTACGCTACCACTTCTCCGACTCAACCTGGCATAGAATCTGGCATTCCCCGTTTCTAGCGAACATCTCACCTACAATAGCACAATCCAGATTTTGGTAAATTCACAAATCCTACTGGACTACTTTGAGGCTTTACAAACTGAGGTTATTACCATCAGATAAATCGTGGTGCTGTGAGGAATCACCTGGGTTGATCGAATACATGTTTCTCACATGCAAAATGTTCCAACCACTATGGTCCAAGATGCAACAAACCATCCAATACATCTTCAAAATCAACTTCTCCCCAACCCTATTGACTTCTACTTTATATCATCCTAGGTACACACAATACACTCCTACTTCATGCTAGCCTTGGGTACAAAAAACTGTTCTCCTAGAATGGAAATCCACTTCAGTAGTCCTATTCAAGAGTTGGTGGCTCATCTTATGCGCCACCAGAAGCACTGACTACATCTTGTATAAAAAAAAGTACACCATTCCACTCACTCATGCGGCTTAGGGGGCGTCCTAGACCTCTATCTCCAAAAAGTGGACCCTCCATAGCCCCCTGCCACCGGTGGCAGAATCATATCCTCTTGCCCTTAATATGTGTGCTAATTTCACCCCCTCTTGTTCCTCATCTTGCAGACCTACCATACCCAACACAACCAGCCTTTGTTACAACAGGGGTCTCCTCCTCCCCCCACCCTTTCACTGTCTTACTAATTCCTTGTTTTACTCTCTATCTTTCTTATTTTCTTTTACTCTCTGTTCTAGACTTGTGCACACTCTGGTATGTTATCCTTTTACCAATCTGTGGGGCTACCTCTTACATTGGTAACCATTCAATTATTACTCCCATCATTGCCAACCCTACTCCAAATACTGGATTTTATGCATGTTGTTCTTCAATGTCTTGTATATTGTCCTAAACTTTACTGTGCAGTGTGCATATTTGCTCTACTTTGTGTCAGTACTTTTTGTTATCCCTTATTTGTATTTTTGAAAATAAAAACCGTTTGAACAAAACAAAAGTCCCTTGCTAATCTGTGTATGATTCCCCATTCTGAAACAAATCCCTGAAGAATCATTTCCCACATGGACTTTAATTCACTAAAATGCCAGCTGTCTCTCTAATGGCACAACAGGAAGTGACGTCAAGAGACCATTGACCTTTGACATTTCAGGAATTGAAATATTATGACATTAAATCCAGATGCCATTAGAGGAAGTGATATCACGTGACCATTAAACATGTTTAAGAGATAGCTTCTTCAATATAGACCTAATTCCTGGAGGTTAGTAAAGAGTCCCATTGAGGGATGTGGTGGGGATTTTTATTTGAGAACAGATTTACCTAATGACTGCTCTCGCCCTTGGATCGGACCCTTTCTAGTATGGCCTGGTACATCTGGCATGCTAGCGCCTAAGAAACATGAATCAATCAGCTTTTATAGAGCGCTGCACTGTCACCCCTGGGAGTATCTGGGCACTGGGGTGTGAGGTCTCCGTCGAAAAGCCAGGTCTTGAGGAAAAGGCAGGAAAAGGGAAGAATTGAGAAGAAGAGGGCAAACCAAGGACAGAAAAACAAGCAGAAAAGGAAAAACAGAGGGCAGAAAAACTGGCAGAAAAGGCAAAACAGAGGGCAAAAAAATTAGCAGAAAAAAACAAAACAGAGAATGGAAAAACGAGCAGAAAAGTCAAAACGGAGGGTAGAAAAAGGCAAAACAGAAGGCAGGAAAACGAGCAGAAAAGACAAAACAGAACAAGAAATGAGCAGAGGAAGTACAAACAGGGCAGCAGGTAGACCGGCAGCAGAGGGTAGCAGACTGTGGGCAAGCTGGACAGAACTGTTGCAGGGGGAGCTGGCACAATGACCTGCTCAATGGGGTAGCACTGCAGGCCTTGATTAAGTAGGTCCTTGGGGTGGGCGGGGCCCTGGGGGGCAGGAGGAGGAAATTGTCGGGAAGAAAGAAATGAGCAGAAAGGCAAAACAGAGGGCAGAAAAACGAGCTGAACAGACAAAGCAGAGCAGAAGAGGGCAAAAGAGTGCAGGAAAAAGGAGCAGAAAAGGCAAAACCGAACAGAAAAGTTCAAAACAGAGGGCAAAAAATAGGATATGAAACAACCTTCGTTGAGACTAAGTTAGACATGGCTGTCCAGGACTGTATCTTAATTAGGTGCACAAGTGAAATATGGCAGCATTTCTGTTAGAAAAAACAGACCTATCCATGACTGTAACTCAATTTGCTGCCCACGTGCAGTAGCATAGCACACCTCCTTTTAGTGCACTACTAACTGTAGATATCGTCACACACAAATATTGCCCGTACTTGTGTACAGTCTAATGGTCATTATGCACAAGAATGAGCATTTCGGAAATTGTACCACTTTCTGATCAAAAGCAGAATCCTAGATTGCACGTGTATTTGTTGCTCATTTTTCAAACTTTTGCTGGGCCTGGCTTGAATTCAAGCTAACTGTATTGTTGGCCCACCTCAGATCTGCTGTGCTTAAAATAACTTTCCACATTTATTCATGGCCATGTGAACTAGAACACAGCTCTGCGTATCGTGCTGAATAGTCTTTGCACCAGATTTCATCTTTTTACTCTACCACTCTCTCTTACTAGCTAACCTCTAAATTACCTCACCAATAGTTTACTACCTCACCTCTCCACCTGCTCTCCTTTTTTCTTATGCTACCTCTGTTACCTTTCTAAATAAGTTTCTCCTTTCAGGCTTGCTTTAATTCTCTACATCTATCATTCGAGATATATATATATATATATATATATATATATATATATATATATATATATATATAGATATATATATATATATATATATATATATAGATATATATTTATTACAAACAGTCCTTTTCTCCACCAATTCCCTCGGAACGGACTCCACTTTCTTTGTGCAAGTTGTTTTATTTAATTTGTGCGCTATGACGCGTTTCGGCCTCTGAAGGCCTTGATTATATTTATATATATATATATCCTTTTCAAGATTGGCCCACATTTCGACATCCAGGCGCTCTTGGCGGTGCATACGCGGTACGGCAGAGCCAAGCCGTTACAAAGTGCATCCAGCGTCTCCCAATTGAGACAATTCCGCTCGCACTCACAAATTCGAAGCAACTCAGCTTAATAGTTTATAAAGCTGTGATTTATTCAGCATTCCAGCAATCCTCTACGCGTTTCGATCTTAACAAAGATCTTGTTCACGAGGTTAGTAAGATCGAAACGCGTAGAGGATTGCTGGAATGCTGAATAAATCACAGCTTTATAAACTATTAAGCTGTAGTTGCTTCGAATTTGTGAGTGCGAGCTGAATTGTCTCAATTGGGAGACGCTGGATGCAATATATATATATATATATATATATATATATATATGTGTGTATGTATATGTGTGTATGTATATATGTGTATGTATATATGTGTATGTATATATGTGTGTATATGTATATGTGTATATATGTGTGTATATGTGTATATATGTGTATATCCAGTATCATGTATATGCTCCTGGTAGATGTGCAGGCTGTTTCTAGAACTTGTCCACCATAAGGTTAGGGGACCCACACCTCTCTTCAGCGATGGTGGGGTGGTGGTGGGATATGGTATCCCACCAACAGCATTCGCCTGAGTTCCCCTGCTCAAGGTTCTACGAGCCCCTCCTGAGGTGTACCCTGAAAGCTTGCCCCCTGCTCTCGCCAAGTGTTGTTGCACCGTCTTCATTCATGTAGGCTGCATGGGTGAAGTGCCCCATGACAGTCTGACAGTCAGCCCCCGCTTCCCCTGTATTTAGACATGCAGGCCTAAGGTGTCCACAATTCTCAGCAATTTCGCATTGGAGGGAAAACATAGGCCGGATGGTCACAGTCGTTAAATGTGTCTGGGGAGGTGGGGCTTGAAGCGATCGTCTCCACGCAGTGCTTAATTTGTAAAATATTAAGTGCCAGGGCTCTGACCAGGAGGCCACTGCAGCTTGCACCACCCTTCGCCCTTGTCATCGCTGCCAAAACAACTACTAACCATCTCTCTCGCATGTAAATGCAACAGTTCAGGTTATTCCAGGTCCCCAAAGCTAAAGGAATGGCTTGGGAGGCAGGTATTAGCACTATTTTGATGTATATTGTATTCATAAACAACCGTTGTTTTGCGCATCTCTAAATTAGATGAGCAGCGCCACCATGTGGTAGACTGCTCTAAGTATGGTGTTGACAATTGGGTGCCGGTGCCGTGCACCGGAAACCAATTAAGTGCCGGTGCTGAGCACCGGAAAGCACCGGCTCAAATTAAGCACTGTCTCCACGGTTCTCCTACCTTGCCTCACAAGGCCCACATGTTCCAGTGTCACTTGAGGCCCCAACCCAGCCAGTGTATCGTGCTGAATAGTCTTTGTACAATGTACGTTTTCAGGGTTTTGTTTCATTGTAGAATTTGCATTTTTTCCATTGCATGCAGTAATATTTGAAGTACACTTGGAAGTGAGACAAAACACACATGCCCGGGGCCAGTGGCGGCTCGCCGAGGGAGTGCTGCGGGGCGGTGGGGCTGGGGAGGGGAAAGGTGGGGGGTAGTAAACTCCAGCTTACGGCGGTACGGAGTTAAGTAAATAAATGAATAAATAAAACAATTTACATTGCGCACGCTGCATCGCCGAGTTGGCGTTGCAGCACGCGCAATGTAAATTGTTTTATTTATTTATTTATTTACTTAACTCCGTACCGCCGTATGCTGGAGTTTACTACCCTCCATCCTGCCCCTCCCCCACCCCTCCCCTCCGCCCCGCAGCACTATCTCGGCGAGCCGCCACTGCCCAGGGCACCGAAGTACAAGACTGGGCAGCGACCACTGCCTCTGAAGTCCATGATTGGTCAGCATGACTGAGTTTTCTGGGACGTGCCTGCCACCTTGGGATTAGCCTTTATGAAGGTCAGTCCGTCTGACTTTTGAGAGCCAAGCAGGCTGTGAAAGGCATTTGTCTGCATTTTACTTTAACAACCTGCCTCATTTGTAGATTTTGTTCTAACAGACCCGATACTCAATGATATTGCTGTGTCTTTATGGCCAGAGATATTTAAAGTCATGGGCAAAGTGGGCAGTTGCCCAGGGCGCTCACCTTCCAAGGGCCCCCTGATAAAGTGAAGGAAGCGGTCGAAATTTCTGCAATAATAATATTACTCACAAAAAAGACCTTTTTTAGGTCGAGCCTCGAGTAGCGCGCAAGCGCTGCTAGAGGCGAAGACTTTTAGTAAGTGACTTTCAGAAGCAGTCCAAACGCTCGTGCGTCGTGGCTGGCCTTTTTGGGATGGGTACGCTGCGTCAAACATGTGTTTCCAATTATCGTGCCCAGACGCGTGCGCGATAATTGTAAACACATGCCGGCAAAAGGCCATGACGCACGAGCGTCTGGTCAGCTGAGCAGGCTGCCGCGCTCCCTCCTCCCCCCTCCGCTCCTCTGTGGTGCGCGCGCACCACTGTATATTTTTTTAAACCGCGCGGCCGCCATTTCTTTTTATAATTACAGCCGTGTGAAAGTGTGCGCCATCTGTCACCTGTGCCGGCCGGGTCTATCTATATATGACGATCTATCCGGTCAAGGGGTCCGTGTCTTATTAGTATTAATAGCATCGCTTTCCGAGTGTAAATTGATTTTCTGTGATTCATATGGCCACCATGCTGCTAAGGGTGGACGTGCAGTGCACCCTGCCACAGAGACTGGGCACCTTCGTTGCTTAGAACGGGCTCCGGAAGTGAGCGCCCTGTGGCGAATAGTGCAATGGAACACGAGCACTGACTGAGCCACAATTTTTAATATGATTTCTGAGATTAATTTATACGATGGTTATAATATCACCTCAAGCTCTCTGGTAGGGAAATCCGATAAGATCAGAATGTTCCCTGCGAATGGAGCTGTAAAAGAGAAGGGGGACGGGGACTGGTGAGGGCGGGGCGCGAAAACACAATAAACGCGCTCCGAAATGAAAACTGGGAACCGGGGCACTTTGCTCTGAAACTGCTGTGTTAGTAATCACTTTGATGAAATGACAAATCTTTCCCACAGGAGCCGCGAATTCTAATAAACATGCACTAACTGATGCAATTTCAGGCAAGCACTGACCTCTATCTGTGGGAATATTTATTTTTGTACGAGAGCAGTTGCAAGGTAGGCGGTGCTATCCGGAGCAGCGGATATGGCACATACACACAGAGGCACGCTCCTCCCGCACCCTCACACACACATACAGTCATGTAAGCATGCAGTTATGAACAGGCACAATAGATGTAAAATTATACCTTGCCGTTTAAAATTACTGGGACCCAATGAAGTCATGTAATGTGGAAGCAGAGTCGTAATAACCCTACATTCCCCCATTTATTACTAGTGCACCGGTCGTATCCCAGGTCATGGCACCCCTGAACATTCGAGTACTAAGTGTTGATTTACTCACACATTGCGTTTCAGTGGCTTTGCAGATTAAATCAACCCCACTAACACTCATGAGGCCTAGTCAATGTGAGTTTTTGTCACTGTATGGGTTTAACCCTCTGTGACATGGTTCTGGTAATGACCACTATACATACAAGCATTTGCAATGCAATAGGTCTCGCATTTGCGAGATTTTGAGCTATTGGGATTTTAAATTACAATGCCTTTTATTTGTGTGTTGGTTTTTTAAACAAACAAATAAATAAAAGGAATTGTCATTTACAAGACCAATAGCTTAAACTCTAAAAAATGCGAGACCTATTGCATTGCAAATGCTTGTCTAATTTTACAGCTGATCATTTTTAACAGAAAGGTGAGGCCAGGTTAACTAAGGGTTTGCACTTTGGCAAACTCACGTAAAGTGACTGACGCGAAGGAGGGCAAACTCTAGGAAGGGTACTTCGTTTTCAGCACAAAATATTTTTGGTGGTGGAAAGATGCGATTTGCTCCACTGCATCAAGGATGAGTTACTTTAGTGACACATAGGCAGACTATCATAAGCACCCACAGATTTTGATGCAAAGCCTGTTCTTCTAAGACAGCCAGACTGGACTTTGCCTGAAAGAAATACCACCTTCTTGAAGAAGGCACTAACATGAATACATGTTTTCATGCATGCTGCACTCTACAGCCCACATAAAATGTGTAGAATGGTTAAGAATTGTCTAGGCATGGGATTTTGTACTGGAAGGGTATGCTTCCAATTGAACCCTATGCTAGAAAGCACACACGTCTCTGCACCATAGTGCCAAGGTTATGCATCGTGCTTGGAAGCCTGTTTGTGCACCAGCGCAAGGTTATTGAGGAGCAAAGGGCCACATATAGTAAATATGGCCCTTCGTTTCTTTCTCCCGCTTGCTCAATGCTGTGCAGCAAACATCAGAACTGCAGCACGTTCACCAGGGCTGGCTACCCCTCACCACAGGACCACATGCCAACGAATGAGGGCCATCCCATGGTGCCATCTGGTGTGCCACTGCACACTCCCAGTCTCCGATGTGGAGACGCAGCAAGGGCAGGAGCCAGAGCGATGGGAGCTCAATCTGCGAATGGCCGCCATCTTGGGGCAGACTCCAAGGTTCAGTTGTAATCCTTGTACATTGCTAATAACCCTGTCCTATGAAACCGAGCCCAAACTAGCTAAGGATCCACATCCTAGCCAGAACCATACTTGAATGTAAACACAGACACAAATGCCCAACCTCTGATACCTATTTCATATATGTAGATTTTATTTATTAATCTGTGTTACTTTATGAAATACATTGAATGGGAAAAGATACTCAACTACAAGCAAGATAGTTATCTGATAGGTTTCCTTGTCCAACTGAATCCTGACGCCTTATGACATAAACATTTCAATACAACCCCCTACACAAATCCCTCATTCAAAACAGCAGACAAACAAAACAATAGAACAGTAGGTTCACCTTTCATCACTGACTAAGACGAAACACAAAATGCACTCCTACATCTTCAAGCCAAACAAGAAAAATCAAACGTGCATCCTTTAAACCATCACACAAATTGACAATGCCAACTGAAAGAGCCTCTTCAGTATATTGAGGTTAAGCTGAATGATCAAACCTGCGCTCTGTCACCCATCCTTTCCCTCATGCATGCTTTCACTCACCCACTGACTCATTCTTGCATTTACACAGCCACAATAAAACAAACTGACTAACCCAACAAGCATAGGCGGGATATACTTGCAATCCAAAATGAAATTAAACATAGCAGTGGGTGGCTGTCTTGCAACAGTATTGTACATACTGTATCGTTCTTTTAACATTTAGAGGCGATGCCCATTTTGGAACAGTAAAAACAATAATACACTCAGCACAATGCCATTCCGAGATGTCCTCTCAGCAAACATTGCACTAGGTGGCCATCTTCAAATGTGAAAGTGTGTAGTGTATCCCTATTTACTGATCCAGAGTGGCCAAATAATGCTTCTAAACATGAAGGCCATCGTGGAAGAGCAAAACAGTGATACACTAAAAACAGTACTAACCAAGATGGCCACCCAGCACAGAATGCAGCACGCTGCAGATGAAATGAGTGCAAAGCGAGAACAAAAGGAAATGAATAGGGACCTATAAAGAAGGAAATGGAAAACTAAAGGACTAGCCATCAGCCCAGACAATGAAGTGCACTCTATTTCAGGTGCATGTGTGCAAGTGATCACCCAAAATGTCATTACTTATAGGATTGATGAGCCAGTAGCAGAAATGGGCTACCCATTGCCACATGCACTATACTGCCATGGGGAGAAGCAGAATATGAAAGACAGTCGAACAGACAAAAGAAGGCTGACCACAAAACCCTCTATGTATGTAGAGTTTTTATGGTTTGTTTTTAAATTACAATGGCCTGGCAGACAGCTACGCCTGCTAGGTCCTCCTAAGAGGATGTAGCAAGGATTATTATAGTGCCGATCTTCTACCTCAGAGTTTTGTCAAAGGAAGTAATCAACATGCTTACTAAAGTAATGTGCAAAGTTCCATGTAAAAAAAGCCCATCTACAGGCATTAACAAAGCGTAATAACAAAGTGCAATACAAAGCAAATTGTGATGGCCTGTGATCTTGACAATAAACAAGGCATATTGCCTTTTTTTGTATTTTCCATAATAATGATATTATACATATAGTATCTGACAAACTTTCCCCAATTAATCAGGCCTATACCGTTTATCAGTGGCTCATCACCACAACCAACTTAGGTCTACTATATTAAGCAGACGTTTTCCTACAAGACAAATGCAGTCATTAAATTAGAAACATGTACCAAAATTGAATTGGCAAAGTGGACCAAACTAGGATTTGTACAGTGCAAATCTTCAGCCCGCAGTGTTTTGTCACAGAGGTATCCAACCCCAAATTCCTTGCCTATTATAGTAATCTATTGCAATTAACCACAGTATAATGACAATCCACCCTTAAAGGCGTAATAGCCTTTACAGATGCTTTTCTCTATAAGAAAGTCGGGCCTACTGATTTTGTTAGCTCAAACCAATGGCACCTGACACAAATGTTCCCAATAAACCAGCCAGGCCGATAGCCTTTATCATTGACTAGTCACCCCAACTAAGGCCTACTGTAATATACATGCATAAGCTTTCCCACAAGGCAAACATCAAGCAGACAATTACAAGCAGTTTTCAAAGAGTACAGTTCACTAAAAATATAAAGCCCCTCCTTAAAACGCCTAACTGGGATTTTCCCAGTGAAAATCTTCAACCCCCAGGAATTTTCAAAGCAGGTAACAAGCACGAAATCCTTGACTACAATGGTAATGTTTTTAAGATATGTCTGTACTTTCTTTTTTTAAAACACTGGCAATATTTTATTTTCTAGGATACACTGTTTGAATATTTTAACAAGGACAGTGCACATATGAGTGCAATTTTAATTGTGCTTTTATGGAATTTACCTGTCTTTTATAACAATTTTAATTAATTGAACTAAATACATTACTTACTTACAATGGTAATCCTTGACAGGTCTAACACAGTTTAATGCCAATCCACAGTTGAAGCCCTTTCAGATTTACCATTTGCTTTTCACAATTAATATACTGAACCTACTGTTTTTATCATAAAATGTCATTATAATCAGATAGAAATTATGTCATGTGGCATAGTTTTTCACAATAAACCAGTCGGGCCTATACCCTTATCACTGGCTTGTCACCATAAAACACAAGACTCTACTACACTGAGCACTACAATAGCCACAAAGCAACTATCTGTATGCATACTTATCCTAAAATTACAAATATGCTCAAAATTACAGTTGAAAATACTATAACCAACGGTGTAACAAGGATTCTCAGAGTGCATCTCATCTATCCCTAGGGATTGGCACAGCATGCAACTAACACCAAAACTCTTGCCTATTATGATAGTCTGTGTCTTTCCCTGAAACAAAATACCTATCCACAAGCTTTAACAAAGTGTAACAAGTGCAACCCTTAAAGGCCTATTGTTTTAAGATATGACTTTCAAAATAAGATCTGCTTTGCAAAACTCTCGCCTACTGCCTTTGTTGCAACCTTTCATTAAAATCCGATCAGGACTAGAGCCTTGATCAATGGCTTGTCACCAAGCGAGTCCTACTGCATTGACCATATTTGTTCCGGCAAGCAGAGGCACTTATTTTCAATGGGAGCACACAGCTTCTTCACAACTAATATATGTACTCAAGGAAACCAACTTTTGGGTGGAGCCAAAGCCCCCTCTCTGAAAAGTACTTCTTAAAGCTCACTTTCTGTTGCTCACTAAAGGTATGGCGACGGCTGCACTGTCCAGACAGACCTAAAAAGGAGGATTGCTTTTGCCTCTACTGGTTTGAAAATGTCCAGTTAAGGTTTGTTGCTTGGAGTGGATGTGCACACGTTCAATTATCAACTTGTGATATCCTATACCAACTTAAAATCTGCACAGATCTCTGGATGCTGAGCATGTCAGAATTGTGTGTGCCATCTATTCAGAAAAACCGCTCCTGCCATTTTCAAGACGTTTGCCTCGAATGGCAAGGGTCACATGATCCTTTGAAAAGGTATTCTGTCTTCCCCTAACCCATAGCGCCAGGTCCAGTATGTGCCTAAGAACTTCTAGACATTGCCCAAATCCTCCATGTCAGCATTGACACTAATACCCATTAAAGTTGAATCACTCATAAAGATGCTCACATCTACCAGAGAAACATACAAGTAAGCACTTCTTATAGCAAGGCCCCAAGAAAGGATTGCTTTGTTCAAACATTTGTACTCCCAATTAAAGTAGTTTTAAATAACTTTACTTCAAGAGCTACAGAGTTGAGATGTAGGTGGGCACACCAGACCAGTAACCAACTGTCACTCTCTGCTTTCAAATCACAACATTCTAAAAACATAGCACTCTTTAAGTGCACACTCAGCATTAACAGGTTGCAGAGAAGCATTTTGGAATCAAAGTGGGAAACATAGACTATTACATGGAAACCCCCATTTAAATTAAATAAACGAAGCAATGTACATAGGAATAAGGGCATACAATTATAGAATAATTGTTGTCCGGAGACAGAATAACACATCACCTGTGAATAATTAGAAAACTAGGGAAAAAAACATTGGTAAACTCATAGATACATGGGAGGAAAAGAACAAAGCCAAGAAACTACTGATGCAGGAAACAAAATGTCCAATATTGATATCCGCGAGGAGTGACCCATGCGTAAACTCCGCCGCACAGCAAGATTTACATGATGAGTACCAAACGAACAAGCAATCAATGGACAGTTTCCATGACTGACAGACAGAGCATCAACAAGCGTGGTGTCTCTACATACTTCATTATTGATTTTAATCACTCTTTCATCTTTGTCTACCTGTCACTCGGGCAGCATTATCTCAGATTTTCTCTACTCTGTCAGGAGTCCTATACTTCGGATCTCCTTTCCATACAATACCTGGCTACTTACTCGTGTAAGATCTCCAACTTGAATTGCCATTGGCTTTACCTTTTTACTGGTATCATCATCTCTTTTGTTTATCCTGTGCAGCCTCTACCTCACAGCTGATGCACACATCAAGCTCTTCTACTGATTTGGTTTTCGTGACCCACTTAGAAATCGATGCTGGAGCAAAGTTGTGACTGCTTTTCTACCTCATGGTCGTTAAAATGGAAAAATCATTGGGATGAAATGTGTGTTGGTAGGATAAAACCACATTATTGCTTTTGCAACAATGCAGTTAATGGCAATCGGCCACTAAATGCAGTCCCTTAGCACACGATTAAAGCATTCAACAAGGCCATTCATTTGAGGGTGATAAGGCAAGCTTTTGTGGAAGAGATGTGAAATACCAATTGCCCTTTGAAATTCTGCTACTTCGGTGGAGACAAATTGGACACCATTATCAGAAACAACTGTAGAAGGGGAGCCCTCTCAATAAAAATGTAAAATAAGTATTTAAATAAAATCTATGGCCACTTTTGAAGTGACCTCATTGATAAACTTTACCTCTGGCCACTCGCTATAGTAATCGACCATTAACAAAGGAAAGTAAGAGCTTTATGAAAGGAAATTAAACGAGACTACTATGTCAATGCTTACTTTTTCCAAAGGTGACTGTGGAAGTTCAATCAGGTAAAGAGGTGGGGAAGACCGCTTTTAGTGACTGATCATAACTGCTACATATTGCACAATCTTTTATTGGCTTATCAACTTCTCCGTCTATAGGAGGCCACCAGAAAAGCTTCCTAACAGGTTTCTTAGTCATGATGCAACCTAGGTGTTCATCATGTGCTTTAGAAAAAGTGTTGGTCCTGAGCCGCACAGAGGGAACAAAGATTAATGAATAATGCCATTTGAGACTTGAAAAGGATTACTCCCTTAAGCACAGTCTTCTCCCAGCACAAGACTCCAATCAGTTTCTCAGAATGTCTCTACTTCAATTAGATCAGTGGCTGCTACTATGCCATCTTCCAAGTCGTCTTCAAGACTGATCCGTGAAGATTCTAAATACTGTTCCTTAATAGGAAACCATGAGAGAAAATCTGCACACACACATTCCTTCCACCAGTGAAGTACTCTGGTAGAAAGTTAAACTGTAAGAGTTTGGTTGAAAGCCTAGCTCTCCTAGGAGTAAAATCTTTAGGATTTCTTCCACTCATAATTGAAAATGGAGGGTTTGTTTTCAGTTTGTATTATGAAATTGGATCCCCACCAATAATTTTGAAATGTTCTAGCTGCTGAACAACATGCCAGGAGTTCCTTCTCGATTACTGAGTAATATATTCTCAACCTCTTGTTACCTTTCTGGGTGAGAATAGCACTAACCCCAACATTACGTGCATCAACCATCAAAATACACTGCATTTCAGGTTCATAATGTTGCAATGCTTTGGAACTCACTGTTTTTTTAGCCTAATAAAAAGTCTGTAGGCAGAAAGAATACACTCTAAAGGAACACCTCTTTGCAATACATTTGACAACTGTCTTAAAAATCACAAAGCCCAAGAAAAGACTTCATGCCCACTTTGCTGTGAGGTGGAGAGATGCTCTTTTTAAGGCCAGGTTTTGGTTCTACACCCTTCCAAAACACGACATAGCCCAGGTATTCAATGGAAGTGGACATAACTCTAGTAATTTGCTGTATCATAATTTGAAGAAATTTCAGCAAAATTATGCAGAATTGTGAGAAGCGGAACCCTGCATTTAGCACTATTATCTAAGTGCAAAATGCATGCTTGCGTCCAAAATGAATCTGAGGATTTTGCACTAAGAAAATGATGTTATATGCAACCGATAAAGAACAGCAGCAACCGCTTGCACTCTGTTCTTGTGCTTTTGTGTAAGCATTATTACAACAATCTAAAAGTGGCAGGGCCAATTCTGCGCTGAGTCAGTGCAATGTAGTGCAATCAGAATTCCAAAGTTTGCTCCAAGGATAAGTGGAGCGGACACCCAACGTTCCAAGGTTTGGAGGTGAAATCCCCAAATAGCAATGCAAACAAAATCTTATCCTGAGCAAATGTCCATTCCAAAGTAAATCCAGCAGTCCGTAGTTATGGTAATTTCTTTGTTTTATTCCAAATGTCAGAATTCCAAATAGGTAATAGCACAGCCAGTCTGAACAGAATGCAGCCAACACGTGTTTAGTCTTGTGGATAATATCCACCAACTTCATCAGGGCTACAAAAAAAATATGTAATATATAAAGTATATAAGCAACAACGACCACTATTTCATTCGCCTACTCCCACTAAATTTAGTGAAGTTGTGAAAAAGTGAGGAAAAGTCACAAAGGATCGTGATTTGTGGTTAATCACACGTGAAGAAAGTGTAGGGTTCCTTTTGTAAAGAATAAAAAGGTATGAATGTTCTATAAAAAGAGGCTCTAAAATTATCTTCGAGTTTTAAGCCCCTAATACACCTTAAAGTTTTTGTGCCAAGTCCGATTCACCAAAATTAAACTCCGACAAGACCAAGGTACTTATGTTTGGTAACGATATGTCTTTCTGGAATGCCACCTGGTGGCCCCAAGAGCTTCCCTCACCAGTAAAAAAAAAAAGCCAAGAACATGGGTGTTCTTTTTGATGGAAAGCTAACCTTTTCTGACCAAATTAATCCGGTCACTTCATCATGCTTTTTTCTCTTAACTCTAAAAAAAGATCTTTCCCTTTATCCCACTTGAGCTTCAAAAGACAGTCATCATTGCTCTGGTTATATCTAGGATTGACAACTGCAATGCTCTTTATGTTGGCATTCAACAACACTTGTTGAACAAACTCCAGATCCTCCAGAACACGGCAGCCCGCCTCCTTATGAAAATTCCCAAATTCAGTTCAGCCTCCCAAGCCATCATCGACCTATATTGGCTCTCAGTCTGCAAGCGTCAGTTTCAAAGCCCTAGGCATGCCACTCAAAGCCCTTCATAATGCTGGCCCTGAATACTTTAGGAGGAAGATTCACAGGTACATCCCTAATCGTAGGCTTTAGTCCACTTCGGCTAAAAACTTGGTAATCTCCAAAATCAACAAGGCCCATTGGGGCAGCAGAAGTTTCACATTTTCCACCTGCAAACTCTGGAATTCCCTGCTTTATCAACTCAAAGCTCAGCCCAACTTAAAACAATTCAGAAAACAGCTTAAAACATGGCTTTTCTCATGTTCTCTCTCATTAGGTCTCTCAGTGGGCTCCACATCAGACGCTGGCGCCAAGATGCCTTTGGGCATATGCACGCTTCACAAATTTCTTACTTATTTACTATTATACCTACACAAAAATCATACATGTGTAAAACAGTCTATAGGACAATGAGGTAGCAAGGTGTTGGAAACGCGACATTTATGCGGATAGGCAGTATAATTTAGGAATGCACAGTCTGAAAAAGCACAAACTCGAGATTTAAAACACATCACAGTGGCTGGGGTTGGCTTAACTAATAAGAATGCATTTCTACCAAAACAAACCCTTTTTAGCAATATTATGATAACGAAAGATTGGAGAAAAAAAATTCAATCCTGTACCATGCAGTTTGCATGCAGCTCTTTGATAACAGTTTATAGGTCACTGTGCTACATTAAGATTGTAACTTATGAGCAGCAAGTAACAAAAGGATCTCTGTGACAAAAGCAGTACACCACTGAGCTAGCCACAGAAAATACAGTTCCGTGATCTGCACAGCACACTTCTTTGCAGTAGGCAAATTTAACCCTCTGCGCTACCTTGCAATGAGTCAAAACTGCCACTAGGCAAAACTACTTCGATCTCTTTCCAACATGAACATTAATCACCAGAGTTATCTTTTTTTACCTGAAAACTACTGGACACACAAGGGACTCTGTAGCAGGTAGTATTAAATGTACAAGTTTTTTCTACACACAGTGCCCCCTGAGGTCAGCGCCTGGTGTGGATGCATCGGGCGCACTGCCATAAAGCCGGCCCTGAAGATCCCTCTGCTTCAGAGCATTAAAAATGGAGTAAACATGAAATGACCACTCCAAACACCTTAGTGTCAATGACTCGAAGATTGATTTTTCTGAAAGACGTACAACACAAAGTAACTTCTTGACCCTGAAGGATCCTTCCGGCAACAATAGCACATCAGAAACAGACTGAAATGTAATCCTCTCAAAACACCAGCCCAGCTAAGGGTAGAGGGAATGAACGGGGAATTTCTGCCCAAAGGTGTTCAGCAGAAAAACATTGTAGATAATCCATGCTTCCAGATTTATTGTGACTATATTAAGACGTTCCCACATTACAGTAATACTCACATCCATTCACCCCCACTCCCACTCACCCTCACTCCCACACACACCCTCACTCCCACACACACCCTCACATGCATGTATACACCTCTGTACAAAAAGTAAGCTGTTAATATGTTGACACAGCTTCAAAAATGGAAATTACTATTTATGTACACTAAATCTATAAGTGTGGTCAGCTCGGCTACCTTCGAGGAAATAATTGTTTAAAACATTGGCCCTGCACTCTTTTATTTATTTATTTTACGGTAAAGAGAGCCTTGGCTCGTGCAAAAAACTATAGGGGCTAAATGGGTTTTACATAAAGAGATGGACCTACACATATCTGCTTAATGATCTATCATCCTGGTTTGGGAGACTAAGAATTCTTGAGTTCATCTTCTGGTAGCAATGAGTACTGTCTTGCCATAAATGGAAGAACTGGAAGAACTGAGTCTCTAAATGTTATGTTATGTTAATGGGTTTTGTAAAGCGCGACAGCTGTCCCAGCAAAGAGGTGTCCCGGCGCTGACAGCAATGAGGGGACCAAGGTCAGGGAGGGCCCAAGGAGGCCTACGGAGTAGGAAAGAGAAAGGTTTTTATGGCCTTCCTGAATTCGAGGTAATTATTAATCCCCCGAATATGGGCTGGCAGCGTGTTCCAAAGGATGGCCGCTCTGTTCCGAAAAGAACGACCTCCGGCACGAACCCTCCTAACCCGGGGGACCACCACCAGGTGTTTTCCCATGGAGCGGAGCTGGCGGGAGGGAACATAGGGTAGAAGCAAGTCGGTCAAAATATTAGGAGAGGCAAATTTCAGGACTTTAAAGGCTATACAGAGAGCCTTGAACTCAATCCGCCTCCATGAATACGTCTTAGATGACTCAACCTCTCTAGTCTGATGGGCAAGTGCTAAAAGTGTGTATTTGGTGCTATGTTTTGAGTGCAAAAGTAAAGTTGAGCCCCACGTTACCAGTGATAAAAGGCTTGTATTGTCACAGTAAACCCTAATTGCCCTGGGATTACTGACAGAGGTCCCAAATACAGATAGCTCACCCTGTAGTCAGAGTATTTCTGGCTTTACTTTGCTGTTCCTCGTCATATTTGCTTTATTATCTCGGTTTTTAGTTTTGTTTAAAATTATGATGTTACCCCTTTGGATGATTATATGTTTTGTACTATAAGTACATTAACCATTTCATTGGCCTGCCCGAAAGTTTTGTCAACAGGTTGTAACTTATTAGTAAAACGTTAAATATCCTTTATTCACATTCTATTTTTTTTACCAGCGTTTGTAATTGTATTTTGTACCAAACCAAATTAAGGCACAGCTGGATCACATATTGACCTACATGTGGTGCTCTTCCACTGTACCCATTATTCATGTGTCACATAATGAACATTATCCATGTGGAATACACTTTACTTAATAGACACACCACCCCTGACTAGGTTGCTGGTGCTTGCAGGTGCAGATACAGTTCTACATAAAAAGTGATTATAACAGAGCGCTTCCTTTGGTGTATTTGTCACCACATGTTACAGAAATGGCTACTGGCCAAGAGTGAAACTCTGCTCCCCTGGGAAATCAATATTTGCTTGTAATAAGGTATTACAACGAACGAGTGATTATTTTCTAATTTACAGGTATGTTTTGACATTCAAACACAACTGTAATTGACCTCGTAGGTGCATAACGTTCCCCCACTGTTTACAGCTATTTAAATACAGCTTTCTTCTTCAGTTAAATAGGCAAACAAATTATCCAACTGTGGTGTTAGTTTACTGTTTAATTTCATTCTCAAATGTGCATAAATTGTGGCTTCCCCATTTTGTCCCTTCAGGATATAATTGACTGTACTGATTTAGTACGTGATGGACAAAGGGGGCTGCATAGAGGTCTTGCAGTGATTAGTTTCTAAGGCCGTTTGTTTTCAATATTTTACTGGGCATTACAATAAAACAATGTACTAATCAAAACTGGACAAAGACATACACAGGCAGTTGGAGGATAAGTAGCTTAGTGGTTAGAGATGCCGAATCTGTCACCTGTACAGCCAGGTTCAAATCCCGGCCTCTGCACCTGATTCACCATCATGTGATTCTGGGCAAATCACTCTCTCTTCCTGTGCCTGAAAAGGTGAAATGTAATGTATTTGTGTAATTCCCACTTGATGTACACCATCTTGTTGATTGTCTGCAATGCTCCCATGTAAAGCACAGCTCTCTATTGCTCCCTAGCTAGGTTCCCGCTATGTAAATACCAATACATACATACATGTCTTTCTTACATTATTGTGAGGTTAAATAATAGCATCGATAACTAGCAACAGTCGATACTTATTTGAATTTCTCTAGAACCATTAGCCATGTCAAATGAGGCTTTATAAGCTACATAGCAAAATTTTATTTGTTTGATAGCTGGCAATATGCGTATATATTTTCAGCTAGAGAGCGCAATGTTTAAAATTAGACTATTGTCATAACTCTTTTGCAAATTGCTTGATAGATTGAGGGTCAACTTTTTTCTTTCTGTCCACTGTTCTACAAAGCGCTCCGACAAGCTTTCATGAGTCAACTAGCGTTGAAAATTAATAC
This sequence comes from Calotriton arnoldi, assembly GCA_963921515.1. Lineage (NCBI taxonomy): Eukaryota > Metazoa > Chordata > Amphibia > Caudata > Salamandridae > Calotriton > Calotriton arnoldi. The sequence goes on from CAWUFW010007061.1 coordinate 505,626, forward strand.
ATAACCCACAGAGTGCTTACCGTCTCCTTTTTCAAAAAGATGAATGATCATAAAGCCTTTCTCGTTTAAGGGAAGAGTTTTTTAGTTAGACTCTCGTAATATAAAATGGTAAAGGATTGCCCCCTCCGTTCAGCCAGAAAATGTGGTTTTACCATTATCCCTTTTGCATCATCAGTACCTCAAAATGGATGCCTGTCACAAAAAAATCAACACAAAAAAAACTTTGAATTGTGATAAGTCCTGAAGATGGACCCCTTCATGGCCATATTAGGTTATAATAAGAAAGTGGACAAAGCAGATTGTAAGTTGATCGCCATTGGACTGTTGTTGGCAAACCGCCGAGTGGCGATGCGATGGGCCAGGGGCCCAGCTCCGACCATAGAGGCTTGGCATAGCAACATGATATATTGTAACACACAGTCAGAGGTATATAACGAAATACTCCCTCATCGAAGTTGGCCTAAAAATATTTGGGGAACTTACCAAACATACCTGGTGGGGAAGGAAACGGGTGAGCAGAGGGAGAGGAAATCCCGGCCTCGTGAGCTATGCTAGACAGAGAGGGAGAACACCGATTATCAGGAACCCACACAACAAAGGAACTCGGGGGGCAGTAATGCTGCTGTGAAAATCGATGATTGAACAGGAATAAGTAAGAATGACATGGAAAGGAGGATATGTATATTATCTGTGTATTTTGTACACCGGCAGCCGTCGAAGCAGAACGTCCGTTAAATGTTTGGAGAATGACACAACTATGTAACTGCAAGAGCGAACACATATTAAGACATGTCATATGTACTTGTAATGACATATAAGTGGTCTTGTGTTAACCAGTCACCAGATGTAGCTTTTATATTTCACTAATAAAAAAAAATAAAAAAACGTGATGTGTTCCACGTCTAAACTCTCCACTGATTTAGATGTTAAATAACTCTTATCATTTAGCTGCACCTGGATCAAACAATTAATAGAAATATAGAAATATGTGGTGTGAGAATGAATGATGAAGTTCCCAACATCTGGTAAAACATACAAGATTGTGTTCATACATTTATCATATCTAATGCAATGATGTCCGCATTCAATAAGTTAGTCATTGTCCTTTAATCACCTCAGTCCTACAATATTCCAAGAATTTTTTTGGGTCAAAACACTATTCTGGAATCATGGTTCCCCCATGTCACCTTAAGAGGTGGACAGATATGTTGAATCGGCAGAATGCTCTTCCACAATATTGACCATTTTAACCTCCTCATTATCACTAAATTACTGCCTATAATAAATATGTTTCTGAGAAACTTACTTTAAATCCAGCTTGCCTGAATCATGTATATCCCTGATATTTTTTTCTAAGGCTCTCACATCTGGTGGTTTTAATATGTGTTTAGCAACTAGGTGTCAAGCACATACATATCTGTCTAGCTGGTCTCTCTCTTTATAAGTGTGGGATTAAAGTTGTTGTTACAAAGAACATGGGGCGACCAACATAAAATATGAGTTATAGGTTTTACCCATTGCATTTTAGTTAAAGCTGCATAGCCTATGCAATGCTTTTTTCTTTGGTAGTAATGGCTCCCTTACCTCAATACTGGGTAAACTGATTTTGTTACTAAATTCGTATATTCCGTTTTCATTCATAATCTATGCCTTTAGGTAGGTTCTTTTAGGATGGATAAGAACATGTCTGATTGCTTTGATGAAGAATATTTTATTTGAAGTATTAATATTTCTAGTTCTGCTGTCCTGGTCACAGATGCTAAAGGTTCCATTATCAAGGATATAGTCTTTGTAATGAACCCTAATATTAGGGTGTTAACGAGGATGCTGTTTTCTGGGGAGTGTTCTAAGACGCTCTCCATAACACCGCCCCCACAATAAGTCACCAGACCACACAGCAGCTTTCATGATGCAACCTACCTCCACTTCCTTTTAATTGTGCATAACGAGGCAGATGGGAATTCCCTCAAGCCCAGTTCCACCAGCATCTGTGACCAGTCCATAGTTTCATACCACATCCGGGACTCATGGTCTTTCAGATTCCCAACATTAAACAAGAGTTTTTTAAGCCTTGAGAAGGCTCAGCCCATTAGCACCGGGAGCAAAACATGTGTTAGCTGTTCTGGATAATAAAAAAAATATGTAATCCATGGACTACCTTATGAATGAATGTCAACGCTGAAATATAAATACTTTGACTAAAATAATTTTTATCATGCGATCAGACATTCTTCTCGTCTTTCTTTAAAGAAACTGCCTAAATTAACAAAAATCTCAACAGATTGACAGCAACTCCTATACGCTATCAGAACATGTTGATAGATTTTGACAGATGCAAGAAATAGGTGTTGTTTAATACTGTGCCAACAAACTTGTGTTTTGTTGCTTGGCTTTCAAACATAAGGCAAAGAAACTGAAGCTTAAGGTTAATAACTATGAACCCTATGGTTGCTGATGAGAATGGCTGTCACTGTTTTATTAATACCTAGTCTTGTTTCATTTTTAGAAATGTAGCGGACCTCTTTCCTAGTTTTAGTTCTGTACCCGCTCATCATTAAAATCGAGCTTTTAAAAAAAAAAAAAAAAAATGTATGTGAATTCTGCACTGGTCTGGCAGTCTGTTTTTTATATGGCAAATATAACTTGCTTGAAATCAAAAGCTGTCAAGAGTATATAATCCCTGCTGAGTGAAGGGTTCATGAAGGGCAATAAAAAAATTGAATTAGGAGGACAGAAAATGTAGGTCTTAAAATGAACTGTGGAATAAAAGCCTGCATTACAAAGACAAACGAGCTGGAAAACGCATGAGCCAGACTGGTAAAGGCATGGTATCTGAAGGTTTGAATTTACGTCTTGTTTGAGAGTAGACTACAGACGGAAATGAGCTGTGTTAACAAAAGCTACTTGCCTTGGGTAAAGGAAAAATCTTCAAAAGGGACGCTAAAACCAGAACAAATGTCAGTGTATGAATAATTCCCCTTGAAATGCTTGACCGTATTTTTCAACAAGTCTTTAAAATATATAGATAAGGAGTACTTTATACATTGTACCCCTGTTTATTTCTCATTGAATAACACATTCTTTTTAGTATGTGATACTACCGGCATGTAAAATAGAGAAGTTGGCAAATTCACTCACTAAGTACAAATCACAAATAGAATCATTAACGCAAGAAAGAAACTGGTATGTTTATTGTGCTGTGATCTTATTATTCCTATGAAGTTACCATGCGGTGTCATCCGACCAAGAGGCTTCTTCAGTTTGAATAAATGTAGTGTTAAGTTTCTTTCGTAATGTTTTGACCGAAGCTCAATTGAGCACTCGAAGGAAAACAGCAGGACTGACGCATGCATCTGTGAGAGCTGCAGTTGTGTGATGATAGTAGGTCTGTGCACTACTTTATGGATTTAATTGCTTTTTAGGACATAAATGGCCAGGGCGTCTTGAATTCGATAAACTTTGGGGTTTGAGGGGATTTGTTTAGGAAGATACAAGGAAGGAATTAGCAAGTTTGCTTTACTGCTTTTAATTTTTATTGCAATAAGGCCCCAGTGCTGCTAATGGAACCGTGAAGGAAAAGTTTTAATTTTTGTTATGAGGGTCAGATCACTTTGACAATTGGCAATATTTCAAACGTCTGTCAGGCTTTTGTGAGTTTTTCTGCTTCGATTTTACAAAACGTATTTCTTCTCTCATCTTTTTTAGGTTTCGCCTGAGCCAGTGCATGTGCTGTAACTTGTAAGACATTTTGTTAACTAGAAGGGGCTTGGAGACTGCCAGTTGCTTACCATTTGTTGACTTCACTGTCAGTCTCATTTCCTTCCTTCTCACAGGTCAGCACAGTGCCGGTTTTACTTTCTCTTTGTGCGTTTGTCCCTTCCCTGGAACATGGAACAAGTACTGATTAATTTGCTTTGTTATTGTTCTTCTGCTATTCACACTTGGGTTGAGGTACTTTTGTTTTTCTTATTGCTTCCCCCCTCGCCTGCACGCTCTGTGTTGATTCAAATACACCACTCTGTCTGAATTTTGCTCTGCTTACCTCTGAATCTATCTCTGATTGCATCACTCATGGCTCTCTTAGACCCCTACCCTATACTGTTCTTCAAGAATGTTTCAGTAATATTTCATAATTTATTAGACCATTTGTAGCACTTCTGTTAGCTGTCACAATTCTTTCCGCCTAGAAGACTGCTCTTGTGATGACTTTGCTCCCAAAACCATCTGCTGATCCTATCATCCTTCGTAGCTACCGCCCCATCTATCATTCCCTATCCATCCATAATTTTGTGGAACATTTAGATATTTAACTCTTCTTGTCTCCAAGTCTACCATTTACTTGACAGCTCTCGATGGAGCTTCCTGTTCCTTTACAGCACCACAGCTACTGTCCTTGCTATCTCTGATGACCGCAGAATGGGTTTTGACCAAGGCGCTGCCACCGCCTTGAAGCTCTTGGATTTTTATGGAGCTTTCGATACAGTATCTCACCCTCTTCTACTTTTTTGTCTCCGAGAATGGAATTCAAAATAAAGTCTTCCAGACTGGACAATTGCAGGACATTCATCATACTCCCCACTGCTCTGACTTCAAATCCTTAATTTGTGGAGTCCCCAGGGCTGTACCTTATTCAAAATCTCTGTATTCCATCCTTGCTTTGATCGCCGACTCTTTTGGTCTTAAACTTATGTCCTGAAGGAGCTGGGCTCCATGTTCTAGACTTACTCTGGAACCCCTGGTTGATGGCTCTTTGTTACCTGCTTAAAAGTGTGGAGGGGAGAGAAAATCATTCGTCAGTTTTACTTTGCAGTTCCAATGAACCATGACTCCGAGCAATCAGAATCCCGATTCAAAGTTTAGTTAGTTTATTACAAAGCTAAGAACAGTTGTACATACAGACCCCTCAAAACGAGGGTGTAGAAATATATTGGAACTAACACAAAGCCAAATCTACGGGTAAAGTTGAGACGATGTAACAAACACAGAATAACCAATTCCAGAATCAAGACGCAGAGTATAACTGCCCCCACATCGAGGGTCTTCTTCATTTGAGGTTTGTAGGTAAAAAGCATTAGTATGTCCTTACACTACCGCTATCGTGACATCCCTACTTCGCATTTCCCCAGGCAAGTTCAGGAAAGGTGTCCACATGTGAAGGCTTCCTCAGAAGCACACTCGCGTTGAATGGGTCAAGTAGCATAAAGCTACTGAGCTCGTTCTTAGATGCTCTCTCCTCTCAAGGTACAGTCGAAGTCCCCGAACTCTGTTCCTAACCCCAACACAAGAATCATAGGACACACCCATCATTACATCACGCGATTATCCCATCCAGCCAGACACCTCCTCGTAGGTAACTTTCCATCCAGAAACGGTGTTCCCAGGCTCTTGCTCGATGACCTTGATTCCCAAGCCTTCTCCAGTGAGAAAGAACACCGTCCCAAATTATCAGTATCGCTCGATCTAATGTATCCTCTCCTCCCTAAGCTTAACTCTTAAAACAAAAGCGTAACTCTAACTAGCAAAGATTAATTTCTCCACCTGCAACAGAAACGTGAGAAAGAACAGATTCTACATACACATGAGCGAGACAGGGAAAAATACACGAGGCCTACAGAATTCGGCTAACATAAGAAACAACATGAAACTACATTAAGCACACATATAGGTGTACATTATTACTGTGCACAGTTAAATCAATGCGTTACAGAGCAAACAAATTATTTCTCGTTAGTCGCATGTAAAACTCTGCACATTAAGACTTTTCATAAAATAGCACAAGATTATAATGTTGATTTCTCCACGTTATACGAAAATGTCTATCACTTAATTTATAAGTTATTACATTGCACGAACTAATAACCAAGATGTTAACACGACAAAGGAATATATGTGTGGGTGCAAACCACTCGTGATTATAATGCACCCCTACAAATGTAAGCGCACAATCACGCTCTATCAGTCCTATGCCGCTGGCGCTCAGATTTTGCTTGGACTCAATAACAATCTGCAGCAGAGTTACCTCACTGATGTTGCCTATCCGATGAAATCAAGCTGGTTTAAGCTAACGTCTGATAAAACAGAGGTCCTGATTGTAAGCGGTTCCCTTCCATACATACCCGATGGGAGACTCACGATTATTTTTTTAAAGCCAAAAATGTTTTTATTTTTACTGTGTCTCACCTAATATTGCCTCTGCTACAGTAGAAGTCAATGGGGAAAATCCATTCTCCTGATTGTTTTTTTTTCCCAAAAATGTCCGACTTACCTGTTCTAAAATGTTGGCATGTATGCTGTCCGGTCCTCTGCTTGGTGGCCTTTAAATCTAGCACCCATTCACACTCCATGTTCTTTCTGAATTCTGAGTAATTTTTGACTCTGCTCTGACTTTTGCCCTTAGGTCCCTAAAGTCTTTGGAAATTGCTTTCATTTAATTCGCCTTTTGAGAAAAATAATTTTCTCCTTCCACTTAAATTCCGAAAAACTATGGTCCTGTGTGTCATAGTTTCTAGTATGGACTCTCTCTAGCTTGGTCTCCCTCAGTATCTTCCTTCTCAACTTCAAACTGCGCAAAATGCTGCAGGTCATATGATCTTCAACCTCCCTCACCACACCTCCACTTACCACCTTCTCTCCAAAGATAAATGGCTCCCTGTTGAGCAACAATTAATTTCAAGGTACTTTGCCTTTGCTATTGTGCTGTGCAGTATTTTTTTATATAGAAAAAGCATTGTCCCCATTTCCCTTTTTGCTCTTGTTATTCTACAGCCATTAACCAGCTTACAATCCCTACGGTTTACCATTCTAAAATGACTGAAGCCTCCTTTTTATGGTCTTGCTTGACAGCACAGCTGTCGTCAGACAGTTGTCAGAATCAACAAGCGAGGGGTTTGCCTCTGTCCACATGTTGGGAGCCAGTAATACGTTTTTTGATTGCTGTGTGCTTCCACAAAAAAAGTGCTTGCCCTCCACATAGCTGCCATCATTTTGTTTATTTATTTAGCCGCCTCAGCTTGTTCTTTTGGGGGCACACACATGACATTGTAATGCTGTTAAAGAGTCTTCGATAACTAGGTACTTTGTCTTTCTCTGGCAGCAGCACAGATGGGAAGAGGGTAGCCATGAAGAACGTATTGCAGTCCCAGCACCCTCCCATTCCATCATTAATTTTATATTTCAGAGTGCAGATTTGTGTTTGAGAGCAGTATAGATTTTTAAGCCAAGCTTTACAGTGCAACTGTTACTTGAATGTATGTGATTAATAAAAAACTTTCAGAGTACTAATGAGAGAGGGTCTTAGGCTCCATCCACATGTTGATTCCCTGGAATTCCCCCAAATTTGTGTGCTTTCACTAAAAAGACTGCCTTTAAGTCCCGTTTTGGCTTGTGGTAAAGTTTATACTTGATTCAGCAGATCTGAGTTGATAATGATGGTAAGCCAAAGATCATGTCTATAGGCCTGATCTGTTATTATGGCATGTTTTGATAAAGACATTAAACCTGACAGATTTATTGTGAAAACTGTATGTTAAATCAATCGGCAATTAAGTGTGGATTGTTCTTACTCTACATGAAAGCCTACCAATTAGTATTATGTTACATGTTCTCTCAGATTACCATAGTAGGCGAGGGTTTTTGCTTTGGTCTCCCACTCTCACAAACCCTGGGGGATTTCTCTGTTTGGATTCATGTTTGTCCCAGTTGGGGAGGTTGAATATTGTTTTGAAAGGTCAATTTTTCTACATATTTGTAATTTTATAACTGCATGCATGATGGTTGACTGTTTCTGTGCACTTGAATAGGACAGTGATGAGGAAGGTGTAAAGATATTGTTAAAGGCTAAAGGCTTCATCAGCTCTTTGAAAAAAGTCATTCCACAGTTCAGAGGTTTAATCTGTTTGTTGTAAACTTTTATAACAAACCAGTAGGCCTGACCTACTTATTGTAAAATGCATGTGTTAAAGACAACAGGCTTTTAAGAATCGATTGTCCTGACACTGCTAAAGCATGTAGGCAGATATTTTGTCACATGGAATTTCACAGATTACCATTGTAGGCAAGGGGTTTAGTGTTGATGATTCACCTGAACAAATAGCGCAGACAGAAGATATGCACTACAATAATCCTTGGTACGATCTCTTTGGAAAGATAGTATTTTGCTTTGCCAACTTAATTTTGTGTGCATTTGTACTTTTATGACTACATGTTGGAAGGTTGCCTGGTAAAAAAACAAGCATACGCTCAGTTTGCTTGAGCTGGTTTTGGTGACATGCCAATGATTAGGATTATAGACCTGATTGTTTGTTATGAAAAATTAAAAAGAGTGCAGCAGGTCTGACATATTGATTATGAAAAGTATATGTTAAAGTCAATAGTCATTTATGGGTGGATTGTTATTACTCTGCATTAAAGTCTAGAGTTAGGTTTTTTAATACATGGAATCTCACAGACTTCTTTAATAGGCAAGGGTTTTGGTGGTGTTGCACTGCCTCTGACAAACCATGGGTATAGAAGATTTGCTCTGAGAATCCTTGCTAAGCCCTGTTAGAAGAGATTGTGGTTTGGCATGTCAACTGCAATTTTCTACACATTTGCATTTTTATTACTGTATGCCTGATGGTTGTCTTGTGGGGAAACCTTACGCTCAATACACTTAGTACAGTAGGCCTGAGTTGGTTATGACGGCAATCCAATGATAACAGCTATGGACTTGATTGATGTGTAGGGAAATGTTGTGCCAGATGCCATAGCTTGTTTATTATGGAGAGTAATTACAAAAGCAGTAGGCCTGGCTTATTTATTGTGAAAGACACATGGTAAATCCAATAGGCCCCTAACCGTGGATAGTTGTCACATTATGCTACAGATCGTAGAAAGGTATTTGGTTACATGTAATCTCATAGATTACCCATAATAGGCATGGGATTTGGTGTTGGTCACCTACTCGAGTCTCTTCAAGATGGCGCCCGTGCGGCGGTGAAGGTACAGAGCTCCGCCGCACCAGTCCTTGATTTAGCAGTTCCCGGGGGATTACCTGCCCCAAATCCATAGCAGTGGCTGCGGAGGTTGAGCGGAGCCAGCTGCGGGCGTCCGGGGGCGTCGGCGGTTCCTGCTGGGGCCGTTGTGAGCTCCGACGGACGACGCGCGACCGGCTGGAGAGGCTGCAAGATGGCGGCCAACTGAACCCCTGAATCGCGACGACCGGGTGACGCCCGCATGGCTCCGGAGTGGTTCGCGGCAGTGAACGGAGCCGGCGGAGGGTGCCCCCACCTTCCAGAGCACGTTGGACACAGCACTCCAGCAGCCCCACAAAGGGTAAGTATCCGGCTGGCACGAAAGCGAGTGGCACCACAGGGCTGACGGCGACTGGCGCTCACTAGCACAACAGCACTGGGGAGTTCCACGTGCGGCACCAAATGGAGTGGCCCCTAGCCGCCGGCCCCGCAACCTAGTGACACCCGCGCATAGCCCAGGGAGAGGGAGGTGCCTGGCTGGGGTGGTGTCATCCCCTGCGCTGGTGCTCTAACGAGGCGGCTGCGTTGTACAATTCATAGCCTTCCACCCTGTAAGTGTACCACACAAATTTTCCTACACTTGGACATATTCAGCAGGATCACTCGTCGGATGTGTGATGGGCACTGCATCTGTGATGGGCACAGCACACCAAGATGGCCAACAGGTGAGGAGCTCCGACCGGGAGCTCCCCGGCCAGGGATTACCTTTTTGGCTCTGGTTCCCCGGAGTCTACCCCCTCCTTGGACCCTTCTGCTCACTTGGGATTGGTGTGGACTGCGGTCAGTTGCGCACTTTGGTCCGCGTTTGTTGAGGTTAGCCGAGTGCTCTGCCGACAAGATGGCGCTCAACACATGTTGAGACCTTTCCAACAGCATTTGATGCATTGTCAGCGGGATCCCATGCAACTAATCCAGCGTCCCATCTAACTCCTGTGTCCTTAATGCTTTGTAGATGCACCTCTTCGTAGTCATTGGCAGCTGCTGCGCACCGTCCCTCTGCATACTAAACACCCCTCTGAGCGAGACTTTTCCACTACATCCACCTCTAGGGAACCTCTTTCCTTTGACGTCGCCAGCGATCTCTCCCTACGTCCTCTGACCTGGGGGAACTGGAGGACGAGGCAGACGGCGCCTCCCAGTAACACCGGGACTAATGCCTTAGATTGAGCTATGACGATGCCCCACGGGCTGAAACTAAAACTGTTTGTACTTACCGCGGAGCCCGAGTACCCTTGGCTGATGCCCGGTGGAGCTGTCCTAAGCAGCTATAGAGGAGTTTGGCTCTGGTTAACCCCCTCGGCCGTCACCTACCCAGCCGGACATCAAACATTGTTTTTCACGGTTTTGTCTGTCCTTCACTTTGACTTCTTTGTCTGATTTGATCCCCCTGAAGTTCTTTTCCCCCTCCCGGTCGGCCTGCCTCGATCTGCATTCCTTTCCCTGGTTTGCCTTTCCCCTTCTACCTCCATTCCCCATACAGACGTGCGTCTTGGCTATGCTACTCGCTAATAACTTATATTACGGTGTAATCTCATGTTTTTCCTCCTATGCCTATATTTGGCTTGTAACTGATGTAATTTTTGTAACCTGTAACTCGCTGATCCTCATGTAAAGCGCTCTGATACCTCCGGGTCTAGCCAGCGCTATATAAAACTCTGCAAATAAATAAAAATAAATAAATAAATACTCTGACAAAGCCTGGGAACAGGATTTCCCTGTGATGATTCTTGGTAGGGCCATTGAAAGGGGTTGTAAATTGTTTTGCCAACTCTTATTTTGCACATATTTGTAATTTTACATGATGAATGCCTGACAGTTTGTATGTTGTATACAGTGGCAATCCATTTGTAAAGGGTAGAGACCTTATCAGTACACTGGGAAAAGTTGTGTCAGATTCCTTAGGTGGGATCTGCCTATAAGGAAAAGTTATGACAAAATAAATAGGCCTTTCTTATTGTGAAAAGCTTGTGTAAAAGGCAATTGGCTTTAAGGTGAATTGTTATTACAGTGTGCTAAAGTTTGTAGGCAAGTATTTTGCTACATGGAATCTCACAAATTAACTTTAGTTAGCAAGAGTTTTAGTGTTGGTGACCTCCCCAAATTATCCATGGGGATACACGATTTGTACTATGGTAATCCTAATTAGGCTCTATTAGGGATTTTATATTGTTTTGACACTCCATTGTGTACATGTTTGTAATTTTATTATTTATTTGTATACATGATGGTTACCTTGTGGAAAGACATAACCAGCTTAGTAGGTCTGAGTGGTTTATAGTCACAAGCCAACGATAACAGCTGGAGGCCTGATTGGTTCATCAGGAAAATATATATTTCCGATGCCATAGGTCTGATTCACTTATGAAAAGTTATGATAACGCTCTAGGCCTGACTATTGATTGTAAAAAGCGTTATCTTACTCAATGGGCATTTAAGGGTAGATTGTTATTTCACTGTATTAAAGCATACAGATGGGTATGGTATTTTGTTAAATGAAATGTCACAGGTAACCTTTATCGGGAGGGATTTTGGTGTTGGTTACCGCCTCTGACAACCCCTAGTGGGAGAAGATTTGCACTGTAATAATTTGTGCTAGAATCTCTTCTTAGCTGTCTGCCAGGATCTGGTAACAAAGAAAATCATTAAATAATCCACCCATGAATATAAATATATATCCATATAGGTACATAGAGTGCCCTTGGTTCAGCTCTGTTCTGCCATTGGTTTGTTTAAGTGTCATTTACACTCTGCTTCCATCCATGATTGCATGGTTTTTGGGGTAAGGGTTCTGTCCACATCAGCCATTGGCGTTCTTGCCCTGTGAATGACTGCATTCTGTGATTACATGTGTACATCCACCTGAAAACGAGTACCCTTAAGTGTTAAAGCTGGTTAGCCACTCCTTTAGTGTTCATTTTTCTTCTTTTGTAGTTACCCTTTAATTTCGTTGCTTCTACTCTTTTTATTTTAATATTTCTTAAGACTATACTACAGCTCTCTAGGCAGCGCTATTGGGTCACTTGCTTACCGTCCATTTCATCTGCAATGCACCACATCCCATGTGGCCACTTCCTATAAACCAGGAGACCATTATGGAATGCTGTTGCCCATAATGTATCATTGTTTTACGAGTCCAAGATGCCAAGATTTCTAAAAGCACCGGCCAAACTGAAACTTTAAAATGATGATAGACTATTTACAATACCTCTGCAAAATGAACACCAGCTGCTATGATTAGTTTTGTTATTGTAAGCATATGCCTGCCATTTCCTACTTGTATTCTGTTTCTTTATCATTCACATGATGTTGAATTTGTGTGTGTTTTATTGTGGTTGTGCCAAAGGGTGAATGCAAGAATGGTGGATGGATGGATGGATGGATGGATGGATGGATGAATGGAAGCATGAGTGCAAAGTTGAGAGAGAGTCCATGGATGATGACGTACTGCATGCCTAAACCCATGAGTGGCCAAAAGGCACTTTCATTCATAAGCCAGAGCTATTGGCATAGCCAATGCTTGTTTATCTCTGCATAATACTGCAATTTCCCCCCTCTTCCTAACACACACAATAAAAAGGTCCTTGCCTTTCCAAGTTTATTTAAACTTTTCTCTTTCACTCTTAAATTATTCAGGTCTCTCCCCTGTCCCTTGACTTTCTTTACAAGCCTAATGCCAGGACGTTCATATGGGGATTTGCACACTTAACAGAACAGTCACTCAATCCAGCCTCCTTTCCTATTCAACAGGGGGCGTCTCCCGCTGTCATTCTGAAGTCATTGAAAGGCCGCATGTAGAGCTTTCTCAAACACAGTAATAGTGTTTCATTATCTTTTCAGTTTCCCGTGGTAATTAAGACAAAAAATATTATTGCATTATTACACATGCACAACATACTTCTCATTGAAATCTTTCGGAGTCGATTCGTTAACTCAAACTGAAGAATTTCGTGAAAAAAAGTGTAAATGTTTTTGTAGAACTGCTTTGGAGCTGTAGATGAGGCCTTGGCACCTCTGTTTAGTTTGTCTTTGGTGGAAGAAATAGCTACTGAAGCGGTCTTGAACTCTCTCCACCCTCTCACCACGATGCACTGCAAAAACATCTAGCTGGCTCTAAAACGTACACAATCAGTGATGTTGTGAGCAGGACAGAAAGCACACTTCAGCTGAATATTGCTGCATGTGCAGGGTCACAGAAGCATTCAAAGTCGGTGCCGTATATACATGACTGAGCCTTAGACTGTCTTTGAGGTGGAGTGATTGCGCGTTTTTGTTTTGAGGGCTTTGCTGTTCGTGGTCTCCCGTTATAGACGCTGTCCAATCAGTATGCAGCTGTCATTCTGGATCTGTCCGTCTCCAATGACTAGACTGTTTACTTATCCATAGGTTTATTATGTTGAAGGGGCTCTGCTGAGGGTCAGTGATGTTACCAAAACAAACAATGCATTGTATACTGAAAATAATTTTTGATCTACAAAATATTACCTGTACCATCCCATGTTTCCAAAAAACGTTACTTGCTTCAATTTTCATAGAGAAGTCCGAGGGTGTAGAGCTATAATTATCTAACCCATCGTTCAACTTAGTATAGTTTATGGTAGCGTGTTGTTTGTTGTATGGTTGTCATGGGGTAATCATTTTCTCTGAGTTTTGACATTTCCTAGACACAAGACAGACGTGTAAACTGTTGTGCTTTGTCCATGATCTCATTACTGAAACGTGTTGCTAATGCGTGGAACACATTTACATTAGCAATCGCAAGCATTTATCATAATGTATAAACATTTATTTTAAAGTTTAAAAAAGAGGGAGAGTAATCTATTTGTGAACTGTAAGTGAAGATGTAGACAAATTTGGAAATTGCGTGCATGAGAAATTGTTTAGCTTCTTCAACGAGGTCTAAAAGTTAGATAGATGATGGTGGCCTCCAGGGAAGATGTCTATTCTTCTTTTACCTTCTTGTAGAGTCCATTCAGCACCTTGAATGCCATTCCCAGAGGTTACCGCCTTTTGCTACTAAAATGTGCCCCTCAGTTCAAACATCTAAAATCAAACCGGATGCAAAAAAGAACAAGCCCTGGCAATGTCAATAGACCTGGCTTATAATTGAAACTGCTTTTTCAGTGGGGGATGTTATGTTATGTTTGTTGATCTGTATACCGCACTAATCACCCAAGAAGATATCCAGGCTCTTTGGCAAGGTGTATACATGTGTGGTCCCAATGTTGTTCCATGTCTTGGGTGCAATGTAGGAGAATGAGCGACCTCCAGTATTGCTTTTGCAGATGTAGGGAATGTGCATGAGTGAGAGTGAGGCAGAGCGTATGTGTCTGGTGGTTGGTGAAAGTGTTTGCGGCTGTTCAGGTATTCTGGTCCTGTGTTGTGTAGGCACTCACTCATTATCATCCATGCACTCAGTCAATCATTCTTGCACTTGTGTATCCATTTGTTCACACACTTACCCACAATCATCCCTAATAGGCACATGCAAGGTAACTTAAAAGGTTAAAAGTAGGATAAAATAAGAAAAGTAGGAAAAAAATATGCCGCTGCCTAAACACGGCGTGTGTAAGCTTTCAATAAAAGCTAAAATTAAATATTGCAGTGGGCAGCTATCTTGCAATGGTATTGATGCCTTGAACTACCAACATAGCTGCCAAGTTTAGAAGCAATGTATTGGTCACCTTTGAACTGTAAATCAATGGTACAATACCGGATCAGATAATATGCCTGCAATTCTTTTAATAAACATTGAAAAAATTGATTACTGGACAGGAAATTTGGAGTATCTTTACCAATGGATAGCTAAAACGTGAACCATTCCAGAGTCTTGGAGAGGCTCTGTGATAAAACCATTACTGACGAAAGGAGATGGTAGATTCACAGACGATTATAGGCCAATTAACCTTTTAGATCTGTGAGCGAAACATTTTGCCAAAATATCACTCAAAAGCATTGAAGCCTGGGTTGTAGAAAAAAAAGCTCTTGCCCATTGAACAAGGTGGCTTTCGGGAAAGCCATTCCACTATGGATCACTGTTTTGCCTTTTGGGCTTTAATAAAAAAAATCTGTAGAAATGAGCCAGAGATTGTGCAGTAGCTCCATGGACTTCCATACCGCCTTCGATATGGTGGATAGAGGAAGCCTATGGGACAAACTGCGCAATTGGCATTTTCCGAGGGGCTTGTTATCTCTGATTCAAGCACTGCAGACCCTAAACTGGACCCAGGTGGGGATGGATCAGTAGGGTAGGCTAACTAAAAAGATGGAAATAAATAATCGCTTACCCAAAGGATGTGTTTTAGCCCCATTCCTTTATAGTCCTTATGTGACTGACCATCCAATTAGCTTAAATAACTTAAATCCTTTTTCCTCAAAAATGGATGCGACCCACATTCCTTGTTTGGCAACCTCGTCATTTTATATTATACTTTGTGCGGTCTCCAGAAGAACTTGATGCACTTACAGCATACTATGCATCAAATCACCTGAGGATTAATGTAAACAAGACAAAAGTCTTAGTTTAAAAAAAAAAAATGAATGCATAGGATTACACCTCAATGCTAATTTGAAGTGGAATGAACAACTGAAGGAAACTAGATCTAGAGCTTTATTACAGGTTGATTCCTTTAATGAAGGTGAAATTTAATGTTATGTATGGGGATCTGTCACATACACTACTTTTAAAGGCTTTTTTGCACAAAATCCCCCAATTAGTACTATATGGGTCTGAAATATTTATTATACATGAATGGGATGTTGTCGAACTGGTGGAGAATGTGTATCAAGAGTTTTTATCTTCCAAAAGGGTCAGCTTTTGCCTATTTGGATAGTTTGCGCTTAGCCCTCCATACCTTTTGTCCACATAAGGTATCCATGCTAAATCTGCATCGTTTTTCCAGCATCCTAGGGATTCTAAAGGTAGGTTCCCAGGATTGGTGGATTCCCTGGAGGTGACAGGGAAAATATGCACAATATAGTTCAATTTTAATTTGTTGGGGAAAAATAGGAAAAAGTGCTCTGCTAAAGAGTGTCTTGCATTTTTCTCATAAAACTGGCATCAATGAAAGGTGGTTTGCTCTGCTAAATTCACCATCTTCCCAGCTTTCAGGAACATGCTGAGCTGAATCAAAAAACCTACTTTTTTTTTTTTTTTTACAACTGTTTTGCCATTTTCAAAATGGTATCCCATTTTTCCTAATTTGTTTTGCGCTTACGAACTACTTCCAGTTTGTGTAGTGTAAACCCCATAGGTGTCCAGGAAAGCTATAGATTTCAGAAAAGTAAACAAAGGTCTAAATTCAGCAAGGGGTCAGATGTGTACATCCCTCAAGGTTTTCCCACAGAAACTAACTGTTGGGATAAAGAAATATTGAAAAGGAATAGAAAAAACAGACACTTGTGACAATGTTTTTATCTGTAATGTTTTGTCATGATGGCCAATTTACAAAAACAATATATCATTACGCCTGTTAGACCCTATGGTTGCGAGGATATAAAGGGTTTGTATTTTCTCCGAGTACCCAAGGTACCCAGAGGACAACTGAGCTCCACCGTACAGTGAGTTTTCATTGTGTACCGAGTATACACCAATTCATATGGTGAAATATGTAGAGTGAAAAATGGGTATCAAGGAAACCCATGTATTTCTGAAATGGGCACCAGATATGGAGTTTAGGAGCAGTGGTTGTACATTATTGAAATTGTGGGTACCCCGACTAGCATGTGATTCAAAGGGCATTTTTCAAAATGTCTTATTTTGTACAGACTAGCTTACGTTTGGAAGGCACAAATGCTTTGAAATCCAATTGGTAATAACAAATGTTCCAATATTCACTGTTTCCACATCTCTACTGCTTAAAATGGTATCTCACTTGTGTGGAAAGGCCTTGTTCCCGCGACAGGAAACGAGCCACAATGCAAAATGGATGCAACAGATTTTCCTATTGAAAACTTACCATTGTTTTTGCAAAATGGATAGCTGTAGATTTTTTTGCCTTGGGTCAGCTGGCACCAAGGAAAACCTAGCAAACCTGCAAATTTTTTAAAACTAGACACCCAGGAGAATCCATTGTGGGGTGGCATGCACAGCTCTAACCAGATTTTCTTTCCTAATATCCCTTGCAAACCTCAAACTTTGACTATAAACACATATTTTCCTAAAATTTCTGTGATGGAAAGTTCTGTAATATGTGGGGAGCCACCAGCTTCCTAGCATTCCTCCAAGTCTCCACATAAAAATGGTACCTGACTTGTGTGGGGAGGCCTAGTGCCTGTGAAAGGAACGGGCACAAACGCAACATAAACACAGCACATTTTTGCTCTAAAAACTGATTTGTTTTTTGCCATTTGAGTAGCTGTGCAATTTGGGCCCTAGCTCAGCTGGCCCCTAGGGATACCTAGCAAACCTCCAAATTTTTAATATCTAAACAACCAAGGGAGTACACGGGGGTGTGACTTGCTTGGCTCTCACTAGGTAATTTTACTAAGAAGCCTTTGCAAACGTCAAACTTTGGTAAAAAAAAAAAAAAACACACATTTTCCTCACATTTTAGTGACGGAAAGTTCTGGAATCTGTGGTGTGCCACAATTCCCTACTACCCTGAGTTACCACACGTCTGCTGATGAGAACATTACCCCATTTGTGTGGGTGGGCCAAGAGACCATGACACAAAAGGCTTGGCAAAAGGTTTATCTTGCCAGGTCGAAATGGCAGTTTAAAACACAGGCTCTGCAATGCCAGGCCCGAGACGTGTTTAAGGGGCTACTTAAGGGGTGGCACAATCAGTGCTACAGGCCTGCTAGCAGCATTTACTTTACAGGCCCTGGGCACACATAGTGCCACTTTACCAGGGACTTATAAGTAAATTAAATATGCCAATTTGGTGTAAGCCAATGTTTCCATATTTAGAGGAGAGCGCACCAGCACTTTAGCACTGGTTAGCAGTGCTTAAGTGTGCTGAGTCCTAATGCCAGCAAAAATTAGGTCAGTAAAAATGGAGAAAGAAGGCAAAATGTTTGGGGGAAGACCACCCTATGGCTGATGAGTCTAACACCTATGAAACGTCTTGTCATTTGTGCTTGGCGTGTTGCATCTTTCCCTCCTCAGCAGTGCTGCTCCTACTTGCATCAAGAGGTTAAATGCCCTGGGCTCCTCGAACCTTCATCCATTTTTGCTTTTGTCATGATGTGTTCCTTTTTTCATCAGTCTCCTACTCCTCCTTGGTTTTCCCCTCTCTCTGATGTGTGTGCATTTCTACCTCCTAAGTTACCAGCCCCCCTCTCGTTCTCTTCCTTTCTGCTCCATCCCCTGCTGTTCACTCCCATTCCCCCCTGCAGTCTTCCATCAGCTCGCCTCCCCTTGTGAAATACAAGTCTCCTCCTGATTCCTTTCTTTTCGTCCCATGTGCTCTTCTCGTCCCATGTCCTCTTATCTCGTTTTTCTGTTCCGGATACAAAAACATGTGAATTATCTGTGTGTGGAGGTACAGTGATAAATGAATTATATGGCAGGTACCTGTTCACTAGCAGCTCTTTACACTTGTGTTTTGTCTCACTTCAGCTGGGATGTCTGCTGGTGGCGCTGGCTTTTCGTGAGTGGGGTGCATGCATGCCATTTTTTTGTTATGCCTGTGGTCTTTGGAGCATCCTTGCAATAAGGTTGCAGACAGGTTGCAGGAAGATGGAAGAACCTGGAAAACCTTTGGCAATTTTGCTCTACACCTCGGTAATGGAGTCTGATTTCATTGGTTTGTCCCTTTCTCACGTCCTGTGCTAATAATGCACCCTGTATGAAAAACAGATAAGGAGAACCCTTCGGTTTGTAAACTAAACTATATATTTTTCAGAAAATGTGCCTTCGATGAGACCACAGTGAACGAATGCATGAGTGCCTTGGTGGGATTGAGAGTGCAGGGGGGGGGTGGTGTGTATGTGTCCTATAGTACTAAACAAACACGTGTGTGTTGGTGAGTGCTCAAATATTGTGTGGGTTATGGTGAGACTGAGTAAATAAATGGGTGTGTGAGTGCATGTCGTGGATGAGTTGCAGTGTGTAGGTGCATAGTGAGAAACTGAATGAGTGCATGACTGCATTGGTGTGAGTCAGACCGAGCGATGGTGGAGTGTGACTGAGTGTATGGTATGAGGGTGTGAAAGCAGGACTGTTGGTGTGAGTGAGTTCATGTGAGGTTGATGACTGAGTTTTAGTGAGTGCATATGATAAGGAATGAAGTGCTCTATATGCGTGAGTGGGGGTGATGAGAGAGGTTTGTGAGTGGGCACATGAAGAAACTGTGAATTCATGAGTGTATTGGCGTGACAGTGCATGATTGGCTAGGAGTGAGTTGCTGGGAAGACGCGGTGAGACCAGGTGAATTCCTTAGTGTTTTAGTATGCAGAAGTGCATGAGTGAGGGACGGTCATGGGTGAACTGGCATTGTACAGGGACTGAACACCCAAAAGTGCTACAATGTCTAGATCTCTGAGAAAATGTTCTTATTCACAAACGGCTTTAGATATTAGATCATGTGTGAGCCAGACAATGCTATGGAAGCTGTTAACATGTTCGGAAAAAACTGGTGCATAAAAAGAGATGACATCCCACTCTTTCCTGGTGTGGTTTCAGTTACATATGGTGAAGGAGATTTATCATTGAAGAAGCAAGATGACGCTTAGGGGCTTAAAAAGGAGATCTGTTTGTATCTGTATTTATCTGTATTTTGAAAGATCACCAAGTTTCAACGCTCTTACGGTGCAGGGGGTGTGACCCACATAATAGTTATTTGTTTATTGTACAGGACGTGCGTTGGGTTTGACTGGTGTGGTTGGTTCGACTGAGTAAATCATAAGTTACAAGGAGATGTCATGTACCTTTGTCCTGCTCGCCCACACCATCTTTCCACTCATCCTATAACCGAAGCTCTGCTGAACAGGGCGATCAAAACAAAGTTCTCTGTAAGCACCAACAAAACACTGTCTCAATGAATATTTACAGCACAAATAATGTTTATCCTGAACTTGAGTATTATAAAGTGCTCTCGTATGTGATGAGGAACAAAACGCAGGATTGCTGTGAAATAAAGTATTTACCTCATTCATTTGGTCAAGCAGGGATTTGGTCCCAGATTGTCCAGTTTCACACTTTGCAGTTCAGCTACTAGATGGGTATCTCTTTCTCACAACACAGGTTGCAGGCAAATGAAATTAAAACATGAATGATGACCAGAATTCACATTTTTTGGCAATTTTACATAGCACCAACCTTGATCCAAGGACATAAAGGAGCTTCACAACACACAAACATTGTTTATTTTGTATGCATAAGGATATTTTCCGGTATTCACAGGATGCTTAGACAAGGCCAGGATTTGAACCTGGTTCCCTTTGTTATATGGTTGGCAGCTGAAACTACTATGCCACATTGCTTCCTGTGAAAGCTCGGCTGGTTTTGGGCTTGAGTTTCCAAGAGGACCCCGAGCTGAGCCAGAGTCGGGCATCTGGCTCG
Source organism: Calotriton arnoldi (assembly GCA_963921515.1). Taxonomy (NCBI): domain Eukaryota; kingdom Metazoa; phylum Chordata; class Amphibia; order Caudata; family Salamandridae; genus Calotriton; species Calotriton arnoldi. The sequence goes on from CAWUFW010007061.1 coordinate 526,140, forward strand.
AGTTTTCAGTGGCTTGCTCACCTTTAGTAGTATACCACTGACAGGGTGTGGTGCTCCAGTGAGTGAAGTGGTGGAAATAAACACCTTTGTAAAGATGATGTTGTTCTGTACTCCTCTGAGAGGAGGATTCAGTACTGTACCTCTGAGCGTAAGCATGTGAGAGGAGGAAGAATTACAAAATCTCTGAGGGGAGAATGTTATTCTTTGCTTTCCTGAGAAGAGGGTGCAGTACTGTACCTCTGTGAGAGGAGAATGCTTAGCTGTATCTCTTTGAGAGTTGGATTCAGGGCAGGACCTAGCGAGAGAACGCATCTGAGAGAAGGATGAAGTAGAACATCACAGAGGTGAAAGTTACGCATGGTAAAGAAGGCGCTCCTAAGAACCCCTGAAAGGAGAATGTCATTATGTACTCCTCAGGAGTATTAGGAGTTGGACCTCTTTGAGAGGAGGATCTAGCACTGGACCTCTGTGAGAGGAGAATCTAGCACTGGACCTCTGTGAGAGGAGGATCTAGCACTGGACCTCTGTGAGAGGAGGATCTAGCACTGGACCTCTGTGAGAGGAGGATCTAGCACTGGACCTCTGTGAGAGGAGGATCTAGCACTGGACCTCTGTGAGAGGAAGATCTAGCACTGGACCTCTGTGAGAGGAGGATCTAGCACTGGACCTCTGTGAGAGGAGGATCTAGCACTGGACCTCTGTGAGGAGGATCTAGCACTGGACCTCTGTGAGAGGAGGATGTAGCACTGGACCTCTGTGAGAGGAGGATGTAGCACTGGACCTCTGTGAGAGGAGGATGTAGCACTGGACCTCTGTGAGAGGAGGATGTAGCACTGGACCTCTGTGAGAGGAGGATGTAGCACTGGACCTCTGTGAGAGGAGGATCTAGCACTGGACCTCTGTGAGAGGAGGCTCTAGCACTGGACCTCTGTGAGAGGAGGCTCTAGCACTGGACCTCTGTGAGAGGAGGATCTAGCACTGGACCTCTGTGAGAGGAGGATCTAGCACTGGACCTCTGTGAGAGGAAGGAGAAGTAGAACACCTCTGAGAAGGATGTTGTGGTTTTCTGGAGAAGAATGTCATTCTGTACCTCTACGAAAGGCGGATGCAGTCCCGAGAGGGGAGTGTGGTAGTGAACCTCTGTGAGGAGGATGTACTTCTGCACCTCTGAGAAAGCTGTATTACCGTTGTTCTTTGAGCTGGAAAATAATTATTGCACCTTTGATTAATTTTCTGATGGGTTTAAAGTCGTCATAAATTCTCTTGTGTGTGACCGCGGTATGAGTGCGGTGCTCACCTCTGTGAGGAGCTCCTGTGGTACGGAGTGCAGTGCTCACCTCTGTGAGGAGCTCCTGTGGTACGGAGTGCGGTGCTCACCTCTGTGAGGAGCTCCTGTGGTACGGAGTGCGGTGCTCACCTCTGTGAGGAGCTCCTGTGGTACGGAGTGCGGTGCTCACCTCTGTGAGGAGCTCCTGCGGTACGGGGTGCGGTGCTCACCTCTGTGAGGAGCTCCTGCGGTACGGAGTGCGGTGCTCACCTCTGTGAGGAGTGCCCGCGGGTCGGAGTGCGGTGCTCACCTCTGTGAGGAGCTCCTGTGGTACGGAGTGCGGTGCTCACCTCTGTGAGGAGAGGCGGTTTCATAGCTTGGGTATCAGCTGAAAATGTCTCATTGTTGGAAGAATTTCCATGAGCCTTCTCTGCACCCTGTCGCTTTGTAGTAATGTTGTCCACGCAGTTAGGATGTGGATTAAGTAGATTTATTGAAGTAGATTTCATGTAGGATAGATTCAGTACAGCCGCCCCACCATGAGCAGCCTACTAGCTGCTCAGCCCATCCTCCAACTGTCACCACTCACACCAGGCTCCCAAGCATTCCACTCATGGCCCTCACACCAACATTCCACACAGAACACTCACACTGGCTGAGCAGCTAGGAACCAGGTAACAGGGAACATTATAACACAACATGAAGATACTACACACTTGTCAACCCATTTTTACAATTGTCAAGATCTTTTTGTGTTCCCCTCCTGCTGCTTTCTAGGAGCATATGTTTGAACTTCTTTTCATCAACCTCTCTCCAGGTTACATCCTCGATTTGGCGTGTGGTGAGCTGCGGACATCGCTCTACCTTGAAGAGTTTTCTTTAACGGGGGAACATATGTAAATCTCTAAGCCTTAAAACGCCAACATGCCTAAAATGGGTCTTTCAGCCCGCGTTTTCATTCCCTGGTGCTTGTTGCTTGAATATCTGCCCTTTTGTCCCACTGCAAATGACTGTCCAGTCATTAAATGATGTATTCAAACTCAGCAGGCATCGTCGGTAGAAGACAATCTGTTTTAGCTCGTAGACGCAACCTATTGGCAAGAGTGAATATACTTCAGAAAACACATCTGTTGTCTTTTTTTCTCTGGAGGAAAGCGGGCTGGTTGTGTTGCTTAAGGCAAGGGGTTCAAAGTAAAAAAAATAAGCATGTGTGTGTCTGTTTGCTAAAGGAAGATACTGCGGGATGGCATCGCCTCACTACGCTGTGTACATTGAAGTGTGCTTAGAACATTCTTATCAAGTTTTGAATTATGCATGTTTTTTTTGGGTTTTTTTAAGCGCTCAAGGAAAGAAGTGAAAGTTATTTGTGGATACATATACAGCGTGATGTGATGAAATGCCTTCTCCGCTGCGTTGCAGACGGCCAGTGGCCTCTTCTTCAACCCTTTCACTACCTCGGGATGCAATCCTTCTGCCTTTGGAGTTGCTTCTCAATTCTCTCGTGTACCTTCACCCCTTCTGCCTCTGGAGTCACTCCATCAGTCACGCGGGTACCTTAACCCCTTCTTCCTCTGGAGTGACTCCATCAGTCTCTCGGGTGCCCTCATTCCTTCTGCCTCTGGAATCACTTTTCCAATCGCTCACATACCTTCACTCCTTCTGCCTCTAGAGTCACTCTGCCAGTCTCTTGTGTGCCTTCACTCCTTCTGCCTCTGGAGTCACTCTGCCAGTCTCTTGTGTGCCTTCACTCCTTCTGCCTCTGGAGTCACTCTGCCAGTCTCTTGTGTACCTTCACTCCTTCTGCCTCTGGAGTCACTCTGCCAGTCTCTTGTGTGCCTTCACTCCTTCTGCCTCTGGAGTCACTCCGCTAGTCCCTTTGGTACCTTCACTCCTTCAGCCTCTAGAGTCACTCTGCCAGTCTCTTGCGTGCCTTCACTCCTCCAGTGACTCTCGAGGCACTCTGCCAGTCTCTCAAGAACCTACTCCTTCTGCCTCTGGAGTCACTCCATCAGTGTCTCTTGTATCTTCACTTCTTCAACCTCTAGAGGCACTCCGCCAGTCTTTCGGATACCCTCACTCCTGCCCATAAACGTCAATTCACCAAAATGCCGGGAGAGCGGAAGTGACTTCACATGCACCTTGACCTCCACTTTCACTCATGCATACATTTGCTTATACATACAGACCCATTTACACATACACACATACACACACATCCACACACTCTGCCTACACATGCATTCACACATACAGACGCATTTACACATACACACTCTTACATAAACACACTCAAAACCGCAAGCACGCACCCAAAATACATACATTTAAAAGCATTTTATTTTGCTTACCTCAGCTGCCAGAGAAAGTCATATTCCAGCTATTTGAACTCCATTTTTTATTTAAACTAATAGCGAATAATGTAATATTATTCGCTATTAGAACATTGGAATGTTGGGAGCTCCATTGTAGACAATGGAGTGCTCCATGCTTCTACGGGCCGGTAAAGGCCCGTAGAGCAACATTCCAATGTTTATAGAGCCTCTCGAAGCTCGAGGGGATTTAAATCCCCTCGAGCTTCGAGAGGCCTTTGTTGTATTTGTTAGAACATTCTGCCCTCTAGTGGCAGAATGTTCTAATAGCTTTATAGCCCTTCGTAGCAGGGCTATACCGCTATTAGTGTCCCGGTCCCTTGTTAAGTCCCCGCCTTCGGCTCGGGCCTTTAACGCGGGAGCGGGCCTTTAATAGCCGGTATAGCATGCTACGGCGGGCTATAAGGCTATATTAGTATAATAAAAAATGTACCAAAAACGAGGTGAGTGAAGCCCCCACCGATGTCCATAAGGACGAGCTCCTTCTGTTCCTGCTACTGATTTTGCCACTGCTAATGCTAGGGGTCGCAAAGGCAGTGCCAGGGGTCACAAAAGGCATGCCAGGGGTCGCAGCAGCGACCCCTAAATGACATCCATGCTTCAGCCTCTTGAGTCACTCCTCCAGTCTTTCGGGCACCTTCTCTCCTTCTGACTCTGGAGTCACTCTGACAGTCTCTCAGGTGCTATCATTCCTTCTGCCTCGGAGTCACTCTGATAGTCTCTCGAATGCATTCATTCCTTTATTCCTTCAAGATTTTTTTAAATGTGTTCTTCAGTGGTCCAGATCGCCGATATGCATTTGTAATAAGAACTACAACAATGGCAGGTTTGTAAGTTTGTAAACTATATGTTGAAAATGCATATTTGTTGAAGAAATGCAATGATGTAGTTCCAGTGCTACATCATGAATGTCGATTGGAACAGCAGCTGTTATGTCTGGTTGGCTCGTTACTCTCTCTGGCACTAACTCTACCCTGGTCTTGGCGGCCATGACCCCTGGTAGGTTGTGAAAGCAGCAGCTAGATCTAAATTAAAAGCGGTTTCTTGAGTCCTGTTGACTCTCTGTAGATCTACTCCTTGACCTTCCACTAACTACTCTCCAGCAAATATGAGGCCGTGAGGGTCTAACGTGGAGCACTGGGATGCCATCAGGTGTCAAGGGTTTCTGAAGTTACTTCCACTACTCCTGGTGTCGTAGTGAAGAACACCCATGGTTTTGATGACAGTTGAAAGGTTAAGCAGGTCTTTAATCTGTCTATGTATGGAGAGCCAGGAAGACGCTAAAAGTAATGGTGAATACGGCGATACTCCCAGGTGGGGTGTATCTGAAGATAGTGAACTTGCTGAGGCCTCCACGTGCAGCTGGATTGACGTTCTTCTCAATGTAATAGCTGGAGACATAGTAGTGTAGTAGTACTGAAGTACATTTGTAGTGCTAGACTACAACAAGGTTGGAAGAGTGGGAGGCACCAACCAGAATCTTCTAGAATCAACAGCAGCCTGCTTTCATCATGCGTAGGTCCTATGATATAAATCTGGTAGATATTTTTCACTATATGACAAGGTAATCAGTTAAATGTTGGATGTGCTCTACATGGATTACAGTAATGTTTCTGCAGTCTACTATGCAGAAAACATAGGTAAGATGATGGCCATTACTATCGGTTTGATATGTGACTGAATATTTATTGTTAAAGGGAGTGGATGTCACTGATGATATAAGGATATGGGCAGACTAGTAAGTTGCTTCAAGGATGTGGAAACCCCTCTTTCAAGAGAAATCCACTGACTACACCATCACTGCCATGGTTGGTTCACAGGTGCTTTGACTTTGCAGTTCTTTCTTTCCTACCATAATTGCAAAGCATAAATTGATTGTGCAGACTATTATTCTAGCAGGTGCACTGTTGTGCAGTGCCTTAGGTTAACCACAGTTGGGAGGCCAAGATGTAAGCAGAACACTCTGTGGTGAGGCAGAAGGAAGGATGAAGTAATCAGGCATGCCTGACATGTGTTCAATCAGAGTGCCTACAGTGAATTGATTGACGAGTTTCCACGGTGCAACTCATTAGCGTGTGCATGTAAGGTCTGGAAGCTTACAGACTCAGTTCTCAAGCTACAGAGCTGTGAGCGAGCGGAGGAGGAAGGTGCACCTACCCATGGGCATGGGCAGAGCTACTTAACTCGTGTCAATTTGAGCCACCAGGACGAGTGTGGAAGATATTGATTGTCCGCGAGGTTCCCCCAAGTGCGACAGTATTTGTTTACCTGGATATTCAAAATGGCCGAAATCTGTGAAGATGTTCAGTATGATTATGTCCTGCCACAAGTGGGGTTGTGTACGTCAATACCAGAGCATGGCATTTAACCTACTTTTGTTTGTGTTGTTGTAAGGCACAATTATTGTGTTAAGATGGGGTTTTCTAGCCCCCAGTAACGAAGTGGAAGCACTACATAAACATGATCACTTGTTTCTGTGCACAACACTCGGCACACCCGTTCAGGAATGTTGGGCCTCTCCAGTACAAGTTGGTGCCAAACAAACATTCTGCTGGGTGGAGCAGGTATTTCAGAAACGAGTAGATCAGGGCTACCCCTTGATTTATGTGACTCATTGGCCCTGCACAAGTGTGCCTGGAAACCAGCCATCTCCAGTGTTTCCCTGGCAGATCTCTTCGTTTAGCTGGTTTAATGCTGCCTCTGGAGGTTCTAATTTTGTGGTAGAGGGCTTTGGGCAGTGTCATTTTCCAGGCATCTTTTGGACATTTGTTTGTTGCCCTCCTTGATGGAAGCTACCTAGGTTTTCAGAATGATTATTATCGCTTCATGTGTATTTTGCCTCCAGTAGGTGATTCATCTCTACTTCCAACAAGAGAGACTAGAATAGTCACAAATGTAGACCGAAGGATAGAGGCCTTCACAGAGGAGGGTACCTTGGTGTATCTTAAATAATGAATATAACATTACCAAGCATTGCCACAAGGCGCTGGATTGAATGAAGGTATGTGTTCATGGTTACAGCTCTACTCCACCCAACCATGATCACCTACTAAACCCAAGCAGTTAATACAACTGTGGTTTGTGGAGGGCACAAATATTAAACACAAGTAAAGAGAGGGTTGACAGGGAAGAGCTATTGCCACCATAAATGTTCTTTACTCACCTGTATGATGTTCAATCCTGAAAAATATATTTCTAACCGTGCAAAAAAATGTCTTTTCCATTCCTGTTATAGACACTCTGCCAAGAAATGTTAGCAATATTACAGGTCTCACCTTGATGTTTCTGGGTGCTATAAACATGGCACTCTTTCCTATTGAGTTGTATAATGGTAACTGAAATGACCCATTCTTTACTAGCTATACCTCTATCCCTCTTCTCCCAGTTACCTCAAACGTCTGAGGCGCATTGAGGTTATCTATCCAGATGGGCCAAAGACTCCGCTGTAGTTGACCTCTAAGTTCTCTTACCCAATCATGTGCTGGTGGTGCAGATTTGAACACCCAGTAACTTTGACATAACTATGTTGCCTCCTTGTAGACCGCTCTTTCAACTACTCCTATTTATCCTCCTCGTTTATCCATTCTTGCTTCGAACAACACAAGACTGTCAGTCTATTAGACTCTCCACCATCTTGTTTTACACAGAATGTAATCTCTTTGCTAGTGCCCTGTGTTGCCTGCTGCTCAGTTAGCCCTCCACCCTTATGGTACAATGTTTATATCCCTGGTTTTGTTGACCAATGGAAGCCTGATGTGAGATACATTTGTTGAGTCTCGATAAACGATGGGGACTGCTTTTGCTGTTGTAGTTCACTGGGGTTCTACTCTTTCAGGGTTTTTAGTTTTAACCTCCAGGTGAATAGAACTTGCCTTTACTCCAGTTAGCCTTATTTTGCTGACAATATACCCAAGCTTGTGTGAAAAAGCCACAGCAACATTAATAAATCGCTTAAAGGCCATCGCAGTCTCATGGCTCAATTAGTGCTGCCACGTGGCTTCTGCTTATTGATGACCCTCCGCAGTCCGGTCCCTTTTAACCTGCCTGCATTTGGTAATGTTTTCCAATCCATAGCTGCATATTAAAGTAATGTACAATCTGGAGCGTATTTTTAATAATGGCCCTTTTCCATTACTAAAATGCCATGAGCGCAGCGCGCAGCGGGCACAAGTGGCACTAAATCTTATTCTGAATATATATGGATTAGAGACTCCACCAATCATAACGCTTAGATTTCTGACATTGGCCACTAGCGTTTGCCCGCGTTCTCTCTTCACTGAGGGCGCGACGTGGGGGCAGGAAACAGGCAGGGACTGTGAGTGTATATATCTGCCTGCGTGGGGTAAGGTTTTGGGAAAGGGTGCTAATAGCCTTACTACCTCCATGCATTAATAGCTCCTAATGGAGTTTGCTCTCACGGTGCTCCCTTGCCCAATAGCAGAGAGAGTATTAATTCACGTGCTCCGTGTCCTATTAGTTGCAGACCCCATTTTGCCTATTTTGAGCCTTTTGCTCCAACACAATACAACACAGCTCAGCCGATATCCAGCTACATTGATTGAAAATATTTATATGAATGCCTGATATTGAAATAGTTTGAATGTAGGATGACACTGTTTTTACTAGTCGAGCTCTACATGTCTTGCATTGCAGCTTAGCAGCGAATGGCTTTTTCTCCTATGTCCGTGGACGGCTGGCCTGCTTTATTTTCGCCAACTGTTTTAAGCAAATACCAGTTAATGGATTTGTATTCACACAGTAAGGTACCAAAACTAGCTGCAAAAACCGCATGCCAACTCTCAAAAGCGATCTGCATACACTGCTGGCTCTATTTAGAGTGATTTTACTGTCTCGTCTGTGGGACAGGGTGTTATAAAGCTTCAGTTGTTCACAAAGACCCGACACCGTGTGTGCAGCCTGCATCACTTCAAGAATGGTGATAATGAGTCATGAGAGTCCTGTCTCTCACACTGTGCTAGAATTTAGGTTTTCCAGCTTCAGTGCTAAGAGCAACAAACAAGATACAGTCAGTGGCGTAGCTAGACACTTTGCCGCCTGTGGCGGTCCCTGCCATAGGCGCCCGTGGTGGCCGCATGGAAGAGTGTGTGGGCGATTCCCGCGTTTGCTGGCCTGCGACAAACGCATGTAAGAGTGGCAGGGGAGGGGGGGCCACCGCCCCTAAAACTAGTGCCGCCCGGGGCGGACCCCCCACCGCTTGCTACACCACTGGATACAGTACAAGCCTGGCTCAATGACATAAACCTTTAAGGCTTTGAACCCCAACTTTCACCGAATGCCAAGTCACTTGGATTCACCCTCACCTCACCAAAAAAAGATAGCCTGGTACCAGCTCTCTTCTAAAGAAATTCAAACCATTTCTTCCAGAAAAATTTAAGCCCTCGTATGTCTGGGTGGTTCCCTACTCTATGGCCACCCAGGCACCACACTGACACCCCTTGGGGGCATCCTTCATGCTACAGCATGTTTTATCCAGGACCTGAATAAATGTCATCACATCAACCCCATCACCCCCCCACCCCACCCCCCCCGATCCATACTAATGTGGAACTCCTTTGGTTCCTATTGCCAGCCCGCACCATCTTCAAAACCAACTGCATCTTTTACAAAGCCATCTCGACCAGGATCTCAGTTTATCTTGCAGACAAGCATACCATCTTAGCTGAATCTCTGCACACCTGCAGCCAGGACACCATGAGAATGCAGACTAAGAAGTGAAAAAAAGAAGATAGCTCTCTTGTGCCCTTACTGTTCTGTTAGCCCCGGGACACTCGTTTGAGTAGCTGCGTGCTCTATAAATCCCACATAGCATAACAGAACATCCACATAAATGTACCGGGAAAATAATTTGTTCACAATCTTGCTCACACACTTGCATTTAAAATGTAAAACATTCAATAGCAGCAATTGTCGCTTTAGGACATGTTCACTATCTTTACACAGATAATGTTAACAAAAAAACTTTCTCACAATCTATACTTCCAAAAACGTGTGAGACTTGTCTTATTGTAGAAATGGCTTTATTCTGAATTTCAGAGCCACAGCATAAATACAGTACAGGTGGTGGCCTTCAAAAATGGTGAGTTATTGGAACAAAATATACATGAAGGATTCTCATTGACAGATAAATGCTGTCGTCATAAGTGCTATCCGCTTCGAAACAATAGTGTTGAATCACGCTGTTCTGCAACAGGATAATACCCGGGGCCAATAATGTCTGCTTCTCAGAATATTGAATCCAGGCTAAGCATAAACAATATTGGGCCAGGTCACAGAAAATGTCGTAAAGCTGCACTCGCAGTAGTACTCCTAGGAACCTGTGCAGATATGCTACTTTTTGCAACACAAACATATTGCCAGTAGTAGGCTGAAAAGCCATGCCAGTGTCTGATTAACAGGGCCTACTTCTGGCAATGTCATTGTGACAGTTTCACATTTTGTGATTTCCCCAATGCTCGGTTGGATACAGCACACAATTCTGCTTTGGTGAAAGGCAGCCCGTGTATGCAATTGCTAATTTCCCTTCTTTTTATTTTTTGTTTTGCCACAGGAAAAACATTTTCTCTGCAGAGAAATCTTTTCCCCTCCAGCAGCGTGAAGTTTGGGGAGGTTCTGTTCCCTTTCCTACCCTGGAAGGGAATGAATAAGAACTCTTTGCTGGAGCACATCTCTGTCCTTTTCATGATTGGAAGGGTTGGAAGTTTACAGACATCCAAAACTCACAAGGCAGACAGCACTCTGATCTGCTCCCTCACACACCCTTCTATGGTTTACTGCTGCATGCTAACATGCAGTCATGATGTACAGTCACACAGTAGTAAATGCTTTCTTTTATGCCTGCTGAATATCTATATTGTTGCGTATTTATTTATTTATATATTCATGCATTCTTATAGAGGTTACTCAACCGAACGATGTTGGTGCACTTCTCATAAAACAATGGTGCTGCAACAATAAAGCACTGTTATACCTGCTGCTCAGCCAGTGTGACTGTGGTTGTGGAATGTTGGTGTGGGGGGATGGTGTGGAATGTTGGTGAGTGAGAAAGTCAGTTGGAGGATGGGCTGAGCAGCAGTAAGGCTGCTCCTGGTGGGGCTCTTGATGATGACATCTATCTTAATAAATCAACCTACATAATCTACCTTGGAACCAGGCGTCTTTCATTTTCAACAAGCACATTACATATAATCAGAAAAAAACTAAATTATTAGCACTTTTACAACCAACAGTCAAAGCAAAATTTGGTGCACCGGTATGGAAAGGTACAAGCAGTTGTCTTTGAACGGACAAAACAAAGATAGGTTGGAGGATGGACTGGATCGATAGGACCAGCAGAGTACACAGAAGGCTGGCCCTCGGGAAACAAAGAAGGCAGATCCAGTTATGCATATTGTAGGTTCGATGGGAAGATAACAGAGGACAGCAAGATGGAGTAGGCAGCAAGAGTTGAGGAGAATTAGAGTAAATAATTCGGATGGAGGAGATGCTGAGTCATGAGAGAAGGTGCTGAATCATGAGAGAAGGTACTGCTTCACAAAAGGAATTCGATCAGAAAGAAACTGTTGTAAAGGAGTGACAGGTGAGGTGGGGAGGGTAGGAAGGAATGGAATGGTGAGAAAGGTTTATGTGACGAGTAATAGGACCCAGAGATCAAAGTACAAGATGAATCGACGTGAGTTGTTTGGATGTCGGTCAAAATAAACGGGTTTAGCCCTCATTTTGAATGAAAGGAAATGCCAAATTGTTGTTGCTGCACCGAAGAAGGCTGGAGCGATCACTATTTTGTTTTTGAATTTCTTGCGCTCAAAGATGTGATTGTGTCGACTTGTTTGACTTTTGTTGCATCTGGAAGATGCTTTAGTTGATAGTTAGTATTGACGTTTGTTCAGGAATAGCATCTTCTAGATAACACAATCTAAAGTTGTACTTTTCCTTCAGTCAGGAGCCAAAGTAGGCCTTGAAGTTCTGGGGTGATACGACTGAATTTTTTGTTGACTGCTGCTTTGATGTAATGTCGGTGAGAAGCGGGAACATTAGGGAGTACTGAATTTCCATAATCAGTTCTGTGGAGAATGAATGGTTGGACACCTGTCTGAAGTCACTGGCCTGAAGGAAGTGCTACAGTTTTTGATATCGAACAGGGTGGTTCGGGCTTTAGAGGCTGTTTGCTCAGCGTGAGAGGCCATAGAGAGTTTAGAGTTAAGTGGCGTACCCCACTTTTTCGATAATCTTGTTTGATGCCAGAGGAGAGAAGTCTTCTCGGAACTGTGCAGAGAGCCATGTTTTGTTTGTCTTTGCATCTTGTTGGAGTTTGTTATCCGGTTATTTTCAGCTGTAAATAATTGTTTGGGCCGAAACTCGAATTGAGAAACAGGCCCATTAGGTCAGAGACCAGGTCCAACTAGTCAGAGTTTTGTGACCAATGTCCTTTCATACTCTCTCAAAAAATGAAAAAAGAGCCAACTTTCAACAGTCTTTTTGTTTTACAAATCATTGCGGTCAGCTGTATTAGTCCAGGTCTGAAGGCACATGAAGTCCCAGAATGCCGTGGTTTGTTAAATGAACTGTAAGCATGGTGTCCTGCCGGCACAGAGATGTCTGCTAAGCCAATCCCAAATATTGCCAAAGATGGTTCAAGGAAGAACGTTTCACCGTCGAGCATGTGCTGACCCACCCAGTCATAGAATTGTTTCACTGCACTGGCAGAGCAACTGGTCTGGCCCAGGACCTGGATGATGGTTGATGCCTGCAAATGTCAGGGTGTATATGCAGATGTTGCAGGTTCCTGCAGCAGTATTTTGAGCTGAAGATGGTCTCACTTAAACATTCAGCCTTCCCATTTGCCATGACAGTTTTGCACAAATGTACATTTATTTAAGATAAAATTCTGTGCAGTACTATCTATATGCGAAGTTGGTCTGTCTATTGTTTATTAGTAAAAATGAGAGCGTATTGTCACTCAATATTTGTGCTACTGTGCTGCTTATCAGAGAGTATGACTTAAAGAAGTATCTACTTAAATTGATATAACCAAATATTATATTGAATATACTCTATTATTTTATGTAGCAATCAATAATATGTAAAGTTTGGCAAGCACCGTATGTCAGAAACCACATTTACAAAAAAGAAAGCAGGCCCGGGGCTGTGGTTAAAATGTTTCATACTGTTATGTTTTACTGTTAAACGTATATTGCATGTATCCACAGATATCGTGTCTCCGTACGTTTTGTTCAGCACTCTGAATAAGTGCCAATATCTATGATGTAATTGTATACTGTTGGGATAGAAAAGTCCTCTGCATGGTGATGGACGTGCACCCCTGCCACGAGTGATCCAGCTGCATGGATATCTGGAACCCTGGTACTAATTTTTGGTCATAGGCGAACACGAATCATGCATGTGCACCATGACATAGGTCGGTCTCATAGATCTGTGGTCTGGTTACATCGGAGGGGCACACCAAGTGCTACCCTCATAGCGGTAATGAGCTACCACACTTACCAGGAGTTACATGGCAAGGCCACAGTGGTGGCAGCAAACCCGTTTTGTGTTTTATAGTAGTTGGTAGTGTAAACAGGCCTTTTTACCTATGTCACTGAGCAGTGCCTACAGCCAACTCGTGTAAAGTTCTACTGCTGTGCATTTACCTCACCTTGGCCTACATGGTGAATGCCATTAGAAAAACATGTTAATAAAGAACTTTCCGCCTTACTCGAATCCAAGGAACTTCTTCATTCCATGCCAATAAGTTTCCGACCGCAACACAGCACTGAAACAGCCTTGCTGGCAGTGGTCGAGGAACTGAGGCATCTTCTGGACCAAGGAGGTGCAGCAGCCATCATTCTGTTAGATCTCAGTTCGCCTTCAAGACCGTACACCACCCCACTCTCATTCAGAGAATCTCAAAGGTCGGTATCGAGAGCAGAGCGCTAGAATGGCTCTCCTCTTCCTTGGAAATCATACCTTCCAGGTCCTGGACCAGACCTGTTACTCTTAATAATAATACATTTTTTATAAAGCGCAACAGCTACCTCAAACAGAGGTGTCCCATGTCTTTAGTGCTTTCCTGAACTCCAATTCAGACTGGATTAATCGAAGTCTATCAGGGAGGGAGTTCCATAATCTGGTCGTTACCACCGTAAAAGTTCTGCCCCCCATACGGGACTTTGCGAATTGGGGTAGCACAACAGATTCTGTGAGTTCGATCTTAAAGAGAGTTTTTGTTGATTGGGGCGAATACGTTTCCTAATGTAGCTGGAACAAATACCTCTCTGGGCCCTGAAAGCTATCGTCAGGGCCTTGAATTCCATCTGTTTAGCAACCGGCAACCAATGGAACTGTTTGATATGCGGAGAGATGTGTTGTCTAAAAGGTACTCTTCTGATTAATCTCGCAGCCGCATTCTGCACCATCTGCAATCTCTTAATCAGATATGCAGGCAGCCCCAGGTACAGACTATTTGCGCAGTCCAGCCTTGAGGTCACTGTAGCATGGACAACCGATCTTCGACAGCTCTCAGGAAGTAAGTGTAGAAATTTCCTCAAACCTCTCAATATGCCGAAGCAGGAGGATGCAATAAAGCGTATTTGGGTTGAGAAAGTCAGGTCGGATTCCCATTTTACACCCAGATTTTTCGCCGTGGTTGAGGGGCGGGGGGCGGGGGGGAGAGACCCATTTCCTCCGGCCACCACAGTCCAGCCGTTGGTGGGGGATCTTTGCCAAAAAACAGGACCTCGGTTTTCTCTGCATTCAGCTTTAACTTCTTATTGTTCATCCAGCTGGATTTATCCCTCGGGCATCCCCTGAACCTCGCAAAGGAATTTGCCGATTGGTCCTTGAAGGAGAACACCAGCTGGGTGTCGTCCGCATATATATAGTTTTTATTCCCCATTTCGCAATGAGCGAAAATAGTGGAGCCAGATAGATATTAAAAAGTAAAGGGCTCAATGCCAATCCCTGTGGTACCCCACACCATAGGGGTTTGGCTTCCGATTTAAAAGGGTGAAGAGTGACTCTTTGCATGCGGTCGCTGAGTTAAGACTTTATCCAGGCGAGCGCCGTCCCCTCCACTCCCGCCCACTTAAGCCTAGCCAGTAGGATTGGGTGGTCCACCGTGTCGAAGTCGGCGGACAAGTCCAACAACACTAACATGGCTGAGGCTCCGCAGTCCACCTCCATTCTTATAGATTCTGCCATCTCCAGCAGAGCTGTCTCGGTGCTGAATCCCGCTCAAAAACCGGACTGCGTTTCATGCAAAATGTCACAGCTGGCAATAAAATTGGTGAGTTGACGTTGGACCAATTTTTCCAGCATCTTAGCCGGTGCAGGGAGAAGAGAGATCGGGCGATAGTTTTTAAGATCACCCGGATCAGCATTGGGCTTCTTCAAAAGGGGTAAGAGCATAGCATGTTTCCATGACTCTGGAAAGATGCCGGTAGTAAGTGAGCTGTTCCATATAAGGTTCAGGGTAGGATTAAGAATGTGGGCGAGTGCTTCCCACAATTTGGGGGGGGGGCAGGGATCTTCTGGGGACCCTGATTTGCATTTCAGAATTTCTACCAAGGATTCCTGAAGTGAAATGGGGTGAAATTCAGACAAGGAAACCTCCCCATCATGGCTATCCTCGGCTTCCGACTCTGGCAGTCATTCCCTTAGTTGTGGGGTTCCTCAGGGCTCTTCCCTGAGCCCCACCCATTTTAACCTTTATTTGCTTCCCCTTGGCTGTACTGTGTGCTCATTTGGGTTATCATTGGTGTCGTACACCGATGACACCCAGCTGGTTATGGCAATCTCCCTCGACCCCAGCTCCAGTTACCCATCGTTGACTCCCTGTCTCCAGGAGATGGCCAAATAGATGGCAGGTTGTAAATTGAAACTGAATTCAATAATCCTTGCAGCAATGTCCGAGGCCTCTACCAAACTATTTGAGCGGTCTTCCCACCCAGAAAAAAATCAATAAAGAGCCTTGGGATGTGGCTTGACTCCGATCTCACGATGGGCTCTCAGAGACCTCCACTGACTTCTTGTGGAACGCCGAGTACAGATTAAGACCCTATGCATTATGCACAGGGTAATAAACAATAGAGGCCCCTTACTGCTAAGATCATTAGCCTCCCCATATCTACCTGGGAGATCCCTCAGATTCTCTTCAGCTCACCAACTGACAGTCCCTAGAATCTATAGAGCCCAATGGGGCGGCCGTTCTTCTTCCTTTTTGGCACGCAGACTCTGGCATTTTCTACCTCTGGCATTCCGCCTCTAGCAGCATGAACTTCCCTTTCACAAAGCTTTCAAGACCTGGCTGTTTTGGGATTAACTCCCTCTTAGCTATCTATGATCCAATGGTGTCTGTTTGCAGAACTGGGAGGCCTCCGGGTAGCCATGCGCTATATAAAAAACATAGAATTAGTACTGAATTAGAATGTATGTAGCGCCTTTCAGCACATGACTGCATATGTGTTATGTTGCATGTGTATGGTACATAACATGGAGGCATGTGGGTTCCATCTGGAAAGCCCAGGGCCTATGACAGCTAGGAAGGAGGTGTGCATTGCCAACCCGACAGAAGACGTGAATTGCTGACCTTCCTGGGGGCTGGGAAGGGGATACATAGAAGAAACAGGAGCAGAACATTCTCTGTGCACATTAAAGGCTTTTATGATTCAGGAAGGGTGCTGGTCCATGGAGTAGATGGTGGGTCTGATGAGGCACACACTACAGGAACACAGAATCATAAGAGGGACAGCTTAAGCCTTTGAAGGTCTGTGAGGCACATATCAATGAGGCTTGCACCCAGGGTGTGACCCTGAAACTGCATCTATGCTGCATCCATGATCCACCAAATCTGATGCCCCCCCAACTGCTAGTGCAGGCTGCCTGCTGACAAAGACCGGGATAGAGGACTTTGCACCCACATGAAGAATTTTAAAAGACAAGACACTAAATTCATCTAGTGTCTAGGCGAGCTGTATAACAGTGGGAGCCAGAAAACCACAAATTGTTCATCAGCGTAGATGAGAACACCATGACTTTGAGCTGCTGCAACTAGAACTGGTGGACCAAGGCCTGCTAGTCTCCCAGATGGGGGGAGGGCCATCACTGAGGAGACTAAGAACACTTGCCCTGTGCCTAGAGCATCAGCTTTCTACCTGCCTGCCAAGACCTGTGTGCCCTGTGAGGAGGAGGAGGAAGAGGGGGAGGAGGAGAGAGCCTAGAGGGAGCGAGACCCAAATGAGATCCAGTGAGCAAAGTGTGAGGCACCCAGTCCAATTCAGATTGCTGTGCAAGAGAGCCATCTGCCCTCTTGCAGATGTCGGTGAGCCCATTGGGGCTGCCATGATGTTTCTGGCTATTGCCCATTGAAGCAAAGCCATTGGGGCCTTCGCCCTTGCCCTCCATCTGCCATGAGGGGGCCACTAGAACCGTTGGGGCCATCACCCCATATAACTGATGTCTGAATCCTTGTCCATGACTCCATATGCCAGGAGGGTGCTACCAGGACTATTGGGACCCTCACCTGTATCGGAGGAGTCAGTCCCCCCTCCCGACCATCATAGGGATCCGAGATCAAGAGCAAAAGCCACCCTACATCACCTCCACAGGCTCATCACGTTACCTGTACTAGTCACAAAGAAGCTGCCACGGGCTGGACCCAGAAGCTATTGCTGACTGTAACCACCTCAGCATCCTGCGCCCGCTGACTATGGGAAGGTGCAGTGCATCTTGCTCATTGCCAGAGTGCAGAAAGACATGCCCTGACTCCCAAACACTTATTAAGGCTTCAGCTGTGTAAGACTGGAGCATGGCCGGCAGGCCTTTTGAGACTTGCATGAACCCTGGGTATTGGTGCCATGGCAATCTGAGCTTTCAGGACTCAAAGTGAGACTTTTTTGCACATAGTTAGTGTGGGCAGCACCAGTGGGGTTGCCTCAGATTAACCGCCAAGAACACATTTGTTAGCGTGGAGGAGGGAGGGGGAAGACTTTGGGGACACTGCTTAGGGAAGCGCTAGAGCGATCACCCTGAGAGAGATTAGTGTGCATTATTTAGTTTGCTGTATTATACTGCGCATGTATCATACATACTTTCCTTACTAAATCTACGTATTGGACAGCTCAAACAGACGACTGGTGTCACTGTTTGTATTTTGAGTCTTGCACCTTTTCTTACCTTGCACCTACTTCTCCCTGAGAAGCCTTGGACTGCCAGCCTCGCCTTACCACTGAGAGGCAAGTGCTGAAGGGGTCCTTTGCCCAGCTGTTCAGGATCTGTAGTGGATCGGGTCGTGGGACAGCAGAGGTAAAAGACCTCAACTCCCACGATTGGGCCCAGTATCCCCTGCCTGCCCCATGGCCCTCTGAAAGGGGTTGTGACAAACACCAGTAATACAAGGGACTTGCAAAAAATAGGGATTTTTGGATTGGCAGTTCTGTTCATTTTAAATAAAAATCGGAAGCAATTAAACGGAGAAATAATTAATTGGAGCCATTTCAATCTAAGAGACAAAACATAAAGTAAACTTAGCGTTTCTTGTTTTATTTTGATCGTACTAAATTCTTTGTTCCCATCACAGTTCAGGATTAAGCGTCAATGTTTATGTTGCTGCTTTGGGTAAGCCAACCACTGTTTTATACACATCATTAAAAAAATGTTGTTTGCCACGCTGAAGCCCGTGCTTCTCACACGCTCCTTTACCCTAGGGACAGCTTTGCTAGCATCGAGTTAAACAAATTCCCTCATTTTTTCAGTAGGAAAAAATAAAATTCAGACCTCAGAGTTAAAATTATTAGTAGCTGTTTGTCAGAAGAGGCTGTCTGAGGTTTTTATAGTTTATCTTTGAGATCATGGAAAAAGCTGCCAGGAGAAAAACAGTTCAAGGGCCTTTAATTCCCTCCTTCTCCAGCTGAGCGCCTTCAGGGTCACCCGAGGACGCAGCAGCACCTCCCGCACACTGAGCTCCAGCGCCCCTGGGTGCACGGAGGCAGAAAGTAGGTTCAGGTCCGCCATCACGGACAGGGGTGGCGCTTACTTGATGGGAGCACCATCAGAGCAGGGGGGGGGGGGTTAGGGCCAGTGTCCACAAATGGGACTCTGTCTTGAACTTGGTAACAGAACCTTAGTCTTAAAGTGTGTGTCTGCACCTTGACTCTTGACCCTTTGCCCTGGACCCTTTGCCCTGCTCGTCATAACCTCCATCATGTCCTCGCGCCCCATCCACCTCAACACACCCACTCTGGGCCTGTCTCTTCTGCAGGAGGGAGGAAAACTGAGGGGTGATTACACCAACTACAGCAGCAATATTCTGTAGATGTTAAAGCTGTTACCTTCCTTTCTTTGCAGAAAGAGTTCCATGTCTTTATTTTGTCATCTGGTTAGAGGTTCACATAAAAAATATCAAAATATCGAGCAGTATAGATACTCTAACTGCTGGGGTCTTGTAACTCGGTTATGCAGAGCAGCTGTCCATACTTCCATGGTACAGGCACTCATACTGTGGACCGTCATATGGGTGAAAGGCTGAGATGACACTGTAGGGTTTTGAAAATGAGATCAAGGGTTAAATTGATGTCTTCAGACCTGTCTTGTTAGGTTAAGACAGGCGTATCCATAGAGAGTGTATTTTGACCCCCAAGTTATCTTACGGGGCCTGGAACATGCCACTGGCAGGTTTGTGTTATGCCCTGCATAGTTATTCTATGTTCTACGTTTCACCTATTCTTCCTGCTGCTCAGCCAGTGTGCATGTTTACTGTAGAGTGTTGGGAATGCAGTGATGCACGGAATGTTGGGTGTCTGTGTGAGTGAGGAATGACAGTTAGAGAGAGAGGGGCTGAGCAGCAGGCAGGCTGCTCCTGGTGGGGTTTGCTACTACAAGGTGTTTCCTACTACCTGGAACTAATGGCTTGACTACTAGTTAATCTACTTATACTTCACCTGTTACCTGGACTACCTGCCTGTGGTACTTACCAACCATCTGGATGTACTTGAACCGACTACAGATTAAAGGTACATGTTAAATCTACTTGGCTACCAGCGTCTACTTTCTACCACAGACCACAACATTTACACAAAAGGTCTCTGCAGTAGGAACGTAGACCTTCTATCTATCCTGCTGGCTTTGGAAATTGAAGCCTACAGGTTACACACAAACCCGCCTACATGTGCACCAGGCTCTTCAGGAAATAAGAATCGGTAAGCTTCTAGTAACACCTCTGCAGCAGCTGCATTAATCCACCAACCTATCTAACTTCCCCTGGAGACAGTTGCATTCAAGTTGCATAGATCTCTTCAGCAGACTCTCCGCTTGAGCTATCTAATTGGGGTTGTAATCTGAAGCTATGTTGTTGCATAGTTTTCTGCATAGTTTTCTGTTGCATGGGGGTACGCCACTTTTCTATGAACAACCTATTTTGTACTCTTTCAAAGCAGCACACAGATCCCCATAATGCTTGTCTATATTTGAAAAGGTTATTTTTTCTCCTAATTGTGTACAGGTTTCATTTGTGTGATGGGGCTATGGGTATCAAATGGACAGTATTTGTGTAGACCATCTAAAGTGAATATTTTCGAGTCGGTTCATAGCGGGTATTTTGTGTATTCATTTGTGCTGATTTGATTGCCTTTGAAAACGTGAACAGTCAAATTGACCCCTCTGGGTTTCAAAGCTGTGAACATGTATATTAAACACATCTCTGTGGCAGGAGAGCCAATCTCCTCAACTGCCTTACTAGCAGGCGGGCATACTGCAGCTCCATGCTGGAATGGGTAGAAGGGACTGCAACTATATCAACATTGAAATACCGGCGCACATTGCCAGGCGGGATTGGTATATACTAAGTGAAAGCTCTGGCGAAGTCACAATTGTTACAAAAGCGCATTATGCATGGTAGGATAGAACCAGGGTGTGCCGAAGAATAGATCAGACGAGCACTGGAGCTCTCTGGACGTGTCAGCACTATTTAAAAATTAAGTGCAAGAATTCTGGATGTTGCTCTACTCTGAGACCAGAGTCTTACGAAAAGTAAGATGGTTTAATGTGGGCTATGTAGAGGTGTCAGTCAGTACTAGACCTGGGTGAAATTTAAATTACACTGGCATAATTGTGGTAATTGTTACGCGAACGCTTGGAATTACACCACTATGCCACTTTGCGTAATTACATGCCATTCGCATTTAAAATTACTGCGACCGCATGGGAACATGAGTGGGAGTTTGTGGTGCCTTTATTTAAATGAGTACTTGCGCCAGATGGTGCTGGTGCTTAGTGAAAGGTACACTGAGGACCACTGGCGATGGTGAACTTGTCAGTCCCATCAGCAGGCATGTCCCTTCTGTTAGCTTTCTTGAGGATGCAGCTGGGGCTGGCAGGCGAGCCAGTGGCATTCTAACATGGGGCAGTGATGTGATAATATTTTTTAGAACCTTGATGAGGCATCTTCGAGAATTTAGGATGTCCTTATGTGAAGGCCGTGTGGAGTCTGAAAGGCATTGGAGCAGGGCTTTGCCACCATCCAGATGCAAGAGTACCGGGGATTGAACAGCTGTTCTGACGTCACTTTGTGGGATTACTATTTACACTTTCTGCAGTAGAAAGCTGGTGCCATACCCTCTTGGATCACTTTCCAATGTGTTTCTTTAGGGAGTGGATGGTGATCCAAATGAATCGGAGGGACTCAGTAGTGGGTGATAGTTGGAGTTTGAATATTTACTGATTTCAGTCCGGTTTGAGCTAGTTTTCTCAAACGATCGGCCCCACCCCCATCCAAACTGTAGTTCGAGTGCTCCTTAGGTTCACACTTGGTTTGACCTGAATTGATATCTTCAGCCTGTGGTCTTGAGAACATGCTATTGGTAATTGCATGTGCCTGGAGCCAGGTAAGTACCATTCCCCATAAAGCCACTGGGAGCAAAGATAAGCCTGCTATGCCCAGGCACCAGTGTGAAAAAGAAAACCCTGACAAACCCCGGTTAGGAAAGATTTCATACTTTTCGAATGCCCTGGCTGTATTTAGCAATGGGCTGCAGCGTAGCTTCCAAAGCCTGTAAATATAGACTGAAACCCCCACTACAGCTTTATGAAGAGCTAAATTGACAGGGACATACTTGGAGCATGCTGTAGTGCTTCCTGGACATGGAACTTCATACTGCCCATTTAATAAAGGCTAGCGCTAAGTTTGATATCAAACTGGAACTCTACCCTACTGCCTACTTCAGTTGCTGCAAATAATCTGAGTACATGACTGTCCCTGATGAGCAACATGTGCTTTTTCCTTTGATCCCTACAGTGAGTGTGTCCCTTTCCACTGCGACCTAGTTTCAAGCCAGCATGGAGTGAGCATGGGCATATCACCAGCCTTAGGGCCCTGGTTGGCAGTAATGTACTGAGCCACACTTGGAGGTTCCTGATTTGATATCTAGAGTTACAGCATATGGATGGCCTGGGCAAGATCCGTCCCCTTGGATGTGGAGCTGATGGGCCATAGCCGCTAGGATCTACCAGTTCATGATATCTATCCTCTTTGCAAAAAAGTCAACCACAAAGTGTTGGCTTTTTACAGATATCCTGTTTCCATAACTCTTTATTGTGAACATGGGGGCACTTGATTCTCACACATTAGCATCTTATTTTGCTCCCCTACATGTTGCACCAATTACATTTAGTGTTGTAAGTTTCCTGGTGTTCCTGATTGGTTAGAAACTAGGAACAGTTTCAAAAGAATTTGATTTTCCATGTGCTTTTGTAACACGTTAGTCCTGTAGCATGGTGTTGACAATCAGTTTGTGATCGCAACTTGTGGATGTTGTGTTAAACTTGGGTTACCAGTGTTGCAATTCCATTTCATTGTTTTTTGTTTCTTTATTCAATTTGTGGTGATTTAAATTAGATAATATTTTTGTATCTGTGATATATTTTGGACTAGTAAAATATTTTTCTTATGATAAATTAAAAAAAAAAAAACATCCATGCACTATAGCTAGACTCCTCCTATGCACTACTTCTTTGGAGCTAGACTTTTACTGCTTGACCAAGGTACTGTGAAAGTCTATAAAGCTTGGGAGGCCAAATTTATAGCTCAGTATCACGGTTAGCAGAGCACCTCCAGCCTCAATTATGATATTCCTTCAAAGTCCCTTTTGCAAGAATAAGCGAAAGCTGACAAATGTCATACTTGTAGCTTGGGTTTGTTTGCAATAAATGCAGGACTACTGGAGTGGGATCCTCTATACCTTCCGCAGTTTGCAAGTCTACCAGTCCCAGATTCTTTTTTGCCTTCTGATACTTGTAGTTTCATTTTTGTAACACTGACTGCACCATGATGTAGAATAAAAAATACAAGGTGTGGAAGAGTTATAAACACCTGGAATAGAACAATTTATTAGGGATAGTAAATGTCTGGACTGTGGATGGGCTGCAGGTGAAATGCTGGGCAAGGATGCCTGTGTGTGAAGGAGGGGTGACTGGGACAAGCATGAGGCACTGAGAGGGGGGAGGGGAAGAGGAGACAGGGAGAAAGATAAGTAATGCTAGGCATGGGAAACCATGCTGTTGGGTCTAGAACCGCTTGTGGATCGAGCATCTGCTCAATAAGTCTCAGGAGACGTCGGCACTCCACATGGGTCTGCTTTGTTATACTTCCCTATCAAGTTACACTGGATTATCCTGCTCAGACTGGAGGTAGCCTCCAATACATGTGCGTCCCACCTCTGCCCCACTTATTTTTCCTGACCCCATCCAGTAGGTTAGGTCACTAGACTGGCTAGCCACTGACCTCCTCTTTGGTCCATCCATGTTCTCATGACATTACATGTGCTGAGAGGAAGAAAAACGAAATGAAAATATTAGATAAATCATTTTGAAAATGCATTGCCAGGAATAAATTTGAGTTTGCATCCATACATAGGAAAGAATTCAATTGATTGTCCTGCCTTTTTGCTGCATTCCTTACTACTGTTGCAATATTTGCCTTTAGCCCTAACACTCCGTTTTAGTGAGAACCGTCCAGTGCAGGCAATTAGGGGGATCCTGTTGGATCTCGGTTCTGGCACCTATTTCTGAGCGAGATGTGGGATCTATCTGATCAAGTGAAATATGCTGAATGTATCCTGGTGTAATTTTCCTACACTGTGATACAATGCAGCAGTGCCTTCACATTGCCTGCTTTCTGTTTGGAGCAGCAACCTGAGGGGGGTTTCTTATTTTCACCTCCAAATGGGCCCAAGACAAGTGCCTGGTTTAAAGGGCCTTCAACCGTCCTTTTATTCAAGTATTATCTTGACTGGAAGCCCTCTGCAGGCTACCACCTACAAGTCAATGCAATAGAAGACAAACAAAGGCACACAGCTTATCACTTCACAAGTAGTTAAGAGAAACAATGATTTGGAGGCAGATTTTGGACTTTGTTCAACTCCCTAATGCAAGAGGTGTGCATGCACTGTAAGAATGCCAAATACATGTGTGTGTATGAGTAATTACACAAATGACGTCTTAAATAGCACTTATTACATTTTATTTTTGTTTAATCGTTGTATAGTTCTACTCATCCCAGTAGGGTGTTGGAGCACTTTAAATCACACACACAGACAAAGAAAATCATAGAAGTGTGTAAATCAATGTACAGGATATGTTACATAAGACAATGAGGGTTATAAAGTGCAGGAGTCCCATATCCTCTATATTTGTTTGCATTGTATGTTAAGAGTGCATGATTTCTCCCCCCCCCCCCCCCCCCCCAGTTATGGGTTCCCCCTGGCAGGCTCGGTTATAGAGAGTGGGCCAGGTCAAACCAAGGAAATGCCCTGGCCACCCAATGCCGATCCCCAAGTCAAAGATCACCCACTTGTGCATTATTTTTTTAATGTTTCACTTTTGCTTGTGGCCCTTGCTTTTTGTCTATCCCACTAGCATGAGGGCTAAGGCAGAGGACTTTGCAGCTGCAAAGAATTCCATGCTTTCTTAAATTGCTCATGGGAAAGAGGTGCTATGAACCTTAGCGGGGCACAAGGGTTTTCTGTGTACAGAGTATTCACTACTGGGTTGCGACTTTTTTCTAAGAAAAATACTGGAAATTTCTGCCCTTGATGAGATTCTGGAAGGGCCTCATGCTGGAGCCTCAATGTAACTTTGTGTAAAATTCTCTGCGTTCATTTTCAGCCTCACAATGCAGCCTTACTTCACTTAAATATCCCCTAGAAATAATGTAAACAACTCTAAAGAACTTTTGAAGTGATATCTTTATGTAGTTACTGTTATAACTTTATATCGCAAAGTTGAAAGAAAAGCAGGCTTTTTTCTATTATTACAATTGTTTTACTACCTTGTAATAAAAATGCAGGCCACACCGGTAAAATACTGGCAAACCTACTGATTGGTGATTAACGATGAGACCGGTGGAATCTGAAAGGCTGACAGGGCTGGGTCAGAGTCAATCGCGTGTCGGAAAATACCTGAATTATACTGTTGTCTGGCATGTGACTGAATCCGTTCCAGCCATAGCCCCCTTCCATAGTCACCTGGAGTTTATACAATGCTCCCTATTTCTCAGTGCACTTTAAAACAGTTCTATTTTGGACTTTTTTTTCCCAAAACCCTATCGGTTCTGATTATTTCTACCGCTCTAAGCCTTTGAAGTGCACCATGCCTTTTTTGTAAGTAATCACCAGAAAGAAACTACATGTCCCATGCAAAATATTGCTTAAATCCATCTTGATGTTTTACTCTGTTGCTGGCCCTGTATGTATTAAAATGCACCATTCATCAGTTTTCCTTAAAATTTCTTAGGGGAACCTGTCTCCCCCATAACTATAAATCATATTTATTTTTATCAATGTTACTTGCCCTCACACTGTTATAAATATACATTTTTCGGCTTCCCTGCTTCTACACTAGGTAAGAAATTGGTCAGTATGATGCAAGGCTTTCCACCCTCTGAGAAAATGAGTGAGGAAGACGTGATTTTTGAGCTGGTGTGAACAGTGATTCGTCTCCCCACACAGGTTATGGGTGAAACCGCCATGAAGAAGGCTACAATAATTGTGGAATGGGCTCTATCTTTGTTAACCCTCCAATATGTCTTTATTGGTTAAAGCAGAGACAGACAGGCAAAAAGGCTGGACCTACAAGGTCTGATGAAGGAATTTCTTCCACTGGGCACAGAAGTGGCACTGCTGCACCCAACAAGATTCAAATGAACGAAGAGTGGAGATGTTTGTGAGAAGCAAACTCAGCCCCAGCCTTTCTGGGGAACCACAACAGATGCTATGCTCAAATAGTGGGGGGGGTGGGTGGGCAGGTTTAGGTGCCCTTGGGGACAAAGAATTCCCCAGGGGACCCAGTTCCGACCATTTTACTACTGTCTGAAATGAAGTGAAGGTATATAAATATATATACATATATATCCACAATGTATCTTGTTGCTGAGCAGTTTCTTCCACCAGCAGTGCTAATGTTTCATCCGGGGACACTTGTTAGAGTCCCATCCACAGCAAATCCCACTAGAGGGACAAATAAGTATGAGCACTCTGAAGCAGTCAGAATTGCCAATTCATTTACTGGCGAGGCAACTGACTCCTCCCCTCCAAAACCCCCTTTTACTCATCCAAACGCCTCCTCCTACTACTAAGACCTAAAAAAAAAAAAATCCTTCACTCTTTTATCCCTCCACTATCCTTTTCAATCAAAATTAACAGACTAACATGTTCAATTCTCAAAGTCCATTTTCAACTATACTAATTCACCACTAATCCTTTATGGGTTCCAGAGTAGCGTGCTACTCGCCAATAAAGCGTCCTCAACACCCCATCAGGGTTACAAGCGCTATATAAATGCAAACCTTTTCCTTTCTACCCTCCCCAACCCTTCTCAATCCAAATAACTGACTAACATATCCACCACTAAAATTACTTTCATGTTTCACCATACTAATTCAACACTAATACTTATGGGTTCCAGAGTAGCGTGCTACTTGCGCTTCAAAACCCCATCAGGGGTAGCAAGCGCTATATAAATACAAACCTCTTTCCCTCTTCTATCCCGCCACCTACCCTTCTCTACCCAAATAACTGAATAACATAGCCACTACTCAAATTACTTCATTTTTTAATATACTAATTTTCAACACTAATCCTTAATGGGTTCCGGAGTGGCGTGCTACTCGCCAGAAAAGCGCTTCAACACCCATCAGGGGTAACAAGTGCTATATGAATGCAAACCTTTCTTCCCTTTTTATCCCTCCGCTATCCTTCTCACTCCAAATAACTGACTAATATCCACCACTGAAACTACTTTCATATTTCCCCATATTAATTCACCACTAATCCTTTATGGGCTTCCGGAGTAGCGTGCTTCAACACCCCATCAGGGGTAACAAGCGCTATATAAATACAAACCTTTTTTTCCTCCTCTATCCTTCTGCTATCATTCCAAATCCAAATAACTGACTAACCTATCCACCACTTAAAATGTACTTGCATGTTTCACTATACTAATTCAACACTAATCCTCTATGGGTCCCGGAGTAGCGTGCTACTCGCCGAAAAAGCGCTTTGACGCCTCGTCAGGGGTAGTAAGCGCTATATAAATGCAATTACAATACAATACAATAATAGCTGATGCTCTTCAATTCCATAATTCTATTGTAGATGCTGCAACCACGGAATCACCTAAATTCACTGACAAACTGCACTCCCCATTGTTTATTAACAAGTTATTCAAGAAAGGGGAACAAATCCTAAATATTATAATTCCCATCAGTGAAAATTGTTAGCTGCATCTTTTTAGGCTGCTAACTTTATACAAAAACATACATTCATGTAATATACAAATTAGATAACTGGTACCGTGTGTAATATGGTCCTATATTGCTATTTAGGGGTGCTGGTGATATGTACAAACTACATGACCTTGAGAATTTTGATGTCACCAGATCCTCTCAATGTTAATATTGGTCCACATTGCAGAGAGTAATATGCTATTTATTAAAAACCTACCTGCACACTGTGATGGCTCCTCCTTGCCTCCCAGGGCACTACTTGCTGGCACTGTTCCCGTGAGAGGCTTAGTGGTGTAGCAAGGGTGTCATGGGCCCAAGTGCAAGCAAGGATGATGTCCCCGCCATCCACTGGATAAATGAGAGCCAGAGTTTGGGCACAGTGGGCCCCTGGGTCCTGGTGACACTGCTTCACTATTGATAGTTACACCCATGGAGAAGCTTCATTCACTTCTCTACCCACTGAGGATCTCCTGCACTGCCACCAAAGCTTCCTTCCTGCTGGGAGTGAAATTAGCAAGTGGCCTAGTCCAGTGTGGTGCCCTCTCAGACGGTCTTTTCACTTGAGGCCTAATCCAATCAATCAATCAATCAAGCATTTGTATAGCGCGCTACTCACCCGGAGGGTCTCAAGGCGCTAGGGGGAGGGGGGTCCGCTACTGTTCGAACAGCCAGGTCTTGAGTTGCTTCCTGAAGGAGAGGTGGTCTTGGGTCAGGCGGAGGTGGATGGGTAGGGAGTTCCATGTCTTGGCAGCCAGGTAGGAGAAGGATCTTCCTCCCGCTATGGCTTCTTCGGATGCGGGGACGGCGGCGAGGGCGTGGTTGGTCGATCGTAGCTGGCGGGTGGGAGTGTAGAAGGTCAGACGGTCGTTGAGGTATCTGGGGCCTTGGTTGTGGAGAGCTTTGTGTGCGTGGGTGAGGAGTCGGAACGTGATTCTCTTGCTGACGGGGAGCCAGTGCAGGTCTCTCAGGTGTCCGGCGATGTGGCTGTGTCGGGGGATGTCCAGGATGAGTCGAGCTGAGGCGTTCTGGATGCGTTGGAGTCTTTTCTGAAGTTTGGCTGTGGTTCCGGCGTAGAGGGAGCTGCCGTAGTCCAGTCGGCTGGTGACGAGGGCCTGGGTGACCGTCTTTCCTGGTTTCGGTGGGGATCCACCGGAAGATCTTCCGCAGCATGCGTAGGATGTTGAAGCAAGACGAGGAGACGGCGTTGACTTGTCTGGTCATTGAGAGGGAGGAGTCCAGGATGAAGCCCAGGTTGCGTGCGTGGTCCGTTGGTTTGGGTGCGTTGCCCAGGGCAGGGGGCCACCAGGAGTCGTCCCAGGCGGAGGGTGATGATCCTAGGATGAGGACTTCCGTCTTATCTGAGTTCAGTTTCAGGCGGCTGTTCCTCATCCACTCGGCTACGTCCTTCATCCCTTCATGTAGGTTGGTTTTGGCGGTTGTGGGGTCGTTGGTGAGGGAGAGGATCAGCTGGGTGTCGTCAGGCGTAGGAGATGATGTTGAGGTTGTGTTGGCGTGCGATGGCTGCGAGGGGGCTCATGTAGACGTTGAAGAGGGTGGGGCTGAGTGATGATCCTTGTGGTACGCCGCAGATGACTTCGGTGGCCTCGGAACTGAACGGGGGAGGCGGACTCTCTGGGTTCTTCCGGCGAGGAAGGAGATGATCCACTCCAGTGCCTTCTCTTGGATTCCGACGTTGTTCAGGCGTTGCACTAGGGTGCGGTGGCAGACTGTGTCGAACGCTGCGGAGAGGTCCAGGAGGATGAGGGCCGCTGTTTCTGCGTTGTCGAGCAGGGCTCGGATGTCGTCGGTGGCTGCGATGAGGGCGGTCTCGGTGCTGTGGTTGGCCCGGAAGCCGGACTGTGAGTGGTCGAGGGATCCATTCGCCTCGATGAAGGCGGCCAGTTGTCTGTTGACGGTCTTCTCGATGACTTTGGCAGGAAAGGAAGGAGCGAGATGGGGCGGTAGTTTTTGAGGTCGGTGGGGTCCGCTGACGGTTTCTTCAGTAGGGCGCAGAGTTCGGCGTGCTTCCAGCTCTCTGGGAAGGTGGCGGTGTCGAAGGAGGTGTTGATGATGTCCCGGAGGTGGGGTGCGATGACGGCGTCGGCCTTGTTGAAGATGTGGTGAGGGCAGGGGTCGGTTGGTGATCCGGAGTGGATGGAGTTCATCGTGCGGATAGTGTCTTCGGTGTTGATCGGGGTCCAGGCTCGGAGGGTGGAGGTGGGGACGTTGGAACGGTTGTAGGGTACGTCGGCTGTGTGCTGAAACTGTTGTGTATGTCTGCGATCTTGCTGTGGAAGAACGAGGCGAGCGAGTTGCAGAGGTCTTGCGAGGGGGTGATGTCGTTGTTTCCGGCGCTGGGGTTCGAGAGCTCTTTGACGATGATGAAGAGTTCCTTGCTGTTGTGGGCGTTGTTGTCCAGTCGTTCCTTGAATGCGGTTTTCTTGGTGGTGTGGATCAGCTGGTGGTGTTTTCGGGTGGCGTGTTTGAGGGTGGTCATGTTGTCTGCAGTCGGGTCTCTGCGCCATGCTTCTCGAGGGCCCGGCAGTTCTTCTTGGATTTCTTGAGTTCGTCGGTGAACCAGGGTGCTTTCTTGTTGCCGGGTCTGGATTGAGGGGTCTTCAATGGGCGAGGATGTCAGCGCAGTTGGTGATCCATCTTGTGAGGTTGCTGGCGGCTTGGTTGGGGTTCGTTGAGCTGGCGGGAGGGTTCTGGCTCAGGGATGTGGTGAGTTGGTCGGTGGTGATCTTGTTCCAGCTTCTGCGCGGGAGCTGCTGTGGGTGGTGGTGCGTGGTGGTCCTGCTGAAGCTGAAGTGGACGCAGCTGTGGTCTGTCCAGTGGAGTCCGGTGGTGTGGCTGAAGGAGATGTCCTTGCTGGAGGAGAAGACGGGGTCGAGCGTGTGGCCGGCGTGGTGTGTGGGGGTGGTCACCAGTTGCTTGAGTCCGAGGTTGGCGAGGTTGTCCAGCAGGGTGGTGGTGTTGCGATCGTTGTTGTTCTCTAGGTGGAAGCTGAGGTCCCCAAGGAGGATGTAGTCGGCCGAGAGGAGGGCGTGCGGGCTGATGAGGTCGGCGATGTCTTCGCTGAATTGTGTGCGTGGTCCTGGGGGTCTGTAGATGAGGGTGCCTCTGAGGGTGGTCTTGGGGTCGGTGTGTATTGCAATCCAGCACGGTACACTTTCAAGCTGTCCCTTTGCCAGAGGCTCAGTACAGTGTGGTGTAGTCTCAACAGAGGCCCAGCTAGTGTTGCACAGTCTCACGCTGTGCTTTTGCCAGAGGCCCAGTTTGGTGTGGCACAATCTGAAGCTGCCCTTTTGGTGCTCCACATGTTAACTGTTAGAAATGGGATTTCTGGTTGGCTAGGGCAAGCGCCTAAGCCAGGCAGAAACCACCACTCTAGTCAGGGCAAGGGAGTTCCACGCTGAAGATAACCCCTGCTCACCCCCTTGGTAGCTTGGCACGAGCAGTCAGGCTTATCCCAGAGGCAATGTGTAAAGCGTTTGCGCAACACACTCACACAGCAGCGACACACTAGGCGCACCACAAAAGAAACTCCATACAAGGTTATATAAAAAATAGCCTTTGTATTACTCATAAAACACCTTAAAGCATAATCACAAATGTACACTGTGCCACCTGGCCCTCAGAATTACTTTACAGGGGATTATATACACTTTACAGGGCCAATCGGGCCACTGTCATCACCATTAGAACAGGTAAGTAATAAACAACCAGTAACTACTGGTAAAGACACTTTGCATAAATCACATTATGCATAAATCACCAGGCCAATCGGGCCACTGTCATAAACACCTTACAGCAAGGATAACCAATAACTACTGGCTAGTACTGCCCTTAGCACAACTCATTATGCCTAACCATCATTAGTAGTGCACCATAGTAACTACCAGCAGTATGCACGTAGTACAGTAGAATCACCGCTAGAAAAGGATCACCACTTATACATTTCAATCGGGCAGAAGCTGTAAGGTAAGACACCTGAGATATGAGGTACACCAGCCAGTAATCTCAAAACACCTTCCAGGCCACCATCCCAGTAGTCACGGTGTCCTAGGCACGTATCTCACAAAAGTTGCAAAGGTCCCTGTGCCCCTATTAGGTACTTATGCGGGAATTGGTTTCCTCTGTTCCCTCTACGTAGGTCTCTGGGCACCTACAGCGGGGAATACGACAATTCCCCCAGGCACTCGAGGGCTTGTAACTGGCAGCCCCTCACTAGTATCCCAGCAAAGGCCAGCTGCCAACACAGCGGGTCAGCCCTCTTCTGGCTGGCCGGGTGTCCGTTCTGCGGACAAAAAGGAAAGAGGAATCGCCTCCAAGGCAGCTGCCCACGATCCTGTGGCGTTGCCGCCTGAAACAAATGCGGGGAAGGTGGAGATTCCGCACCGGCCTCCCCTGGCCAGGACACCATGCGAAGCGGATCTCTTACCCGGCAAACCCCTGGCTGCAAAGGCTCTCCTCTGGGCTGCTACTGTGGCAGGACACGTAGCGAGGCCTCCGTCTGCTTCCTCCTCGGAAGGTGGCCCCGCCCACAACCAGGCTTCACTCCTGCCTGACTTCCTTCTTGTGCGACGGGGCTGCTCCCGCCGCACTTAGAAGAAGAGCCCACTTTCCTCTGGCATTAGAATGCGGGGTGGGCTCCCGCCGTCGCTCCTCACGCTGTCGCACTCTGGCGGCTCACAAACAGACTTGGCAACACGCGGGGCTCTCTCTGGCCATGGGAGCCCCGCCTACAACCAGGCACAAGCTGGGCCTGACTTCCGGCCGTCGTTTCTCGGCTGTACGGGCCCCGCCCACAGTCAGGCAAAGTCTCCGCCTGACTTCCGGCCCGCAGCTGATCGCAGAGCGAGGTCTCCGTCAATTTCCAGCTTCTCTGCCTCGCAATACGGAGCGAAGCCTCCGCAACTTCTTTGTGTAGGGATGGCTGCCCCACGCCCCCAGCACGGCGCGAACGCACACTGCGCCCACCGCTCCTAGGAATGTTGAGCCCACTTCTAGGGCTCAAAGGCAAAGAAGCCAAAGCGCTTAGCATGCGCTCTTTGATTCACTCCCTCCAGTCGGGGCAGTGTCCTTCTTGCGCCGATTGCGCTCTTCAGGGCAATGGCCATCAGCTCCCCATCAAGCAGGAGGGGAAATCCAGGGCTGCCGCTCCCTCAGTCCAAGGTCACCAGGGCAGAGCTGGGCACAGGTAGGTCAGCACGTAGGGACCCTCAGGAGATAGCAGCTGGGTCCCACGGCGGTTCCTCCTGACGCCCAGCAGTCCTTTGCCCCAGAACAGGCACAAGTAAGCACAATTCATGGGGTTACAGCCCCAGTACTTATACCCCATATGTCTTTGTTCTCTCCCCCTGGCACAGACCTAGACCCGGTCCAAACCAGTTCTGGGGGGCACTCCAACCTTTCTATGTAGTGCTAAAACACCTTCATTGTTAGAGTAGGTCCTGGCCCCAGACACACCACAGGGATGCGGAGCCAGCATTGCACAAGGCAGGCACAGACCTATTCAGGGTCAGGGACTACTCCTTCCACTACTCCAAATGCAGATCTGCCTATTCAGCCTAGCGCAGACTCACCCTGCCCCTCTGGAGCCACACACTTCACCAGCCCCTGTCACTCCAGAGCCAGACATGCAATACACATCAGGCAGGCAAAGACGCATAGCACACAGAAATGCCAACTTCTAAAAGTGGCATTTCTAAAATAGTGATAATAAATCTACGTACACCATTACACTGCATTTATTATTACTATTCCAAACATACCAAACTTGACCACACTGCTCCTCTCATATCAGGAATTACCACTGAAACACTCATCGGGGAATCCCCAATGCATTCCTATGAGAGGGCAGCCTCACAGCAGTGAGAAACCAAAATGGCTGTTTGTCACTACCAGGACATGTCACACAGTTAAGGTACATGACCTACCTTTTACCTACAATGCACCCTGCCCATAGGGCTAGCTAGGGCCTACCGTAGGGGTGACTGACATGCAGTAAAAGGGGGGGTCACAGACGTGGCACCCACTTTGTGCCACGTCACAGAGGCAGTAAACTGCACGCACAGGCCCTGCAATGGCAGAGGCCTGAGACCGGTTTGAAAGGCTACTTTGGTGGGTGGCGCAATCAGCGCTGCACGCCCACCAGTAGCATTTAATTTACTGGCCCTGGGTATCTGAGATACCACTTTACAAGGGACTGACAAGTAAATTAAATACGCCAAACCGGTTTAGACCAATCTTACCATGTTTACCACAGAGTACCACGCTCTTTACACTGGACAGCAGTGCTAAAGTGCCCAGAGTCCTAAAACCACCAACACCAGGTCAGAAAAAAGACTAGGAGGAACGCAAAAAGTTCAGGGATGACCCTGTAAAAAGGGCCAAGTCCAACATTAACCCTAACCAGGGTCCCCTTCATGCCAGTAAGACAGCATCAATTATAATGCATTTTAATTTTGAAATGCAAACAATTAATTTGTCAAATTAGTCACCCTATTCACTATGTTGTTACTTATGTGACTACTTTAGCATATTTGCTTGCATCTCTAATGTAAAATGGAGGCAATTATTATCCTGATGTTACCATGCACCAGGCAAGGGATGTCTCGGAACAACAAAGCAAGCCAGGGGGACCATTCCCCCTTCTCACTACCCCATTAGCTACGCCACTGTGCTCAAGAATGTGGCAGAGGGACACTGTTTGTGGCTTTGAGTTTGCAGTTGTGTGTCACGTCTCTCAATTGGAATGTCAGAAAGATGATGGGACAAAGTGTTTTTTCAGTGGTTACCTTATTGAGGCGGTTTTTCCACTTGCACCTTCTGTCTGTCTTCACATGTCTCCCGCCCTCCCCCATGTTTGTCCTCTGTCTGGTGCCCCAGGGATCATCCTTTTTAACTGAGGTGGAGTTGGAAATGAGTAATTCCACAGTGAATTTCATTTTGATGTAATTGTCAATGGCATTATGCCTTCAGACAATATAGTAAGTAACGATGTTGCAGAGGTGTTTTAAAGACATGGGGTTGTTGTCATTTATGTCTTTGTGTATTTTATTGAAACATTTTTTAAGACAAAGCACAATTTGTCATTTGTGTTCCCATAAACCCCAAATGAGAACTACTAACTCCGTTTAAAAGTTATTTAAAACTTTCAACTACTGACCAGTGACACTCGGGCAGCTGGTAACCTGTGAAAGTGGTGGGTCCAGTGAAAAACCCCACCGCTTCCCAAAAAAAAAAAAACACCCCCTCCCTCCAAAAGGCCAAAATAAAACAACTACACTAACATTTGAAAAAATTGTACTTACCCACGGCTGCACATACTCTTCTGTGTTCTGAATCTGCAGTTTGCTGTGGCACGGGTGGAAGAGCTCCCCTAACCAATCCAGACGCTGCTTTCATGCTATTAACCAGCACGAGAGAAGTACCAGGATTGGATGGAGGGGGTTGGCTCAGACGTTTTCAGGCATGGGCAAAGTGGGCTCTGGGCCCCAGCCTTTAGCGGGGGCCCCCTGATAGAGACAACTCTGTTCTGCAGAGAGTCTTGCCCTGATGACTATTAATAATTCTTAAACAGATTGTTTTAAATACCTTTCATTTAATATTCCTTTAATTTATTTTTATTGTGTGTGATATGTGAAAGTCTATTACAGACATTTTGCAGAGAAATGTTTGTTTCATGCAGCATCCATAAAAAAGTTTATTTTAGATCAAAACAGGACCTGATATACGAGGAATTAAAGGGTGTCACAGATCTTATTTGCAGCAATATTATTAGTGAGCTGCTGCTGTTACAATATTGAAAACACACACTACTATCTCTGAATACTAACTGTAAAGACATTTAGAATTTGGACCAGTGTGCCTGTCCGTGATCTGGCCAAAGACGGCATGAAAGAGCTGAAATTGATTGGATAATTTTTTGTTTAAATTTCTTAATTTTTATAAATTTTCATGTATTACAACAATCAAATTGTTCGTCAGCCAACATTCAATTTAGATGTACACTGTGTTGACTGCAATAACATGTTAACTCAAAAGGGGGTATAATAACAGGGTGGAAAGGTAATGGTGGGGAAGGGGGGGGTCGCATCTCACTAAATTACCATATCAAATGTAGTTGGTGGTGCCATTGCGGTGTAGGTCACATGACATATCATCCCTCCCGACGCCGGTGTTTCATGTAGTTATGTATCCGTATCAGTGCCTGTTGTCTTGGGTATCTGTCAGGGGCTCATGCTGTGTGCACTCTGACCCTTCGCTGAAATTGATTGGATCATAAATGTAAAACTCTTCCCAACAGGTGACCCAAAATAC
This sequence comes from Calotriton arnoldi, assembly GCA_963921515.1. NCBI lineage: Eukaryota > Metazoa > Chordata > Amphibia > Caudata > Salamandridae > Calotriton > Calotriton arnoldi. The sequence continues at coordinate 561,892 of CAWUFW010007061.1, forward strand.
TTTTGGCCCTGGGCCCCCAAAATCCTTAAGATGTCCCTGGATTGGCTGGAAGCTCCTTCAGGTCCTGGAACCCTGTGCTTGCTCTCCACCCAGCTGTCTAAGACAGCACAGGATGGAGAGATTCAAAGTGCGCATATCAGGCTGGCAGTCACAAGACAGACGGCCAAACTGACATGCGCACTTTGGAGCATCCGGCCAGCCACAGCTCCAGTCCTCCCTGCTGCCAGTCGGCTCTCTGCATGCCTCTCGGCTTGTGGGCACCCGTGGCAGCCTGGTGGCTGAGGCGTGCACGTCATTAAAATATAAAAGGGCAATGAAATCATTTAATTGCCATTTTATTTATTTTTTACATGCGGCTCGCAGCGGGTGGGGGCATCGCTCTCCAGCCCTCATGAAGATACCCCCTCTGGTAACACTGTTGCAATGTGTCAACAGAAGGTAGCCCAGCAAGGATAGAATCTGAAGTCATGTTGTCTATCTGCTACCCATCCACAACTGAACAGCGGCGTCTCTTATGACACGCCCACTGCAGCAAAAGACAAAGCATGCAATGCAAGCTCTGATAAGATGAGAGTTAAGAGTCGCAGACCGTAAATGGGCACCGAGCATGGTCAACAGTCATGTGCAGTAGGTGCAAGAAATGTAACTTTTACGTCTTAGACATGCCCACATTGGGCAGATGTCAGTGTCCCAAAACCCTTTGCTGAATCATGCGCACCTCCTCTATGCACCTTCATGGCCCACCGAAGAAGAAGAGTTTCCTTGGGTTTCCCAGATCAAGAATCCTAGAGCCGGTCCTGGTTTCCGGAGTAATTTTTTAGGTCTAGCCTGGCGTTGCAGCGCAAAGCGCTGCTCGCTGGGCGAGAGATTTTGTAGGAGAGTAGATTTGAGAAGGGGACTTGAAGCCCCGCCCCTCATTTTCATTGGCTGGCATCACCGTTTATGCTAAACGGTGGCCTGCCATTGGAAATGAGGGTTTTTTGGTGACGCCCTTTCGCCTTTTCGTCCGGCCGATCCGGACTGTGTCGTCTGCTTTGCGGCTGTCGCAAAGCACTTTCTTATCTTTATGGGGCCATGTGTTTCTAATTAGAAACACATGGCCCCATAAAGACAAGAGATCGATGCTTGTTATTTTACAGGGGCCTGATAAGTCTGTCAGAGGGCCGTAACAAGCAAATAGTTTCAATGCAACTCCGTACTTTGAAGATTTCTTATGAAACTTTGATATTTTGACACCACCAGGGGCTGCCGCGCTTTCATATAGCCGGAGCAGTAACTCCAAGCAGCAGTAAAACGTCTCTGTGCATTTACGTTTAAGTGCAGAATAAACACATGTCCGTGGGCCGCCGAGGTGCCACGTCAGCCCCCCCCTCGACCTCCTAATCCCAGATCCCGGCAAAGCTCGCGGGCATGCCTCAGATCTCGCTGAAATCACTCAAGGCGCCGCGCAGTTCGCAGATTAAATATGCTATGTGTTCCTCCGGCCCCGACAACACTTTTATGAGCCCGCTAAGCTTCCTGGGCCTGATCCCCCTCTAACGAGCAGGAGCCGCTGAGGGGAATGCTGCCTGGAGTCAGCGGCACTTGGAGATATGCCGGGTTATGTGTACAAATAGCCCAAAGGAGTATTTTTCTCAATGGGTCCACACTTCCTAGTAAAACTGTTCCGAGGATACCACGAATGGCAGGAGATGTGAGCTAGTGGTTACACTGCGGTGAAAGAAGCAGATGTTTTGGTTTCTGGTCACGGCTTCTCAATTTTAATAAATGGTGTGGTCTTGGGCATATATTTTATTCCCTATGTTGACTAATTTCTTTGCATAGCCGTCTTGAGAGTGTATATGTCCCATAGAGATTAAATGGCATATTTGTCATTCACCTGGTCAGGAGAGTTTTTTTGTACAATATTTTCCTTATGCACGATTTATTCTTCTTTAGAAACAACCAACAGAGTACGAACCCGATTTCGTTACAGAGTCATCACGGGTTCTACTGGATTTGCAAAGGGGCTTGCTTTTTTGCACACACCTTACTGTGAACAGAGTTACCCGAACTCTTTTAGTGCAATAATCTAAATCCGAACAAACTCATATTATTGTCAGGCATGATGCATCGAGCAGTGAACCAAGCGCCTCTTGTACTCAGGCGGGTGCAGTGCGTTGGGACAGGTAGAGCTTATGTTGTGGTCGAGCGGGTGCTTGTTAGTTTCCCTTCCCCGGTTGCACTGTGTTTTCTTTCGTAGCGTGCCAGTGTGTCTGTCTCCAGGCTGCGTCCCAACCCCGTCTCAGCTTTAGGGGCCGTCCTGCAGTTGACTGACGCCTTGCATTCAGCTCGTCTGTCTGCTGGGCCAGTCTCCACTCGGTTCGTCTCCTCGCTGTAGTCTGTGATGTGGCGGTAACTTGTATGGATGGTGCATTGGTGACTGAGTCAGTTTTGGAAGGCAGAAAGAGCTGAAGGTCCGGGGCGGGGGTCCCACTGGCCTGTGCACACACGCTCCCGGGCAATCTGCACTCTCCCTCCTGACAGTGAGTGTAATGTTTTAAGCGGTCCAGTGTTCCGCCCCTGCGTGGGCCGGATGTGTCGCACCCACGCGCCCGGACCAGGCCCGGCCTAGGCGCGCTAATAAAAGCAGGGGGCGTGGCCGCACGGGGTCAGTCCCGAGTACTTGAATACTCGAGTGTGCGTGATTTATTTACTGCGCCACTCCAGTGCGTGTTCCCCTAAGTGCGCGCACAGGGCAGTAACAGCGGGAGGTCACCCCGCTACAGAGTACACTCGAGGAGGGGCGCACGGGTGCGCGCATATGTTTATATTGATGACAGATGGCTCCGGCGTGGCCTAGTGCTGAGTAGAACAAAAGTGACACTTCTGATTCGATTTTGTGAGGATTGGGCGGAAATCATGTTCTGAAGTGCCGGTGAGTGTTCTAAAAACGCATTTCCTAGAGATCGGTAGAAGGGGCGTTGGTTGTCGTAAGTACCATGAACATGAATACGTGATGATATTATTTAGGAAGTTTGCCGAGAAAATTCTGTGTTTGTGCTTTAATTGTTGTAAGTGTACTTTCCTTTTAATAACAAAGTTATATTCTTTTATCTACCTGCACATGTATGGGTGTGAGTATATGTGTATGTGCGTATGTGTGTAAAATAATAGTTTTTATATATAAAATATTTGTGTTAAAGTGCTTTCTGCTGTACATTCTAAGGACATTGAATGTAATGGAGATGTTGTGTGACCTTATAGGGGAACGCAGCAAGGGGCCCCTTTCAATTATAATGGCATGGAACTCCGAGGAGACTTGCAATATCTTTTGAATGTACAGCGGGGGTACTTTATTCCTTATAATGCATGGTGACACCATCACATGTCCCCAAAGCCAGTTAAATCCTTTGTATCTTGCTCCTTCATGTGAAAGAGATAGTATTGTTGCAGACATGAAGAATAAAAGCAGAACCTGTAGTGCAAAATGAAACACACCAAAATCAGTTAGTAATTTGTTGCAAAAATAGAATCAGTTTAATGTAAATCAAATTAAAATGGCTGTACCTCAAAATGAGTAGGAGCATGCAGAGGTCTTTTCTTTCCTGTAATGAAATATAGCATAAAAAAACACACGCTGCCATAAATCTCTCATTTGTGCTTATCACTTTTCATTTTAGAACTGCAGTTATGCTGATGTTCCGTGACCTGTTTGTCACCTTCGCTACTGACCGTGGCGGGAAGTATTATGACATTAGAGCATAATTGTAATAAGTTACTACAGTTGAGCAACTACGTCATTTTCTTAGCATAGGTGACTAGTGGCATCACAGCTCGACTGTAATAAGGAAATTAAATTAGAGATGGGCTTTTATATGGGGATTCCATCCATCCATCCATCCACGTCCCTGCCTGCCTGCCTATCTATCTATCACTCGTAAATATACCCGCTATGATATGCTTAGTTATATGTCACCTAATCGGTTATTCCATGTTTGTGAATGTAGCACCTGCCTATGATAATCTGAGTAAACTCCCCCATATAATGCACTCTGACACCCCCGTATGCAATGTGTGAAACTGGTAAATAAATGAATGACTAAATACAAAAGTATACAGAGAATTATGTATGTATGTATACATATAATCCTTTATTATATATAACTATATATAGACACATGAACGTGTAAAAGTTAAACATTCATTCTTATAATTTTGGTTACAGTGATGTGTTCTTTGATGGAAATAGCTTTGTATGAAGCACTCAACGTCCACCTTTCTTAGATATCTTAGAACTCTGCTTAAGTTTAAGCACTGTGTTTAAATTGACAGAAGCTCTATTTTGGCACTTGAACCCTGTCTAATGTCTGCAGCTATGGAATGTGTAGATTAAGCGGAACTGCTGGTATAAGAAGCATGTAATATAGGGCGTGGTGTGGACATAGGGTGTCTTGTGGAAAATAAATCACCTAGACTATACTCGATTTTGGTCCAGAGGGTGAATGTGGACTCAGAAGATTTGATACAGTAGAATTTATAGCAAGAAATGTTGACCACTGACTCACAACTGAAACCACTGCTTATATCATTAAGTATCTGACACTTCATCAAGGCAAGCCATTAGTCAGATAAACCATTATTATTAAATCTACAAATTGCAGAAAGTTCTCAATACCGCTTTACTGTAACCCTGTTGACGAGAGTTACTAGCACTTACAATGACTGATACCCTTTCTTTGGCTGTGAAATTTGTTGTAACGTCAGTGTGTTTATTTCTTGTAAGCCTCCCCTGTTGAAATACGTGGTAATGCATTGATAATGCTTCAGGGAAAAGGCAGAATGAGCAGTGTATATTGGACAGATACAGGCATATCGCGTGTCACATTTTGTGGTATTATTGAGGTAGATTTTATGACATTTTAGCACACACAGATGTTGATACACAATGGAACTTTCAGAAATGAGTTCAACTAACTATATACCCTATACACTCGCAATATTCATTTTGCCCTACATGGAGCATAGGAACAACAATTTATTGATATTCCGTCTCTACTTCCGGTGTAGAATTGTTTGTGTAACATATACACAAAGTTGTGCTCACTAGAACACAAACCTGCCTCAACATTCTTCTTCAAGTAAAATACAGGTGTGCCTATTTCATTCTAAGCATCCGAGTTAAGTTTTAAATCCTGTCTCCTGGCAACTCGTGCAGGGTTTATTCTGTGTTCACATCATCGGCCTTCTGAAAGCAATCCCTTTCAATCACGAAACAGACCTGCATATTTGTTTTATGAGAGCCTCACCGCAATGCAAGGCACCTTCAGATTGTAGCCATCCGACCTTAAGTGGAGATAAGACATGTTTTGCACTCTTCCAAATTAAATCCTTGGTGCCCTCGTGCTATAACCACATCACAATGTACACTTGAATTGGCATAAACATTACCACAAAATATCCTCTTAAAAAATATCTGTTCTTTACACCCTCTTTCAAATGTTTTTAAGTATGTAGAGTTTTTGTTCAACCGCCATTAGATTAACCCCCTTTGGGTGAATTTCTACCCACTTTAGTGCCTTGAACCAGCAATCAGCAGCTGAAAGTTGGCCTGCTTATTTTTCCATATTGTCAAGAGGTGTATTGCAATTCATGAGCATCGTTGTTATTAAGTATTAATTAGTTTGAACAAGAAACACACTTTTTTGTTCAAATCTGTAGATTGTGTGGTAAATGATGGAGAATGTGACAAACCAAAATTAAGCTGAACACACAATGGTTGCAGAATCTGATGATACTAGGTGCTCTATTCACAGATAATAGTTTTTAAAACACAGTTGTGCCCACCGAGCGTGCTTTTGTGCTTAAACTTGCATTTTCATTTTGTTACATTGTATTCCAAAGTGCGCTGTGGTGAAAGCTGTGTTGTCACCTGAAACTGACACTGACAACTGGCAAATATATGCAGTGATCTGCGTTGCAGAGTAAACTAGCTATCACTGCTCCTGGAACGCACGTTGAACAGATAGTTCATTTGCATTTCTTCAGACAGAAAAAACCCACTAACCAACTTTGCCCGTGGTGTGGTATCTTCATAAATGCGAAGTGATGATAAAAAAGTAAACTTGGAAAAACCCACCAATGTCAAGGAAATAAGAGTGCAAACGTTTGACAAAGTGTAAATGCCAGAATAATAGCTAAGCACGTCAAGTTGTGTATTACTCGCTGTGCCAACTGGGCAGCTTCGATATCTCTATACATTCTGATATAATACTTCAGTCGTTTAGTTATGTGAACAGCAAACAAAACCTGTGAATGAATAATTTAAAATTAGTACAAATGATGGATTTCATTGAGGAGCCAAATGCACGTGGAAGTTGGCCAAATAACCATTCACAGTATCTCACTAGTTGTAGTGTTCAAAGTGCACAATGGCTCCCTGTGAACATGGCACGGCGTTCATGGTGTATATCCAGTGGCGGCTGGTGGAATTTGAAACTGGTGTGGCGCGAATGCAGAACGAATCAACGTATGCGAGCGCAGCGAGCAAGGCCGGCGGCAATAAGGGGGGTGTGGGGAGGTTCTCCCCCCGTGAAGAAATTTTTTAAAAATTGGCATCTTTTTGGTGCGATTTTCAGCACTATTTCTGTGATAAATGGACTAAAAATTCATTTCTTCTAGGCATTCATAAAAGAAAACTCATACATTATTTCAGAGAATTTCTGGGTTGCCAAGCAAGTCTGACTTCTGAAGAGGGCTAGGGTACTAAGCAAGACTGCTTTGGCCCTACCCTTTCCAATAGAAAACACTAGTTAGTGATGTGAACAAGTTCAATGGACTACACTACATACAGAACAGAGTCTGTGACCAAAGAACATGAAATACATGCTTAATGTGTCCACATCCACACCAGACTCACTTCGGACAGTCCAATCACAGTACATCTTTACCTCGCGTTCTGTACAGAAGACATTGAGACTGAAGTACATGCATGCTTCCTGAACAGAGCAATAAAGCATATGCCCAGAAATGTGCAGTAGCTCGTGTCCTCCGTTTACTTGGATAGCATGGTGAAAGGGTACTCCCTTTGGAAAAGCCTCATGCGGGAAATCACGAAGACATAAATCTGCAACTAAACCTTAAAGCGCCAAGAGGCAGATAAATTGGTGAACGCTCCACTAAACAACTATGCACCGTAAATAAAAATACCCAGAAAAAGAAGACTTGTTGAACTACTGTGCTCAGGTGGGTGGTAGTTTGAGGCCTGTGGCTCCGGGCGTAGCTATGGGCGCACACGATTGCTAGCCATTGCAACATGTCCACAGTCTGTGCACGGAAAGGTAAAAAGGCGTGCAAGGAAATCAAGTCCACCGCTCCGTGACGTATTTTCATTGCTTTAACTTAATCAGACGTGTGAAAGAAGTGCCTCTCGCTCACTCTCCTCTACCCCCAGGCGTCCTAACCCTCCCTCCGCCCCATATCTCACTGTTTGATGAGCCGTTGATGGGCTTTTCTGCATTTAGAAGACCGTAGTAAACACCCATTCATGGAGGGGGAGAGAATGCTTATAATTTGACCAGGGGAACAAAAGGCCGAGGAAGGGTGCAGAGTGGCTCGAGTAAAAAGATGGACAGAAGGTGGCGAGCTGCTGCTGAGCTCCGGTGCTTCTCACTTGCTGCAGCCCCCGCGGCTTCTCAGACCATCCACAGGATATCAATTGTGTCCGTTTATCTGATCATACACTTGGGCTGCCAGACAATTATTCTTTTACTTTACGCGTCACATTTACAAGGATGGAAAAGCAAGTACGGCGAGGCAGAAAAGAAAAAAAAACGAAGAAAAATAAAAGCAGTGAGATTGACGGAGACGTGACTGTGATATGATAACTAAAAACGCCCTGATAAAATGAGAATGGGGATTAAACACACACATATAGCAAATAAGGGTCGCGTCGAGGTTGCCATGTCCGACCATGCAGTCACGCGTCAAGCCCTTCTTTGTCTTCAGTTCTATATTTCTCGTTTTTAGCTAAAACGCATCTCTGACGAATATCGCTAGCACTGTACGTGGCAGTTTTAGATTTTAAACAATTAGTTGAAATACATCTTTAAAATGAAGACAAATACAACAGAAAAAGATGCGGAAGGCTTACACAACACAGTATTCAAATTTACTACAGAGGCCAGAATGTTTGTGTCCTCGTCACGCAGAAACTCTGAGTCTCATCTCTCACGGGTATATCTGTCTCATCTCTCATGGATAACCGCATAACCCTAACAAGTTCAATTGTACAATACACACTTAATAATACCGAATGATTAGTTGCTGCGCTGATCAAACTAGGCTCCTAAACATTTCCTATTTTTGCCGGTCTGATTTTGTTTTCCTTTTCGGTTGCTGGGCTTCAGAGTAACACTCAAAAATAATTAGTTGCTCATTAGTCGGCTCTTACATTCAATATTGGTAAAATTCAGGATTGCGTCGGCTATTGGCCATAAACCTATCATCATTACCCTGCAGGCCATAACACCTCAAGTCCTGAGCTTTCCTCCCACACATTTTTATAATAATGTGTTTTTACAGAGTACTTCCCATTGTAAAGTTAATATTCTGTAGTTATGCAAGTAATAGGTGTTACAGTCACTACGTGGTTCTCAATTTTACGTAACTGATTGGCCTCTACAAGAATGAAGGGCTAAGTCGGCCTTGCCAGAATTACATCCTGTGACGTGCATTGCTAGGGAGACGTACAAACACCCTCTCAGAGATACCATGTACATCACTGAACTATATTACATGTGGCTATCGTCACTGCTCAAGTGAAGTGCATCCCACTATTACAACTGGCAGGAACCATTATGTTTTTAAATGGAAGCACGAGGCTGGGATCATGGTATCACCGATGACATGAGCCTCCAAGTAACCTAATATAGCTACCAAGAGGGGTCCTGATTAGTCGCAGCTCGCAATACTCGGGTGGGGGGAGAGTCGGGTGGGGTCGCGCGGGGAGTTTTACAATAAAAAAACCACACAACTTACCTGGTCCGCGCCGCCCTGTTCCTGGGCCGGGTCCTGCGTTGGGGGCTGCTTGGCGCCTTCTGTTCTGCTCTGTCCTGGGCCGGTCTGGGTCCCGCGCCTTCTGAACAACAGCCCTGGCCCCTTAGGCTGCACGGTGTCTTTCAGGCAGCCAATCCTGGTGCTGCATTAGCAGCGCCAGGATTGGCTAGGGCACGGAGACGCCCAGCCCATTAGAGACCGGAGGTTGCTGCATGAAGCAACCCTCGGCCTCTCGGGTCCAGACTCCACCCTCACTCTCCTGGTCCTTAGGAGGTGGCTGTAGTGCGCATGTTCGGGCTGGTCATACAAATGACCAGCTCAAAATCGAGCATGCGCACTATTGCAGCTGCGCTTTAGTAAGCGCTGCTGTCAGTCACCCTCCTTGCTGCCGCAGCCAGTCCCGCCCCCCCGGCCCCACCCCCTTCAGCGCCGATTGAATCAAATGCCTGTCTGAGCGGAGCGACTCGTGAACTCGCGACGCAAGTACTTTAAAGTTTGCTATTAATTTTGCTTGCGTGCGGTGCGACTTGGGGCCATGTGGCCTGGTGGGGCAACGCCCCAATGGACGCACCGCCCCTGTGTATATCTACTTCTGTGCGTGACCCGGACTTTTCTCTCCTGTGGAACAGAATAACAGAGGCCCTTCAGAGGCACTTTTTAGAATAACATTTGTATATAAATACAGTTTATATTCTGAACTCTGTGCTGGAATCAATGCTGTACTGACCAGTAGACTCCAGGCCATACAAAAGTCTGTGGCCAGGCTCACCCTCAACCTCCCACCCCACATTCACATCACTCCATGCCTCAAAGAACTCCTCTGGCTCCCAATTCACAAATGAGCAGTCTTCAAATTCCTCACGCACACATACAAAACCGTACACATCCTTGGCCCCCACGTACTTAAACAACCACACAAACTTCCACAGACCTACCAGACACCTCCCCTCAGATGGACTACTACCTCCATCCCTCCCTCGCATATCCAGAACCAGATTAGGTCATCCCTTCTCCTACCTCGCACTTAAAGCCTGGAACGAACTGCCCCTGCACATCAGAGCCTACAACTATGTTCTTGAGTTTCGCAAGAAACTGAAGACCTGGCTCTTCACCTAGCCTCTACCCTGGCTTGGCCATTACAGCACCTGCTCCAGCACCAGGGTACCCTCCCGGGTGAGTTGCATGCTATACAAATAACATAACATGACATAACATAACATAAGTGCTCCTGCGCCTCTAATGCAATGTGTGATTTTGTTAGCATGTACATGGTCACTTGTACATACACATAGGAAATTACATGCATTTGTCATAAGTGTACATTTACCAACACACACCTATATGGCTCATAGGTTAGTGTAAAATATATTAAGATATACATTGGGATTTGATTTAGTCTGCTAGTTTCTTGGGGTTGTCCAAGTATAACTGGATATGATTTGAGGCCATTGGAACATTAATGGTGTTAAAGGATGACAGTTGTCTTGTATGAAAACACTTAGTAGAAAGTATGGAAATAATAAGTTATTTTCTGGCAGAGCCTAATAGATGGGGTTAATGATATAGATCAAAGCTGAGTATTTGGGTTCTTTGGGTTCTGGGAAGAAGTGTAATGTAGATGAGAAGGGCTGTGAATTGTAGGGCTTTGGAAAAAATGTGGGCAATTAAGCCTAGAGAATTTGTCCATCAGAAGTTCAGAAAGTCGTATTAATGATCCAAGATCTATAGACTAAATACAGAACGAGGAAACAATGTTCAATTTATGCATTCTTTAAGCTATCTCTTCGATCAATTTGATGTGGGGGCAAAACCCACCCAGCATGTGACTTTTGCCTTCTCATAGCCTCAGTTGGCGAAGGAGCATGAAACCCCACAAGTTCAAATCTTGAGTGATGTGTTGTCTGGATCACACTTTACAAATGATACACTTCACTTTCAGGAGTGATGGGTCTTTCTGGACTAGGAGGAGAGATGGTCAAGTCTCAAGTAAATAGATAGTGCATTTCAAGAAACGGTGGTTAGTGTTTTTAGGTCGAGCCTAGCGCAGCGCGCATGCGCTGCTCTAGGAAAACGACCTCTTGGAATCGCTCGGACGCTCGTGAAAAGGTCTACGGCTTGCGGTTACGAGCAGCGGCGCGCAGTGTGCCATCTGTTGTGTCAGATTTCACACGAGCGCGCGTGCACCACTCGCGGGACGCTGCAGCTGCTTTCACTTTTGCCGCCACTTGGCTGCGCTTCTCTTATTAGCTTTCACTTTCGTGCTTTTCGCGTCCACGTTTATTGTTTCTTTCCCTTTTCATTGTATCTTTCCTGGTTGTTCTCTCATATTTGTATCCCTATCCGTGCCTCTGTCCTCCCATTTCGGATTCTTTGTTTCAGCACTCTTCCATGGATTCCGGTGTGCTGCTGGTCGCTGTGTCATTTGCATCTTTCCATGTTCTCAACCGGAGTGTGGATCGGTTCTTTCCAACCCCGCACTCCGCGCTGCGAAACCCGTGGAAATGGAGAAACATCTGGACCTCCTTCGTGCACAGCCTGCTTATCGGCTGCTGGGGTAAGTGTGTCCCTGAGTGACGACAGTGGCATGGACCACAGGTGCGGGGATGTGGGTGGATCACTTCAGAGGTGGTGTGGACGGCCAGAGCTGTCGGGTGTGTGTGGCTTAGACAATTTAGAGAATGCGAACCAAAACGCAACTGTGCTGAGTCTGGCTCACGAACGAATAATGGTCAGAAGAAGTGTGGGTCAAAGGTCATAGGTAAACTGGGGCCACTGCTGCAGCAAAACTTTATGAAACCGCGGACGTTACGCTGCCCGGTCTGTAACGCACCCCCCCCGGCCCCCAGATCCTGTGAGAGACACACACACACACACTCACACTCACACACACACTCCCCCCCCTCACCATTTGTTGGGACAACAGCAAAACCCACTGGAAATTGGAAGAGAGACGCACATATTCAGACACCAAGAGGAGGTTTCTCTGACGTGTACTCCCGCCTGCTTCTAAGCCTGGGCGGCCACATGGCTCCATCTCATCACGGACACTCTTCCCACTCGTAGCCCTTCCTGTGACAGGCTACGCATTCTCGGTATAGAAATCTGGGTTTGCATCAGTTGAACTAGTCAGACGAACTTATTTAATAGTAGTTCTCTGTAGGGTAAGAGCCTATACCTGTAAACCGACTATTTGATGACGTGGGGGGGCGCGTGTGTGGGGGGGGCAGGGGGGTGGTAAAACTTGAGCACTCCCATCTGGTGCAGACGGAGGAACTGACACCTAGCCTTCACCGTCTAGCTGACCTCAACCTTTCTCTGTGGAGAAACCTGTTCTTCACCCACCACCTGAAGTGCGTGCATGGTAGCATAGCACAGCTGTATTTAGCAGCAAAACATCCATACACACCCTGAGTGGATATTTCAGTATAGGCACACTTAAGCACTGCGACGAGGCTTTAGAAGGCAAACACTGAGGAGAGATACATGCACATATGTGCGGCTTCTGGAAAGGCCGCGCGCCACTGAGTGCCACATCCTTTATCCAACGTGTTTATTTCTACCCTTACAGCTTTATAAAGGCAAGTGTGGGTTAAAATGCACAGAACAACTCTCAGGACAAGAATACTCTTATTAACATGTTTAGAGTTGTTTGCCATTCTCCATATATTGGGACTGAAGCCCCAGTTTGGCTTTAAAAAAAACGGAACTGCCCTGTTTGACTTTTTTGCTGCCCTTCGTCAGAACCCCCACCCTTTGTTTTTTTAGGGCAACTTCACTTTAATTACCCTATTTTACACATGTATTCGTGTTTAAAGCAATGTCTTCCTGCATTATTTGGGCCCAACATGGTTGTAACACAGGTAACGCCAAAGTTGGTGCCCCTTTCATTGGCACACAGTGCCCAGCTTATGACTCGTTTACGTAAACTGGGGACAACCCCTCACCCACAGTGCGCGCCATGTTTCATCACTGCGGCTAATCCAGCGTGTCTCTTATTTTGAAATGGAAGTGTCAGTTCATAGCACCAGAGGCAAAGCAGTAGTAGGAACATATTAAGACACTAGCATTGTTGTCCCAGGGAACCCCTATCCTGTTGTGTAGCCCCCTCCTTTCTCTGCGATGGCCACATATCTTGCGGTAGGAATTTTTCGAGCGTTCACCCTAATACAGTTGCCACAAACACCTTATTTTGCATATTCTGCTCTGCTTCCAAGAGCTCCTCAAACTAGGGAGCGATACCCCATGATGGGTATGTATGCTGGGGTACCATGGGGTTTGAGAGGCTGAGGCAAGGGATACTACTGGAGCCATATCAGAAGTAACAAGCATTGGCATAGCCAATAGGTCTCGCCTTTGGGACCTTATAAGTGTTTAGTTATCCAGCACAATATCCTTGGTGCAACATCAATTGTTGCATGGCTAAACACTTATAAGGTCCCAAAGGCGAGACCTATTGGCTATGCCAATGCTTGTGTTCCATTTCCTTCCAGCACTTGAACAGTCCCTCCTTTATTTCCTCTTTTAAACGCCACCTGGGTGCTCGTGAACCACCCCGCGCCGCTCCATTGTATAACACGGGTTGGTTTGCAGATTTCGTAACGAAAATAACCAGCGGCAAAAAACGGTCGCCCTGAGAAGAAAAACCCAATTCCAAAGTGTCTTTATTAGATGTACAGTAATTAAAATTGAATGCAAGTGTTATTAAAGAAATGACATATGTAGCGCAGCAGGTCACAAACGAGAGCACATTGTGCAGAGTGCTTTTCAAACCATCATTCGTCGGCCTTAACATAACAGTAACCGGAAGGGCATGGATGTCTCTTGAATTTCGGGATAGGTAGCAGTCCTCGAGCGCCGTCACCGAGGCCCAGTCATCGGCCACCGTAGTTTGTTTTGAATTATCACAACTCGAGCTCCATTAACGCGCTGTCCTTGTAGGCTCTCTTAAGGGAAAGGCAGAACTTTTTTTTGCAGGGTGTCTGTGCGGTTGGGATAGGGTAACGCTGACGTCTAAGGGGTCGGTTGGCAAATCCGGTGCAGGAATGAAAGAAGAATGCAGTTGGCAGGAAGCCCCATTAAAAATAACGTGACAGCAGTAGAAAATATACATTTTCTATAGTAATCCACGCACCCAAAAGCCACGCCGCTTCACCTTGTAGCTGGATTTACCACAGTATTCGGGCACAGGCCAGAGTAGCTCCCGCAATCTTTAGCGAATGTATTTTGATTGTCAGAGATCGCCACCTGGTGGTCACAACACCATTATAAATTACATTTATGTAAAATTGAGACGTTTTAAAGCAGGGGTTTAGGGGGCGACCAAACAAATTAGCAGGGAGAGCCGAACCAAGGGTCTGGCTGGGCTCCAAGAAACCGTGCACGAGCCGAGCTCTGAAAACAGCTGGCATCTAAGTTATGCAACAGACATCACGGGAAAATATGATACTCTTGAAAATAAAAGATATATTTCTTTAACATACAGAAGGGTTTCACCTTAATATATCAGGTTATTTTAGTGCAGCGCATCCCCTGAACTCACTTATTGGGAAATACTCTCATATGTGATAAGGAAGAAAAAGGGGGCCCTGTAAAATAAGGAATAAGGATAACACGATTTGTTCCATCGACAAAGCCAGTCAGGGTTGGTCCCAGTTTTTCTGATTTTGTTTTTATGCAATTCACCCACAATGTAGCTACCTCTTTGTCTCAATTTTAACACCAAATGTTTATGCTTTGTTTTTTAATTCTAGGTGCGTGGATGAGAGGCATAAACCGCATTAAAGCTCGGCTCGTTTTGGGCTCGAGCTGAGCCAGCTCCAGGCCTCTGGCTTGAGCCTGGTTCTAGCTTCAAGTGTCTCACCCGCCTCCAAACATGGGCAAAGTGGGTACTTTCCTAGGGCCCACACCTTCCCAAGGACCCACTGATAAAGTGAATGAGACTGTCGAAATTCATGCCCTGATAACATTGCTCACAAAATCCAGCTTCTTTTTTGCTAATTGACGGCTGAGCATTCTGATCAGAAACACGGGCAGATTTACTAGGGGTTTTCCCAAAGACAAAGTCACACAAAGGGAAACAAAGTAGCGCAACCTCTTGAAACGATATTTACTTTCATTTACTATCCAGGCCAATTTTTTTGTGCTCCAAGAGCACCCTTTTCTCAGCACAAATAGCACTTTGTGATACTTTGCCCCACTTTGCATCTAGGGGGAGTTACTTGGGTGTATGTAATTTAGGCAGATTAATACAAGCACCCACAGATTTTGACACAAAGCCCATCTACTACGACAGCCAGACTGGGCGCTGCCAAAAGAAAATAAAACCTTCTTGAAGCAGGCACCAACATGAAGAAATGTTTTAATGTGTGGTGTAGTGCATAGCAGACATTCAATGTGTAGAATGTCTAAGAATTGTCTAAGCAGAGGGTGTTGTACTGGAAGGGTGTGTTTCCAATACAAAACCTGAGCTAGAAAGCACACACAGATTTCTGCACCATGGTGCCAAGGTTATGCATGGCAATAGGCAGCCTGTGCGCCAGCGCAGGTGTAGAGAGCAGGAACAGACCATTTTTAATAAGTATGGCTCTGTGCTGCTTTCTTCCCCTTGTGTAATGCAGTTCAGTAACTTTGGTTGCTTTGCTGTGTTGGGGTTAAAAAATACAAATTCTACACCTTGTTGTACATGCCTGGCCTGCCCAGCCTTAAACTTTGCAGTCACAGCCAGTTGGTGACAATTAACTTGAAAAATATGTTTTTTGTATGATTTCTCTCTTCTTACTTCACCTCCCCACTTCTACCTTAACCCTCTCTTTTAACCTCTTAACCTCTTTCCCTATCTCTTCTTCTCTGTGTACCTTAAATCTATATCTCTATTTCAGGTCTCTCTGCCTCACCTCAACTCTCTCAATATACCTCACTCAACTTCGCCTCCCTCTACCTCGGTTTCTTGACCTTACTCTTCTCTCTCTCTCTCAGTGCTTACAGTTTCCTCTCACTCTTGACCCCCTCACTCCACCCCAACTCCCTCTACCTCACCATCTCTCTGTACATCACCACTCTTTTTCTATTTAACCTTCCTGTATATCGCCTCCATTTCACTTGTCACACACCCTCATCTCTAGCTTTGCCCCACCTCCGTCTTTCTCCATGTCTCTACTACCTTAGCTCTCGCCCTCTCTCTCTCAGCCCCATCTCTAACTCACCACTTCCCCTCACCTTTCCATCTCATTTCTCTCTCTGCGTCACATCTCCATCATCCATTAGTTATTTGTCTCGTCTATCTTCCTCTCCTTTCAGTAATAGTACCTTTTTTTCCCTTCCCTTCACCTCTCTAAATATCTTACTCCTTTCTGGCTAACTCAATTTCTCTATATCTAACCATTTTATTCTATCACCAACATCACTCTTTTGCTTTCTCTCTCTCTCTCTCTCTCTCTCTCTCTAGATCTCACTATCTCACCATCTTTCTCTTACAACTCTCTAACTCTGTATAAACCCCACCTCTGTTTATTTCATATATGTCTCTAAATTTCCTTTTTTCACTCTACACCATTATTCTTACTAATCTTTACCCCCGTCTCTAGCGTTCTCCCTTCCCCACTGCTCTCTTTACCTGACCTCTTTCTCTTTATTTCTCATTTTGCTCTCTTTACCTTGCATCTTTTTGCTTTTCCTCAAGGCTGTCTACTTCTACCTCTCACTAGCTTTACCTCTCTCCAATTAACCTCTGTTTCTACATGACCTCTCTCTCGAACTCAACCTCTTTGGTTACTGTACTCGTCTACCTTTTTCTACGTTTCCTCCTTCCTATCTCCATCTCTCTCTTCAACACTCAAAACCTTCCTCTTTCTACCACTCTTTCTTTCTTTCCTTTCTCCATTACTTTAATTCTCTCCCTACCTCCGATATCTTTCCACATCATCATTATATCTTCTCCTTCTCCCTCTACTTTGTCTCTTGCTAAATTGTTCTCTTTATGTCTCAGTTTCTCTACTGTATTGTTTTTCATCATTTAGCAGCACTTTGATCACAGTTGCAGTAAGAATGTCAGTAGTGAAGGGACGTACATTTGTGATTACAAATATTCAGCAACTAAAGCTACAATTTCAAACACTATGTGACTATGTCTAATTTTAATGTTATGCACTAGTCCACTAAACATTTAACAGGTCACCCAAAGCCAGTGCTTAATTTGTAATATAAGAGGTGCCAGTGCTCAAAGTATTCTTTGGAAGCCGAATACCAAAGCTACTTAGTTTTGATTTCTACCCCGTGCTGCTTTTATCCACGATCAGGCACTCCCTCTCTCTTTATCTCACTCTTGACAGTTACTTTTCATCCCTGCTATCTCCCTTTATCATTGTTTTTCTATCTTTCTCTTCCTTCTTTCCCACTTGTGCGTTTCTCTCTTTCTTTGGGTGAAAGTCTGGTGAGGAAAAATAAGTGCTGGTGTCCCCACTTGCAACCACCGGCTCAAATTGAGCACTGCCCATATTTTGTTTTCGTACAATGGGAGTAGCAGGCAGGCCTGGGCGTAGTTCGCGGAGTTTTGCTACGCGGAACTCCGCGAAGTTACAAAAAACTCAGCGAAGTTCCGCGAGTGGCGAACTGCAGTGCGAACTGCAGTTTGTGCTGTTATTCCTGCCGCTCGGGTAGAAATTCTACCCGAGCGGCAGCTCGCGAACTTACCGTTCGCGATCGCAAACTTACAGTTACAGTTCGCAAGCTGGGAAAAAATTCTGCTGCACATCGCGAAGCGGAGTTTCCTGCACTCCGCAAGCTCCACAGAGTGCAGAAAACTTCGCAAACTCCGCGAACGGAGCGAAGTTCACCGCCCAGGCCTAGTAGCAGGCTGGTTAAACACTCCACAAAAAGTTGTTCAAGCTGGTTTTTTTGGTCCTATTTGGCTGTCAGACACCAGGCAACTTGATCTTTTGGTAGTTTTTATGGGTCCCCATTTTGTAAAGGTAACTTTTGTTTTTTAATGTGTTCAAAAGCTCCAATAAACTTCGTTATATGAGCTTACATTCTTACCAATAACGAAAGTGTGTTCTGAGAAAAGCTGCTGCAACAGAAGCAGTCCATAATGAAAGTACAACTCCATAGTTAAATAAAATGCCAAGAAAACAAGTAGTTGTTCATATTTAATTTCCCAAGATCGAAAAAGCATTCAACTCATAACTACTTGAATAATAACCATGATTTTGTATTTTTCACTTAGTTTAGTTTATAATACATATTGTCGGTATTGCCTATTCGAATGAGTGTTTATAAGAGGGAGAGGATGTAGCCTTCCGGCTAGAGCGGTCGACCTCGAAGCTGGGGAACCAGGTTCGAGTCTCTGCGACGACGCTCAACATCCTGTGATTATGGGCAAATCACTTAATCTCCCCGTGCCTAACAAAAAAATGAATGTGTTCATCTGTAACGAAACCCGTGCTCATGTAAAGCGCTCTGATACCTGATATCCTCGGATCTAGTTTGCGCTATATAAAACTCAAGAAAAAAGAAAAAAAAAAGAGTGCATTATTGGCCTTCATGGGGTATATTTTCTAATACCGAATTCGTTGCTGTAACGGTGGTATCTTTAGTCAGTCTAAAATTGTTATGGTTAGTTATGCCAAAGTGGTGCTATGCAAAAACGATTTCTTTGGTGTTCCCATAGTAGGGCATGTGTTGGGAAGTGACATACCTCTTCTCAAACTAATCCAAAGTTATGATGTTCTCATTGTACTCATATGCAAATGACTGGAAAACTAAAGTTCGAAGAAGAGTTCTGAGTGGGAAGTTAACATCTTCCAGTGTAGACTTTCCTCCATGTCAGGTCAGCCTAGCTCTCGTGAAGCAAATGACCCATTGTAAACAAAATACATTTTTCTTACCATTTTTTATTTACCATAGACTTAGAGTGCCCCAGTGTTTAATAACATTTGAAACCTTGGCTTGGGGAATGAGTTCTGTAAACATTTGACTACTTTCCTTATTATATTGTTGATATCTGCATAGACTAGCACCACCCTCAGAGTAATTATCGATCTCAGTCAATGCTACCAAAAGAAGCAAGGATATTTCATAAGTCCTTTGCCTGTTTCTGCATGAAATATCATCACCTAGCAATGGTGTTCTGGAAGTTTAAAGAAAGCACGAGCTAAAATCTGCAGCATGTGTTATGTTGTGTTATGTTGTGTTGTGGTGTGCTGTTATGTTGTGTTATGTTTTCTTATGTTATCTTGTGTTGTGTTGTGTTATCTTATCTTATGTTATGATGATTTGTACTGCACACTAATCGCCCAAGAGAATATCCAGGCGCTTGGCCAAGGTGTGTACGTTTGTGGTCCCAAGGTGCTTATACGGAGAGCAAGGTCTTCAGCTTCTTGCATAACTCAAGAAGTGAGGAGGAGGCTCTGATGTATTGAGGGAGGTCGTTCCATGTCTTGGCTGCAATGTAGGCGCATGAGTGACCTCCAGTTTTGCTTTTGCAGGTGTAAGCAGTGTGCATGAGAGAGTGAGGCAGAGTGTCTGGTGGGTTGGGGACAGTGTATTCTGATGTTCGGGTATTTTTGTCCTGTGTTGTGTAGAGATTTATATGTCTGTGTGAGAAGTCTGAATTGGCTGTGCTTGTGAATGGGGAACTAGTGAAGGTTCCTGAGGTGCAGTGTGATGTGGGAGGTCGAGTATGAGTCTCACGGCTGTGCTCTGGATGGTCTGGAGTCTGTGTAGGTGTTGTTTGGAGATTCTGTCAGAGTGTTGCCATAGTCCAGCCTGCTGTTGATGAGTGCTTGCGTGACAGTCCGTCTGGTGTTCTGAGGCAACCATTTGAAGATCTTTCGCAGCATGTGTAGGATGTGGAAGCAGGAGGTGCACACTGCGTTGACTTGAGCCGTCATGTTGAGCTTGTCATCTAGGATGATCCCTAGATTTCTTGCGTGGTCTGTGTGTTGGTCCTAGCTCCAACGGCTACCAGGTGGAATCCCATGGGGATGGCTTGTTACCGAAGACCAGTACTTCCATCTTGTCGGAGTTGAGCTTCAGGCAGTTGGTTTGCATCCAGTCTACTACCATGGTCATACAGTTGGTGTAGTTGGTTTTGCTGGAGTTTGTCTTGTCTGTCGGGGAGAGAATGAGTTGAGTGTCATCAGAGTTGGAGATGACAGTGATGTCTTGTGATCTGATGATGTCGGCGAGCTGTGTCATGAATATGTTGAAAACGGTGGGGCTGAGTGACGATCCCTATGGGCCACCGCTTATCGGTTTCTTGGTCTCTGATGTGAAGGGTGCAAGCCTGTGAGGAAGGAACACATCCATTTTAGAGCAGATCCTTGTATGCCAATCTCATGAAGTCTTCTGATGAGGGTGTTGTGGGAGACAGTGTCGAAGGCCGCGGAGAGGTCGCAGGATGTGGACCGCTGTTTCTTCTTTGTCTAAGATTCAAATGTTGTTGGTGGCTTTGATGAGTGCTGTTTCAGTGCTGAGGTTCTTTCTGAAACCTGATTGTGTGTTGTCTAGAAGATGGTGAAGTTCGAGGTGGGTTGTGAGTTGCTTGTTAATGGCCTTCTCAATTACTTTGGCTGGATAGGGGAGCAGGGAGTTTGGTCGGATGTTGCTCAGTTGATTCAGGTCAGCTGTGGGCTTCTTGAGGAGGGTGTTGATTTCTGAAAGTTTCCATTCATCCGAGTGAACTATTTTTCAACAAAAGAGGATGTGTGAGTCCCAAAAGGATATGGGGAAGTGGTGCAGTTATTTACACTGCAGATGTTTTGAAGGTGTAATGAAGAAACTGTAAAGTGAAAATAAAATCTGCAAGCACGTTGGCAGGATTGTGCTGAAGAAATTCATATACTGAATGGATGTGCAAACTATTTACCTGTCTGAGGCTCAAGCATATCTGATTTGGTTAAAGGAATGGGGTTCAAAATGGACATATCACCTGTTGAACCACGCTGCCAACTTTACAGATTTAATTTCCCAGATGAAAGTTAACATGAATTTGAAATTAAGAGTATAGTAGTGTGAAAAATGGGTTCCGCTTCCGACCCGTTTAATCCCCCATGGATAATTTTGCTTTTTGGACTATCCGAAATGTGAACTTCTGCTGTGAGTGAGTCTCACTAAATGATTCTCACTCACCATAAACTCTGTTTAAAATGAATTGGGATTGCTAACCTCCACCTTTTAAGATGAGTTCTGCTGCTGCACAGCTGGAGTAAGAGGCGCTAGGTTGGTTGTATGTGAACATTTGCACAAACATTTGCACATTTGTGCAGGCTGTGTGTGGGACTTCATCTGCACACAGGTTGCCTTAAGCAGAATGGTTTGGTGCTGACCCGTTCAGGCCTTATACTGAAAGTGGGCACTAATAGTGTGAGTATTTATGTCTACAGTGCTTTACTAAAAGTATGTAAAATGCTTCATTGTATTGTAGACTATGGGCTAATTCTGCACCAGACTACAGTTTCACCATAGCTGTGCATAGAGGCTAGATTGACACCAATATTATTGTAAATCGGGATCCCCAAATACAGATCTCACATTCATTTCCACATATCTGCACTTCTTCTGGTGCTTAAAGGTTTATAACTTTTCTCTGACTCTGCTCTTAATTAGAATCAGGGCCTCTGGATCGCTCAGCTGGGCCAAGCTAATTGCTGTGCTGGCCAGCAGGAGGATCAAATGCCTCCCCACAAAAAAGGCCATTTGCAGTAATTAGGCATGCTTTTGCAACAGAAAAGGGTGGGGAAAGAATCTGCATGTGCCAATTACTTTTTCACTGTACCTGGTCTGGGAAAGCTCAGCCCCAAAGAAACTGGAAATAGTCACAGGAAGGGATGCCCTGGAGGGAAGGGATCAGAGAGCTGTGCAATTATGGGTGGGGATTAGACTTCTAGAAACGCTCTTTCGGCAGACCACTTGAAGGTGCCATCTTGTCAATTCTCAGAATGTTGTGCAGGAGGGTTGGGGGCAGAGGTGGAGTGATGTCATCCTAGGATTGGCAGAATGGGCCTACCTTCTGAAACTTTCTATCCACACTTAAAAACCCCTACACAAGGGAGAGACTTTTGAGAACATCTGGACCTAGGAGAAGTGATGCCGGAGGAATGCTCAAATGGATGTGGGAAGACGCCTTACCCCTACTGCAACGATAATTCAAAGACTTCTGATTTCAGTTGATACCCAGGGGTTAGCATTTGTTTCTCCAGTGCCAGTGGCACTAGCTCCCCTACAGCCTCAGGGCTACAGTAGTGGGATGGACTTGCTGGGGGCATCCTGTGGGGTACCCTGCATCTTCTGTGGACTGGTCCTGCAAGAGTGTGACATTCAGAAGGAGGGCCCTCTGACTTCCACTGACCCAGGTGCTCTGCAACTGGCCACTGGAGGCCATGGGATTTGGAGGATGCAGACAGGGAGGGTACTCTGCCTTGGAGACCCCTGCTGCTGCTGATGAAGGCCTGAGCAAAGGGGAAGCAGTAACAATCAAGATCCCAAACAATTGCAAAATTTAAAGGCCAGCGGCCCTGGAGAGAGGCTTCCTGGTGGATAAGGCTGATCCAAGTAGCAAAACAAATCATGAAAAAAAGCTCAAGGGGGCCCAAGAAAAACCTGACGGAACTGCTGTGCACCCTAGGATACCGAGAAAAGTAGGATGCAAGTAGCATCCCACTTTCAAAATTCAACAAACTCCCTGGGGTGGGCCATGGCCCACATTGGAGAAGATTGCTGTGGAGCAGGGGTCTCCAACGAGTAGCTCGGGAGCTACTGGTAGCTCACCAGCACCCTTAAAGTAGCTCTCAGAGGTGAAGCCAAACCAAGTCGATCTCAGAGAGTCTCTGTATATTAAAGAAGGCAGCACTGCTTGTTTTATTACCCTTCAGAGTTACAGCGAACCAAACCAATGGCAGGGCATCATGATAACACTCAAACACACAATGTGTTGGCCTATGGGTCTGCCACAGGAACCTTCTTTATCCACTTTAAATCTACCTAAGAAGGAGACTGGCCATGTTATACGCCCTGTTATATTAGTCGCACAGCACCGTGTGTGACATCAAAAAATTGTGACAGCAGTAGCCAGTGCTGACCCAACTAAGTATGTGACTGCAAGAACTAGATTGAAAATGTGTTAGTTGGGAGCCAGATAAACCCAAGAGCTGAGGAGAAGAGAGTATGCATCCAGGGCAGAGAAAATTAGAATCACCGCATTCATTTATGTGTGGGTGTGTGACAGTGTGTCCTTCTCTAATAAACAGTATTGAGTCCTTGAAGCTACTCCTAGGGCTCAAATACGATGTCGGGAGAACTTAAGTCCGTCCGGCATTGTTTTGGTCTTGGGACCGCCCGACCTCCTATCGGCGGTCCCGACCGACCAATTAGTATGCGACCGAACAGTGTTTGGTCGCACTCCTATTCTTTACAATCGGAGCATGCATTCCGACTGGAATGCATGCTTTCATTATAAAATGAAGAGGTTCAGTATATCCCTGCACCAGGCACCTCAAGGTGCCTGCCACAGGGTGCAGGGATCAACAGGGGGGCACCATAGGTGCCCCCTTGGACACCAAACTGAGGCCGTGCACCCATGGGGTATTTGAAGCACAATCTGTCCATGAGAGGCATTTCTACATGGCGGTACTCAATGAAAATGACAAGCTGATGTTTGGGGACTCTGTATTTTCTAACAATGAAAACTGATTTGATTTTTAAAGGAAAAAAATATTCTTTTTCAGAAAAGGTTTTTTTTTTTCTGGAAAATTGAGTTTGATTGCTCAAAGTAGAAAGTGGTATTTGATAGAAACATATGTGTATTTTCAAAAAATAATATGCTGATGACAAAATATTGCAATTCTAAAACACATTTAAAGTTGTTAGCCGAATGATAGTTCAGTTTGAGTTGGGGAGATTTACTGCTGTGGTTATGCCCTTTGTGTCACACGGCATGCGGTGATTTGAATATTACTTCATTACTCAGGCAAAGGCATTTAATATTGATAAACGTTTTCCTAGCATTCTGCTGATAATTTTACCTGGAATGTTTGGGTGGTTACTACTGATACTCGTGCTTAGAGTGGTCATAGTATAATGTTAATACATTTCATCAGCATTTTACAGTGATAAAATATGCTAGTAGCTCAGCAGGACTTTCATTGAGCAGAAGTAGCTCTCACTACAGAAAAGGTTGGAGACCCCTGCTCTAGCCTCATGCGCCATGAATTAAACACAAAGCATTAATGTTTGATGCCAAACAAGGGAGAGAAAGAGCTACTAATCTAGTGGCTGAATTACACAAATGAACCAGATAACGTAGGATCAATCCCAACTTCTCCACTGTAGCAAATTGTGAGGTCCAAGCAACCTTTTAATTTCACAGAGCCTCCTTTATTATCACATATGAGAGCACCTTCAAATTCCTGAGTTCAGGGTGTGTGCTGTTCTTAAACCTCGTGTTTGATTTAACCGACTATAATATTGCTCCACATAGAAGAAAACTCCAAGCCACAACTGACTTGCCTCTCAGTTCTTTGACTGAATTATCATCTAATCCAAGCGGGGGCCGGGGAACGGGAAAGGAATGTTACTAAGCCTATGGTTAAAAGCTATCACTTTTAACAAATGCTTCTCAATGCAGTGATATAATCTGATTTACTAAAATATCCCACACAGCTTAAAGAAATAATTTTTTTTTTAAATTTTGAAGAAATTGTATCATATTTTACAGGATGTTTGTTTAATTATTTACATGTCAAACACTTCCATGCCTCGACTCGTGGATGGGCTCTTAGAGCCAAGCCAGATCTCTAACTCGGTTCTCTTATTATAATTTGTTGGCCCGTCCACCTTTTACATCGTATACCCCTTACCGTATAACTTTCAAGAGCAAGCACAGTTGACGATCTGCCCCAGGCAAAGTAACCCTTTCCATCACGCGCCTTACCACTGTCTACACAGAGTATAATTTGTAAAATAGGCAATGCATGTGTTATGGTAATTCGCACATGCCAGACACCATTCAGTCCTTCTCTGCTGAATGTTTATACACAAAAGTTTTGATTCTAATGGACTACCCTCCCTGGTTTCACTGGACTACCCCCTGGTTTCTCTGGACTACCCCCTGGTTTCTCTGGACTACCCCCTGGTTTCTCTGGACTACCCCCTGGTTTCTCTGGACTGCCCCCTGGTTTCTCTGGACTACCCCCTGGTTTCTCTGGACTACCCCTGGTTTCTCTGGACTGCCCCCTGGTTTCTCTGGACTGCCCCCTGGTTTCTCTGGACTGCCCCCTGGTTTCTCTGGACTGCCCCCTGGTTTCTCTGGACTGCCCCCTGGTTTCTCTGGACTGCCCTCTGATTTGTGATATCAAAATGTTCCTGCTCCTAATTAAATGCACATTCAAATGTATAAATACAAATATAGCTCCTTTAATGTATAGTATGCCACAAGCATAGAGCAGGAATGCACCAAGAGGTGCTGGTGGTGACAGCGTAAGCTGCTGGTTATAGTCGATAAGATCCAGCCGGTGTTTTACAACAGACTAAGTGATTGGGAGCTGAGTAACAACCTAGACAAGTGGTTCTTATCCTGTGGTCTTGTGATCCATGGGGGTCCATAAAGCCTACTCGGGAGGTCGGTTGCGGGGTGACTGCTTAGAAAATTAAATATTAACAGATTAATAAAGTGTATATAAATAAAGAAGCAAAAAGTAAAACTGAAAATTTTAAAACTTTCTGTAAATGTGACAGAGTTTGAAGTTGAGGGCTAAAAATTGTTAGTATCCCCAAATTGATTTGTAGGAGCAGTGCAAGTGCATCAAACCGAGTATAGTATGGACAATGAGTGGCCTCAACTAAGTTTGAAAAAGCTCTTTCCCATTAATTCTTTTATATTTTTTTACATAATTGTTTGTGAATTAAATAAAATATTTCATAATTTGTATATTTGTTTGATGATTGCTTATTTCTGTATTTTCTGTGCATTGTTTTGAGGTTCAAATCATCTTAAATGCTTGCGTTGGGGGTTCCCCATCTTCCAGTAATGAATCAGTGAGATTCCCCAGATTCCATTAATGAGTCAGTGGGAGTCCCCAGGTTCCAGGAAAGATTAAGAGGGGGTTCACAAAATTTAAAAGGTTAAGAACCACTGACGTAGAAGACCCTTCTCCTGCAAATAGGTCTGTTATCACACTAATTCCATAGAAAGCCATAGTGAGTGGCTATTTAATTGATGTGCAGCTTATTACTTTGAAGATAGTTTTCTGTTAGAAAGTTACATATATACACGGCCCAGGCCTGGATTGCCTTCATTAACCATACCTTTGTTTCTTCACAGCTTGATATTATGCTATCCCCTCCATCGATACAAGTACGAAAAACGAGCAATCCTGAAATTTTGTCTGCAAAATCATTGAACCTTAAAAGGGAGCTGAGTGAAGATGGACGGCAGTTCCGTAGAGGCAGCCTTGGTGGAGCTCTTACTGGTAAGTTGGAGAGATAGAGAGACTTACAGCTTGGAATGTAATCAGCCATACAAGTGCTTGAAATTGATAGAGAAGTGGAGGTACTCACTATCATTAAGTACCTGCTTATTTCTGAGTAGTGCTGGTACTTTCCTATTGGTGGTACTGATCCCCTGCAGTAAGCGCTTTTACACCCTCCCCCTCCCCCCATGGGTATCAATGCCACCCTGAGCAGAAGTGCTAGTAATCTCAAGTAGTAATGCATCCCTCCTGAGAAGCACTAGTACTGTCCCATTGGTAGTAATGCATCCCTGATGGCAAGCGATGGTGCTCTCTCTCCCTTAGGTAATAATGCATCCCTGCTGAGGAGTGCTAGTACTCGCTCTTCGGTAGTAATGCATACCTGCTAAGAAGCGCTAGTACTCTCTCTCTTCTGTAGTAATGCATCCCTGCTGAGAAGCGCTCATACTCTTCCATTGATAGTAAAGCATCCATGCAGAAGTGCTTGTACTCTTCCATTGCTAGTAATGCATCCATGCTGAGAAGTGCTAGTACTCTTCCATCTGTAGTAATGCATCCCTGCTGAGACACGCTTGTGCTCTCCCATAGGTAATAATGCATCCCTGCTGAGAAGCGCTTGTACTCTCTGTTCGGTAGTAATGTATACTAGCTGAGAAGCGCTGGTACTCTCTCATTGGTATTAATTCATCCATGCTGAGAAGTGCTAGTACTCTCCCATTGGTAGTAATGCATCCCTGCTTAGAAGCGCTGGTACTCTCCCACAGGTAGTAATGCATCCCTGCTGAGAAGCGCTGGTACTCTCTCATTGGTACTAATGCATCCCTTCTTAGGAGTGCTCGTACTCTCCTATTGGTAGTAATGTATCCCTGCTAGAAGTGCTGGTATTCTCCCATTGGTACTAATGCATTCCTGCTGAGAAGTGCTAGTACTCCCTCCATTGGTAGCAATGCATCCCTGCTGAGAAGCGCTGGTACTCTCTCAGTACTAATGCATCCCTTCTTGGGAGTGCTCGTACTCTCCCATTGGTAGTAATGTATCCCTGCTAGAAGTGCTGGTACTCTCCCATTGGTACTAATGCATCCCTGCTGAGAAGTGCTCGTACTCTCCCATTGGTAGCAATGCATCCTTGCTGAGAAGCGCTGGTACTCTCCCATTGGTAGCAATGCATCCCTGCTGAGAAGCGCTGGTACTCTCTCATTGGTACTAATACACCCCTTCTTAGGAGTGCTCGTACTCTCCCATTGGTAGTAATGTATCCCTGCTGAGAAGTGGTGGTGCTCTCCCATTGGTACTAATGCATTCCTGCTGAGAAGTGCTTGTACTCTTCCATTGCTAGTAATGCATCCATGCTGAGAAGTGCTAGTACTCTTCCATCGGTAGTAATGCATCCCTGCTGAGACACTCTTGTGCTCTCCCATAGGTAATAATGCATCCCTGCTGAGAAGCGCTTGTACTCTCTGTTCGGTAGTAATGTATACTAGCTGAGAAGCGCTGGTACTCTCTCATTGGTATTAATTCATCCATGCTGAGAAGTGCTAGTACTCTCCCATTGGTAGTAATGCATCCCTGCTTAGAAGCGCTGGTACTCTCCCACAGGTAGTAATGCATCCCTGCTGAGAAGCGCTGGTACTCTCTCATTGGTACTAATGCATCCCTTCTTAGGAGTGCTCGTACTCTCCTATTGGTAGTAATGTATCCCTGCTAGAAGTGCTGGTATTCTCCCATTGGTACTAATGCATTCCTGCTGAGAAGTGCTAGTACTCCCTCCATTGGTAGCAATGCATCCCTGCTGAGAAGCGCTGGTACTCTCTCAGTACTAATGCATCCGTTCTTGGGAGTGCTCGTACTCTTCCATTGGTAGTAATGTATCCCTGCTGAGAAGTGGTGGTGCTCTCCCATTGGTACTAATGCATTCCTGCTGAGAAGCGCTGGTACTCTCTCATTGGTACTAATGCATCCCTGCTGAGAAGCGCTGGTACTCTCCCGTTGGTAGCAATGCATCCCTGCTGAGAAGCGCTGGTACTCTCCCATTGGTAGCAATGCATCCCTGCTGAGAAGCGCTGGTACTCTCCCATTGGTAGCAATGCATCCCTGCTGAGAAGCGCTGGTACTCTCCCATTGGTACTAATGCATTCCTGCTGAGAAGCGCTGGTACTCTCCCATTGGTACTAATGCATCCCTTATTAGGAGTGCTCGTACTCTCCCATTGGTAGTAATGCATCCCTGCTGAGAAGCGCTGGTACTCTCTCATTGGTACTAATGTATCCCTGCTGAGAAGTGGTGCTCTCCCATTGGTAGTAATGCATTCCTGCTGAGAAGCGCTGGTACTCTCCCATTGGTACTAATGCATCCCTTATTAGGAGTGCTCGTACTCTCCCATTGGTAGTAATGCATCCCTGCTGAGAAGCGCTGGTACTCTCTCATTGGTACTAATGTATCCCTGCTGAGAAGCGCTGGTACTCTCTCATTGGTACTAATGTATCCCTGCTGAGAAGTGGTGCTCTCCCATTGGTAGTAATGTATCCCTGCTGAGAAGCGCTGGTACTCTTAGTGGTAGTAATGCATCCCTGCTGAGAAGCTCTGGTACTCTCTCATTGGTACTAATACATCCCTTCTTAGGAGTGCTCGTACTCTCCCATTGGTACTAATGCATTCCTGCTGAGAAGTGGTGGTGCTCGCCCATTGGTACTAATGCATCCCTGCTGAGAAGTGCTCGTACTCTCTCAGTACTAATGCATCCCTTCTTGGGAGTGCTCGTACTCTCCCATTGGTAGTAATGTATCCCTGTTAGAAGTGCAGGTACTCTCCCATTGGTACTAATGCATCCCTGCTGAGAAGTGCTCGAACTCTCCCATTGGTAGCAATGCATCCCTGCTGAGGAGTGGTGGTGCTCTCCCGTTGGTAGCAATGCATCCCTGCTGAGAAGCGCTGGTACTCTCCCATTGGTAGCAATGCTTCCCTGCTGAGAAGCGCTGGTACTCTCTCATTGGTACTAATGCACCCCTTCTTAGGAGTGCTCGTACTCTCCCATTGGTAGTAATGTATCCCTGCTGAGAAGTGGTGGTGCTCTCCCATTGGTACTAATGCATTCCTGCTGAGAAGCGCTGGTACTCTCTCATTGGTACTAATGCATCCCTGCTGAGAAGCGCTGGTACTCTCCCATTGGTAGCAATGCATCCCTGCTGAGAAGCGCTGGTACTCTCCCATTGGTAGCAATGCATCCCTGCTGAGAAGCGCTGGTACTCTCCCATTGGTAGCAATGCATCCCTGCTGAGAAGCGCTGGTACTCTCCCATTGGTAGCAATGCATCCCTGCTGAGAAGCGCTGGTACTCTCTCATTGGTACTAATGCATCCCTTCTTGGGAGTGCTTGTACTCTCCCATTGTTAGTAATGTATCCCTGCTAGAAGTGCTGGTACTCTCCCATTGGTACTAATGCATCCCTGCTGAGAAGTGCTCGTACTCTCCCATTGGTAGCAATGCATCCCTGCTGAGGAGTGGTGGTGCTCTCCCATTGGTAGCAATGCATCCCTGCTGAGAAGCGCTGGTACTCTCCCATTGGTAGCAATGCATCCCTGCTGAGAAGCGCTGGTACTCTCTCATTGGTACTAATGCACCCCTGCTTAGGAGTGCTCGTACTCTCCCATTGGTAGTAATGTATCCCTGCTGAGAAGTGGTGGTGCTCTCCCATTGGTACTAATGCATTCCTGCTGAGAAGCGCTGGTACTCTCGCATTGGTACTAATGCATCCCTGCTGAGAAGCGCTGGTACTCTCCCATTGGTAGCAATGCATCCCTGCTGAGAAGCGCTGGTACTCTCCCATTGGTAGCAATGCATCCCTGCTGAGAAGCGCTGGTACTCTCCCATTGGTAGCAATGCATCCCTGCTGAGAAGCGCTGGTACTCTCCCATTGGTAGCAATGCATCCCTGCTGAGAAGCGCTGGTACTCTCTCATTGGTACTAATGCATCCCTTCTTGGGAGTGCTCGTACTCTCCCATTGGTAGTAATGTATCCCTGCTAGAATTGCTGGTACTGTCCCATTGGTACTAATGCATCCCTGCTGAGAAGCGCTGGTACTCTCTCATTGGTAATAATGCACCCCTTCTTAGGAGTGCTCGTACTCTCCCATTGGTAGTAATGTATCCCTGCTGAGAAGTGGTGGTGCTCTCCCATTGGTACTAATGCATTCCTGCTGAGAAGCGCTGGTACTCTCTCATTGGTACTAATGCATCCCTGATGAGAAGCGCTGGTACTCTCCCATTGGTACTAATGCATCCCTGCTGAGAAGCGCTGGTACTCTCCCATTGGTAGCAATGCATCCCTGCTGAGAAGCGCTGGTACTCTCCCATTGGTAGCAATGCATCCCTGCTGAGAAGCGCTGGTACTCTCCCATTGGTAGCAATGCATCCCTGCTGAGAAGCGCTGGTACTCTCCCATTGGTACTAATGCATCCCTTATTAGGAGTGCTCGTACACTCCCATTGGTAGTAATGCATCCCTGCTGAGAAGCGCTGGTACTCTCCCATTGGTTCTAATGCATCCCTTCTTGGGAGTGCTGGTACTCTCCCATTGGTACTAATGCATCCCTGCTGAGAAGTGCTTGTACTCTCCCATTGGTAGCAATGCAGCCCTGCTGAGGAGTGGTGGTGCTCTCCCATTTGGTAGCAATGCATCCCTGCTGAGGAGTGGTGGTGCTCTCCCATTTGGTAGCAATGCATCCCTGCTGAGAAGCGCTGGTACTCTCCCATTGGTACTAATGCATCCCTTATTAGGAGTGCTCGTACTCTCCCATTGGTAGTAATGCATCCCTGCTGAGAAGCGCTGGTACTCTCCCATTGGTTCTAATGCATCCCTTCTTGGGAGTGCTGGTACTCTCCCATTGGTACTAATGCATCCCTGCTGAGAAGTGCTTGTACTCTCCCATTGGTAGCAATGCAGCCCTGCTGAGGAGTGGTGGTGCTCTCCCATTTGGTAGCAATGCATCCCTGCTGAGAAGCGCTGGTACTCTCCCATTGGTAGCAATGCATCCCTGCTGAGAAGCGCTGGTACTCTCCCATTGGTACTAATGCATCCCATTCTTAGGAGTGCTCGTACTCTCCTATTGGTAGTAATGTATCCCTGCTAGAAGTGCTGGTACTCTCCCATTGGTACTAATGCATCCCTGCTGAGAAGCGCTGGTACTCTTCCATTGGTAGCAATGCATCCCTGCTGAGAAGCGCTGGTACTCTCCCATTGGTACTAATGCATCCCTGCTGAGAAGCGCTGGTACTCTCCCATTGGTACTAATGCATCCCTGCTGAGAAGCGCTGGTACTCTCCCATTGGTAGCAATGCATCCCTGCTGAGAAGCGCTCGTACTCTCCCATTGGTAGCAATGCATCCCTGCTGAGAAGCGCTGGTACTCTCCCATTGGTAGCAATGCATCCCTGCTGAGAAGCGCTGGTACTCTCCCATTGGTAGCAATGCATCCCTGCTGAGAAGCGCTGGTACTCTCCCACTCAAACCAAACGCATGCAGATAATCCGAGGCTACCCATTGAAATCACTGACTTACACAGTTCCTGATACACTTTCTAAAGAATTCTAGAGTAAAGTGACCTTCATGACAGCACACACAGCAGACGTTTCGCAATAAATGTTAGGCCTCGTGATTTACAAAAACATTAACATTCTGTGTAGTTTTGATTACAGGTTTTCATGCATCTTTGTCATTATAAAAGACACTCGGAGATAATGAACGTTTACACTTGTTTGTTTACTGTGTCGTTGTATTTTCGTGGCTCGTTTACTGTGTTGCTTTATTTCTGTGTCTTTACACTCCGCAGACGTGTTGGATCCTAAGGGGCTAATAGACGATTCGTATTCATGCCCTTGTCCCTTTGCATTTTATTTGGTATTTAACATTGAATGTCTGTCCCTGGCCCCCACAGTACTGTCTGAGCAGGTCTGACGGTCTCTGTTGACACCGGTGCCTGGTGCAGTTAATTGTGGACAGCAAGCTGTTACTGATTTTAACAGATGTTTTGTGCTATCGGCTAATGGGCACTTCATGGCCCATCTTTCCTCTTTTTCCGCGAAAACAAATGTCACTGCGATCAAAATGTGTAACATAACATTCTGTAAGTCATTATTGCAGGCTGCTCCTTAGAGCGGACACTTAAACCCTTAATGTAGTGCTGGTGTGCGGGAGAGGCTTGCCGATCACTTTGTGTGCCAGGCGCTTTCTGCTGGTACTTAGGCGGAATATAAAGCATATGTTGGGATGCGCCGCAGATGGCGCGCGATGAGGGTTTCCAATTTGCCAGCAATCTGCAGGTATCTGGCGTTGTCTGACGTGTGCTTTGTCCTTGCTTGGGAGGCATTGTGCGCCAAAGGTTTGCAGTCGAGGCACCTGAAATGCAAGAAAAGTTGTGATATTCGCACATTCTACCAGTAGCTGCTGCTACTGGACGGGGGGCTGGTGAGGCAGGAGAGGGGGTTAATTAATTAAAAAAAATACCACCGCCTCCCCTGCGTCCTCTACCTTCTTCCTCTGCAGTCCGGCCGGCAGCAGGAGGCAACCGGCACACAGGCTCCCCTGAACCAATCACAACACTGCAATGCAGCATTGTGATTCGTCTGAGCGCCGTGGTTCGGTGCTCAGACTAGAACAGGGAGCCTGTGCCTGGTCCTCACCAGGCTGTGTAATGCAGCCTGGTAGGAACATGCAAAGTGCGCATGAACTGTTTGGTCGGCCCAAGAGGGTTCATGCGCACTTTGGGAATGCAAACCACTCCTCCCCTGCTCTGGCCAGCCCAGCCCCGCCCCACAATGCACACA
This sequence comes from Calotriton arnoldi, assembly GCA_963921515.1. Taxonomy (NCBI): domain Eukaryota; kingdom Metazoa; phylum Chordata; class Amphibia; order Caudata; family Salamandridae; genus Calotriton; species Calotriton arnoldi. Next base: position 595,206 of record CAWUFW010007061.1, read on the forward strand.
GGCCACTGACTGCATGCAATAGGGAAAATAAAATGACAACAACGATGTATTATTGTCATTTTATTTTTCCTTTGTGTGCAGTGGGGCAATGCTCCTCCGCCTAGCAGAGGAGCCGCCACTGCATTCTACCAAGGCAAGGCGCTGCATTAGAACTGAAACACGTAATTAAACTGTGTGTGGAATACGGAGTCTCAGACCATCCCACAACACCCACTTAGCTAAAGGGCTTCAATTTCCCAGAATCCCGAGCCCCCCTCCAAAATCCTCCACCCCCTCAGTTCATCCACAGACTGAAGTGCATAAAAAGGGATGGAAACTTTGTTAAAATAATGGATGGGAACGCATTCTTGAATGTTATGAAAGCTTACTTGGTTAAATGCATTCACTACAGATATCTGTTTGTGTAAACTAGTCACAGGACCACATTCTGGTTGGTGCTTGTATAGTGCTGCAAGATCCCATCCTGTGACTAAGGGCACTGTGAATATGTAAGTCATTATTTTTTTAAATGATATTACAATATAAGATAGGCTGCCACAAGATGCACAGTGATTTAGGTCCACATTTACTAACACTTTGCCCCGGATTTGGGTAGCCAAAGTGACACAAACTCCGCTCATACTGTTGTGGTGGAAGATTTACTATCCAATGCAAATCATTATTTGTGTTGGAAAGTTTCCTAAAGTGATGCAAAGTAGTGTTTTGCACTACTTTGCGTCAAGCGGACTTACTATAGGTGGTACATAGGCATTCCAATGCATCTACCCGTGGGTTTTGTCTCAAATGTCTATCAACTAACATTGCTAGACTGGGATTTATGCCAAAAAACGCACTCCCTATCAAGGCAGGCTAAACAGTGGAGTAAGTTTATAAATTCACCAAATTTTTCCAAATTTGTACATTTGCTGCACTGTACAGCACGCTTAACAAGTGGGAAAAGTATTAAAGCGCAGTTTTTGTACTGGAAAGGTCCATTTCCAGTACAAAACCTATGATAGTCAACACACATACACCCCTGTGCTATAGTGAAAGGGTGTGTGCAAGGCTACCTAAATCACACCAGCGCAGGGAGAGAGGGAAACAGTGCCATATCTTAATAGATATGGTGCTGTTCTACTCTCTTTCACACAAGGCAGCACAGCCACTTTGGTTGTGTGAAAAGTTATTAAATCTGTCCTTTAGTGTGTACCATAAAGCAAGTGTGTTAAAAGTCAGATTTTTACTAATACGCAATCAGACTGTATGTAGTGCAAAGTTTATTTTTTGTAATACGTTTCTATTAGAAAGGTACACTCCAGAACTCAACTGAAACACACTTGAATTACTGTTCAAAAAGAATACATCTTTGTCACCAAGATGCCTGCAATGACTTGATCAATCGAAACCATATATTGGCTCCAAAGCAGCCTTTAGATTTGCTGATTAACCAATTGCATACATTTATATTTCTTTCAGGTAGCAGGTACCTGGTGCAAAGGCTTGTTCCATTTTTTATTTCTGCCTCTCCCAAGACTACACAGAACATGAGGTTGGCATTATCTGTTCTGGAACAGTTGCCTTTTCCCCCAAAAAAGAAAGAAAAATAGTTATTGTAAAATTAAAAAGATTGGCAGCATTGTTCCCAATACATCCCACCCACTTTAGCCACTGAGGTAATCCAAAAGCCATTTACAGGCGGACGAGTACTTTAAACTGTATAATCCATGCAAGTTTTCACAGTGTTTTTTTTATTTTTTATTTTTTTTTTATTAAGGAATCAGTACAGACATGAATCACATATGATAAACAGAAAATAACTGATACCCCATTTTTTAAAGCGTTCCCCCTCCCTCCCCCGGGTGGAACCAACCAAAGAAAAAAAAACCCAAAGAAAAAAGAAAAGAGAAAAAAGAAAACTAAACAACCTCTGTGTTTAAATCCTAAATTCCCCTGGGCTTAACACATCAAAATGTCGCTTAATCCCCCTCTTCACCTAACCACCTGGTTAGTGGCTCCCAAATCTTTAGCCCCCTTGTGCTAGCCCGACTTCCCCTTCTTTTAAATACCGAAATCTCCCATTTATAAGTAGCAAGTAATTTGCCAAACCATACATGTACAGTGGGAGGGTTGGAATCGAGCCAGGCACTAGCCAAACTGAGCCTAAATACAGCCATTGATATATACAAAAATTTCCTATCGGATTCGGCCAATACCTGTTTGTTTATTCCTAATAAAATTAACTGGGGGAAAGTATAACAGAATATCCTAATATAGACTCAAGACGATGTTCAATTTGGGGCAAAAGTTGAGAAAGATTTGGACAGGTCGCAAACATATGTATACTATCAGCCGCCAATGTCCCACATCGGGAACAATGTACCCCAGAGGTCCCGCCCCACCTATAAATTCGAGCCGGGGTAATATAAAGATTACACCATGTCTTAAAGCATTGGGCTTGCAAGCTTGCTGATATACATGATATCTGACTATACAAAAGAGAATCTTGACATTCTCCCTGCTCTGCTTGTAACGTCGTTTGCCACCTCGCAAGGTGTTTAGCCATATCATCCCCCATCCCTGCATTAATAAGTTTATAAAGTAAGGCCATTGTAGATTTACCCCTAAAATCAAATCTAAAAGAGGGATTCTGTTACAAGAAATTATCTTTTTAGTTAGAAAATCCCTTACCTGGAGGTATTTAAAGAAATGATTATTGCCAATATCATATTTCTCCTTAATTTCATCAAAAGGAGTATTCCCGTTTCAGAGATTAAATTGTCTATGAACAAAATTCCTTTCATATTCCAATCTTTAAAATATGCATCTTGAAATATAACGGGAAGTAATTTATTGTTATCAAGGGGGAATACCTATGTATCCTCCCTATCGAAAACTTTTTCCGTACAGCCGTCCAGACCCGGAACGCCCCTAGTAAAACCTTGAATTTAACCCTCTTAAAATAGGCATAGTCTATCTGGCGCATTAGGAGCCCTTTAGATTCGGCCCCATAGATTAAGCGGTAGATGGAAGTCCCCCGAATCCAAGGTTCTCGCCCCTCAATAATTCCACCATTTGCTGCAGGGCGGAAGCCCAATAATAGATTTGAAAATTTGGTACAGACCACCCTCCCCGGTCTCTAGTTAACGTCATATATCTAAGAGCCCTACGAGGGCGCAGTCCAGCCCACAAGAACCAAGAGACTATTTGATTTAGCTTAATGAACCAAGATTTATTAATCTCTAACGGGATTGCTCTAAAATAATAAAGGACCTTAGGTAAAAATATCATTTTAATTACGTTGCATCTCCCAATCAAAGTCAGATGAAGATTATTTATCCTTTGGGAATCAGCCTTGAGTCTCTGTAGCAAAGGTTTAAAATTACTTTCAACAATAACTTCAACTTTAGAGCTAATCTCAATACCCAAATATCTGGCAGTTGGTACTACTCTATGATCCAAAAAAATAATTTTCTCATTTATAACAATTTGAGTTTTATGTTCATTTAAATGATATCCCGAGACTTTACTAAACTGTGAAGTTAAGCTTTTAATTCTTCCATGGCGATCCCGGGAGTAGCTGTTATAATAGCCAAATCGTCGGCATATGCTAAAATTTTCACAGCCCCCCTATGGCAAATACAGGATTTATTTTTTGGTTATTTAAAATTTGCCTGATCAAGGGGTCGATATAAATGGCAAATAATAATGGGGAGCACGGACATCCTTGTCTCGTGCCGCGTGTTATCTTAATTAACCCTGACACTGCTCCCTTCATTGCTATTCCTGCCGTAGGGTCTCGGTACATGCCTTGAATGGCCCTTACAAAATTTTCCCCAATTCCACTATTGTACATAGCTGCCCATAAAAAGGCCAGGAGACCCTATCAAATGCCTTTTCTGCATCTAATAAAATTAAAGCCATAGGGTCTCCTGTAACCTTGGTATAATCAAAAAGGGCGATTGTCCGTCGTATATGATCGATCGTTTCCCGTCCGGGCACGAAACCATGCTGCTGGGGAGATACTATCTTTTTAATTACCGATGCTAGTCTATTTGCAAAAATTTTAGAATACATTTTCGTGTCACTATTAATTAGTGTAATGGGCCTATATGAAACCGGGTCCGTAGCAGTTTTACCCTTCTTCAAAAATACCGCAATCCTGGCCGTCTGCCATGAATCAGGAGATATTTCTCCAGCTTGTACTTTACAGCATATCTCAAAAAGCATTGGGGTCAATTGCGAAGCGAATAGTTTATAGAATTCGCCGGGAAGATAATCAGTTCCAGCGGCTTTACCGGATGGAAGAGATTTGATAACTGTTTGTACTTCCTCCAGTCTAATTGGGGCATCCAACATATTTTTATCCTGAAGGGAAAGCTTCTCTATATTTAACTCTTGAAGATACTGCTCAATGTCTTTTTGTACCCCATTATTGTCCTTAATGTCTTCCGTATATAGTTTTTGATAGTATTTTTGAAAAGCCAATAGTACAGCAGCTGGATCGTTAACTAGGCCGATATCCGGATCCAAAATTTCAGTAATTCGCGATTGAACCTCCTTATCCCTGGCCCGTACCGCTAACATATGTCCTACCTTCTCACTACTCTCGTAGAGATTAGACCGCCAGGCCAGGTATCTACCTGCGGCCTTGGTCACAGAGATCTCAACGATGGCAGATTTGGCAATAGTAACCTTGGATTGTGCAGTTTCTATATCCCCTCCCTGAAATACAACCTTAGCTAAATTAATCTCCGCCTTCCTCAATGTGCCATATAATTCATTATTTTTTTCTTCTCCTCTTTTGGGACTCCCAACC